>JABWTJ010000204.1:1380684-2098210 GCA_016801875.1 Solanum sitiens | reverse complement strand
ACAATCTCAAGGTAAATTAGGGTTCTTCAAGATTTTGGATTCAAAAGCTTCATTATGCTTATTTTATCACAATCACATAATCACATTCATGCAAGCATACAATTAAGCATATAGAAGGGTTTACAATACTACCAATACATATCATTCACTATTAAGAGTTTACTACGAATAGTATCAAAACCATAACCTACCTTCACCAAGGATTCTTGATCAAGCAAGCAATCTCTCAAAGCTTTTTGTTTCCTCTTTGGTTGTCTCTCTCTATCGATCGTTTCTTTCTCTCCTTCTTCTCTCTATTTTTTCTTCTTCCAAACTCTCTCTCTTTTCCCTAATTAGCATATAATTAGGTATAAAAGATGAGAAAATAACCCAATAAGTAACTCAAGGTCATCTCCTTTACACCCCCAAGAATTTGAGTTATTAACATTGACCCACGAAATTTATAATTATAGCAAGAATAGTCCAAAACTCCCCTTTAAAACTTACCCAGAAATTCGACCCAGACTGGGATTACGCAACCTGTGACGGCCCGTCGTGCCTACGACGGTCCGTCCTGCAGGTTCGTCACAACCTTCAGAGACTCAATTTCCTTGATGAGTCTGAGACGGTCCGTCGTGCCTACGACGGTCCGTCCTGCACTTCCGTCACGACGGACAGAGAATTGCTCTCAGTACCCAATTCTCAAGAGTTGAAGTGCTTTGAAACGGAACCTCACAACGGTCCGTCATGTCTGTGACGGTCCGTCCTGCAGGTCCGTCACAGAGTTCAGAGAGTCGATTTCAGCACCCAAATATAAGAATTCCAAGTGTTTGGAACGAGACACCCTCGACGGTCCGTCGTTCCCATGACGGTCCGTCGTTGGATACGTCGTCTCCAACAGTTTTCCAGAAATAAAATCTGCTGCTCAAAACGACTAAGCAGGTCGTTACACTTACTGTATTAAATTTATTCAAGTGTTGTAAAATAATTATTCAATATTGAATCAAATTATGTCTTACCCCGTCCTCCCAAGGTCTGCCCGATTGACTCATTATATGGAAAAAAAAAATTCTGCGATTTTAACAACGCCAAAGTCCATTTGAGGATAAAATGTATTTTTAGCCTTTGAATATGCTGCTTTCCTGTGAATATTGCAAAAAAATATTGTATAAATTTTGAAATTGTGAAATAAAATAAAATAAATCTATTTGTAGACATTTATACCTGCCACGCCTGTTTGAAACATCTTTGATAACCCATTGGTTAAACTCCTCGATCATGTCATCTGGAACATCAAACCCATTGTGATTTTGGAATGGTTGTTTGATTGTGAAGAATGTAGGTACTCTCTTTGAACTGCTTTCACCTTCCGACAGTCTAATATAAGGAGAAGATTCATATTTGCGGGGATTCTTATGTCTTGGTTGCACGTTCGGAGTTGTGATAGCATTTAGAATTGGATTGAGTGCAATGATTTGTGTCATGGTAAAATCAGGATAATCATACAACGTTGTTTGTTTTGAAGTTGATGATACATGTACGTCAGCGTTGTAAAAACCACCAGTTGACTTTTGAGCTTCATGTACATAAGATAAAAATCGTTATGTAAAAACAAAATTTTAAATCGAAATGCATTTCATAATAATGTGTATATCATACCATCAGTGTTTGACACGTGGACGTGTTTGTCCATTGAAACAGATGGCATATCCGTTGGATCTTTATCAGATTCTATAATATTATGAGTTGCGTCGTCCTGATATTAATTTTCAGCCAACGTCAATATAATCTAATTTTTTGGTATGAAAAGCGTGTTGTCATGCATTTTTATAAAACTTTTATACATTGTTCATAACTATATAAAAAAAAATTCAATTTCATACACAATTGATGCCACAAATTAAACATTATATATATATATATATATATATATATATATATATATATATATATATATATATATATATATATATATATATAAATTGTCATACACATTTAATCCATCATTTATAAATTATTCATATATATTTAAAAAACACTATCATACATGATTAATACAATATCTATACATTATTCATATATATATTAAAAAACACTATCATACATGATTAATACAATATCTATACATTATTCATACATATATGTAAAAACTGTCATACATAATTAATACAACGTCTATACATTATTCAAATATATATATATGAATTTTTTTTCTTTTATTCATTTAAAAGGCATACACTGGTCATAAATGTAAACACAAGTGAAATAACAAATCAGTACATACAATGAGCATACACCATTCATACACATAAAATACATTGATTCATACCTGTTGTTGTGCATCTGCTGTTGGTTGACCTTTTGACAATCTAATCTCTTCAATTATCAGCTTAGTTGAGTTATCGACGTAAGTCTTGATTTCAACCATGTGCTTGTCAAACTTATCAGTGTATAAAACTAAAAATTAAATTAATAAAATAAAAATAGAATAATTATATCGTTCATTAAAATTAGATTGGAACTAATAGTGACTTTGAGATCTTTCAGCTCCGCCTTAACCTGTTCATTAAAAGTAATAAGTTTTGATATGTATAGTGTAATATCTAAAAATAATTTTAATTGTAAATTTGTATTTCTACCTCTGCAATCTCAGCTTTCAACTCAGCATATTTTTGTTCAAATTCAACGCCATTCTTTTCTCAATTAAAATGGTGTCATCCATGACATTTAACTCTTCTTCAGTAAAAATCATATATCTGAATTTATGTTGCAGCAAAGAAAAATATGAGAATGTGTAATAATTTATAATTAGTTTAATAACATTCAATAAAAAACTACCTGATTTCCATGTGTTCTGAAAATCGTTTTCTTAAAATCGTCAAAAAAAATAACGTCATTCGTTGTCTTCCAGTTCAGAATACGGGTGTGCGATCTGAATCATGGATAGCAATTGTGTTGTCATCTTGTCAAATGGATGACAACACTCATAAAACCATACCTGTAATGCTATATGAAACTACCTGAACTTAAATGACGAAGGATTTTTTTTCAACTTCTGACTACACGCTTTAAGTGTTAAATTAAGATGCTCATTCGCCCATGTAAATGTGGCATATTGACCAGACTCAACTAAATTAAAATATAATTTAGAAATTATTGTTTTTGAAGGGTCTGAAGCAGTCAGAAATGAAGAAATGAAATACAGAATTCCAATTTTTAAACGGTCATCCTCTTCCCAAAAGTTTTTCAATCTAAACTTGTGGTAAAAAATTGACTTGAGGACTTTGTCCATATCCCTAAAATTTTCTGCAATAATTTTATTTGGAACAGAGGGATCAGAAAAAAAATCAGAAATTGGTCCAGATTTCAGACCGATTACAGCTACAAATTTTTTTAATCCAAACCTTAACTCTGTACCATTTACGTTTATGACAAACATGTCATCTCTGTCATTTTCAGTTTCAAGCAGAAAAATATGGCATAGCAACTGACATTGATTTTAATATTGTGTAAATCATGAAAAAATTCAAAAGGTGTTTCCTGTAAAAATTGTTGGAACTTGTCTTGACCGAGGAAGGTCAATAGGTCAGCAAACACATTCATGTTGATACATGAAGACAAATGTGTTTGTATCTTCTTCTCCTATATAATTGGTAAAACTAAATTAGTACTTTTAACTTGATACATAATTTCATAAACAAATCATAGATATACTGCTATATTTATGTACTTTCAATGCAATTCCTACACAAATCATACAAAATGAATACATCATTTTATACATCTTTCATACAATATATAATTTCATAGAAAAATCATAGATACACTGGCATATTAGAGAATAGTCAATACAATTCATACATAATTCATACAATTAATTGGTAAAACTAAGTTAGTACTTTTAACTTAATATATAATTTCATAAAAAAATCATAAATACACTGCTATATTAATGTACTTTCAATGCAATTCATACATAAATCATAAAATGAATACATTAGTTCATACATCTTTCATACAATATATAAATTCATTGAAAAATCATAGATACACTACAATATTAAAGAACAATCAATACAATTCATACACAATTCATACAAAATAAATACATCAGTTCATACATACGTCAAACAATATTAATACATATTAGATTTTTAAAAAATTAAAAGTTTTCGCATATAACATTGTAAATTCACTTCATACACGATTAATACATAACTCATATACTATGCATACAGGAAAAAAAATTGTCAATTAAAATAATGAATAAACACCTATACAATACAAAAATAGCAATTCATACAAAACCCATACAAATTTCATATATTATACGATTGCCAAATAAAATAAAAAATTAAGTTAACTTACATATAATATTTTAACCAAAATTTAAAAGAGTCTTTTTTACTGACATTGACATCTTTTTGGATTTTTTTGTGCGTTGTATCTCTGATTCCTCCTTTGAGGACGTTCTTGTCGACCGACCAATTTCAATACCTTTTGATTTTTTATTTCTTAACTCGTCAACAAAGTCAGAATCTGATTCTGACGATGCTTGAATTTCTTTTCCCTTTCTCTTTTTTCCTCTTTCTTTTGCATCTTTTTTTTTGTTTTTTTTCAGTTTTCAATTTATCAGAACTGGCAGTCTATTTTCCGATTGATTTTTGTGATTGAGTTTGTGTCAAAATATTGATGAAGGAGCATGAAAGTCATCGGATGATGACTCCTCAACCAATTTTCTACTTTTACTGGATGTTCCACTGGCTTTCCTCGACATTCTTTATGAACTTAACAAAAGTAAAGTAATTTATGAAGATGATGTTTTTTCGAAATTGATCTGTGATGGGAATGCGGATGAATCAGTCATAATGGGGAAGAGATGAGTGATGATGATTTAGGGAATCTTGGTGATGAAGATGATTTGGTACGATTTTGGAGAAGAAGATGATTTAGGCGTGTTGAGTAAGTTTGGATGATGATCGGGTATAGGGTGTAGTGGGGGTGGATAGTTATTGGACAACGGTAAAGTAGGGATTTACTTAAAATCAAATCTCTAATTTTTAGGTTTTGTTTTAAAAAGGTAACACTATAATTTGAATTTAATTAATAATAATTTATTATTATTTTAAAAACAGCAAAAGGTAACTGTAATATTAATCTGTAAATATTTAAGAGTTTTTTTTTTAAAAAAGGTAACTGAACGATTAAAAAACATATTTAAACATATTAATTAATTATTCTTTACATAATTACTTATAATTTATTTTTAATTAAATATATTTTAATATTTTTAATTGATATGCTATAACTTGATAATAATATGCTATGAGTAATTTATTTTTAAAGAGTATTTTTATAACTTGATATATATCGTCTTAAATGAGTGTGGGGTGTTATTTATATATTTAGTGATATTTATATTTTTATTATTTATATATATTCTTTTTTAGCATGAATTTTATGAACTGTGCTAAATAGTATATTTTATTTGTAGAAGTAAATTAACATAAAATTAAAGAAATTTTGAGCTAAAATAAATTAAAAATGGAAGGTCGAAGAAGAAAATCAAACAGATAGCTTAATGAAATAAATTGAATATAATAATGTACAAAGGTTCAATTGTGAAATTGAAGATTAGTGCTGCTGCCACGTGGCAGCCAATAAGGGCAGCAGCAACCCAGCATGGCGGCTATAGAGTTTCACGCGTACAACAATTCCGATATGTTCGGGTTTTGAATTTATAGTTGATTTTGGACTCAGTTATTTTATTTAGGATTTTCTAGATTTATAAATAGTTTATAGAAATGATTATTTTGGGAGGAGGCGTAGGTGAAGATCAATAATAGGGAGTAGAAAGTTTTCATTATTTTTTAGGGTTCTTTTCTTTTTCTTGTTTTTTTAGAGATTAGTAGCTAAAACCCTTGTTTTTGAGCTCTGATTATTAAAGGATTGTTGGATTAATTATTGGTTGTCATTATAAGTTACTTCAATATTCTTGTTTTATATTTTATGCTTGATCACCATAAGATAAATATATTATCTAATCTTAAATCGAGAGAGGAGGGGTTAGATAGACCATAGAATATAGAGAGTTTGATCGACCCACTAAGTTGAGGTGATTTGTATTCAGGAGTGACACCCGAACAAACAACGCGCTTGATTACGAAACATGATAAAAAATAATGGCTCGCCGGTTAGTCTATTTATCCCAGCTCAATGATGTAGCTAACTGGGGTAGGTGATTAGAGGTGTAAACCTGACTCATACAATTAACACTTTAAATCAGTAACTTGACGACTAAAATTAGTTCTAAATCAATAATATGATACATAATTCAATAAATGAAATGTTGCAGCACTAGGATTTTCTATACTATTGTATGTAATCATATTATTTTATTCCTACATTCTATTCTTTTAACACTCTTAAATAAATAATTAGATTAGTATAATAATTTAGTAAAAATAGTAAATTGACAAGTCTTTTGGGTTCGATAATCCGGTTCTTTTAAGAGTCACTATATTACTTGTACGATCACGTACACTTGCGTGTGCAATTCAGAGCAACAAGTGTTTGGTGCCATTGCCGTGGACTTATAAATTAACTATTCTTCTAGGTTATACTTCTTCTTTTTATTTATTTATTTACTTTTTTCTTAATTAGTTTTTTTTTCAATAATTATATTTTTTCTTTTTTGAATAATTTGATACTCTTATTGATATGGATGATTGGGATAAATCGTGGTTGGGTGATGAATTTCCTTTATGTCATATATGTGGTCGTCAGTATATTCATTGAAATAGTTGTCCTAAAACTTATTCCCTTCCCCCGAACCCCTATGATGATTCTTATGATATTTGTGATGTTGGTAGGGGGGATGAAGCGGATAATGCAAAACAAGAGGCTTTTGAATGTATGGACTTGTTGGACAAGGTTAATTGAAAATCATCGAACAAATATTTGAATGCATAGAAGAGCACAAAGAAATCATGGAATTACAATATAAGCTTGATGTTATTCAATTAGAAATTATAATTCAAGTTGAAGCTGAATTAGAAGAGATTGGAGCCCAACAAGGAGAAAGTTATGGAGAAAGAGAGATAGTGAGTCAATATTTGATACACAAAAAAATTCAACTTCTAAAGATTGAAGAGTTTCTCCGTGATGAACTGACATACATGACAACCCAACTTATTGAAGCAAGAGTTGAGCTCACACTAGAAATAGATCAATTTGGTTCATATATTCATTACTTAGAGACTCACTTGAACAAAAAGATTAAGGCGACTGAAACCCAATTACTAATTTTCGTGGATGATGACCAACTAGTGGAGCAAAAAGAGAAATTCCAACTATTCAACTATACTTTGTTCCTTAATATCACTTGAGAAAGAGTACAAAAGTGAGAATGTTGTAAATAATGTTGCTTTGGAGTTGACGCAACTTGAATCTTATTCAAAACACTTTTCTATAAAATCTGAACTAATGGATGAGTGTATTGATGAGGAACAAGGCTCCGACATTCTAAAGTTTTTAGTTCACGTAGACAAAATGACATTTCTCACTTAACGGCCAAAAGTGCAAGATGCATGCGACATATGTTACTTGGTTCCTTTATCTTTATACCACCCGCTTGAGTGGAGTAGAAAAACAGAAGCAAAGTTAGAGGTAAAATTCATAAGTTCAAAATGGAAAGAAAAGTGCTGAATTTATTTGTATCGTGCCGTGACGTTAAATTAAGCACTTATTAAGAGACAACCCAATTTATTGTGTAGCTTCTAATTCTTTATTTTATATTACTTTTATGTTGTTTTTACAGGTTTTGAAGAAGTTTGGGTATCCAAAATTTGGAGCTAAGGAGCACGTTTGAGATTATGTGTAGGGTGACGACCCTTGATCAAAATTAAGGAGCGTGCTACGAGCTAGGCCTAAAATGCCTCAGGAGTTTTCGCTAACCCTTGTTCTAAATTTTTATTTGATTATTTGAGGACATAGCATCTTTTTTAGTGTGGGGTGGAATAATAAATTACTAGTTTTCATTGTTTTATTAAGTCTTTTATTTTTTTAGGAGGGGTTCCTTGACTTTTGTTTTCGTTATTTTCCTAAGAATAGTCCCTTTGAGCCGAATGTCTTTTAATTTTTTAGCAATAATTTTTTTGATTGTATTTTTTCTAGAGAAAAGAAAATACCCTTTTGAGTGGTGTGATACTTTCTATTTAGGCCTAATTTTTGAGTAGTTATTTCTTGTGAATGCTTGACTGATAAGGAAATTGCAGTCTCTTTGACACATAAACTCATGGTTCTGACTTTGTATATAGCTTATTTTATTTTGTAGTTTGTTCTGATCTTGTCTCTCTTAAAAGTGGAACTGATCCATCTTGATTGATAATTGTGCCATGTGTGTTGAGAATTTATTTATTTCATGTTTTGCATCTTAGTCTAGAACTTGCCCTTCATGTTATTGAAATGACATAAAAGGTGTTGCTTTGTTAGAAAGATGAAAATAGGATTTTTTTTATTTGTCTAGTAAATTATAGCCTTTTCAAATACTATATCACTAGTCAGCCTTTTTGAGTCTGTAGCCTTTTATTGTAGCCATATTTTTCCCTTGACTATTTTGTTGAATCCCTAGTTTTTGCAGATACTCGTCCTATATCTATTCTTCCATATAAAATGGAACCAACAGAGTTGAAAGAGTTGAAAGAACAATTGAAAGATCTGTTAGATAAGGGTTTCATTTGACCAATTGTCTCACCTTGGGGCGCTCCAGTGTTGTTTGTGAGAAAGAAATATGGTTTCCTTAGGATGTGTATAGAATACCGTCAATTAAATAAGGTTACCATTAAGAATAAGTATCCTCTTCCAAGGATAGATGATTTATTCAATCAACTTCAGGGTGCCACTTGTTTTTCGAAAATAGACCTCAGATCTGGCTACCATTAGTTGAAAGTTAGGGAATGTGATGTTCCAAAAACAACTTTTAGAACCAGATATGGTCATTATGAGTTTTTGGTCATGTCTTTTGGTTTAACCAATGCACCAGCATTATTCATGGACCTTATGAACAGAGTCTTCAAACCTTATCAAGATATGATTGTTATCGTCTTCATTGATGACATACTATTCTATTCAAGGAATGAAGAAGATCATGCTAATCATCTTAAAATAGTTCTTCTCACTTTGAGATATAGAGAATATGTATGCCAAGTTCTCTAAATATGAGTTTTGACTTGAATTTGTGGCATTATTAGGCCACATAGTATCTGGAGAGGGAATTAAAGTGGACACTCGTAAAATTGAGGGAGTACAGAATTGTCCTACACCCACATCTTCAACTGTTATTAGGAGTTTCTTGGGTATGATTGGCTATCATATGAGATTTTTAGAGGGTTTCTCTTCCATTTCGCCTCCTTTGATGAAGTTCATGTTGATAAATATCTTTATTATCTTAAAACGTATTAAGAATAATATTTGAAATAATTTATTATATATTATTACCTTAATAATTTAGCCAATTATTTAGATTAAAGTGGCCAGCGCGTTTGATTTAGTTAATATGGCAATGGCAAATTTTCTTTATGACATTAAATAATTAATATTTGATTTAGGAGTTACAACCATGGAATACTTGATATCTACTTTATGATAATATTTTGTTCCTTATGCATTGTATGCAAGGCTACATTTGGTAGTAATTCATAGCCTTAATGGCATATTGGCGGTTACATTTTGATTAGTTGTGCACATGGGCGATGGTATGATCTTTACCATATTTTATATATCTATAAATAGTAATTTATGTGAAAAAGGAAAAGTAAGTAAGATATATTACATTAAAATAATTTTCTCCTTATTTATTTGCTGGGTTTTCTTAAGTAAAATATATTCTTTGTTAAATTCTGGCTCCTAGTTTTAGTACTAGAAGAGCTTGTTGAATCCTGCGGGATACACCTTAACCGGTGAAATATCCTTAATGACAGTGCCACCGGCACGCCTCAAGCTACGTGATTTCTGTTATTTTCAATAATTTTACAATAGTTCACTCAGAAAATAGTGATGTTTCAATTGTCTGAAGCTTGTGAGAAAAACTTTCAAAAATGAAAAAAGAAGTTGACTAGTGCTCCTGTTTTGACCTTACTAGAAGGTACTCAAGGGTTTTTGGTGTATTGTTACGCATGTAGAGTTGGTTTGGGCTGTGAGTTAATGCATAATGACAAGGTTATAGCTTATGCCTCTAGACAGTTGAAAGTTCATGAGAATAATTATCCAACCCATGACTTAGAATTGGCTGTTGTATTTTTTTTTTAAAGATATGGAAACACTACTTGTATGGTGTTCATGTTCATATATTCACTGATCACATGAGCTTACAGTATGTGTTCACCCAGAAAGAGCTCAATCTCAGACAAAGGAGGTGGTTAGAATCACTTAAGGATTATGACATGAGTATTTTTTATCACCTAAGTAAGGGTAATGTGGTTGCTGATGCTTTAAGCAGATTATCTATGGGGAGTACGGCCTATTTTGAGGGAGAAAAAAGGGATTTAGCCAAAGATGTACACAGACTTGCACGCTTGGGAGTCAGGCTTATGGATTCCACAGAAGAAAGAATAGTGGTGACAAACGGGGTGGAATCATCACTAGTGTCAGAGGTGAAGCAAGGTAGATATGACCATATCTAGTTCACCAGGCTATGAATATGGTGAAGGTAATTCAAGAGATATTGAAAACACCACAGAATCGTCAAAAATCCTACATAGATGTTAGGAGAAGGCCTTTGGAGTTCGAAGTGGATGATTGGGTATACTTGAAGGTTTCACCCATGAAGGGTGTTATGAGGTTTGGTAAGAAGGGGAAACTTAGCCCCGGTATAATGGACTGTCTCGCATAGCCAAAAGGATTGACAACAGTGGCGGATTCAGGATTTTACGGTTATGGGTGCTCACTATTTTTAGTTTAAATTTGTGTTAACCAAAGAGTGTAATTGAGCGCTAAAATTTCTCGACAAGAGTGTTTTATTAAAAAACATCAATAGTCAATCAAAATTCTTTGAACTGGTTCCAAAAGAAAAAAAGAACAGTATATCTTCACGTACGATTGTAATAACCAAAAAAGCAAACCAACGAGAAGAGTGATTATTATTTTTTTGCTTTTGAGTTGGAGAACTTAAATGAAGACTCTAGAATATAATATTTTTCCCATCCCTTTTTACATTTTTCCAAATTAAACTGACGAGAAAGAAAGAGTAAAAAAACATGGAAAATCCTAATTGTTTATATTTTGGGAGATTAAGTTGCATAATAAACATGAGCAGTGACTGCTTCAGGATTCTAAGATCATTGTGCTTCTTTAACCATCAATCACACAATATAAATGCACAAATTTAACACTGGTCATAAGAAATGATATTTAAATACGATAGCAAAACAATTAATTAAAAAACTAAGATTCTAAGATCGTGGTTATTACTTTAACTATCAAGCACAAAATATAAATGCAAAAATTTAACATTGGTCATAAAAATGATATTTAAATACGATAGCCAAAGAAATTACTAAAAGAATTAGAGTAAATATTTATTGAAAAATTTAATTTTGCAACTTTTTTTAAAAAATTTAATCTAAGAAAAGCCAGCGGTACAATGTGAAAGAAAAAAGTAGAGCAAAGAGAAAAATGAATAAATATAAAAGAAAGTGTAATTGAAAATTAAAAGGTAGAAACAGAAATACAAAATTTAATTCAAGTAAAGTCGGGACAATGTGAAAGGTGTAATTGGAAATTAAAAGGTAGAAAGATAAGAGTTGAAAAGGTAGAAATAATGTGTTAAGAGGGTTTCAAACTCAGTCTGAGAAACAAAATGTAAACCTTGAGCACCCACTTGCAACCAACACGCCAACTGAATCTTTTGTTGTATGGGTGCTCATTTTTAGGTTTATACAATTTTGTCTTAATTTCTATATAAGTATATATAGTTCGATACGAGGTTAATGGGTGCTCGAGCACCCGTAAACCTCCATGTGGGTCTGCCCCTGATTAACAATGTAGCTATGAGTTAGAGCTACTATAAGAGCTAAAAACAGTTCATCCGGTGTTTCATGTCTTTATGTTGAAAAAGTACATGAGCGTTCCTTCATTGATGTACCAACTGAAAATATTGGGATTGAGGATATCTTATCTTATGAGGAGATTCCGGTTCAGATTATAGATCTCCAAGTTCGCAAGTTGAGAACAAAGGAGGTCGAACCAGTAAAGGTCCTATGGAGGAACCAATTTATCGAAGAAGCTACTCGGGAAGCTGAAGAGGATATGAAGAAAAGATATCCACATCTCTTTGAATCCGGAGGAGATGCAGATTAAGGTACTAATTCTCTTCTTAGTAGTATATAAACTATGAGTAATGATGTTGTTACTTGCTTTTAATTGTTGAGTGTTGAACTTGAGGTTAATATTCTTAACTTAGTGAAAGAAATCTCATTCGAGGACGAATGTTCCCAAGGGGGAAATATTGTATCTCACAACTTGAAAAATAAAGAATAAGCTAAGAAACTAAAAATAATCCTTTTCGGGAACAAAAGGGGTAATCTAGAAAAAAATTCTAAGTTAAGAAAGTGAGTTTTTGTCATTTTCAAATGACCATAAATTCCAAGTCGGGATGATTTAGAGGTCCTTCTGGATATGGGTAGAAATATCATGTAATAATCTTTCTAACGTTGCCGAGTTTGAGCGATTTTGATATCGTATGAGTGACTTTTACCTTTCGAAAGTTGGGCTTTTGGATTGAGAAAAGTCCCAATCCGGATTTAGGGAAGGGCAAACTAGTCTTTTTACCAATTAATTTCTTATTTCATTTTAGGGGTTATTTGGGTAAAAACATGTCTTAAGTCATTTTTGAAAAATCAGAACTACGCTTAGGGCTTGGAGAAGAGATAAAAGAAGAGAAAGGTAGAGAGAATTCAAGAATTTCGCCACGAACTCAAGCATGCGAGTGGAATTCGTCGTGGCTGAGCCCTTTCAAGGTATGTGAGATCATTTATTATTGGGCCAGTTCACCCATACACAAAACTTGTTTCTATTTAGTGATTTTCGAATTGGTTGAATGATAAAACTGGAGTTCTTGAAGAACATTGTTGAATTCTTGTTGATTGAGTTGTTGAAGGCCTAGTGTTGAATGTATTTGTGTTTCGGGGTAGTTTTTACGAGTTAGATCTATTGTGTATTGAGGGTATTAATGATACTAAGTGTTT
Source organism: Solanum sitiens (assembly GCA_016801875.1). Lineage (NCBI taxonomy): Eukaryota > Viridiplantae > Streptophyta > Magnoliopsida > Solanales > Solanaceae > Solanum > Solanum sitiens. Next base: position 2,084,987 of record JABWTJ010000204.1, on the reverse strand, counting down.
GGGATTAAAGCTACACAAATTTGGAGGGTTTAGCGTTGAAAAACGAGATGAGATGTTCGTCAAACTCACCTGGGAAGGGCTAGGCGCGTCGCGCCCCTATAACTCTAGGAAGGCTGGCTCGTAAGCTTACAGTGCGCCATAAATGAGCCCAAGAACATTGGGGTTGGCGTAAATCAACGTTTTTCACCCAATTTTTATCGTTTAGTCGTTTGAGTTCTTTTAAAGTGTAGTAACGCTCTCCACTGGTTCTAACTACTTTGAATGATTTCTTAACATCTGGAAATCACCCAAAACACAAATGATGACCTTGAATACATAATTTCATTTAAGGAGAGTCAAGAGTTAAGTCCAAATTTAAGATCAAAGTCAAAGAAGTCAAGTCTAAGAGTTAAGAAGCAAGTCAAAGTACTTCCTTGAAGTTTTCAAAAGTCTTTAACAAATGTTTTAACTTTCTTTTAAGGCTCAAGTTGAAAATTATGCAAAGAATAAAGAGTTGAGTTTATTTCCCAAAAGTTATAGGGAACTTAGTATTCCGTAAGAGTTAAGTTGCAAGTTAAGCAAAGAGTAAATGGTTGAGTTCGTTTTTCAAAATATATAAGGGAGCTAAGTATTCCTTAAGAGTTACAAATGTTTTCACGTTTTGAGCAAGAAAGGAAGTTGAGACTTCCAACAGAGCCTTAGCTAGTTTAGTAAAGAGGAAACTATGATTTCCAAGAGAGATTTCAAAGATAAATTTAAGCAATTACCTCAAACTAGAGAAGAAGTTGTTTTAAAAACATATGAACTAAGTATCTTTTAGGAATAGTATTGAGCACTGATATGGGGACGCGAGTTCATTTAACTCAAGCCCCCATAAACCATGTAGTCAAAAAGGACATAAGAAGATTCATACTTTTTAGATGATTCCCTAGTGCTTTTTAGCATAAACTAGTGGATCCACTTAGTAGTTTAGGTTCTATACTGACGGCAAGGTATAAGAAAGTCCTCTTGCAATGTGAGGTAAGACGTTGTACCATCACTTAGGCTCATAGTGATGATTGTCGGTTAGACAATCTCCCACAATACTTATAGGGGAAAATAAGTATTCCCTATTAGTTAAGTTGTAAGTTAAGCAAAGAGTAAAAAATTGAGTTCATTTCTCAAAAGTTACAAGAAAACTAAGTATTCCCTAAGAGTTGCAACTATTTTCACGTTTTGAGCAAGAAAGGAAGTTGAGATTTCCAATAGAACCCCTGGCTAGTTTAATAAAGAGGAAACTATGATTTCCAAGGGAGCTTTTAAAGATAAGTTTGAGCATTTACCACAAACTAGAGAACAAGTTGCTTTAATATTATATGAGCTAAGTATTTTGGGAGTAGTATTGAGCACCGATATGAAGACGCGAGTTCATGTTAACTCAAGCCCCCATAAACCATGTAGCCAATATGGAAAAAAGAAGGGGTCATACTTTTTGATGATTTCTTAGTGCTATTTAGCATGGACTAGTGCATCAACTTAGTAGTTCAGATTCTATACTGACGACAAGGTATAGAACGGTCCTCTTGCAACGTGAGATAAGATATTGTACCATCACTTAGACTCATAGTGATGATTGTCGGTTAGAGAATCTCCCACAATAACTATATTACGTCATATATAAGTAAAATTGAGTTTGTTGCATTTCATTAAAGAACTAAGTTTTCATTGTTTTACAAGCTTTCATTTTGCATGTCTCTTATTGCTTTATATTAAATCAAGTTATTGCTTTGTATTAAATCAATATATTCATGTGATGTGTTGGAGTCAAGGTAAGTGTTCCTTCTTACTCTTTTCAAGCTTAAGTTGTTTTTAGCAATCAAATTCGCATACTCGTACATTCAATGTACTGATGCCAGTTGACCTATATCATCTTACGATGAAGACTAAGGTAACTAGGATCATCATCATCCAGCACCTCATTGATCCAGATGAGCTCTCGGAGCCTGTGGTGAGTCTCCTTGCATTCTGGAAAAAACGTTTTTTCACTTTTCCGTCTTTCTTTTATAGGATATTGTGGGTTCTTTCCCAACATCCATCTTAGTGTTATAGAGGCTTCATAGACAGTAAGATAGTTAGTTTTGAGTCTCTTATATTTGTATTGTAGATATTTTGTTATGAGACTTAAAATGTCATTTTGGCTAACTTATTATCTTTCAGTTATTACATGAGACTGTTTTATTGGTTTAAGTCTTTCGCTGAGTTAAGTAAGTCAGGCCAAGGGTACGCTCGAGGCTAGCAATGGTATTCGTGTGCCAGTCCCGCCTAGGGTGTAGGCTCGGGGCATGACAGAATAAACTAAGAAATTTTGGTACATCACTTAGGAACTAGTACGAAAAGGTGGGGGAAGAATAGAGAGAACTAGCGTACTTGGTGCTCTGAGAGGCGTGGGGCGCCAACCCTCAACCCTCAGATAGTTGGGGTGGGGAGCTCTTGCTAGCGCCGCGCCCCAAGAACCTACGGGCTGAGACTATCCTTTGGGCTATGAGAGGTGCAGCGCCCCAATCCCTGTACTCATGTGTTCTCGACTTTTCTTCTTCGTTTTTAACCTCTAAACCCTCTAAACTTCCATGGTTCTTTCTACAAAAACTGAGAATCATTATTACCATCAAAATAAAATAGATTCAACCCGAAATCACACCCGGAAACATGAACCAAAACTTCAACTACACAACCATCAAGAATTTAACGAAAACTTCAACAATGTTCTTCAAGAACTCAATTTCTTTAACGTAGAAATGGCTTAGATTCTCTGAATTAAACAAGATTGGTATGTGGGTGAACTAACCCAACACTATATGATCTCACATACCTTTATAAGAATCACCCCGATGAATTCCACAAGCAAAGTTTGAATGTTCTTGGCAAATTCTTGGTTTTCTCCTCTTTTCTCCTTTCTCCAAGACCTAGCGTTAATTCTAAATATTTATAACTGAATGAAGTCTTATTTTACTCAATTAATCCCTAAAACGAATTAATATAATTAGTTAAGGAAAAGACAACTTTGCCCTTCCCAAATCCGGATTGGACTTTCCTTAATCTAACATCCCAACTTCCGAAAGACATAACTCACTCATAAGATATCAAAATCGCGCAAGCCCGACGGTGTTGGAAATATTATTCTAAGGGATTTCCAACCATACTTGGAACTACTCCGAACTCATCTTGATTTAGGAGCTATGATCGTTTCAAGTTGACAAAAAACTCGCTTCTTAATTTACTTAAAATTTCCAGATTTTCCTATTCTTTCCAAAAATAATTATTTTCAGATTTTAAACTCTTTTCGAGTTCTTTCTAGTTGCGAAATATTACATTAACTTATTGAGTGTGGTCGAGGAAGAGTGCAAATTCAAATTAAAAGGTTGTCATCAATAATGGGATTTCACTTGTGCAATTTGGCAGCGTACCAAATGGGTTAACTTAGAGAAGTGTGATTCAATTTTAAAGATATTCAACGACATTTTAAATATTATCTTATAGTCAAGTTTGGACACTAAAAACTTCTGTTTTTCTACTCCTTTGGTTTGAAGAAGATAACAACTTCACAAAATAAATCAGACTGCACACTCCTTTGGTTTGAAGAATATAGAAAAACACAAATTTATTAAACACTCTATTTGAATGAATATTCAAAGTTGAAGACTATAAAAACATTGTCAAGAATATTAAGGCAGAAAGATTTGATAATTATAAAACTTCTTCATTAACTAGAAATAGTGTTGTATATATGTTTCTCAAGGTTAAACCTCTTGTTTTTCAACACCGGCTGAACATAAGTTCAGTCTTTTGATGATTTGTAGAATATAAAAATTTCATTGTTATCTAGAAACAAATTGTATAGATATTCATTCTTTATTTTTAATATTCTAAATTCTAATTAAATTGTCCCACTAATTGTGATAGGAAAAAATTGGTACATAAAGTCTGTGATTTTGTGCTTGTAATGTCTATTGATTGAACTTTTATATTTTGTAAAGATTGTCAAAGGGAATTGAAGCACTAACAATTCTTTTATAGAATATTATCTCTAAAGATGTTTCATGCTGCCAATTTGTATTTTGATGATATACAAGTTGAAACGATGAAAAATTATTTTGAAATACTTGAAAAATATTTTTACGATCATATTTAAAATTTGGAGGCTCTTTGCTTGTGATAAATACAAAAATTAGATTTGCATCTTGATTTAATTGTTGAAACAGAAAATATGAAATTCAATGACCCAAATTAAATATATACTTGTTCAAAATAGTAGAGTTATATTATTAAAGAGTTTCACTTCTAATGTTGTGATTTTTCATGAAAATATTTGTCTATTAAAATACAAATATTTGTATAGACATGAATATTTGTGAAAAATCATTTTTAATGTTTGTGTTTTAAAAGAAGTATTTGAGTTATAATACCCTTATTGGACCCGATGAGACTATGTTCTTAAGTTATTTAATAACAACCTAATTAAGGTTATAAAAGCCTTCTAAAAAGGACATCTGCAAGGTGTTGCTCTAAACAATGTTTGTATATGGCAAAGTTATAAAAAAGTAAAGAACAAAATGTTTGTGAGAAATAGTCACCTTACAGAGTATCTTTTCAAACTCAATATTTTTTGTTGTTCTTATTTGCTTGAGTCAATATATTTCTGACGTGAATGTTTGTTGCATATGAATTACAAAATGTTGTGAAAACTGATCAAAACATTCTTATAAATTTGTTGAAAGAAATTCTAATCTCTTAGAGTTGATTTAAACTGACATTTGTGATACGAAGTCAATACCGTCTTGTGGTGAAAAAAGTATGTCCTAAATTTTATTGGCAATTGCACTACATACTTACATACTGTATGTCTATTTTTTGAATGGTAAGGATGAAACAATAGATAAATCTAGGAAATATAAAAGAAGTTGAAAATCAGTTGAATAAGAATATTAAAATTATTAGAAGTGATAGAGGTGGAGAATATGAATCTCCTTTTACATATAATGGTTAAAAAAATGGAATAATCCATCAAACTATTGTCAATACTCACCTCAATCTAATAAAATAGCGGGAAAAAAATATAATTTTGAAGGAAATATTGAATGTGTTACTTATAAGTTCATGTAACAACGAAAGGAACAAATTAAGAAGTGTTTTGCGTGTTCAGAAAGGGGCAACAAAAAGTTGTCTATTAAAGGTTCGTAGTATTCTGATAGATAATTTATTGTCGCCCCTTAATGTATTTACATGCAATAGATCTGGAAAAATAGTGATCTAACAATTTAAAGACACAATCTATTTCATATGAGAAATGAAAAGTGTAGGTAGGGGTGGCAATGGGGTGCGGTGGGGTTAAGGTTATGCGGGACGGGCGGGGCGGGTTGTGGATATAATGTAATTTTCTGAGGGTTCAAACTTAATTTTAACTATGCTGCTATTGTAAATGAATTAACATTATACAACACATATTTGGGCTGTTCAGACCATGATTCTATTTATGTTGTTATTTCTACTGCATGTAATCCCCTTTTCATTTTATGTACGGTGACAACTCTCTATAACAATCATTCTATCCTCTATATAACTGTTCGCTATAACGGCCAAGTTCTCTCTAAAACTAATTTTCATGTTATGCTATATTATATGTACTCTATAATAACATTTCGCTATAGCAGTCAAAATGTATCTATACAAACTATGTTGTTATGGGGATGTTTGAGTGTACATGAAATCAAAAAGGTTACATTGCAAAGATGAATACCCTATGAAATCGACAAAAAAATCTTATTCTTTGCCCAAGATTTTCCATTTCTTTTTAGTCTAAATAAAGTTGACACAAAATAATATAAAAGTAAAAGAACAGCCTTTTCTAATCAATATCAATGAGTATACAAATACAACGAAGGTTATATACTACGATGGATAAGCATATAAAAGTAGATAGTTTTATAAAATAATAGAAACAACTCCTATGTGTGATATTCTCCGGCCTTCTTGTTGGGAAGCAGACACAAAATTCACATTGACTTGACCAGCAACAACCTTTTCTATGCATAAGATTTGTTTGTCCACTGGCTGACCTTGTTGACACTAAATGCTCCGATATTCTTTCAGGTGTTCATGAGCAACCTCATCAGTAAGAGACCGAAACATGTTTGCCTGAAGTAGAATCTCAGTTGATTTACTTCTTTTGATCCAGAAAAAATAAAACTAGGTTGTTTTGGAAGTCTAATTTTTGTTTATATAAGACAAAATAACCGAAAAATTGACATTAATACAAATATTATAATATAATAGGTTGATCCGAACAATGGACAAATAAAATGATGATGGTCCCAATCAATAACAGTCTGACATCTCTAGTGGTGACTTGGGAGTGTGCGAGAACTGGTCTTTGACAGCCGCAGATCGGCTGTCATGCAATGTGAGAGCGCTGCTCTGTTAAGCCAGCCAATGAGGGGCGAGTTACCCTATCTTCTCTCACTGCCATGTCAATCTACTATTATTATTTATTAGTGTCGGAATAATAATACTTCATACTATACCAAGAACCGCTTATTATGATAAACCCAACCCAATGCACTATTTGTGTCAAGGGCTGAAGATTTGATTTGTCCCAATCATCTTATTGCTCCCACTTGGGTTACAAGCTCACGCTACTAAGCTCAGCAATATATAATTTTAGGTCGATTTCTTATAAAATGTATATATATATGTCTTCTGTCATCGATGTGGGACAAGACATTTAGTGTTTAACTAAAGCTTGTAAAATACAACGTTGGATGAGTTTTAATTTTATTATCGTCGATCATTTAATTGGAGGCCACATATCCAATCTGGTATTTCTTATATATATTTTTCTGGTATTTTAAAACCGATCATTTGAGATGTTAGTGAAGAGTGGCATGGATGTGTATTTTTGATTGCGGCTACAACATAAATATGTTCAACTATTAACGGATGACATTGATGAGCTATTCCAGATAGTTCAATGGCATATTTGAGCTTTTTCCCATAGATCTATGAAATAACTTTTTTGTTTTGCATTTCCTTCCGAGAATTGGTGAAGATGATGCAATGGGCTACATTCATTAGTTGCAAATTCTACATATAATGTTTTAGCATATGTGACGATATGCCTACAAAGAAACTGCTCTTTCCATATGTGCTCATCTCTATATAATGGTATTAAGATTCCAATGGTGTCAAAACTCTCAGATCCCTGTCCATCTGTCCTATAAAACAGGACATAAAGAAACTTATCCCTTTTAACCATGTACACTGGAAATTCATTACAAGCTGTACAAAACAACCACTAGCATTGTCATATATATAAATGAATTATATCGCGATAATCTCAAGATATATACTGCTTACAACATATATTCAAGGGAAGGACAAGATGTTTTCAACATTTTTATCACAGCGACAACATAGGTAACACTCAGCAACATGAAGAATTGGGAGGCATCGTTTTGATTCGTGCAGTTGACAGAGGATGGATTAATTGATCTTAAACATCAGCTTTTCACCTCCTGAAATTGCAAAAGTACATCACAGTTAACAATGAACCTACGTGATATTTTACATGAAAAGTAAAAACAGTTTATATGCAAACAACAAGGAAAACCAGCAAAAACAAATAATATATAAGTTAATAAAAATGTATATGACGGTATTCTTACTTACAAGTCATTCTCTACAGCATAACCTTCATTCTTGTTGTGTGCTTGGTTTGTTTTGTGAATGAAACTATGTAACCTTTGTATTTTATCAATTTATCCTCTTGATTGTATATCATGTAAGCTTATCTAGACAAAATAGACATTTCACCTTTATTTGACATGCATAGTGTTGGAGAAATAGCGGAAGTAGGCAAACACTTCTCAAGATCAGCAGGATATTGATGGTATACATTTTTGTCGAAGACCTGTTCTCTTTCATAACCCACACATCTTCGTGACTTCCCATATCTGAACATTGCACTGGTATAGTCTAGTTTTGTCATATGGTAGTTATAGAAGATTTAAGTTGTTTATACTGTCTAAAATGTGTGGTGTCGATTCCTTTTAAAATGATTGTTTAATCTTTTGTTGTTTCTTGACTTGTCACAAAGTTCATGAAAAATACAAAAGCTTTCAAAAAAATTGGTCTAAAAATTGTTTGTGGAACGTGGAAAGTATCTGAAGAAATTAGTTGAGGTTTCGCTAAAGTCAGCCTGGACGCCATGATCAGAAAAAACAAATTGCGCTCTAATATATGTCATAGATGTTAGTGTGCTATGAATCATTTAAATGAGGGTATAATGAGTGTTTTAAAGTGAAACTGTTACTAAATATATAAATGTTTTATTCTATTTGGGATTGACTAAAAACAAAAGTAATGTCACGCTCCGAGCTTACACTGTGGACGTGGCCGGTACTTGAGAACCATTGTTGGCCCCAAGCGAAACTTTGGCCTGGCTTAATTATTAGCGGAAGACTTGCTCATTCGACTAAGATAACTTAAAATGTGTTATAAATAAACATTCAACTAGCCAAACTGACACTCAAGTCTCGATATAACTGAATGAAAATTTAAAGACTCATGAACTAACAATATCTAACTGTCTATGAAGCTTTTAATAACTGTGGAGGATGTCGGTACAAGACCCACGACATCCTAACAAACTAGAATTATAAAGCAAAGAAAAAGGGATCCTCCGGAAGCAAGGAAAAAGGGATCCTCCGGAAGCAAGGAAGCTCACCAACAACTCTTAAGCTCAACTGAATGAACGAAGCATTGGGTGTTCATTCTGCTAACCTGTATCTGCATCATAAAAAATGCAGGCCAAATGACGTCAGTACATGGAATGTACGAGCATGTGCGGGGAGTTCTAAAACAAGACATAAGCTTGAAAAAGGAACTGAAGAAACTTACCCGTCTCAACTCAATTCATTTTCAATATAAGACAGTGATAGAAATTCAATATGAAGAAACACATTAAAACATATAAATAACAACTCATTTTATTGAAAACACAACAGTAACTCAGTTCATATATGAAAATACAAGTAATTCTATGGGAGATTTTCTAACCAACAACCATCACTATGAGATATGTGATGATACAGTGTCTTGCCTCACGCTACCAAGGCCATCCTATACGTTGTCGGTTATAGAATCTACTACTACATGGATCCACTAATCTATGCTAAAGCATTAAAGAATCGTCTAAAATGTATGATCCTTTTACCCATGTTTGTTACATGGTTTATGAAAATTTTGACTTATCTGAACTCGTCCTCATATCGATGCTCAATACTACTCCAAATATTAACTGGATCATATGTTTAATAACCTAACTTCTCTATGGTTTGAGATTATTACTAAAAAAATTGTCTCTTAAAAGAGACGATAATAAAAAAACAAGCTCAAAATCTCTTTTGGAAATAAGTGTTTCCTCTCTGATTTAAATGTGAAAACACTAACTCTTGGAAATACTTAATTCTCTATATCATTTTAAAGAAAATGAACTTCACTCTTACTCTTACTCAACTAAATTCTCAAGTCTTAAAACAAGTTTAAACAATTGTAAAAGACTTTTGAAAAGACTCGAAGAACTCTGAAGACTTGACTCCTAGGTATAACTTGAATTTAAATTTATGGATTCAAGGTTATGATTCATGTTTATGGATGAGTTCTAGATGTTTAGAAGTCATTTAGAGTAGTTATAATCGATAGAAAGTGTTAGTACACTTTAGAACGACTCAGACAGGCTATAGGAAATGGGTGGGCAGGCGACCCTGACCCTAAAGTTCAGAGACCACATCTGGCTCAATGCTGATGCGCCATGCTAGCCCTGCTGGCGCATCAGTGGCGCCACGCCACCCTTCCCCCAATCAAATCCGATATACTTTTTGTTCTTATTTTCTGACCTTAATTCGACTAGATTCGATTTGTCAATTACTCTTTAGATTCCGTTACCCAATACATGTACACAACAATCTACTAAAAAAAATCACAAAATTGATACGATTATCTCAAGAACTCATTAATCCCATCCTAATTCAAGAATGAAAGCATATTCAAGAACACTAATCAAGAACATCAAACCTTCAACTTTTTAGGACACATATTACACTGAAATTAACATGATTGGCGCATGGGTGAACAACCCAACGCTATGTGAACTCACATTCCTGTTAGGAATCAAACACTTAGCGAAATCTGCGACAAAACCTCAAGAACTTGAAGAAATCTTGATTTTCTCCTCATTTCTCCTCTCGTACCTTTTTCCAAAACCCTAGCGTGAATTTTGATTGCGTAAACTAAAACAGTTCGGTTTAGAACCATATTTATTACCTCTCCGTTTCGAAAAGAATGTCCCTATTTTCTTTTTAGTTTGTTTAAAAAAGAATGACCCATTTCCTTTATTGGCAACACTTTAAATTTAATTTTCCACGTGGCATGTTTAAGACCATAAGATTAAAGGACATTTTGGTACATTTGACATAACTTTAGAACCACAAGATTAAAAAGTCTTCTTTCTTTTCTTAAACTCTGTTCCAAGTCAAACTAGGCCATCCTTTTTAAAACGGAGGGAGTACTAAAAATGAAATAAATCTAATAAGGTAAGAAAAGGACCAAATACCCCTCTTAAATATCGGTAACATTGACTTCAAACGGGTATATCTCCCTCATACGAGCTCAAAAGTTAGAAAACTCGGTGGCGTTGGAAGGAGTATTCCAAGAACTTTCATTTGATATCTTATAGTCCAAGTAACTCAATGTGTACTAAAAGTTATGGTCATTTGAAATTTACCCAAAACTCACAAACTTAAGCTTAACTTGTAAGATTTCAGATTTTGCTCTTTCTAAATTTGTTCTTTCTATTTTTAGATATTTCTAAGGAGGATGTTACAATATCTCCCCCTTGGGAATATTCATCATCGAATGAGATTATTCTAGGTAGAATTAAGGGTGGTAACATCTAACCTCAGCTCAAACACCCAACATGCAAATCGAACACATGTAATATATCAATTAAAGAGTACTAAGAAGAAAATTAATACCTTGATCTGGAAATTTTCTGGACTAAAAGAGATCTGGGTATATCTTCTTCATATCTTCCTCAACTCCCTTGTAACTTCCTCAATAAACTGATTTCTCCATAGTACCTTGACTTATGCTACCTCTTTGGTTCTCAATTTGTGAGCCTGGCGATCTAGTAACTGAATGAGAATCTCCTCATAAGATAAGATATCCTTAATACCTATATCTTCAGTAGGTATGATAAGTGAAGGATTGACCATACACTTCTTCAACATAGAAATGTTGAACACTGGATGAACTACTGCTAACTCTTTTGGTAGCTCTAACTCATAAGTTACATTGCCAATGTTCTTTGATATACTATAAGGACCAATATATCGGGGACTAAGATTCCTCTTCTTGAAAAATCTCATAACAACATTCATAAGTGAAACATTCAAGTAAATCCAATCATCTATTTCAAACTCTAAGTCTCTCCTCCGAACATCTATATAATATTTCTAATGACTTTACTCTATTCTCAACCTCTGTTGAATTATATTCACTATCTCCATAGCTTGATGAATTAAGTCCGGCTATATCAACCCAAATTCACCAACTTCAAATCATCCAACACGAGATATACATTTTCTCCCATAAAGAGCCTCATAAGGAGCAATCTGGAAGCTAGAATGATAACTATTGTTGTAAGTAAACTCTATGAGAGGTAGGTGATCATCCCAATTACCTTTGAAATTTATCGCACAAGCCCTCAACAAATCTTTTAAAGTCTAAATGGTGAGACCTTATCAACCATCAGTCTGGGGATTAATAGAACTACTCAAATTCACTTTCGAACCCAAACCTTTTTGGAAAGACTTCTAGAATTATGCAGTAAGTTGTGCACTTCTATCTAAAATAATCGACAGTGGAACTCCATGAACTCTAAATACCTCTTTAAGATATAACTTGGCATAATCCTCTAATGAATGAGTGGTCTTTACCAGAAAAAATGGGCTGAGTTACTCATTCGATCTACAATCCCCCAAGTGAATCATGTTGCATTTGAGATCGCAAAAAACCAGTAATAAAATCCATATTAATCATATCCCAGTTCCATTCGAGAATCTCTATATTCTGAGCCATACCATCGTGCCTTTGGTGTTGTACCATAACTTGTTGACCATTCGGGTACTTAGCAACGTACTCTACAATACTCTTTTTCATACTACTCTACCAATAGACTTCTTTCAAATAGTGATACATCTTTGTGGGAATCTGGATGGATAGAATATCTAGAGCTATCAACTTCCCCCATGATCCAATCTTGGAGTTCATCCATCCTTGGTACACACAACCTTCCTTGATACCTCAATACACCATCTTCCCCTTGTTCAAAAGCCATCATTTTTTTCTTATGAACATTTGCCTTTAAATTCAAGCAAAATAGGATCTTGGTCTTTTTTCTCTTTCACTTCAGACACCAATGAAGATTCAGACCTATTCATCACCACTACTCCAACTTCATTGGAATCCAACAACTGGACTCCTAAATGTGCAGGTCTGTGCACATCCTTGGCTAATACTTACCATTTTTCCTCAACATGGGCGGTACTACCCGTACACAATCTGCTCAGAGCATCAACAACAACATTAGCCTTATATGGGTGATATAGAATACTTGTGTCTTAGTCTTTAAGTAACTCTTAACAACCTCCTCTATTTGAGATTAAGCGCTTTCTATCGAGTACATACTGAAGACTCTTGTGATCGATAAACACATCCATATGAACACCATAAACATAGTGACACCATATTTTAAAGGCATAATACATATATTAGACCCTAAATTGCCTTCAAATTTTAACTTTGACCTCAAACTTTCATAGTGCACAAATAGGCACTTTAACTATTCAATCTTTCAATAAATAAACACGCGATTTTTGGAGCCAAAGTGTTTGAAATGCAAACGCTCCCAGATATAAAAGTGAGCCAATCAGTGGCTGCCAACTAATTAAACATTTTAAACGTCCTTTTTTTAAAAAATGTATCTTACACGTCATTTTGACACCAAAAAAAATTAAAATTAATTTTAATTAATATAAAAGAGATTCATTAAGGGTAGAATTGTCATTTCAGCATTTTTTAACTGTTGTGGGCCTCGAAAATTACCCCTCACTCGCGTCGAATGTGTGCATTTCATGCATTTTGCCAGGTAGGAATCGCGTGTTTATTTATTGAAAGATAGGATAGTTAAAGTGCATATTTGTGCACTTTGAAAGTTTGAGGTCAAAGTTAAAATTTGAAGCCAAGTTTAAGGTCCAAATATGTATTATGCCTATTTTAAAAGCGAACACTAGAATAGCCAACTCTAAATCATGGGTTGGGTGATTCTTCTTGTGAATCTTAATTTCTTTGGATGCATAAGCTATAACCTTATTATTCTACATTGATACACAACCCAGTCCAACTCTGGACGCATCACAATATATCATAAAACCTTGCGTATGTTCTAGTAAGGTTAATACTGGGGCAATAGTCAACCTAGTTTTCAATTTCTAAAAGTTTTTCTGACAAGCTTGAGACCATTGAAACTTCACTATTTTCCGAGTCAACTTAGTCAATGGGGATGAAATAAATGAGAACCCCTTGATGAATCTTCTATAATATCCATCCAACCCCAAGAAACTCCTAATATCTATTGAAGATGGGTCTAGGCAAGTCTATAACCTAACCAATTATAGTGATCATCAATCAACAAAACTATTGTACATAAATCTTATTTAGTTGTAGCATTAAGAATGCAGGGATTTGACTTGGGGTGTCAAATAGACAGGTGGAGCTCAGTTTTGGTAAGACAATGTTGGATAAATGAATGAATTGATTAATTTTCCAACTATGCTGCTATTGTAAAAGAATTAACATTACACAACACATATTTGGGCTGTATAACAATCATCCTGTCCTCTAAATAACAGTTCGCTTTAACGGCCAAGTTCTCTTTGGAACTAATTGTTCATGTTATGCTATATTATATGTACTCTATAATAACATTTTGCTATAGCAGTCAAAATGTTTCTATACAAACGATGATGTTATAGAGATGTTTGAGTGTATATGAAATCAAAAGGTTACATTTCAAAGATGAATACCCTATGAAATCGACATAAAAAACTTATCCTTTGCCTAAGATTTCCATTTCTTTTTAGCCTAAATAAAGTTGACACAAACTAATATGGCCGTAGAAGATTATTCTTTTCTATGAATATCAATGAGCATACAAATACAATGACAATTGTATAGTACAATGGATAAGCAAATAAAACTAGGTGGTTTTATGAATTAATAGAAACAACTACTATCTGTGATATTCTCCGGGATTCTTGTTGGGAAGACGACACAATATTCACGTTGACTTGACCAACAACAACCTTTTCTCTGCATTTGTTGTCCCCTGAGATAACATAAGCTTTGTTTGTTAACTGGCTGACCTTGTTGACACGAAATTTCTTTCAGGTGTTCATGAACAATCTCATCAGTAAGAGATCGAAACAATTTTCCTAATGTAGAATCTCAACGATTTACTTGTTTTAATGTAGAACAAATAAAACTAGGTTGTTTTGGAAGTCTAATTTTTGTTTATATAAGACAAAATAACCGAAAAGTTGATATTGGTACAATATTATAAAATAACAGGTTCATCCGAACAATGGACAAATAAAAAGATGATGGTCCCAATCAATAACAGTCAGACATCTCTAGTGGTGACCTGGCAGTGTGCGAGAACTGGTCTTTGACAGCCGCAGATAGGCTGTCATGTAATGTGAGAGCGCTGCTCTGTTAAGCCAGCCAATGAGGGGTGAGTTACCCTATCGTCTCCCACTGCCATGTCAATGTTCTATTATTATTTATTAGTGTTGGAATAATAATACTTCATACTATACAAAGAACCGCTTATTATGATAAACCCAACCCAATGGACTATTTGTGTCAAGGGCTGAATATTTGATTTGTCCCAATCATCTTATTGCTCCCACTTGGGTTACAAGCTCACGCTACTAAGCTCAGCAATATATAATTTCTGGTCCAGTTCTTATAAAATGTATATATTTTTCTTCTGTCATCGATGTGGGACAAGACATTTAGTGCCTAACTAAATCTTTTAAAATACAACGTTGGATGAGTTTTAATTTTACTATTGTCGATCATTTAATTGGAGGCCACATGTCCAATCTGGTATTTAATAAATCTTTTCTGCTATTTTAAAATAGATCATTTGAGCTGTTAGTGAAGAGTGGCACGAATGTGCACTTTTGATTGCGGCTACATCATAAATATGTACAACTATTAACGAATAAAATGGATGACACATTTGAAATAGTTTCACTTGCATATTTGAGCTTCCTCCCTCAGATTTATGATTTTTTATTTTTTTTTGCATTTCCTTTCGAGAATTGGTGAAGTTGATGCAATGGTCTACATTCCCTAATTGTAAATTCTACATATAATGTTTTAGCATATGTGACGATATGCCTAGCATGCAATTGCTCTTTCCATATGTGCTCATCTCCATATAATGGTATTTAGATTCCAATGCTAGAATCTAGCATGTGTCAAAACTCTCAGATATTAATTGATAGTGTTCCTAGGGAGACTTAGATGAGGAGATACCACAGACAATCTTGATTCCTGATAAAAAAAAAAGATTTAATTGATGCTATTTCAGATTTCTTTTTTTTTCATTACAGGGAAAATGTACAACCCTATGAACTGTATTGCAAAGGATTTTAGGCATATATCTTGTTTTTCTATGCTCTACCAAATAGTATCTTCAAATTCCATCTTAGATATTTTTAATAACGGCTAGCATCTAAGAATCTTCTTACCCATAGGACTGTTTTTATTTTGCTAATATATAAATTATACTTATCCGTTTCATTTTATATTTAGAAGTGTAATTATGTAGATATCTCTAAGTTTTTGTTTTGTTCTCAGTTTTGTATATAAGGGCCAACACAGTATTCAATACAGATCAGTTCATCTGCGTCCTATTCTTCTCTCTCTTTATGATATTCAGAGCTATATTGCATTAACAAGCTTGATCCTTCTTTCCCTCCTAGCCCACACACCTCACGAAAAAAGGGCCCCAATGCAATCTCATCAATGACGAGAACATCTCTGATTCAAAGACTGCTGTTGTCCAGTTCAATTCGGTTACTCAACTCCCCATCACACTTGCTAGTAGGCATAACTTCTCACTGTGGAAGGCTCATGTGTCCATGCTTATGTGTGGACACAAACTCTTTGGTAATCTTGATGGAACAACCGCAATCCCTTCCAAAATTGTCTATGAAAACAACCTCAATGTATCCAATCCCGCTTATCTAAATTATGAGAACTCTTATTTATAGTTTGTGAATTGAGTTGTGATAGAAACATGTTTTCCGTCGGCCAATCATATTGACGTGACATGGCATATTAGTATTTATGGAGTGGGCTTGTCATTTTGACATATGACATGATCCTATTGGCTTCTTTGTTTGATTTGACACGCCATGTCATTTGACACATGGCACCAAACAAGGCCTCTAGGATGAGACTAAATTAGGCCTAAAAAGCCGGACACATCTAATGTAGCTCAAATTAATTAATTTGAACTTTAATTAAATACATATTTATTGGATTAAATAGTAAACCCAATTATATTAATCCATAATATTTATTTGGAGTAATAATATAATATGAGTCATTTTATAAACTTATATTTAATAAATTTTAAATGATTACAACTTTATCTGAAGAAATATATATGTTGGAATTCTACCCTCATGAATTCTTCGAAAGAACACGTACATAAAACATGTTTCTGTTTGTTTGAAATTCAACGATAAATAATTCGAGCAACACTTTGTATTATTTATAAAAACCAAACAATACAACGATTACAAAGCTATGTAACCTAAGGAATTATAAACTATAATTTCTTCTACCCCAAGAAACAAAACTACTTCCTAGTTTCATATCTTCTAACGCTCTTCAAGTTCTTCAGCTTGTCAAGCAACTCCCACTCACACACTCAGATTGTAAACAAGACTAGCTCTTGAATACAACCTTACAGTTTATCACTCAACTCGCAACAATCCAAAGTATTATCAAAACTCTCTCAAAGCTCTTGATTGCGGTATGATCTTCTCTCTTTGTAAGTGCGCGATCTTTCTGATGAAAATAGCTCCCTATTTATAGATAAGGAATTCATCAAGTCCTTGTTTGAGTCAACATTGTCTTTGCCGCTATACAAACCTTATTGAGCTCAACTTGGACTTCTTTTTGTCTTTACCGCAATAACACTGCCTTGTCTAACTCGAAGTCTCTCTTCACGTAGAACTCCTAGTTGCAGTTGACTTGGATACAGAAACCCTTCCAGCAATTTTCCTTAATTAATTGGCCGCTGCCTCAGGAAAACTTACGCTCATTTTTCCTTAATTAATTGGCCACGCCTGAGGAAAACTTATGCTCATTTTTCCTTAAATAAGTAGGATGTATTTCTGAAATCCTATTTAGAGTTGTACTAACTGAAACATGTTGTACTACCTGTTTTACATAATTTTGCCATATTTCAAAACAATGAGATTTTAACAAATTTCCCCTTTTTGACTATGGAAAATTTAGTCTTCTTGCATTGCATAGAACAGGTAAGTAAATCACATAACACCGTTAACTCATATGCGTATGCACGCTACTTCCCCCTTTTGACATTAGCCAAAAACAGTAAATATATGCATATTCATACCACAAGTCATAATAATACTGCCAAGTATAACAATAAAAACACCAAACCAAGTCATTAGTTACATCGAGAGTCAGACATAAAACCACTATCCACACAAAAAGAGTACATTCTACTAGAAATTTTAACAAGTAAAAACACAAAACATCATATACCACACAAAGGATTGGTGATTTAAATAGAGTGTGGTAGAACGGTGGAAGAAGAGGAGGAACCCTGAGTGAGCAAATCAAAGATACTTTTGAGATGCCCAGAATTGACGTCTCTTACATTTACCAAAGCAACCTGGGTCTGGACTAGTTCTTTCTTCAGTTTACAATTCTCAGCATTCAGCTTCTCTCTTCCCATGTAATGAGCAAGACGAATCTGGTCTATCTCGACAGAGTGAGCCATTCGTAATGCATCCAGCTCTGTTTCTTTTGTAGTTAAAGAAGCCTTAAGACGTTGAGATGAGGTATCAACCTCTTTCTTTGTATCAGGCATGGTCATGTAAATTGCAATCCACTATTTCTAAGACGTCCGAAATAGACTGAATCTGCCACTTCTTAACAGGCACACAAAAATGATCAAACACTTTTCCTAACCAGAACCCATATGCCAAACCCCATTTCTTTTTATCAAGCACCGAAAGACTATGGATATGACTAAGTATCAAAACAGGCAAGTTAATTTGGTGTTTTAGACAACAACAACTCCATAATAGCAAGATCTAAACAATTAGCCTCAGTTCTTTTCTGCTTTCTTGGTAGAATGATTTTGTGGACCACATTAAATAATAACTGATGCAGGGCTTCCTTATCAATGCAAAAGTATTCAGAGAAAGTAGGATTATTAGAGGATCGTTGACATATTTCCATCGCAGAGATGTTTCCCTCCAAAGGTGGACAATCACGTTTGACATAGTGACCCCATCCCTTATTAGGTAGCCTCAGTATAGAAGACAAATTCTCAGTAGTAAGTGTAAATGAGACTCCACAAACAGTGCTTGAAATTGATGAAGCAGACCCTGCTGCATTAATGTAAAATTCCCTGGTTTCTACCCTACCCATTTTACACCTATGGGGTCCTTGAAGAAACAGTCCAGTCCACCCTTGAGCTCACAAAAGATCCACTAACTCATCCATATCACCACCACCAAATCCCGAAATTATCCTCCCCATAATCACACTTCTCTTCCTAAAGGCTAGTGCTCGAGCAGTGTCAATACCATCAGATTCTTCGGGGTCAGGCATTTAGGTTTAGATGAGGTTCTTTTATGTTTCGAGTATTCCTTGTCTCTACTACATCATCAGCGTTCTCTATAGGAGTTGAAGGGGGAAAGAACTTACTTTTTACTGGGCAAGTTTTCCGAGTCGATCGAGCCAGAAGTGTTGCATCCCTAGTACGTTGTACAGATCTAGTTACCCGCACATGTGCCTTTACTGATGAGTTAGATGGGAGACATTCTCGAGCTTCAGGAAGAACTATAGCAAGTGGTTAACAGAAAATAGAAATGCATTGGGAACGAGATCATCTCTTCGAAATCATTTGGACCAAAGAAATGTTGTCATCATCGGAGCTATTTTCCAGTTCCTTCGATGATGAGATGTGTTCCCCCTTACTTCGTGAAGTCTTCTTCTTTTCCAAGAAAACCCCCAGACACTAGTTTTGCCCTTCCCCCTGAACTGATGTGTCTTCCATAAGTGAATGTCGGGTTATTCCATTTGAGTCGGTGTACAGTACATCAGGTAAGACAACCAAGCTCTCTTGATTATCAAAAGTAATAATGGCAAGGTGGAGATTTGAGGAAGATGCCATGGTTGTGGAAGAAAAGTCTGGGTATGTTGGTTTTCGGATTTAGAGAAGGAGAATGGGTTTCTTTTGGGATAAAATCAGACGAAGGAAGAAGAAAGAGTGGGTTTCTTGATCTTTGAGAAATGTTGTAGGGAAGTGGGAGGGTTTTTCTAGAGAAGAGGAACAGGTTGATTTAAAAGGAATTTTCATATTGATTTGATTTTAGCGGTTTTGAACTGAAAATTCTTCTGAAAGTGTATTTATTGCAGGAACGAGACCCAGTGCACTAGTCTTAATATTTTGGTCTTACTTATTTAAGTAGAATAGACGTACCTTTCAACGTGGAATGATGATTTTGGAGGTCCAATTCCTTTAGTTTAGTTTCTAATTACCTGTGAATGATGAACTAGTTTGTTACAGTTAGTTTAAAAACTTTTAGCATAATAATACATAATCAAGTGCCTAGGTTTGTTCGAGTAAGCATAGATACTCAGTTGAGCTTCATCATTCCAAGTTCCAACATGTTCCTTTGAAAGTGTTCCCTTGCCAAAACCTTTGTAAAGATGTCTGCAATATGTTGTTCAGTGGCACAAAAATTCATAGAGATTTGACCTTTCTCCATATTGTCTCTAAGAAAGTGATGACGAATGTCAATGTGTTTAGTTCTCTTATGTTGTACCAGATTTTTTGCAATGTTGATTGCACTCGTGTTATCGCAGAAAATTGGAACTCGTTCAATGTTGAGACCAAAATCACTAAGTTGTTGCTTAATCCATAAAAGTTGAGAACAACATGAGGCTGCTGCTACGTACTCAGCTCCAGTAGTGGATAGTGCAACTGAGTTTTGTTTCTTTGATCGCCACGAGATTAAACATGATCCTAAGAAGTGAGCCATACCAGTGGTGCTTTTTCGATCTGCTAAACACCCCGCATAATGTGCATCAACATATCCTACCAATTCAAAGTTACTCCCTTTTGGATACCATAGTCCTAAATCTGTGGTCCCTTTCAAGTATCTGAGAATTCTTTTGACTGCTTGGAGATGAGATTCTTAGGATTAGTTTGAACACGAGAACATAGTCCCATACTAAACACAATATTAGGCCTGCTAGCAGTAAGATATAAAAGTGAACCAATTATACCTCTATACAATTTTTGCTCTACAGCAGAGCCTGTTCCTTTAAGGTCTAACTTGGTGGTTGTGGCTATTGGAATATCAATTTGTTTCACATCCTCTATCTTAAACCTTTTAAGTAATTCCTTGACATATTTTTGCTGATAAATAAACATACCTGCAGATGTTTGCTTTATTTTGAAGCCCTAGGAAGTAGTTTAATTCACCAATCATACTCATCTCAAACTCATTGCTCATAAGATTAGCAAATTCGGTGAGATCCTTATGTGTTGATCCAAAAATAATGTCATCAACATAGACTTTCACAATCAAAAGATCCTTTCCCTTATTTTTAAGAAAAAATGTATTGTCAATTTACCTCTTGAATAGTCATAGCTTAAAAGAAATTTTGACAATCTGTCATACCATGCCCTTGGAGCTTATATTGTTTTAACCCATAAAGAGCCTTGTCAAGTCTATAGACATGACCAGGAAGGTCATTGTTCTCGAAGTCAGGAGGTTGTTTGACAAATACTTCTTCTTGTAGTAGCCCATTAAGAAAAACACTTTTTACATCCATTTGATACAATGTGAACACCATGTGAGATGCGAATTCTATGAGTAATCTGATTGCTTCCAACCTTGCCACATGTGCAAAAGTTTCATCATAATCTATCCCTTCTTCTTGATTGTACTCTTGGACTACCAGCCTAGCTTTGTTTCTTATTATGGTACCATGTTCATCTAACTTATTCCTAAACACCCATTTGGTTCCAATTATAGTTCTGTTTGGGGGCTTAGGTACTAGATGCCAAACCTTACTCCTTTCAAATTGAAGTAATTCCTCTTCCATTGCTATAATCCAATCTGCATCTTGGAGAGCCTCACTTATCTT
Source organism: Solanum sitiens (assembly GCA_016801875.1). Lineage (NCBI taxonomy): Eukaryota > Viridiplantae > Streptophyta > Magnoliopsida > Solanales > Solanaceae > Solanum > Solanum sitiens. The sequence goes on along the minus strand of JABWTJ010000204.1, from coordinate 2,063,414 downwards.
CTTTGGTTCCACCATGGATAAGAATGCATTATGTGCACAATGATTCTTTATTCCTAATCTGGTTGTAATTCCAGAAGTAAAAAATGGTGAACAAATTTTCCAATTGGTGTGATCCTTGGTATTTGTACTCTTTTAGAACCAGATTCGATTGTTCCCTATCTTGACCTTTATTTAGATCTGATTGGTTTTCTTCAATATCAGTTATCTCTTCAGAACCCTCACTTGTCACATGAGTTTCAGTACCCTCTCTATTTCTTGTGTCAGAGGAACATGTTTCTTGTACATGTTCCTATTCAGAGACTGTATTCTCTTTCACTGGTACTTTACTATATTGCACATCTATGTTGGATATAGTGTTGCTTTCATAAAAAATAACATGCATACTCTTTTCTACGCACAGTTCTTTTTTATAAGTACCCTATTGGCTTTACTATGTGTAGAGTACCCTAGAATAATTCCTTTGTCACTCCTAGCATACTTTGTCCATTGTTGTGAATAAAACACTTGCATCCAAACACTCATAGATGAGAGATGTTGGGTTTTCTACCTTTTAGTAATTCATATGGAGTTTTATCTAACACAGGTCTAGACATACATCTATTTATAGTATAACATGCAGTATTTATAGCTTATGTCCAGAACTGATTTGTGATTTTATTTGCAGTCATCATGGTTCTAGCCATTTCTTGCAGAGTTTTGTTCTTTTTTTCAACCACACCCTTTTATTGGGGGGGGGGGGGTTCTAGGGGCAGAAAAATTATGATCAACTCCATGGACTTGGGCAAACTTTGAGTTCTCAAATTCAATTCCATGGTCGGATCTGATTGCCATTAATTGTTTCCCAAATTTCTTTTGGAGCTTTCTCATTAATGAACAGAAGGCTTCAAAGGCATCATCTTTCCAAGAAATAGTGTCCAAGTATATAGAGTATAATCATCAACTAATACGAACACATATCTTTTTCCTCCCCTGCTCAGAACCCTCATTGGTCCACATAGATCCATGTGAATGAGTTCTAAGGAACAGGTTGAGCTTATAACCTGTTTTGGTTTAAAAGATGATTTATTTGTTTCCCTGGAGTACCGGCTTCACACACCTTTAATTCCTTGAACTTTGTTTTAGGAAGTCCTATTACTAAGTCCTTTGTGATGAGTTTATTCAATTGTACTTGGCTAGCATGACCTAACCGTTTATGCCATAACAAGGGATCTTTGTCTAACACACTTAAACATACTAAATTCTCATCAGAGGTAGTTGAAGAATCTACAGTGTAGACATGCTTGTCTCTTTTTATGGTTAAAACTACCTTTTGTGAATTTAGGTTAATTACTTCAACACCAGTGGATAGAAAGACTACCTTATTTCCTTTGTCGCATAATTGAGATATACTTAGCTGATTGTGTCTAAGTCCTTCCACATAGTATACCTTTTCAATTGAATGTTCATCATATCTTCCAATCTTACCAATGCCTCTAATTTGTCCCTTTTTCCCACCATTAAAATCTACCATTCCACCTTTCCCTTCTTCCAGTGAGAGAAACAATGTCTTATTCCCAGTCATGTGTCTTGAACAAGCACTATCCATGTACCAATGTTGCTTGCTTTCTCTCACTTTAACCTGAAAAGAATAATTAGAGGTTAGATTTAGGAACCCAAATCAACTTGGTCCTTTGTTTTGGTCAAAAGGATAAATAAGATCTCTATGAGCCCATTTGGGCAGATTGGTTTTCCTAGGAATATACCTGTTCCTTTGAACGGTTTCATAAGTTCCACTTGTTTTATTTTTTACAGTAGCTTTGTATTTAGGACAATATTGTTTAGAGTGGCCTGAGTTACCACAAATAATACAAAACATAGGATTCTCATTTATAGGTTGTTCATACCCTATTCAAGTTTTTATGTTTCGAGTATTGTTACCTAGATGGGTTACTATCATGGAGGATTTTGTCCATTCATTGGCTCTTTTCAGATCGCTTTTAACCTAGACTATTCAAGATTTATTATCCTAGAATTTTCTTTTTCTAGTTTTAAGTTGTTTTTGAGTTTGTTGACTTCAAGTTCATGATTAGGTAGTTCACACGCCTTTTTTTTACCAAGTAGTTTTATGTTCTCTGTTCTTAGTGCCAAATTGTGGGATTCAAATTTCTTGATTTTCCCTTGTAGTTCACTGTTGAGTTTATCAAGATCAATATACTCAAACTTTAAACTAGACATGGAAGCAAGCAGTTGATTCTTGGTTTTAACTAGTTCTTGAATTGTATCTATGGAAGTGAATAATAAAAATGATAGCTTTTTCTAAGAGAACTTTACTAGTTTATCTTTTAAATCAAGAAGATTTACCTCTGTTTCTTCAGAGTCTGATTCAGGTTCAGGTTCTGATTCTTCTATGGCCATCAAAGCAATGTCCTCCTCATCTTCTTTATACATGTCCGAACTTATTCCCCAAGCTGCATACATTGCTTGTTCTTTTTCTTTGTTTTTCTTTTTATTAAAGAGTTCTTTCTTCTCTTTTTCAGCTTTTTCCTTTTTCCATTCTAATTCCCACATGGGATAGTCCTTGATATGATGATTTGGCTTACCACACTTGAAGCAGCCTCCGCTTTGTGGTCTCTGAAAAGATTTTTCTTTCGTGGGTGGTGATTTCTTACTAGAATTTAATCCTCTTTTGAAGAATTTCTTGAAGTTTCTACTTATTAGTACCAGATCATCATCATCTATGTCTGATTCATCACTTTCAGTTGCTTTAAGTCCAAGATTTTTCTCTTTGTTTCCTTCACCTCTATTGTCAACATTCATCTCATAAGTCTTGAGATTTCCTACTAACTCATCCAAGGTCATATTGGTTATATCATTGGCTTCTCTGATTGCATTGAATTTTACTTCCCATGATATAGGCAGAGTCCTTAGTACTTTGTAAAACTATTCTTCGGTAGTGTATACTTTGCCCAAGGATATTAATTCGTTTACCATAGTGGTGAATCTAGTAATCATGTCTTGAAGATATTCTCCGGACTTCATCTTAAAGGCTTCATATTCAGATCAAAGTGGTCTCAGGCGCCAGACTCAAGATCTGGCCTTCACAAGAAGGGGCAGTGATAGAAATGCCCAGCGTGAATGAAAGACGTTTGGTAAGAGTGGTTGTTCGCAAGGAGGTGAGTGCATGGTAGGTTCTAAAGCCTGCTATGAGTATTGATGAAGAGGAGAAGGCTAAGTTGGCTGTTTACAAGCTCAAGGAGATGACTTACGTATGAATTACTTCATAAATGCTAGACTACTATAGACTATCGAAACAGGGTAGTAAGGTTAAGTTTCCGAATAAGTTAGAGTTAAAATGGGAAGGGTGTGGTCCAAGTCTAGTGGGTCAACTTGAAGGCCAATAAGATAATAGCTAAGGGGTATTTGTACCACTTAGTTAGAATCAATGACTTAGATCAAGAAGTTCCTTCCACAGACTCAGTGTCAATAGTAAATGAGTTCCTAGATGTCTTTTCAGAGGATTTACCAAGAATCCCTCCTGAATGTGAGATTGACTTTGGTTATGATTTAGATCCCAATATCAAGCCAAATTATATTCCCCCGTATAGGATGGCATCAGCTGAACTCAAAGAGTTGAAGTTGCACTTAAAAGATCTCACCGATAAGGGTTTCATTCAGCCGAGCATGTCCCCTTGGGGTGCTCCAGTGTTGTTTGTGAAAAAGAAGGATGGAACCCTTAGAATGTGTATCGATTATCGAAAGCTCAACAAAGTCACTATAAAGAATAAGTATCCACTTTCCAGAATAGATGATTTGTTCGATCAGCTCCAAGGGTCTAGTTTCTTCTCTAAGATTGATCTTCGTTCAGGGTATCATCATCTTAGGGTTAGGGATGGAGATATCCTAAAGACAGCCTTTCGTACCCGTTATGGTCATTATGAGTTCTTAGTCATGTAATTTGGTCTTACGAATGCACCTGCTGCATTTATGGACCTCATGAACTGAGTCTTCCGTGAATACCTTGATTCTTTCGTCAAAGTATTCATTGACGACATCCTCATCTACTCTAGGACCAAGGAAGAGCATGAACAACATTTGAGACTAACCTTGCAGGCACTTAGACAACATCAACTGTATGCCAAATTCAGCAAGTGTTAATTTTGGCTTAGATCATTGACATTCCTGGGTCATGTTATGTCTGATCAGGGCGTGGAGGTGGATCCTAGGAAGACTGAGGCTGTGAAGAACTGGCCAAAGCCTCTTACTCCCACTGACATCCGTAGCTTTATGGGATTGGCTGGTTACTACCGCAAATTCATGGAAGGCTTTTCTTCTATTGCTGCCCCATTGACAACTTTGACTTAGAAGAAAGCCAAGTTTGAATAGACGAAGACTTGTGAGAAAAGTTTCGAGGAGCTCAAAGACAGACTCACTTCAGCCCCGGTGCTTACTTTGCCTAAGTGTGGTGAGAATTACACTGTTTATTGTGATGCATCTAGGGTTGGTTTGGGTTGTGTTCTTATGCAGGGTTGTAAGGTGATAGCTTATGCGTCCAGACAGCTCAAGGTTCATGAGAAGAATTATCCCACTCATGACCTAGAGTTGGAAGCTGTGGTGTTTGCTTTGAGCAGGATAAGCATGGGAAGTACAACCCACGTTGAGGATGAGAAGAAGGAGTTGGCGAAAGATGTACACAGACTGGCCAGACTGGGTGTGCGATTGGTTGACTCTACTAGTGGGGGTGTTTCAGTTCATCCTAGTTTTGAATCATCCTTGGTAGTTGAAGTCAAGAAGGGTCAGCATCTCGATCCTGTGTTCATGGAGCTGAAGGACTCAGTGTTGATAAAAATGAATGAGTCTTTTGCTTTGGGAGGTGACGGCGTACTTAGGTACCTGGACAGGCTGTGTGTACCAGATGTGGATGATTTGCGGACCAGGATTGTTGCAGAGGCCCATGGTTCCAGATATTCCATACATCCAGTTTCCACCAAGATGTATCATGATCTTAAGCAGATTTATTGGTGGGATAGCATCAAAAAGGATATTGCAGAATATGTGGCCAAGTGTCCTAATTGTCAGGAGGTTAAGGCAGAACATCTTAAGCCTGACGGTCTTACTCAGATTATTGAGGTTCCGACTTAGAAATGGGAGGCCATTAATATGGACTTCATGGTTGGTCTTCCGAGGACTAGGAGACAGCATGACTCCATATGGGTTATTGTGGACATGATGACTAAGTCTGCCCATTTTATCACTGTGAAGTCTACTTACAGAGCCGAGGATTATGCGAGACTCTACATTGATGATATTGTGAGATGGCATGGGATTCCTTTATCTATCATTTCAGATAGAGGAGCTCAGTTCACTTCACATTTCTGGAGATCCTTCCAGAAGAGCTTAGGCACACAGGTAAAGCTTAGTACTGCCTTTTATCCTTAGACTGATGGGCAGGCAGAGCGCACCATTCAGACATTGGAGGACATGTTGAGAGAGTGTGTGATTGACTTCAGAGGTAGTTAGGACGACCATCTACCTTTGATAGAGTTCTCGTATAATAATATCGATCACTCCAGCATTGGGATGGCACTATTTGAGGCACTATATGGTAGAAGGTGTATGTCTCCAGTTGGGTGGTTCGAGGTTGGAGAGTCATCCATTTTGGGTCCAGAGATCATTCATGAGGCCTTAGAGAAGGTCAGGGTGATTAGGGACAGGTTGGCTACTGCTTACAGTCGGCAGAAGTCATATGCAGATAACAGAAAACGACCCTTAGAGTTTGATGTTGGTGACCAGGTCTATTTGAAGATATCGCCTATGAAGGGGGTGATGAGGTTTGGCAGGAAGGGGAAGTTGAGTCCGAGGTATTTTGGGCCATATGAGATCCTACAGCGTGTGGGTGAGGTGGCCTATGAGTTGGCATTGCCTGCGGAGCTAGCTTCTGTCCATCCAGTCTTTCATGTATCCATGTTAAAGAAGTGCCTAGATGATCCAGCATCGATTCTACCCGTGGAAGGTTTGGGGGTCGATGAAGACTTGTTCTACGAGGAGGTACCTATTGAGATTTTAGACAGACAGATCAAGCGGCTGAGGAACAATGAGATTGCCACAATGAAGTTATTGTGGAGGAATCATCTTGTTGAGGGTGCTACGTGAGAGGCCGAGGCCGATATGAGATCCCGCTACCCTCATCTTTTCAGCTCTTGAGGTTAGACTCCCTACTCTTAAGTCTAAGTTTCCTTATCTCTGCATTTTTGTTGCTATTGTTTGACTATGCATAATGATTATGTTATGATCTGACTGGCATTACGCTAAATAGTAGTAGTGTCATTCGGGGACGAATGTTCCTAAGGGGGGGATAATGTAACAACCCTAAAAATGGATAAGATAAGTAATGCTTAATGTGTTAAGAATGCCTATAATTAGACCAGGGTTCACACGGATTAATGCGCGTAGAATCAGACCTCGAAACCCTTGCTACAGCCAATCCAACTAACTTGGGGAGTTAGTTGAGCTTGGAAAGGTTGGGTCCAACCATGTAGGGCTCTCGAATACGAAGATTTACTCAAAGGAGTCTTTACCGGACTTAAAAAGAGAAAATCTTAGGTTTGAAGGATTTAGGGGTAAAATGGTCTTTTTCCTGGCTAAGGGTAGTATCGTAATTACCCTAAATATATAATTAATTAATTAATTAATAAGGTGGAGGGACAATTTGGGGAGAGAGAGCCGAAATTGAGCTCTTGAAGTGAAGTCTTGCTCCACCTGGGTTCGAACCTAGGTGGAAGCAATGAATTAATGTGATTTTTATTTAAGCTATTGAATTATGTAATAAATTAATTATTATTATTCATTAGCTGATTTAAAATAAAATAAAAATCAGATTTTTAATAATTAACTAAACCTTATTTGACTAAGTCCTAAACTAGATTCCTAAGCCTAATATAACTCCTACTCTCTCACGTCTATCTCTCAACTCTCACGCTCAATCTCTCTTATTCTTTCACACAAAAATTCTCTGCCAAAATAATATACAAAAGCAGAAAAATAAACCAAGTTCTTCATACTTGAAGAACTCACACGAAATCACAAGAAAACAAACATTAATCGCACACTAGGCTAAGGGAGGTTGTCATTCGAGTGGAGTTGATATTGAGGAGGCTTAGACGTGTTCTTGGGTGAAGTTTTTGGGCAGCAAGTCAAGGGTTTAACGTCAAAAAGGTATGGGTTTTCTTCTCTCTTGGTCCCTTTCCCAAGAGACCCCTTAAGGTTCATATTATTCATTCGAAAACTAGGATTGTTTCCCCTTTTGCATGCCCCTGTCACTAGCTCCCAATGAATCATAGGTTGGGTATGATTGCTGGTAGATTTAGGTGTATGTTATGTTTTAGTGATGAATATGATTATGTTTGTGTACTTGAAATCATATGAAAGACAACCATGTATTCGAAATTTTGTGCAAGTGTGTGTATGTGCAAAAATGTTACTGTAAATGGAGTCCTCGGCTTAAGGCTTCAAATTGATAATGTTTTGGTTGTCATTTTACGTGCATAAACCTATGTAAATCGTGATGTTCATTAAAATGGAAGTGTGGCTGATTTGAGTAGCAATATTTTGGCTAAACGAACCTATGAAAATGCACCCCAAAAATGTGTTAAAAGATCTATGAATTTCCCTAAGATTTCAAGTGAAAATGTTGGTGAAAATAAGCTAACAAAAATGACTAAAATTCCAGCCAACTTACAAGCTTAGTTTAGGCTAAATGTAGAGGAATAAATCTGGAAATTTATTTGAGAATAAAGTGATGAGGCCACCAGGATTCGAACCTGTGACCTCACCCGTGTACTGCCTTGAAATCGCAAGAAAAGAAATGGGATTAGGGAGAATCGAAATGGGGTATGTTGGCTGAAAATGTATAGTACAAAAATTAATAAAATAAAATGGGAGGCGTGGGAATCGAACCCACGACCTCCAGGCAGCAAATGAAGTGAAAGAAAAATAAAAGAAAGGAAATGTGATGCGTGGGAATCGAACCCACGACCTCAAGGCTGTGAAGGAGAGTAAAGGAGAAAGGGAGAAATAAAAAGAAAATAAAGTGAGGCTGTGGGGGCTCGATCCCACAACCTCACTGCCAACGCATAAATAAGTCAACATTTAAACGAAAATAAAATAAGGAGGCTGTGGGGGTTCGAACACCACAACCTCTCAGTCCCAAGCGAAATAAAGGAAAAATAAAGAGAGGTTGTGGGGGTTTGATCCCACAACCTCATGGTCTATGCGAATTGGACAAGAAAAATTAAATGAAAAAAAAATAAAAGGGGCTATGGGGGTTCGATCCCACAACCCTTCGGCCAAATAAGAGGAGAATCCAAGGAGAAAAATAAAGAGAGAATGTTGATGTTGGGGCTCGATCTAGGGTCCCAATGTCATGTGGATTAAAAATAAAATCAAGGAAAAATGTAAGTATTGTCCAAGGGATTCGAACTTGGGTTCCCTTGCTCAAATTTCCATATTTATACATAAATCATACGTGAATTAAATATTCAAAAATAAGGCCACCTACTTAGATCGAAATCGAGATCTTTGCATACATACAAGATATATAAGTCTTGTACTACATAATCTTAGGAAGATATGAGTCACTTAACGAACTATGAATGAAGCCTCATGGCTTGTTTGTATAGACCCATAAGTCTAGCATACGTTTAAAAATAAGTGAACCTAAGATGTATGTAATAAAATGATGTAACCCTAGAAGGGTTAAGTACGAGTGTATAATACACTAAATGGCCAAGTGCATTGGCATACGATGAAATGATTATTATGTAATGAAATGATGAAACCCTAGAAGGGTTAAGTAAGAGTGTGAAACACACAAATGGCCATGTGCATTGGCATATGATGAAATGAACATTCACGTAAAATGGGGTCAGTAATTATAAAGAGTAATTATGCTAATGTTAATGAATGTGGTGACAACATGATACGAGGCTAATGTAAAAGATGAGAACAATCTCAAATGAGCCTAAGTAATTGTTACCAAAACATACTCACCTATGAGAGTGCAAAGTTAATGAAGAGACCAGTCTCTATGAACACTCTAATGAAAGTATTGAGATTAACACACTTAATACTAATGATGAGATGAGAAATCATCTATTGAGATATGATGTCCTCATACTAGAAGCCAGCTTCCATGACGTATGAGTTGAATATAATGGAACTTTATACTAAGCACCGATAGACTATCTATGAGCGGTGATGCCTTCTTTCGAGAAGGGCGAAGGTTCACGTAACTCTCATGAGATGAGACTGTCCGGCTTGCCGGGTATGGGTCTCCTTATATCTCCTGGTCTTCGAACCTATACTGCCAATATAGGGATCTGGCGTGGTTAAATTCCCATATACGCTAGCATATTTTGGGTCACTTTGGATTGTGATTCCACCTCTTTTTGGTGTTGGGGAGACACTGGATTTCATGATGCTCACCTGATCTATGTCGGTTAAAGTTAAAGTTCCCAATGAATGAATGAGGCCAACCTCAAATGATGCACATAATGTAATGAATGATACCAAATGTGTTAGGATAGGATAATCAAGAGGTGAGCTAGACTCAAGTAATGACACTAGGTTATTCTTGATGATTGCACAGCAAACCCGATGAAAGTCTTAAACTACATCCTAGGTATAGCTGGTGTTCACACTGGCCTATGAACGAAATAAAATGAAGTATGTATGAATGAATGAAGCAGACTCTATGTTTGCTAATGAAGACTCCCTAGTTGAGGTCCCATATGTTGAGCCCTCATTTTGGAATGTATTAATGTCAAGTCCATGATTCCAAGGTCTCATGGCATATGAATGAATGTTATAAAAGATGTTATGTGCTATATGCTATGTGATGTGTTATGTGTAAGATGTTATGTGTTGTGTGCAATATGATAAATATGATGATGCATGTTACTCTCATGGCATGACTTTCCTAATCCAAATTTGGAAAGCTCACTGACTTTCCTAATCCAAATTTGGAAAGCTCACTGACTTTCCTAATCCAAATTTGGAAAGTTCACTAACTTTCCTAATCCCAATTTGGCAAGTCCACTGACTTGACTTTCCATAATCATGTTGTTAGGAAAGAGTTATTCTTCCTCATGCATGTCCTTGGTGTGTGATTGCATATACCCATACTTAGTACAAGTGTGTACTAATCCCATACAACTCTATATTTTTAGGTGCAGGCACATGTGGATGCTAGAGCTTACAGGTTGACGTTGCAGCTATCCAGACGTGGAGCTTTCATCCGGACTTGGTAAGCCCTCATTCTTTCGATGATGTCTACCGTTACTATCTAGCTTAGATGTAGGCTTTAGCTAGTGGAGCATGTTCCACTAGTGTTTCTTTCCGTTTTTATTGCAGACATTGTATTGGTGCCATTTTGGCAATTATACATTTATTACAGTATTGAACTATTTCTTTCATTTGATTATCTCTATATTAGATAGTTGATTTGTGAACGCCCATGATATTAAGTTTAAAAATGTTTAGCATGAAATAAGAAAACAATAATTCGTAGATCATTTAATACGTTCTTAGGTGCATTTTTCATGGATTCGTTTAGCCAAGAGATTATCACTCAAATCAGCCACATTTCAACTCATATGAACATCACGCTTTACATCAACATATGTACATGAAATATAAAGAACTATCATGCCATTTCAAGTCCTAAACCATGACCAATAGCCACGGCAACACACACAAACACACGTAGTTACATTTTTGAAAAAACATCAACATATGTCACATAATTCTGAACATACATATAAACACGTAATCATCCCGAAAACACGTTTCATCCCTAGTTTTCTACCAGCAAACATAACCAACCTATGATTCAATGGGAGCTAGTGACAGGGACATGCAACGGGGAACAACCCTAGTTTTCGGAATATATTCGTCTGAACCTTAGGGGTCTCTTGGGAAAGGGACCAATAGAGAAGAGAAATCATACCTTTTTGACGTTCAAACCTCGACTTGCTGCCCAAAGATCTCCTCCAAACACACGTCCAAGACCAAAAGTTCAACACCAAACTCGACGGAAAACCTTCTCTTTGCCTACGTGATTGATTAACGTTTGTTTTTCTTATATTTTCGTATGAGTTCTTCGAGTGTGAAGAACTTTGGTTTACCTATTGTTTTTGAAGTTATTTTGGCAGAGAAAACGTGAATGAGAGTGATAGAGACGTGAGAGAGAGAGATGAACGTGAGAGAAGAGAGTTAGCTTAGGCTTAGGAGTCTAGTTTAGGACATAGTCAAATAAGGTTTTATTTAATTATTAAAAATCTGATTTCCTTTTATTTTAAATCATCCAATAAATAATAAATATAAATTAATTACATTAATTTACCAACTTAAATTAAAAACAAATTTAATTCATTGCTTCCACCTAGGTTCGAACCCGGGTGGAGCAAGACTTCACTTCAAGAGCCAATTTTCGGCCCTCTCTCTCCAAATTGCCCCTCCACCTTATTAAATAAATAATTAATTATATATTTAGGGTAATTACGATACTACCCTTAGCCTGGAAAAAGACCATTTTACTCCTAGACCCTCCAAAACTATGATTTTCCCTTTTTAAGTCCGGTAAAGACTCATTCGAGTAAATCTTCGTATTCGAGAGCCCTACATGGTTGGAGCCAACCTTTCCTATCTTAACTAACTCCCCAAGTTTGTTGGCTTGGCTGTAGAAAGGGTTCCGAGGTCTGGTTCTACGCGCATTAATCCATGTGAACCCGATCTAATCTAGGCATTCTAGATACGTTGGACATTTCTTAGCATAGTCATTTTTAGGGTTGTTACATTGTGATACCAACTTTGTCACGACCGGAATCTAGACCCCAGACGAGATCGGCGTTGTTGACCTCTTAGAGGTCGCAGACAAGACTACTTACGGTATTCTTACTTCATCTAGGTTAATTTTAGCGAAAAATTTGAACTTTTTGTTTCCTTATTTCATGCTAAACATTTTAAACTTAACATCATGGGCGTTCACAAATCAACCATCTAATATAGAGATAATCAAATGAAAGGAATAGTGCAATACTGTAATAAGTGTATAATTGCCAAAATGGCATCAATACAGTGTCTGAAATAAAAACGAAAAGAAACACTAGTGGAACATGCTCCACTAGCTAAAGCCTATATCTAAGCTAGATAGTAACGGTAGACATCCTCGAAAGCATGAGGGCCTACCAAGTCCGAATGAAAGCTCCACGTCCGGATAGCTGCAACGTCAACCTGTACGCTCTAGCGTCCACCTGTACCTGCACCTAAAAATATAGAGTTGTATGGGATTAGTACACACTTGTACTAAGTATGGGTATATGCAAGCACACACCAAGGACATGCATGAGAAATGATAGCTCTTCCTTAACAACATGATTATGGAAAGTCAAGTCAGTGGACTTGCCAAATTGGGATTTGAAAAGTTAGCAACTTTGTCATGACTGGAATCTAGACCCCAGATGAGACCGGCATCGTTGACCTCTCAGAGGTCGCAGACAAGCCTACTTACGTCATTCTTACTTCAGCTAGGTTAATTTTAGCGGAAAATTTGAAACTTTTGTCTCTTAACATACTTACTAATCATTTCTAATAAATTCATAATTTGTTCACCATCAACCATCTAACATTAAGATCATCAAATGAAAGAAAGAGTTTAATATAACAATAACTGAATACTTGCCAAAATGGCACCAATACAATGTCTGAAATAATATGGGAAAAAAAAGCTAGTGGAACATACTCCACTAGCTCAATCCTAAGACTAAGCTAGAATATAAATGGGCAAGCATCCTCGAAAGCATGAGGGCATACCAAGTTCGGATGAATGCTCAACGTCCGGATAGCTTCAGCGTCAACTTGTAGCTCTAGCGTCCACCTGTGCCTGCACCTAAAATTATAAAGTTGTATAGGGTTAGTACACATTTGTATTATGTATGGGTATATGCAAGCACACACCAAGGACATGCATGAGAAAGGATAGCTCTTTCCTAACAACATGATTATGGAAAGTCAAGTTAGTGGACTTGCCAAATTGGGATTAGGAAAGTTAGTGAACTTTCCAAATTTGGATTAGGAAAGTCAGTGAGCTTTCCAAATTGGGATTAGGAAAGTCATGCCATGAGAGTAACATGCATCATCATACTTATCGTATTGCACACAACACATAACATCTTACACATAACACATATCACATAGCATATAGCACATAACATCTTTTATAACATTCATTCATATGCCATGAGACCTTGGAATCATGGACTTGACATTAAGACATTCCAAAATGAGGGCTCAACATATGGGACCTCAACTAGGGAGTCTTCATTAGCAAGCACAGAGTCTGCTTCATTCATTCATACATACTTCATTTTATTTCGTTCATAGGCCAGTGTGAACACCAGCTATACCTAGGATGTAGTTTAAGACTTTCATCGGGTTTGCTGTGCAATGATCAAGAATAACCTAGTGTCATTACTTGAGTCTAGCTCACCTCTTGATTATCCTATCCTAACACATTTGGTATTATTCATTTCATTATGTGCTTCATTTCAGGCTGGCCTCATTTATTCATTGGGAACTTTAACTTTAACCAACATAGATCATGTGAGCACCATTAAATCCAGTTTCTCCCCCACACCGAACAGAGGTGGAATCACCGGCCAAGTTGACCCAAAAACATGCTAGCGTACATGGGAATTTAACCCCGCCAGATCCCTATATTGGCAGTATAGGTTCGAAGACTAGGAGATATAAGGAGACCCATACCCAGCAAACCGGACAGTCTCATCTCATGAGAGTTACGTGAACCTCCGCCCTTCCCGAAAGAAGGCATCACCGCTCATAGCTAGCCTATCGGTGCTCAGCATAAAGTTCCATTACATTCAACTCATACGTCATGGAAGCTGACTTATAGTAGGAGGACATCATAGCTCAATAGATGATTTCTCATCTCATCATTAGTATTAAGTGTGTTAATCTCAATACTTTCATTAGAGTGTTCATAGAGACTGGTCTCTTCATTAACTTTACACTCTCATAGGTGATTACATTTTGGCAACATTTACTTAGGCTCATTTCAGATTGTTCTCATCTTTTACATTCGCCTCATATCATGTTGTCACCACATTTATTAACATTAGCACAATTTCTCTTCATAATTAGTCACCCCTTTTTACGTGAATGTTCATTTCATCATATGCCAATGTACTTGACCATTTGTGTGTTTCATACTCTTACATAACCCTTCTAGGGTTTCTTCATTTCATTTCATACATCTTAGGTTCACTTATTTTTAAACGTATGCTAGACTTATGGGTGTATACATATAAGCCGTGAGGCTTCCTTCATAGTTCGTTAAGTGACTCATATCTTCCTAAGATTATGTAGTACAAGACTTATGTATCTTGTATGTATGCCAAGATCTTGATTTCAATCTAAGTAGATGGCATTATTCTTGAACATTTAATTCACATATGACTTATGTATCAATACGGAAATTTGGGCAAGGGAACCCAAGTTCGAACCCCTTGGACAATACTTACATTTTTCCTTGACCATATTTTTAGTCTTCATGATATTGCCCTAGATCGAACCCCAACATCAACATTCTCTCTTTATTTTTCTCCTTGGATGCCACTCTTAGTTGGCCGAAGGGTTGTGGGATCGAATCCCCACAGCCCCTTTTATTTTTCATTTGACAATTCTGAATTTTCAAACTAAAGTTGTGCTCTCGTGAGTGTTTTGTAAAGTATCCAATATTTGTTTTGCAGAGGTACAACTTGAGATGCGGGTAAACTCATCAGATTTTAGTCCACATACAAGAATGCACTTAGCTTTTGCATTCTTTCCCAACATCTTGTAGTCTTCTTCTTCGTATTTTTCTGTGGGTTTGAGTACTTTATTCCCTTCACTATCAGTAATAGTAGGAGTTAGTGGTCCATTAGTGATTCTAACCCATAGTTCATAGTCTTCAGCTTGAATGAAGTCTTCCATCATTGTCTTCCACCATGAGTAGTATTGTCCATTGAATATGGAGGTATGTTGATGTGTTGTCCTTGACCATGTCCGAGTGGAGGTGCAGAACTCATATTGATCTTTATCTTGAGTTGTTATACTCTTGATTAAGATAACCCGCTCTGATACCATTTGTTGGAATTCTACCCTCTTGAATTCTTCGAAGGAACACATACAGACAACGTGTTTCTGTTTGTTTGAAATTCAATGATAAATTATTCGAGCAAAACTTTGTATTATATATAAACTCCAAACAATTCAACGATTATAAAGCTATGTAACCTAAGGAATTATAAACTATAATTCCTTCTACCCCAAGACACAAAATTACTCCCTAGTTTCGTATCTTCTAACGCTCTTCAAGTTCTTCAACTTATCAAGCAACTCCTACTCACACAACTCAGATTGTAAACAAGACTATTGAATACAACCTTATAATTTATCACTAAACTCGCAGCACTCCCAAATATTATCAATACTCTTTCAAAGCTCTTGATTGCATTTTGATCTTTTCTATTTTAAAGTGCACGATCTTTCTAATGAAAATAGCTCTCTATTTATAGATAAGAAATTCAGCAAGTCCTTGTTTGATTCAACTTTGTTTGATTAAATAAGTAGGATGTATTTGAGGAAAACTCTATATTTCGAATCACTTTCTATTCAACCAGTTAAGTTAATTTTGTATTCAAATCGATTTTTTTTTGTTATATTGTATTGTGCAATTGTATCCGAGTATGTTAGTGTACAAATTCTGCCGCAGCTGATGAGTTGGTGGAAGTTATTGGAGATAAAGAGAATCAAAACTTATTATTAGATAAGAAATACCACAAGGTCGTACGTATGAAAGTCATATTCAAATTAAATTCTAAACCTTTCACATAAGGGTATGACCCGATTTCGATGGGAATGAAACTAGCACAGGATCTCTAGATGAACAAAGTACACCATCACATATGCTAGTAAAAAGTAATAAGTACCAAGTAAAATAGTTGATGCATGACCGATCACTACACTCATATCAATTTAAAAAAATCAACAAACACAAACCCACATGCATGTGAATAAAAAAAACATAAACTAAATACAAGAAATAGAGACGCGATAGAGACTTACAGGGCTTCTAACAACAATTGATGTGTGAGTTCCATAATTTGAAAGATCAAAAGCTATTTCCATCCCAGAATTTCATGATCCAATGACCAATACTTTTAATCTATATATTTTTCGCCGAATATTTAGTCACTTGAATGAATCATTTCACCATTGAAATTTTCTATCCGACCACCTTCGGCATATAACCTTCATTGTTTTTTCCGGTAGCCAAAATCAAGAAATTACAAACATACAATTCTATTTCTCCAGTAGCCACATTTCTTGATTTGGCATTCCATCTCTTCTCCTCGTTGTTGTAAAAGTTAATTCAACACAAGTTTGAAATTTTGGTTTGACATTAAAATTCTCAGCATACTCATCTAAGTATTGAATAAATTCATTTTTTGGCATATACTAGGTGATGAAGTTACATGTGGCATAAAAGGCAATGAACACAAATCTTTACATAAATGCAAGTGAAGTCTATCATAAGTCTTTTTCTTCGACAAATAGGTACAACAATCTTCTTTTTCTGAAACAATACTTTTATGCCCAATTTATTCAAACATGCTTAAACAGCTCTACCTGATAGACCAGCTCCAACCAAAACAACGTCAACTTCTTCCTTGAAAAAATTGTCCATTTCAAGATATTCATACAATTAAAGAAATGTTTTTTAAAGTAGTTCTGAAAAGAAAATGTCACCAAGATTTCGAGAAAAGTCTATTTAGGTGATGAGGTATGTGTATATGGTCTTCAAAAAGTATATAAATGATATTTATTTCTCTTTTTCCTTTACAAGTAAATGCAGATTGGTTTGGAAATAAGAAATAGAATTTTGACATTGAGTGTCATGAAAATTGTTGGGTTTTATAAGGGGGTGAATGAAAAATGAAGAGTTATGACTTTTATGAAGAGTTATGACTTTATTTGAAAAAGTTGTGACTTTTATGAAGAACAGTGACATATTTTAAGAGTTGTGACTTTTATGACAAGTTGGGACTTTAATGAAACGTTGTGACTTATTTGAAGGGTTATGACTTTTGAATTTTTCCTAAAGGGGTGTGAACTTTCCGATAAGGCACAATAAGCACATGTTCACACTAACTGTTAGACCCGTAAACTACTTAATCTAACTACGTGCAGGCATGACAAGGATTTGGGCATTGGTCTTGGCATGCATGGGGACAAAACAGTGCAACAAAGGTTCAAGGTGCTTGGGTGTTGGCAAGACAGCTTGGACATGCAAGGCTTACGTGTGGCCAGAAGTCGTCGGCAAGACAAGACAGTGTGTTGGCTTGACAAGGCAAGGCGAAGGAATTCACATGGATTGGTGAAATATTATAAGTGTTGGAAGACAGCTGGAATATTCTAAGTGTTGGAAGTAGCCTAAAATAATCTAAGTGTTGGAATATAGGCTAAAATATTCTAAGTGTTAGAATATTTTTTTCCGGTTAAGATATGAATGTATTCGAATTATATTTTATCTGTTAGAAATAGAGTTGTTGGAAACATTAGTTTAAATCCGATGATGACAAGTGTCAGACATGTGTCACTTCTAACTGCCGTTTGTAACTGTCGCATGTAACTGCCATGTGCAGAAATTATAAAGGGTGTAAATTTCGTCTAAGGCTCAGAAGATTGATTCTGTCCTTAGCTAAAATTCGTGAAGCCTTCCTTGTATTGATTTTGAGATTAATAAAGGTTGGGAAGAGATTCTTGTAAAACGTTGTTCATTGTTTAAGTTTGCTGCCTTAAGTATTTCTATACTTAGTCAAAAACATGAGTGAGATAGACTGAGTGCTGCAGACGTTTGCAGAATGCCTAGGGTGGTGTTCGATAAAAATAAAATGACCCTTTTTCAATTGGTATCAAAGCCAAGTTGAACGATGGCGAAGAACGCTGAACTGTGGGAATTAGCACGCAAAATTGAAGCTTTCATTGGGATCACAGATGAAACTCTGGAAGACCCATTGTTTATGGATCTTTTGACACAAATTATTGATTTGAGACTGAACACTGAGAAAGTTCAGCGTGAAATCGGTGTGTATCAAAAAAATGTTGATGGACACATCACTGAAATCTTGTACTGGAGGGACTGCACAAGGAAAATGAAAACCTTCGCGTTGAGATCGTTGTACTGTGTTGGGCTATGGCAATGTTGAGTTCAAGTCGTGGTGAATCGTCTAAGGTAAAAATTCCAGACCTAAAGCCTTTGGTGGCGCAAGAAATGCTAAAGAACTGGAAAATTTCATTTGGGATTTGGAACAGTATTTTACTGCTGCAAGGGTGCCTGACACTGATAAGTTGAACATTACTATAATGTACTTGACGGATGATGCTAAATTTTAGCGGATGACTCAAAATAGAGATGATGTAAGTGTTAGACGACCTAAAATTGATATGTGGGATAAGTTAATAAAAGAAATGCGCGATCAATTTCTTCCTAGCAACGCCTCTTGGCTTGCAAGGGACAAATTGAAGATACTGAGGCAGATGGTTTCGGTGAGGGAATACATTAAGGAATTTACCTTTGTGATGTTAGACATCCATAATATGTATGATAAGAATAAATTACATAACTTCATTTTGGGTATGCAAGGCTAGGCTCAAAACGAACTTCGAAGGCAGAATGTTAAGAATCTGCCTGGTGCAATTGCTGCTGCAGATTCGTTGGTTGATTTCCGGACGACTCATCCTTTGACTGATGTTCCTTCTACTTCGAAAACAAAAAAAGGGTGATAAGAAGGGGGAATGGAGAAGGGATAATCGTAAGTACAATACGAATGACAAAGAAAAGGCACCAATGAAGGATTGAAAAGATAGACCAAAGAATAAAGATGGTAATTCAAAGGGCTGTTGGACTTGTGGTGGTCCTCATTTGGCTAAGTCTTGTCCAAACCGGGAAAAAATTAATGTTTTGCTTGCTGGAAATGTGAATCAAGGGGAGGAGGAAAAATAAGTTGTGGCTTCTATGGAAAATCCATTGGGATTGTCTTTCAATCAGATTACGTTGGTTAATAATGTAGGAGAAATGTCCAGTAATTTGAATCCTCATGCTCCACTAATTCGTATAGAAATTAAGGTTAAAGAACAATGTGTGATGGCATTGTTGATAAAGGGGCTACTCATACATTTGTGGATGTGAAAATTGCTACAAAATTGGGGCTGGAGTTGACTAAAAACCCTTCCTACGTCAAAACAGTCAATGCTAAGGCACAGACCATTGTTGGCATAGCCTAGGGGGTGTCTATATCAACTGGAAATTGGGTGGGAAAACATAATTTGATGGTGATGCCGCTTGGTGAATTTGAGATCATACTTGAGATTGATTTCTTAGAAAATTCCAGTTTGTTCCGTTTCCTCATTTAGATGGAATGATGGATATGAATGAGAGCAATGTTGGATTTCTTAAGGGTGTTCATCCATTCATAAAAGTTAGTAAAGTTGCAAAGAAGAACTACAAAGGAATATTGTTGTCTGCTATGTCAATCGACAAAGGGTTGAAGAGGGGTGATGAAACTATACTTGCTGCCTTAGTCGAATTAAAGCCTGATGTTATGGTAGAAGTGTTTGATTGTGTTGCGGAATTGTTAAAACAGTATGCTGATGTTATACCGCCTGAGTTACCAAATAAGTTACCACCAAGGAGGGATATTGATCATAAATTAAGTTGCTGCCAGGTACGGTTGCTCCTGCACAAGCTCCTTATCGTATGGCTCCTAAGAAGTTGGCTGAATTGCTGAAATAGTTGAATGAATTTTTGGATGCCGGTTTGATTCAACCATCTAAGGCTCCCTATGGTGCTCCTGTTTTGGTTCAAAAGAAGCAGTATGGGACGATGAGAATGTGTGTGGATTATAGGGTGCTAAACAAGGCAACTGTGAAGAACAAATTTCCAATTCCATTGGTGTAGGATTTGATGGACATGTTGAGTAAGGCATGTTGGTTCACTAAGCTTGATCTCAGGGCAGGTTATTGGAAGGTTAGAATAGCAAAAGGTGATGAACCAAAGACCACGTTTGTAACTAGATATGGTTCATATGAGTTCTTGTCATTCCATTTGGGCTAACTAATGCTTCGGCTACGTTTTGCAATTTGATGAATGATGTACTGTTTGACTATCTTGATGATTTTGTGGTTGTCTATCTAGATGATATTGTTATATATAGTCAAACGTTGGAGGAACATGTTAATCACCTAAGTTTTGTTCTGTCTCAATTGAGAATACACACTTTATGTTAAAATGGAAAATTGTGAGTTTGATCAACAAAAGATAAAAATTTTGGGGCATCTTATTAGTAAAAACCAAGTTCTAATGGATCCTGAGAAAGTGCAAGCCATTGTTGATTGGCAGGCACCTCGTCATGTTATGGATTTGAGGTCGTTTGTTGGGTTGGCTAACTATTACAGGAAATTCATTGCTGGTTATTCGAAGAGGGCATAAACTTTGATAGATTTTTTGAAGAAGGATACGAAATGGGTTTGGTCTGAACGATGAGGGAAGCATTTCAGAATTTGAAGAAAGCTATCGCATCTGAACCAATACTCAAGTTGCCTAATTTTGAGTTACCATTTGAAGTTCACACTGATGCGTCTGATAAAGATATTGGTGGCGTGTTAGTGCAGGAAGGTCATCCTGTGGCCTTTGAAAGTCAAAAAATTGAATGATGCTGAGCAGAGATATTCGGCACATGAGAAGGAAATGGTTGTTCTTGTGCATTGCCTGCAGGTTTGGAGAGTCTGTCTCTTAGGTACTCGATTTGTAGTGAGAACTGGTAATGTAGCCATTACATTTCTCAAGACACAGAAAAAGTTGAGTCCTAAACAGGCACGGTGGCAGGAGTTTCTGGTAGAATATGATTTCATGTGGGAGCATAAGCCAGGGAAACAAAACCAGGTTGCTGATGCATTGAGTCGAAAAGAGATATTTGATGCAGTCTATTAAATTTCGAAACTTGAAAATATTTTCTTTCATAGAATTAGGTTGTGTGCTGCAAATGACTCATTATATGTTAAGTGCATGGGTCAAGTGCAAGATGGCACAATGAGACGGTATTAGATCGAGGATGATTTGCTCTATTTTAAAGGGGGGAGAATCATTGTACCAAATTAGGGTGGACTGCGCAAAGAGTTGATGAAAGTGGAGCATGATTTTGCTTGGGATGGACATCCGGGTGTTTAAAGGATGTTGGCTCTATTGTCTCGTGTTTATTTCTAGCCAAAGATGGAAGATGATATAGAGGCATACGTAAAGACTTGTCATGTTTGTCAAGTAGACAAGACTGAACGTAAGAAGGAAGCAGGTTTGTTGAAGCCTTTGCCTATTCCTGAAAGGCCTTGGTTGTCGATAAACATGGATTTCATTTCTGGGTTTCCAAAGGTAGATGGTAAATCATCTATTATGGTGGTGGTAGACAGGTTTTTCAAATACTCTATTTTCATTGTTGCACCTGAATTATGTTCATCTGAGATTGCTGCTGATCTGTTCTATAAATATGTGGTTAAATACTTTGGTGTTCCGGCTGACATTGTGAGTGATAGGGATACAAGGTTCACATGCAGGTTTTGGACAACTTTGTTCAACATGATGGGAACGGAGTTGAAGTTTTCTACTACAAATCACCCACAAACAGATGGACAAACAAAAAGGATTAATTGCTTGTTGGAAGAATATTTGAGGCACTATGTGATAGCTAGTCAACGGAACTGGGTTGCTTTGTTAGACACTGTGCATTTTTGTTACAATCTGCATAAGTCGTCTGCAACATAAATGAGCCCTTTCAAAATTGTTTTAGGCAAACAACCCATGACACCATTGGATATTGCTAAAACTAAGAATCAGGGAAAGTATCTAGCAACGTACAGGGTTGCAAGGGACAAACTTGAAATGTTATCTTAAGCATAAGACAGCTTGCGCAAGGCTCAGCGGCGCATGAAGAAGTATGTTGATCAACATCGTCGCTCAGTTGAGTTTAATGTGGGTGACAAAGTATTGCTGAAACGTACTCCACAAATCTAGAAACAAATTGTAAGTAAGACTAAAAATCGGGGTTTGATTCCTAAGTTTGATGGTCCATTCGAAGTGGTGAAACGAGTGGACGAAGTTGCTTATAGTTTGAAGTTGCCTGAAAGGTTAAAGATTCATCCCACTTTCCATGTGAGCTTCTTGAAACCTTACTTTGCAGATGCAGATGATCCGAACAGAAACAGGTCAAAAAGGGCTCCTCCATCAGTACCTACACAGTTTGATGCTGAATAGATCCTTGATCACCGAGTTGTGGGCATAAGTAAGAAGTATACGAAGATAGAATTCTTGATTCACTAGAAGGCAAGAGTGTGGGTGATGCAGTTTGGGAGAAAGTGAAGGACTTATGGTAGTTCGATGCTCAAATCGATGACTATTTCAAAACGGTCTCGATGAGGACATCGAGTTCAAGTGGTGTGGGTTGTATGTTAGACTCGTAAACTACTTGATCTAACTACGTACAGGCATGGAAAGGGTTCGAGCATTGGTCTTGGCATGCATGGGGGCAAAACAGTGCAACAAAGGTTCAAGGTGCTTAGGTGTTAGCAAGGCTTACGTGTGGGCAGAAGTCGACGGCAAGACAAGGCAGTGTGTTGGCTTGACAAGGCAAGTCCAATGGCAAGGCGAAGGCATTCACATGGATTGTTGAAATATTCTAAGTGTTGGAAGACAACTGAAATATTCTAAGTGTTGGAAGTAGCCTGAAATATTCTAAGTGTTGGAATATAGACTGAAAAGTTCTAAGTGTTAGAATATTGTTATTTCTGTTAGGATATGAATGTAATTCGAATTATATTCTATCTGTTAGAAATATAGTTATTGGAAACATTAATTTAAATCATGTGATGACAAGTGTCGGACATGTGTCGCTTGTAACTGTCGTCGCATATAACTGCCATGTGCAGAAATTTTAAAGGGTGGAAATTTCATCTAAGGCTCAGGAGATTGATTCTGGCCTTAGAAAAAATTCGTGAAGCCTTCCTAGTATTGATTCTGAGATTAATAAAGGTTGGGAAGAGATTCATGTAGAGCGTTGTTCATTGTGTAAGTTTGCTGCCTTAAGTATTTCTATACTTTGTAAAAAACGTGAGTGAGATAAGCTGAGTGTTGCAGACTTTTGCAGACTCCTAGGGTGGTGTTCTATAAAAATAAATCGACCCCCTTTCACTACCCTTTGTTGTCAAGAACGAATTTTCTGAGCTTCATAACTTCTTCACCCCCACAAAAATATTGTAGTGTAATTTACTGTCATTAAGTGGTTCGTTGACAGTGTGATTTGAGGTTTCAATACACCATTGAGTAAGATCGTAATAATTTGGAAAGAAAATTCTATTAACCTCAGGTACTTGAGGGGAATAATTTTCTTAAGGAAACACTATCGATTCAAAAGGATCGATTTTATTCGTAGAGAGAAAATATATTTTTTCAACTTCTTTTCTATTTACTGTATTGAAGTTTCTGGTGTGAAACTATTCTTTAAAGTTTGTTTTATCTTATTAAGTTCTCCAAAGTAGTTGTGCTAAATATTTTAGTGATACAGATTGACAACAATTTTAAGGAAATTATTTTACTGTTGATATTTTTTGTGTTCAACTTTGTTGGAGAAAGAAAATGAGAAAGAGAATCACTTTATCTTATGATAAAAGAACTTTATGATGAACAATATTACTTTAATATTCTACTGGTTTTATTATTTGCAATTTCTAATGCATTAACTTTTTGAGTGTGGTTGAGGAAGAGAAAAAAAATATGTTCCAGTGCAAATTCAAATTAACAGGTTGTCATCAATAATGAGATTTCACTTGTGCAATTTGGCAGCGTACCAAATGGGTTATACTTTGAGAAGTGTGATTCAATTTTTAAGATATTCAAGGACATTTTTATATTATTTTACGGTCAAGTTTGGAGACTAAAAGCTTCTGATTTTCTACTCCTTTGGTTTGAAGAAGATAAAAACTTCACAAAATAAATGAGACTGTACACTCTTTGGTTTGGAGGATATAGAAAAAACACAAATTTATTAAATACTCTATTTGAATGAATATTCCAACTTGAAGAGTATAAAAACATTGTCAAGAATATTGAGGCGGGACAATTTGAAGATTATAAAACTTCATCATTAACTAGAAACATTGTTGTATAGTTGGTTTCTGGAGGTTAAAACCTCTTGGTTTTCAACTCCGTCAAAACTTGAAATTGATTTGAAGTAAGAAAAACATTACCAACACTCAAAGTTCATTCTTTTGACGATTTGTAGAATATAAAATTTATTCTTAACTAGAAACAAGTTGTATAAAGATTCATTCTTTATTGTTAGTATTCGAAATACGAATTAAATTGTTTGACTAATTGTGATACGAAAAAATGGTTACATAAAGTCAGTGATTTTGTGCTTGTAATGTAAATTGATTCAACTTTTATATTTTGTAATGATTGTCAAAGGGAATTGAAACACTAACAATTCTTTTATAGAATATTATTTCTATTAGGCTTCGTGCTGCCAATTTGTATTTTGATGATATACAAGTTGAAAGCATGGAAAATTATTTTGAAATACTTGAAAAATATTTTTAAGATCATATTTAAAAGTCGGAGGCTCTTTGGTAGTGATAAATATCAAAATTACATTTGTGTCTTGATTTAATTGTTGAAATAGAAAATATGAAAATCAATGACCCAAATTAAATATATACTTGTTCAAAAGAGTAGTGTTATATTATGAAAGAATTTCACTTCTAAAGTTGTGATTATTCATGAAAATATTTGTCTATTAAGATACAACTATTTGTATAGACAAGAATATTTGTAAAGAGTCTGTTGTCATGTTTATGTTGTAAAAGAAGCATTTGAGTCATATTTTCCTTATTGGACCCGATGAGAATATGTTGCTAAGTAATTTGATAACAACCAAATTAAAGATTATACAAGCCTTATGAAAAGGACATCTAGCAAGATGCTGACTCTAAACAATGTTTTTACGTGACAAAGTTATAAAAAAGTAAGGAACAAAATATTTGTGAGAAATTCACCTTACAGAGTGTCTTTTCATACTCAATATTTCTTGTTGTTCTTATTTGCTTGATTCAAAATATTTGTGACATGAATGTTCGAGACTAATCAATTACAAAACGTTGTGAAAACCGATCAAAGCATTATTATAAATTTGTTGAAATAAATTCTAATCCCTTAGAGTTGATTTGAACTGACATTTGTGATATGAAGTCAATATCGTCTTGTGGTGAAAAAATTATGTCATGATTTTAACTGACGATTGCACTAGATATTGTATGTCTATTTGTTGAATGGTAAGAATGAAGCAATAAATAAATCTACGCAATATAAAAGTGAAGTTGAAAATCAGTTGAATAATAATATTAAAATTATTAGAAGTGATAGAGGTGGAGAATATGAATCTCCTTTTGCAGATAATGGTTTAAAAAATGAAATCATCCATTCAAACTAATGTCAATACTCACCTCAATCTAATGAAATTGCGGGAAAAAATGTAACTTTTAAGGAAATATTGATCATCAATCAACCAAACTATTGAACATAAATTTTATTTAGCTATAGTGTTAAGAATGCAGGGATTTTACTTGGGGTGACAAATAAACAGGTGGGGCTCAATTTTGTTGAGCCAATGTCGGATTAATGAAGGAATTGATTAATTTTCTACATATGCTGTTATTGTAAAAGAATTAACATTATACAACACATATTTCGGCTGTTCAGATCATGGTTTTATTTATGTTGTTGTTTCAACTGTATGCAATCCCCATTTCATTTAATGTACGGTCACAACTCTCTATAACAATAATCTTATCCTCTATATTACAATTCACTATAATGGCCAAGTTCTCTCTGGAACTAATTGTTCATGTTAACCTATATTATTAAATGTACTCTATAATAACATTTTGCTATAGCAGTCAAAATGTATCTATAGAAACAATGTTGTTATAGAGATGTTTGAATGTACATGAAATACAAAGGTTATATTGCAAAGATGAATACCCTATGAAATCATCATTAAAAACTTATCCTTTGACCAAGATTTCCATTTCTTTTTAGCCTAAATAAAGTTGACACAAACTAATATGGCAGTCGAAGATTATTCTTTTCTATGAATATCAATGAGTATAGAAATACAATTACAGCTGTATAGTATGACGGATAAGCAAATAAACCTAGGTGATTTTATGAAATAGTAGACAAAACTACTGTCTGTGATATTGTCGGGGCTTCTTATTGGGAAGAAGACGCAATATTCACATTGACTTGACTAACAACAACCTTTTCTCTGCATTTGATGTCCTCTGAGATAACATAAGCTTTGTTTGTCAACAGGCTGACCTTGTTGACACGAAATGCTCCGATATTCTTTCAGGTGTTCATGAATAATCTCATCAGTAAGAGATCGAAACATGTCTGCCTAAGGTAAAATCTCAGCGATTTACTTCTTTTAATGTAGAACAAATAAAACAAGGTTGTTTTGGAAGTCGAATTTTTGTTTATACACGACAAAATAACCAAAAAATTGATATTGGTATAAATATTATAAAATAACAGGTTCATCCGAACAATAGACAAATAAAAAGATGATGGTCCCAATCAATAACAATCTGACATCTCTAGTGGTGACTTGGGAGTGTGCGAGAACTGGTCTTTGACAGCCGCAGATAGGATGTCATGTAATGTGAGAGCGCTGCTATGTTAAGCAAGACAATGAGGGGCAAGTTACCCTATCTTCTCCCACTGCCATGTCAATTTACTATTATTATTTATTAGTGTCGGAAAAATAATACTTCATAATATACCAAGAACCGCTTATTATGATAAACCCAATCCAATGCACTATTTGTGTTAAGGGCTGAAGATTTAGTTTGTCCCAATCATCTTATTGCTCCCACTTGGGTTACAAGCTTACGCTACTAAGCTCAGCAATATATAATTTCAGGTCGAGTTCTTATAAAATATTTATATTTGTCTTCTGTCATCGATGTGGGACAAGACATTTAGTGCCTAACTAAAGCTTGTAAATACAATGTTGGATGAGTTTTAATTGGCTACATTCCTTAATTGCAAATTCTACATATAATGTTTTAGCATATGTGACGATATGCCTAGAAAGCCATTGCTCTTTCCATATGTGCTCATCTCTATATAATGGTATTAAGATTCCAATGGTGTCAAAGCTCTCAGATCCCTGTCCATCTGTCCTATAAAACAGGACATAAAGAAATTTATCCCTTTTAACCATGTACACTGGAAATTCATTACAAGTTGTACAAAACAACCACAAACATTGTCATATATATAAAAGAAATTTATCGCGATAATCTCAAGATATATACTGCATACAACAGATATTCAAGGGAAGGACAAGCTTTTTTCAACTTTAATCACAGCGACAACATGGCTAACACTCAGCAACAAGGAGAATTAGGAGGCATCGTTTTGATTCGTGAAGTCGATTAATTGATCTTTAACATCAGCTTGTCACCTCCTGAAATTGCAAAAAAGTACATCCTAATTAACAAAGAACCTTCGTGATATTTCACATGAAAAGTAAAAACAGTATATATGCAAACAACAAGGAAAACCAGCAAAAACAAATAATATTTAAGTTAATAAAAATGTATAAGACAGTATTCTTACTTACAAGTCATTTGCTACTGCATTTTCATCCGTCAAAGCTTCTGCAACCTTCATTATTGATGTGTGCTTGGTTTGTTTTGTAAATGGGGACAAACTAGCTTTGATTGTATATGTTTGACGCAATATTAGAATGAAACTTAGAAACCTTTGTATATTTGATCAATTTATCCTCTGGATTGTACATCATGTAAGCTCATGTAACGACCTGCTTAGTCGTTTTGAGCAGCAGATTTTATTTCTGGAAAACTGTCTGAGACGACGTATCCAACGACGGACCGTCATGGGCACGACGGACCGTCGAGGGTGTCTCGTTCCAAACACTTGGAATTCTTATATTTGAGTGCTGAAATCGACTCTCTGAACTCTGTGACGGACCTGCAGGACGGACCGTCACAGACATGACGGACCGTTGTGAGGTTCCGTTTCAAAACACTTCAACTCTTGAGAATTGGGTACTGAGAGCAATTCTCTGTCCGTCGTGACGGAAGTGCAGGACGGACCGTCGTAGGCACGACGGACCGTCTCAGACTCATCAAGGAAATTGAGTCTCTGAAGGTTATGACGAACCTGCAGGACGGACCGTCGCAGGCACGACGGGCCGTCACAGGTTGCATAATCCCAGTCTGGGTCGAATTTCTGGGTAAGTTTTAAAGGGGCGTTTTGGACTATTCCTGCTATAATTATAAATTTCGTGGGTTAATGTTAATAACTCAAATTCTTGGGGGTGTGAAGGAGATAACCTTGAGTTAGTTAGTGGGTTATTTCCTCATCTTTTATACCTAATTATATGCTAATTAGGGAAAAGAGAGAGAGTTTTGAAGAAGAAAAATAGAGAGAATAAGGAGAAGAGAGGAACGATCGATAGAGAGAGACAAACAAAAGAGAAACAAAAAGCTTTGAGAGAATTGCTTGCTTGATCAAGCATCCAGTGGTGAAGGTATGTGATGGTTTTTTGATACTATTCGTAGTAAACTCTTAGATGTGGAAAATAGATATGTATGGTAAGTATTGTAAACCCTTCTATAGGCGTTAATTGTATGCTGCATGAATGTTGATTATGTGATTGTGATAAAATAAGCATAATGAAGCTTTTAAATCCAAAATCTTGAAGAAACCCTAATTCACCTTGTTATTGATGATGCCTTGGTATGAAAGAAGGCTTGATGAACTAAAGTAATGAGATTGATGATGCCTTGGTATAAGAGAACGCTTGATGAATTGATAGAATGATGTTAGTGGATCGGAGTGTCACGAACCGACACGTAGAATTAGGGGATCGGAGTGTCACGTACCGACACATAGTATTAGGGGATCGGGTGTCACGAACCGACACGTAGAATTAGGGGATCGGAGTGTCACGTTCCGACACATAGTATTAGGGGATCGGGTGTCACGAACCGACACGTAGAAGTAGGGGATCGGAGTGTCACGTTCCGACACATAGTATTGGGGGATCGGGTGTCACGAACCGACACGTAGAAGTAGGGGATCAGAGTGTCACGTTCCGACACATAGTATTAGGGGATCGGGTGTCACGAACCGACACGTAGAAGTAGGGGATCGGAGTGTCACGTTCCGACACATAGTATTAGGGGATCGGGTGTCACGAACTGACACGTAGAATTAGGGGATCGGAGTGTCACGTACCGACACATAGTAGTAGGGGATCGGAGTGTCACGTACCGACACAAGAGGAAGAAAGATAATGAATCTTGAGAGATGTTAAAATACTCATGTAATGAACCTATTTTCCCAAATGAGTGTGGTATTGAGGCTTGAGTCCTCATGGATGAACTTGGTAGTACTTATTGATGATTATAGTACTTGTTGCTACATGTTGAGTATTGTAGTTGATTTATGATATGAACTGATATATACTGTTTTCTATTTTGAGTTGGCCGATGATACCTACTCAGTACTTGTGGTTTGTACTGACCCCCTACTTGTTGTTTCTTTCTTTGTTATTTGGGGAATGCAGCAAACGTACCATCGTCTTCAACTCAGCAGCAATTCTAGCCAGTCTTCACTACACCGGATTTCAGGGTGAGCTAATGCTTCTAGCTTGGACTGGATCTTCTCTTCAATGTCTTGATGCCTTGAACGTCCGGCATGGACTAGCCTTTTATTTATTTTAGCTTCTTAGATACTTTTAGATTAGTAACTTGAGGATAGATGTTCTTGTGATGATGATTTCCAGATTTTGGGGATAATGAGTTTTAAGTCTTCCGCTTTGTATTTTGTTCAATATGTTGGGGTTTTAGATTGGTTGGTTCGCTCACTATTAGTAGGATAGTGTGGTGCCAACTCGCGGCCTCTCGATTTTGGGTCGTGACAAACTTGGTATCAGAGCGTTAGGTTTCGTTGGTCTCATGCACAGAAGACGAGTTCTATAGAGTCTAAAGAAACGGATAGGGGGACGCGCCTTTACTTTTCTTTGAGAGGCTATAAACTTTCGGAAATTCATTCTTCTTTCTTTCGTTCTGCTATTACTTGGATCCAATTGGTATCGGAGGTGAGACAAATTGGTATCTGACCATCTCATCTATTTCACGATGGTTAGAACTAGATCAACGACTGCACCAACACCGGCAAGACAAGAAACGTCTGAGCCAGCCACTGGGGCTGTAGCTCGGAGAGGAACAGTCGCGAGAGGCCGTGGAAGAGGTCGTGGGAGGACGTCCTCTAGAGGAAGAGGACAAGCACCTAGACCACCTGGTACTAGGGCGGTGACTCCTCCACCGACGGAGGAAATGGTAAGAGAGGGTGAGGAAGGGGAGAATGAACAAGCACAGAATGAGGAATTGCCACCCCAACCTACCCCAGAGATGATCAATCAGGTTCTTGCTTATCTTAGCGGGTTATCTGATCAGGGTCAGACACCTCCAGTGTTTTCTACACCAGCACCTCAGGTTCCGGAGGTACAACATGCGGCCACTATGGCTCCCCACATGGATACTTCATTGGAAATAGGCACGTTTCCTCGTCTGACTACAGGGCCTATAATGACAAATGATCAGCATGAACTTTTCAGTAAGTTCTTGAAATTGAAACCTCCAGTCTTCAAGGGTGCTGAATCTGAGGATGCTTACGATTTTCTGGTTGACTGTCATGAGCTACTACACAGGATGGGTATGTAGAACGGTTTGGGTTGAGTGTTCGGTGATTTTATCAGTTTCAAGGAACGCCAAAATAGGTGGCGGTCACATGTTGAGTGTCAACCACAAGCACCACCTATGACTTGGCATCATTCTCGTGTTGTTTATGGAGAAAGTATATTCCCCGGACTTTGAGGGATAGGAAAGGGATGAGTTCTTGAGCCTATATCAAGGTAGGAGGTCGGTTACTGAATATGAGGGCTAAGTTTCCGTGCATTATCCAGGTGATGCAGCCCAACTTGTTTCGTCCACAAGAACGGATTCGCCGTTTGTGAAGGGGTTGAGGTCAAGTTGCTGGTTTTAGGCCACAGTTAGCGGCTACAGCCAAATCGCTTTCAAGAAGTGGTAGACTTCGTGATAGAGGTGGAAGGAGTGAAGCCAGATGACTTCACCATGGCATCGACATCAAAAAGATTTCGAAAGGGAGGTGAGTTTAATGGTTCTTACTCTAGAGGACAGGTTTCAGGAGGCTACTCAGTCCGACCAATTCAGTCTTCACTACAGACTGTAGTTGGGGGTCCACCTCAGACCGGTCAACACTTCTCTGAGAGACCTATGCTTGAATCCAGAGAGTGTTATGGATGTGGGGAGACTGGACATATTAGGAGGAAATGTCCAAAACAGAGTTATAGACCCCCAATAGCTAGAGGTAGAGGTGGTCATGGTAGAGGCCGTTATTCTGGAGGACGTGGTGGCCGAGGTAATGGTGGTCACCAAAACGGCCGAGGTGATGGACACCGGTTGATGGAAACCCTGGACCGCTACTTACCAAGCCCACATGTAGGGGAAACGGCGCCAGACTGGAGATAGCCGGCCCCATTGGTTACGCTTTCCCTGGGGAGGTCTGAGGAGAGGCATCTGAGGTGTTATCACAGGCCTAATATTTTGGTTTGTGTTTACATGGCTTCTGTATTATTTTATAGGCTCCACGTTTTCATATGTATCTTCCTCATTTGCTACTGGTCTAAATCTACATTGTGAATCGCTTGACATGCCTATTCGTGTTTCTACTCCGGTGGGTGAGTCTGTGATAGTTGAAAAGGTATATAGGTCATGCTTGGTGACTTTTGTGGGGAGCAATACTTATGTAGACTTGGTCATTTTAGAAATGGTTGATTTTGATGTAATTCTTGGTATGACTTGGCTTTCTCCAAATTTTGCGATCTTGGATTGTAATGCTAAAACTGTGACGTTAGCCAAGCCTGGGACAGATCCGTTAGTGTGGGAGGGGGACTACACTTCCACTCCGGTTCGTATCATCTCCTTTCTTCGTGCTAAAAGAATGATTAGTAAGGGATGCTTAGCTTTCTTGGCACATCTCAAGGATGACACTACCCAAGTACCTTCAATTGAGTCGGTTTCGGTAGTCCGTGAGTTTCTGGATGTGTTTCCTGCCGACCTTCCTGGTATGCCACCGGATAGGGATATCGACTTTTGCATTGATCTGGAGCCGGGTACTCGACCCATTTCTATACCCCCTTATAGAATGGCTCCAGCTGAGTTAAGGGAGTTAAAGGCCCAACTTCAGGAGCTGTTAGGTAAAGGTTTTATTAGGCCAAGTGCATCCCCTTGGGGTGCTCCTGTTTTATTTGTGAAGAAGAAAGATGGAAGTCTTCGGATGTGCATAGACTACAGGCAGCTGAATAAGGTAACTATTAAGAACAAGTATCCTATTCCTCGCATTGATGATTTGTTTGATCAGTTACAAGGTGCTTGTGTCTTCTCTAAAATTGATTTGAGGTCCGGTTATCATCAATTGAAAATACGGACAGCAGATGTGCCAAGGACTGCTTTCGAACCAGGTATGGGCATTATGAATTCTTAGTAATGTCTTTTGGTCTTACGAATGCCCCTGCTGCTTTCATGAGCCTAATGAACGGGATTTTTAAGCCATATCTGGATCTTTTTGTTATTGTATTTATTGATGATATACTGATATACTCAAAGAGCAAAAAGGAACATGAGGAGCACTTGAGAATTGTGTTGGAAGTATTGAGGGAGAAAAAGCTTTATGCCAAATTCTCCAAGTGTGAGTTTTGGCTGGATTCAGTGTCCTTCTTAGGGCACGTGGTTTCTAAGGATGGGGTGATGGTGGATCCTGCTAAGATTGAAACAGTGAAGAATTGGGTAAGACCTACTAATGTGTCAGAAGTAAGAAGCTTTGTTGGTTTAGCCAGCTACTACCGTCGATTTGTCAAGGGATTCTCTTCTATTGCTTCCCAATTGACGAACTTGACTAAGCAGAATGCTCCATTTGTATGGTCGGATGAATGTGATGAAAGCTTTCAGAAACTCAAGACCTTGCTGACTACTGCACCTATCCTTACCTTGCCAGTAGAGGGTAAGAACTTCATTGTTTATTGTGATGCATCCTATTCTGGTTTGGGTGCAGTGATAATGCAAGAGAAGAATGTAATTGCTTATGCTTCGAGGCAATTAAAGGTGCATGAACGTAACTATCCGACCCATGATTTGGAGTTGGCTGCGGTAGTGTTTGAATTAAAGCAATGGAGACACTATCTATATGGGGTCAAGTGTGAGGTCTACACAGATCATCGTAGTCTACAGTATGTTTTTACCCAGAAAGACTTGAATTTGAGGCAGAGGAGGTGGATGCAATGTTGACGCCTATGATATTACCATTCTGTTATACCCAGGTAAAGGCAAATGTGGTAGCTGCGCTTACGTTTAAGTAGAAAAGCAGGGTAGTATGGGTAGTTTCGCCCCTTACAGTTTCTAGCCGCCCCATGGCTAGAGCAGTCCAAAATTTGTCTAAAGGACCTTTGAGTCTGGAATAATATAGACGAAAGGAGGATTTTTGGCCAGTGGGAGGCAAGATCTTCTTTCTTGACAAGATCAAGGGAAAACAGTTTGATGATGAAAAGCTAAGCCGAATTCGAGATACGGTGTTGCGAGGCGCGTCTAAAGAGGCAATAATTGATGAGGAAGGTGTCTTGAGGATTAAGGGAAGGGTATGTGTGCCTCATGTTGATGATTTAATCCACACTATCCTTACAGAGGCTCATAGTTCCGGATATTCTATACATCCTGGTGCAACCAAGATGTACCGTGACCTAAAGCAACACTTTTGGTGGAGTAGAATGAAGCGCGACATTGTTGATTTTGTTGCCCAATGTCCAAATTGCCAGCAAGTAAAGTATGAACACCAGAGGCCCGGAGGAACACTTCAGCGGAAGCCCATCCTGACTGGAAGTGGGAGAGAAGAGAATTGCACTGCGACGTCGTGGTTGGTCTTCCAAAGCCATTGGGTAAAAGTTTGACTCGATTTGGGTGTTAATTCGTGGACAGATTACCTCAGTCTGCTCATTCATTCGGTCAAGGTACCTAATGGCAGAGAAGTTAGCCAAAAATCTACATCTCAGAAATTGTTCGATTGCATGGAGTTCCACTCTCCCTTTATCGATAGAGGTACGCAGTTTACTTCTAGTTTGGAGAACATTGCACGCGGAATTAGGTACCAGGTTGGACCTTAGTACTGCATTTCACCCTCAGACCGATGGTCAGTCTGAGCGAACGATTCAAGTGTTGGAGGATATGCTTCGCGCATGTGTGATTGAATTTGGTGGTCATTGGGATAACTTCTTACCCTTAGCGGATTTTTCATACAATAATAGCTATCACTCCAGTATTGACATGGCCCCATTTGAAGTATTGTATGGGAGGAGATGTAGGTCTCCCATTGGTTGGTTTGACGCATTTGAAGTTAGACCTTGGGGTACTGATCTGTTGAGGGATTCATTGGAGAAGGTGAAATCTATTCAAGAAAAGCTTTTAGCAGCTCAAAGTAGGCAAAAGGAATATGCAGATCGAAAGGTTAGAGACTTGGAGTTCATGGAGGGTGAACAAGTCTTGCTGAAGGTTTCACCCATGAAAGGGGTGATGCGGTTTGGAAAAAGGGGTAAGCTAAGTCCAAGGTATATTGGACCATTTGAAGTACTTAAGCGAGTAGGGGAGGTGGCTTATGAATTAGCCTTGCCTCCAGGGCTGTCAGGAGTGCATCCGGTATTTCATGTGTCTATGTTGAAAAGATACCATGGGGATGGAAACTACATCATTCGTTGGGATTCGGTTCTGCTTGATGAAAATTTGTCTTATGAGGAGGAACCTGTTGCTATTTTAGATAGAGAAATTCGCAGTTGAGATCAAGGGCGATTGCATCCATCAAAAAGTTCAATGGAAGAATCGACCAGTTGAAGAGGCCACTTGGGAGAAGGAGGCTGATATGCAAGAAAAATATCCGCATCTGTTCACAGATTCAGGTACTCCCTCTCATCCTTGTTTTTCTTCTTTTGATCGTTCGAGGACGAACGATGGGTAAATTGGTATCTATTGTAATGACCTGCTTAGTCGTTTTGAGCAGCAGATTTTATTTCTGGAAAAACTGTTTGAGGCGACGTATCCCACAACGGACCGTCATGGGCACGACGAACCGTCGAGGGTGTCTCGTTCCAAAGACTTGGAATTCTTATATTTGAGTGCTGAAATCGACTCTCTGAACTCTGTGACGGACCTGCAGGATGGACCATCACAGACACGACGGACCGTTGTGAGGTTCCATTTCAAAACACTTCAACTCTTGAGAATTGGGTACTGGGAGCAATTCTCTGTCCGTCGTGACGGAAGTACAGGACGGACCGTCGTAGGCACGACGGACCGTCTCAGACTCATCAAGGAAATTGAGTCTCTGAAGGTTGTGACAAACCTGCAGGACGGACCGTCGCAGGCACGACGGGCCATCACAGGTTGCGTAATCCCAGTCTGGGTCGGATTTGTGGGTAAGTTTTAAAGGGGCGTTTTGGACTATTCCTGCTATAATTATGAATTTCGTGGGTTAATATTAATAACTCAAATTCTTGGGGGTGTAAAGGAGATGACCTTGAGTTACTTAGTGGGTTAATTCCTCATCTTTTATACCTAATTATATGCTAATTAGGGAAAAGAGAGAGGGTTTTGAAGAAGAAAAATAGTGAGAACAAGGAGAGAAAGAAACGATCGATAGAGAGACACAACCAAAGAGGAAACAAAAAGCTTTGAGAGATTGCTTGCTTGATCAAGAATCCTTGGTGAAGGTAGGTTATGGTTTTGATACTATTCGTAGTAAACTCTTAATAGTGAATGATATGTATTGGTAGTATTGTAAACCCTTCTATATGCTTAATTGTATGCTTGCATGAATGTGATTATGTGATTGTGATAAAATAAGCATAATGAAGCTTTTGAATCCAAAATCTTGAAGAACCCTAATTCACCTTGTGATTGATGATGCCTTGGTATAAAAGAAGGCTTGATGAATTGATAGAATGATGTTAGGGGATCGGAGTGTCACGTTCCGACACATAGTATTAGGGGATCGGGTGTCACGAACCGACACGTAGAAGGTAGGGGATCGGAGTGTCACGTTCCGACAATAGTATTAGGGGATCGGGTGTCACGAACCGACACGTAGAAGTAGGGGATCGGAGTGTCACGTTCCGACACATAGTATTAGGGGATCGGGTGTCACGAACCGACACGTAGAAGTAGGGGATCGGAGTGTCACGTTCCGACACATAGTATTAAGGGATCGGGTGTCATGAACCGACACGTAGAATTAGGGGATCGGGTGTCACAAACCGACACGTAGAATTAGGGGATCGGAGTGTCACGTACCGACACATAGTAGTAGGGGATCGGAGTGTCACGTACCGACACAAGAGGAAGAAAGATAATGAATCTTGAGAGATGTTAAAATACTCAATGTAATGAACCTAATTTCCCAAATGAGTGTGGTATTGAGGCTTGAGTCCTCATGGATGAACTTGGTAGTACTTATTGATGGTTATAGTACTTGTTGCTACATGTTGAGTATTGTAGTTGATTTATGATATGAACTGATATATACTGTTTTCTATTTTGAGTTGGCCGATGATACCTACTCAGTACTTGTGTTTTGTACTGACCCCCTACTTGTTGTTTCTTTCTTTGTTATTTGGGGAATGCAGCAAACGTACCGTCGTCTTCAACTCAACAGCAATTCTAGCCAGTCTTCACTACACCGGATTTCAGGGTGAGCTAATGCTTCTAGCTTGGACTGGATCTTCTCTTCAAGTCTTGATGCCTTGAACTTCCGGCATGGACTAGCCTTTTATTTATTTTAGCTTCTTAGATACTTTTAGATTAGTAACTTGAGGATAGATGTTCTTGTGATGATGACTTCCAGATTTTGGGGATAATGAGTTATAAATTTTAGAAGTTATTTAATTGATTTCGTTAATGAGTTTTAAGTCTTCCGCTTTGTATTTTGTTCAATATGTTGGGGTTTTAGATTGGTTGGTTCGCTCACATAGTAGGATAAGTGTGGGTGCCACTCGCGGCTCGATTTTGGGTCGTGACAAAGAATGAGTCTAGCCAGTAAGTATTGGCTTATAAATACATTCGTGCCCAATCTAACAAGAATGGAAAATCAAACTTGAGAGTAAGGTAGCCAAATCATTTCCTTAGTTCTTCGGATTACTTACTCGATTCATTGTAGGTATGGGACTACAATGAATCATTTCACTTGTAAGTAAAACATAGGACCAAAGGAATTATTGAACTACACAACAACAAGAAGAAAAAGACTAAAAAATAAACTAAGTGTAAAAAGAGGAGCTCTCGGGTTCAAGGGGATCAAAATCTCAAATCTTCTCCCGAGTTGTTCTAAAATTATGTTGATGATTCTAATGTCTTGTAATCACATAGAAAATGAGTTGTGTGCTTTGAATGCATTAAACTACATCATATTCATACCACAATTCACAACTAACGAATTAGGAAAGTCTAGTGACTACACTTTCCAGAAATGGCATGTTGTTTAGGAAGAGCTTTCCTTGATCATGCATAGCCGTATGTGTATGTGTGCATACACCCATACTTAGTACAAATGGTTTACTAACCCTATACAATTTTACTATTTTATAGGTGCAGGTTAGAGAGCAGATTGAAGACTCATTGCAGCGGTTTGGACTCAGCGTTCCCCAGACCATTTGGTAGGTCCTCTTGATTTTGAGGATGTTACTGTCTTAGTCTAGCCTAGTATTTAGACATATATAGAGGATGTTGTACCTAGCGTTTCTTTCAGATGTTTTATTTTTGAAGCTTTTGGATGTAAGGCCATTTTGGCAACTTATTATGATATATTCATCTTTTGTTTCGAATTGGTTCTGTAATGATAGATGGTTGTTATTTACTTTGAGCTTAGTATATAATGAATCTATGTAACAACTATATGAAGTCTATGTATACTTCATACGTTTAAAAAGATTTAAATTTTTCACAAATTTAACTATATGAATGTGATGAATGCAAGAAGAGGCTTGTCTGCGACTCTGAGAGGTCAACGACGCCGGTTGCGATTCGGATTCCAGAATTCGGGTCGTGACAAGAATGCATCATAGCACATCATAGGTTAAAAATGCAGAAAAATATAAAACTTTATGTAGTGAAGTGTACTTAGACTTCTCGCTTACTATATATGGAGTTTACATGGACTCCTCACATACGAAGTTTACATAGACTTCTCTTTTAGCATAAGTAAACCATATAAGAGTCGAATGTCTCATTTCACATATAAACCAGCTACAAGAGTACAAATGTTTGAACACAGCCAATACAAGAACAATACACTATTATAGACTTACATCAATCATCTCAATGATAAAATATAGAATGAACGCTTCTAAACAAAAGAAACATCATATCTATATTGGAACATGGCAAAATCCCCAAACATGAGGACAAATGACTTGGGAAAAGATCCAAGTCTTCCTTACAATCGACCACGAACTCTGAACGGAACGAACCTAAAATGTTTGGGAAAAAGGAAAAGAAATATGGGTTAGCACAAACCAGATGTACTAAGTACGGTTCCTATGCACAAAATCATTAATGAATGAGAAAAGGCACAATTTAGTCAAAACCATGCTTAGTTTCAATTAATTCAACACACAAATAAATGCACCATCATAAGTCAACCCAACATATAAGAAACTCAAGCAACACTTGTGCAATGCCAAGAATAGAATCCCATAACCCTATCCCAAGCTAAGTATCACATTAAGCAATCCACTTCATACTTACAACATATTCTCATATTTATCATAACATATTTCATACATCAACACTACTCATGGCTTATCAACATAATCATAATTATAGTCAAAATCATAAAATAACACTACTATAACCATCCCTTAGGATCCCAAATGTACAATGTGTAAGAGAAGTCTCATACCCTCCCTCACACTATGTAGTAGCCTTTACGACAACCCTTATAAGAGTTCACATAATTTACTTGTTCACTTACATTTATGTTAGGGAAATGAGTGCAATAACCGACATGAGACCATGTGAGCTACATGGAATCTGTTGTTCTACTCCCATATAGAAAAGAGAGGGTTAACACTTGCCAAAGGTGTAACTATTCATACGTAGCTATCTAGGTGGATCCACTAAGCTAGGGTCCTATGTGGGTATATATTTAAGGGTCAAGGAGCATGGAGTTTACATCTTATGGTACAACACATAATTTGGGAATTCAGACTTACTAATGTGTGGAAACCCATGTGGGAGGTCAGACTTACTAAACGTGAGACCTCCATCTCATTTACATGCCCTTTTGGTGCTAAGAATTTATTACCTTTAGTAATCGTGTTATTTCATCATACAGGTTCACATTAGTCTCATCTAGACCCCTATGCAAACATATTATCGTATTAGCTCGTAGGTAATCACAAGTGAGAACAATCCTTTCACTTTAGACACCACTTTACAAGTGAATAAATCTTTCACTTAAAACTTTATTATAATCACGAGAAACTACTTTCAATCATATAATAATCATATCATAACATGCATATATAGTTCATGTCTAATTCGGTGTCTTAGGGTTAGGGATGAGGAATACCTAGCATCACCATCACAACCACACAATTGACATAGAAGCATTACTATCTAAGTAACTCATACTTCATAACTGAATTCAAGAACAACCAATCAACATACCTCATTGTCCCTTTCAAGAACCTTCATACTTCCATTACCAAGAATACATAACCAATTATATAAACAAGGTAAGTTCAAGAACAATTACATAATTAACAACAATGAAGTCTACATGTTCATAATCTTCACAATTCACCATATTAATTCAGGGTTTTCATGAAATTGGGGAAGGACATGGGTCTAGGGAAAACTCATAGGAAATCATCAATTAACCATCAATATATACTTAAACAACATTACATCATCATAATTCATCACAATTGATTCATAACTTCGTTTGCCAAAGAAGACAAAAGAAAAACCCTAGTTTGGTGGATTTAGAAATCATCTTTTGGAGGGACCTCTTGGGGAAAAGAATCCTAAGAGTGAAAGAAAACATACCTTAGATATGATAAATCAACGAAATTGGGCTGGAAACTTGAATAGTTGACCTTCTTCTTGGATATCTAATGGTCTTCAATGGAGGTTTGAAGGAAGAGAGAATTTGAGAGAGATGGAAGTGATTTTTTATTTCAACTTTGGGGATTTGATTTGGGTTTATAATATGACTTAAATCTGAACCTAAATCTTTATATAGTCATCCCCGAAATTACCCAAAAGACCCCTCACTTAATTGAGTCTTTTATGAAGTCAAATTTACTTTAAAACGACGCGAACAAATCTGGGAAGTGGCTGCGCGTCGCGGGGGATATTCCAATTATTTTTTCTGAAATCCGGTCTAAGTCAGTGAGCCT
This sequence comes from Solanum sitiens, assembly GCA_016801875.1. Lineage (NCBI taxonomy): Eukaryota > Viridiplantae > Streptophyta > Magnoliopsida > Solanales > Solanaceae > Solanum > Solanum sitiens. The sequence continues at coordinate 2,022,660 of JABWTJ010000204.1, read as the reverse complement.
CATGAAGGCCCCGCGTTGCGAGGAACATTATGTCTTTCATGCTGGCTGCGTGACGCGCAGGGGACCTCACATCTTGGCTGCACGCAGGCTGCTTTGGCAGCTTGCTCTTCAATGTTTGTGTCCTCCTCAAGGACCCTTCGTGTGTTCCTTTGGGAGTCGCTATCAGACGTTTTGACCCTATATACATTATTTGACATATTTAAAGTCTTTTTACAAGTTTTAGACTCCATGTGACACTCCCAAACCTTCACCAAATGTAGGGACATCTACTAGCTCCATTCCACTAGTTTCCGGATGTCATGGTCATTCTTTGACGTTATGCCTCTAACTCTTCCTAATTATGTTTATTAATTCTGTTTTACGTCATACTCCCCCCTTAGGAACATTCGTCCCCGAATGACACCTTAGACCTTTATAAGAAGAAGACACTCAAGACTAGCAGCCCAACAAAAAACAATATATAAAATAAGTCACAGATCAGTGGAGGAAATCTCCACTCGATTCATCATATAATCATAGTAATAACCTATAGGAACTTAATCAACAACATACCATATACACAAGCTCAACTTTTCATATCATATTAGGAGGAACTACCTTCTCCATTTCCATATGAGCTTAATATGAACATTAAGAGTTATCATGCTAATTTCTTATCAAAATGTCAATCATGCTCAATACAATTTCAATTAATGCTTAAAGCACAACACATACTTAAATGAAATCTAAGCATAAGAAACATACTTCATGGAAAAAGAAAAATCAACTTAAGCATGAATTTCTACTACAATATGGATACATTGGAAAAACATGATAAGTTCAACATTATTCATAATAATCATATAAAGAACTTACGAACCTCAACCATTTAGAGGGAAAAGATGAGAATATTAGGGCTTTATGTCGGCATCGGTCTCCCATGTTGCACCCTCAACAAGGTGGTTACTCCATAGAAATTTTACGAAGGAAACCACCTTATTCCTCAATTTCTTAACTTGACGATCCAAGATCTCAACCGGGACCTCTTCATAAGAAAGGTCCTCTTTCACCCCTAAACCTTCTTGATGGAGAATGGAAACAGGTCCCTTATAAACTTCATAAGCATAGAAATATGGAACATCAGGTGAATCATGAAAAACTTATTGGGCCATTTCAACTCATATGCAACACTCCCGACTCACTTCAAAATTTCATATGGTCCCACAATCAAGGACTAAGTTTCCCATTCTTTCCAAACCTCATCACCACTTTCGTGGGTGAAATTTTCAAATAGAACTAATCTCCTACTTTGAATTCAAGGTCCTCTTTCTATTATCAGCATAAGATTTTTGCCAACATTGAGCCTATAAAATTTCAAAAATCCCAAGGCATGTTGTAAAACTTAACCTAGGCTCCATGAGGTCTAATCACTGTTCTAAGTCGAATTAGGTGCATATAGAGTGGTTAAGGTGTTTAAGAACCAAAATATTCAAGAACGTCCATGACGTCCGGAAAGTTGGTTCATAAGGGGGCCTAGTGTGTCTTAGCCGTTTGACTAGTTTTAAGAGTCATATTCGAACAAAAGTTGGTAGAAATAAGTGTAACACATGTGAGGAATGTTTCATGATTGAAACGTCCGGGTACGACTCCCCAAGGACCAACCAAGGGCCCTTAAGAAGGACCCTTGAAGCTTGGATGCAACACTGCCTTACAGCGTGCATCGACGAAGGGGACGATGGGGCGTCGAGGCCACCGTCGTCCCATACTTAGAAAGATTCAAAAAGTCTCTCGCTTACCTATCTACTGTTACACACGACGGATGACGGTCAATAGGACGTCAGTGGATCGACGGGGCATCGAGGCCACCGTCATCCCACACTTAGTTGATTTCTAAGGAACCCTCATATGCACAGTATCTAACCAAGACGAAGGAGTGTAGGACGGAGGGAGGGGCTGCCGTCGACTCACCGACGGTCCGTCAGTGGGGTTCCGTCGGTGAGGGTCTGTAAATCCCTGCACGTTTTAAATAAATACATTTAATTAATTAAATGGTTTAGGGGTAATTGGGGATTTAAGGAAGACTAATTAAGTTTATTTAGTCCCGCTATAAATACCCTCAATCCTCATTAGCCTAAACACAACACTCAAATAAACTCTCTTCCTACTCTCTACTTTCTCTCTCTATTGGAAGACACCATTGAAGGTTAGCTTGGGAGGTGAATTGGGGGCTGATTAAGGACGAATTCACCATCAAGAAGTCATCCAATCTTAAGGTATGGGATCTAATTCACCTTTGAGACTTCTTTCCTCAAATGGATCCTTCAAAGGTTTTCCAAAAGTTGATTTTCATATGGGTTTCATTCAATTCCGAAATTGATGTTATGAATTGAGTTGTTTATACGTTCTTAAGGGTACAATGAGTAGATTATCATGTAATGTAACTTAATTGGGATGAATTGAGATGGTTTGATCTATATTGTAGATTATGACCCTTAACCCCTAACCATAGGCATGATCTTGATATGAATTAGGTTGGGTTTGATGCAATTGATTCTATTATTAACTAAATCATCCTTAATGATTGTTATTACATTGATCATGAATCTATAGTGATGAATTGAATTCCTTCATGATAATCCTTGTGTATTGATCTAGGTTAAGAAGATAGACTTAGATATCATGTTTTCAAGTTTTGATTTAGTATTGAATTATGGTGTAGTGACTCTTCTAAATTCATTATCATGTTGGTCGTTGAATTACATTGGTGAGATGACCCAAATTGGGTTGATCTATGGGTTTATGGTAAAGCCCTTTATGACGAACTATGAAGGAGTGTTGGTAAGTATTGACTAGCCTAATTCTCACTTTGATTATGGTTAATTGTCAACAAGTTATGATGATGTATTGAAGTATACCTTGTTTAGAGTGATATGATGGTATGATGATTGAGTTGTAATGTCTTATGTTTTGGTTGTGAGGTTGCTTAGGGTGTACATGCCATAATAATGATAACATGTAATTATGAACCTTATTATGATGTGATATGCAAAGGGTTGACTCACTTATATGGATTGTGAATGAAAGGATTATTTCTCGTACAATTCTCATTGAGTTATTACGATGAATATAAGGGCTATATCATATGACTTAAGCTAAGTTATTATTATAATAAGATTAAAGGTATTTCAATAAAAAGGGACTTTGTTTAGCACCGAGTGAACTTGACAATGGGAGGTGATGACTTGTTCATAAAAGGAAAGATTCATCCTAAAGTTGCCCGTGTGATGATAACTCCCTTGCTTATGGGGTATGTCATCTAAGGGATTCTCATGAGGAGCGGCCCATTTACCACATTGTATGAATAGGGATATCTACCTTTTAGTTCTTGATCTATGTTGCCACCATAGGATACTAGCTAGTGGATCCACCTAGATAGCTATGTTTATGTTATGTTCTACCTTGGCCGGTAGACGACCTTCCATCGGTGTAAGGTTTATGACACCGGATTCCACATTAGCTCATGTGGTCTATGTCGGTTAAGGCAAGAGTTCCATAAACTAAAAAGAATGAACGAAGTATAGACTAATTGAAGTGACTTGAGGGGTTTGACTTTAGCTTAGGTAGGGGTATGGGACTCTACCTATGCCTTGCACTAGTTTGCCTTGATAGAAGCTTTGAGAAGTTAATATTATATATATGAATGACGATATAATGTAAATGACTTTATGTGTTGAATGAGATGCTTATGAATATTAAATTGGTTATCATTGTTAAAGAAAAAATACTATGTGAGATGGAAGATGATGCTATGTGAAGTGAATTGCTTTTAGTAGGTTACTTGACTAAGTAGGGTTAGGGGGCCTTGCTTGGTCATTGCACGTGTGGCTTCTTAAGAATTATAGTTGGTTGGTTTGCTTTGCTATTCACGTGATTTACTCTTATTCATGTTTGTAATGTTATTACTTGATGTTAGAGTTATATGGGATTATGGGTTTAAGTATGATGATATGCATATGATATAATTAACTTGTTTAATATGTTTAAAGGATTGGTTTGAATAACATGATTTCATTAATTGTCCCTTTTTAGCATACTTTGTTGGTATTTGTGCATATAGTCTCATACTTAGTATATGTGGCGTACTAACCCCATTTTCTCCCTCTTTCCCAAACATTTTAGGTTTCGGTCGTTGAAGTTTGACTTGAGGTAATTTGAAGGAAGACTTGGATATTCTATCATCCATGTGGTAGGTCATCATTTCCCGAGGACGATGCCAATACCCTTTTATGAAGTTACTTAGTTACTACAACTCTTGTATTGACTCTATTTCCTATTTGAGACAAAGTTGTATAAAGCCTATATGTGGCTTACTTTTATTGATGTAGGGCTATGCCCAATGTTATTGTTCTCGTTTAGATGGTTTATGATATGAGATGGATTTATGACTCTATTTCCTTATTATATAAGTATGTGAAATAAAAGTAGAAGACTATGTAATCTTCTTATACGAACAAGTCTATGTATACTTGATATAAATATGATTATGTGTATGTAGAGGTCTATGTAAACATCCGATTAGATTTAGTTTCGAAAAAGTTTTAATTCTTCTGTATTTTTAATCGATGAATGCAATGATGTAAGACTAAGAGGCTTGTCTTAGTCCTCAAAGAGGACGATAACGCCGGTTACGTCTGGGGGTAAACCCGGATGTGACAAACTTGGTATTAGAGCATGAGGTTGAATATCCTTGATGTTGACGTCTCTCTCAACCACGTCTATGTAGGTTTGTATTCATAATTGTGAAGCACGCCACACTTATGAATGGGAACTTATTTGATGCTTAGGAATCACTCTCATTTTTTTGAAATCCATTATCATGCCTCTAGAGTGTACTTCTCATATGATTTCAACTAAATCTTGTATTTTGGTTATAGGAGATGAATACTCGGAGGAATGCGGCTAGGAGACTTGAGGAGGAGATTGCTAATGCGGGAATACCTCCCCGTGATGATCCAGTTCCTCCTCTTGAAGAGATTGTTGTTGATGATCAGGCTCCGGCCGATCCTCCACCTATGGCAAAGGATCAAATGAGGGCTATTCTTGCTCAAATGGCACAATCCATGACTACTCAAGCTCAAGCCGCAACGGTGCAAGCCCAAGCTGTTACTGCCCAAGCCAATCGGGATGTTGCACCTAGGGTACATAAGCAAACTATGGCTTCACGACTTAGGGATTTCACTCGGATGAATCCTCCTATCTTCTATGGGTCTAAGGTTGATGAACACCCTCAAGAATTTGTTGATGAGGTTTATAAGATACTATGTCCTATGGGGTTGTCTTCTAATGAGAATGCCGAGTTGGCCTCATACCAACTCAAGGATGTGGCTCAGACTTGGCATGTGTAATGGAAAGACAATAGGCCACTTCGAGGTGAGCCGGTGACTTGGGAGATCTTCAAGAGGGCTTTCCTTGATCTGTTCTTCCCTAGAGAGATGAGAAAAGCTAAGGTGGTGGAAATCATCAACCTCCGCCAAGGAAGTATGAGTGTTCATAATTACTCCTTGAAGTACATTCAATTGGCCAAATATGCTCCTTCCTTGGTCTACGATCCTAGAGACGAGATGAGTCAATTTGTGACAGGTGTGTCGGATGACTTGCAAGAAAAATGTCACTCGGCTATGCTTCATGATAACATGAATATTGGATGTCTTATGGTGCATGCTAAAAGGGTTGAGGAGGCTAGATCAAAAAGGAAGGATAGGGATTCAATAAGGACAAGGTCTTTTGAGGGTGGAGCTACGAAAGATAGGTTTGGGATTCAAGACAAGCCTCGATTCAAGAAGAGGTTCTCAAATCAAGTTCCATCCAAATTTCCCAAGGCTAGGGATTATAAGTCCCCTAGGCCTAGAGTTTCAAAGGGAAAGAGTGGAAATTCATTTAATGAGAAGCCTAAGTGTGCAAAATGTGGAAAGAAGCATTATGGTGAATGCTTGATTGGTACGGGAAATTGCTTTAGTTGTGGGAAGAGTGGTCACAAAGCTATGGACTGCCCTAACATAAGGAAGCGAGAAAAGAATGACCAAAACCAAGCAAGTGAGGCTCCTCAAAAGAACCGCTTCTATGCTCTTCGTACTAGGGATGACCAAGAGGCCTCTCCCGATGTAGTGACCGGTATGTTACAAATCTTTGCTATTGATGTGTATGCTTTGCTTGATTCGGGTGATACTTTGTCTTTTGTTACTCCTTTAGTAGCTAAAAAGTTTAATACTTTACCACCTTTTTTTGTGTCTACCCCGGTGGGAGAGTCCATTGTAGCAAAAAGAGTTTATCGAAATTGCCCTATTTCTTTGCCCAATAGAGTTTCTCATGTGGATCTAGTTGAACTAGATATGCTTGATTTTGATGTAATTTTTGGTGTGGATTGGTTGCATGCTAGTTTCGCTTCTATTGATTGTAGGAGTAGAGTTGTGAGGTTTAGTTTCCCAAATGAACCCGTTATTGAGTGGAAGGGTGGGAATTCTATTCCTAGATGTCGCATTATATCTTATCTAAAAGCCTATAAAATGATCTCAAAGGGTTGTCTTTATCACATTGTAAGAGTCCAAGATTTGGATTCCGAAATTCCTCTTATTGAGTCGGTCCCCGTAGTGAGTGAATTTCCGGAGGTCTTTCCTAATGACCTTCCCGGTATTCCTCCCGAACGGGAGATTGATTTTGGTATCGATTTGCTATCAGAAACAAACCCTATTTCGATTCCTCCTTATCGAATGGCTCCGGCCAAATTGAAGGAGTTGAAGGCGCAACTTAAAGATTTGCTAGACAAGGGCTTTATAAGGCCTAGCATTTCTCCATGGGGTGCTCCAGTCTTATTCGTGAAGAAGAAAGATGGGTCCTTGAGAATGTGTATTGATTATCGCCAACTCAACAAAGTTACTATCAAGAATAAGTATCCTCTTCCTCGGATTGACGATTTATTTGATCAACTCCAAGGAGCAAGCTACTTTTCAAAAATAGATTTGAGGTCGGGGTATCACCAACTCAGAGTGAGAAATGAAGATATTTCAAAGACGGCCTTTCGGACTCGGTATGGGCACTATGAGTTCGTGGTTATGTCCTTTGGTATCACAAATGCTCCGGCGGCGTTTATGGACCTAATGAATAAAGTGTTTTGAAACTAACTTGATTCATTCGTTATAGTGTTTATTGATGATATATTGGTGTATTCGAAGAATGAAGTTGATCACATGGATCATTTAAGGGTGGGCAAACCCTTAAAGAGCATCAATTGTTCGCCAAATATACCAAATTTGAGTTTTGGTTGAGGTCGGTGGCGTTTCTTGGGCATATCATCTCTAGTGAGGGAGTTGAGGTAGACTCAAGGAAGACAGATGCGGTGAGAAATTGGCCTAGACCTTTGACTTCATCAGACATTAGGAGTTTCTTGGGTCTAGCGGGCTATTATTGAAGGTTTGTGGATGGTTTTTCGTCCATTGCATCTCCTTTGACTACATTGACTCAAAAGGGTAAGAAGTTTGAGTGGTCAGAGGCTTGTGAAAAGAGTTTCCAATTATTGAAGGATAGACTTACTTCGGCTCCGGTGTTGACACTACCGAAAAGTACAAAGGGCTTTGTTGTGTATTGTGATGCATCTCGTATAAGTTTGGGGTATGTGCTTATGAAAAATGGGAAGGTGATTGCCTACGCTTTGAGGCAGCTGAAGGTGCATGAAAGAAACTATCCCACTCATGACCTCGAGTTAGCGGCTGTGGTGTTTGCTTTGAAAATATGGAGGCATTACTTGTATGGTGTCCATGTGGATGTTTTCACCGATCATAAGAGTCTCCAATATGTGTTTACTCAAAAAGAGTTGAATCTCCGGCAAAGAAGGTGGTTAGAATAGTTGAAAGATTATGATATGAGTGTCTTATATCATCCCGGCAAGGCCAATGTTGTTGCGGATGCCCTAAGTCGTATGACTATGGGTAGTGTGTCGCATATAGATGAAGCCAAGAAAGACCTAGTGAAAGATGTTCATAGGTGGCTAGATTGGGGGTGCGATTGGAAAGTTCTCCAAATGGTGGTGCTACGGTTCATCATAGCTCTGAGACATCATTGGTGGTTGAGGTGAAGTCCAAACAACACCTTAATCAACTATTGATGGAGTTGAAGGAATCGGTTCTTGGCAAGTTGAATGAGTCTTTCTCCTTAGAGGGGGATGGTGTATTGAGGTACTAAGGGAGATTATGTGTTCCCGGTGTTGATGGGTTGAGGGATCGAATCCTTGAGGAAGCCCATGGATCCCATTACTCCATTCATCCGGGTTCAACTAAGACATACCATGACCTTCGGGAGGTATATTGGTGGGAAGGCTTGAAGAAGGACATAGAGGAATTCGTTGCTAAGTGTCCAAATTGCCAACAAGTGAAGGCGGAACATCAAAAGCCAGGTGGCTTACTACAAGAGATCAAAATTCCAACTTGGAAGTGGGAAGACATTAATATGGACTTTGTAGTAGGGTTGCCTCGGACTCAAAAGTCATATGATTCTATATGGGTGATTGTGGATAGATTGACTAAGTCCGCTCATTTCATTCCCGTCAAGTCCACATATTCGGCGAAAGATTATGCACAGATATTCATAGATGAGATTGTGTGTCGCCATGGTATTCCGTTATCCATCATTTCGGATCGGGGTGCACAATTCACATCTAGATTTTGGAGATCATTTCAAGAAGGTTTGGGTACTAAGGTGAAATTAAGTACCGTTTTTCATCCTCAAACGGATGGTCTAGCGGAATGCACTATTCAAACCCTCGAGGATATGCATAGCTCTTGCATTATTCATTTTAAAGGAATTGGGATAAGCACTTGCCGTTGATGGATTTTTCTTATAATAATAGCTTTCATTCATCCATCTCCATGGCTCCCTATGAAGCCTTGTATGGTAGGAGGTGTAGATATCCTATAGGATGGTTTGAAATTGGTGAGCCGTCGATTCTTGGTCCCGATTTGATTTATAGGACCTTGGAGAATGTGCATATCATAAGGAATCGGTTAAAAACAGCCTATAGTCGACAAAAGTCCTATGCCGACAATAGGAGAAGGGAATTGGAGTTTGAAGAAGGTGATAAAGTGTATTTGAAAATTTCACCTATGAAGGGGGTGGTTAGATTTGGCAAGAAAGGAAAGTTGAGTCCTCGTTATGTGGGCCCTTATGAGATTTTAGAAAGGGTTGGTAAGGTTGCCTATCGCTTGAAACTCCCTAATGATTTAGTTTTGGTTCATCCGGTTTTCCATATCTCTATGTTGAAGAAGTGTGTCGGGGATCCCGGGTCTATTCTTCCTATTGAGGGCCTTGGAGTCAGGGATAACCTCTCTTATGAGGAGGTTCCGGTTCAAATCCTGGATAGACAAGTGAAGAGGTTGAGGAACAAAGAGGTTGTTTCCGTAAAAGTGTTATGGAAGAACCACCTTGTTGAGGGTGCAACATGGGAGGCCGAGGCCGACATGAAGAACCGCTATCCTCATCTTTTCAATGATTAAGGTTAGCCATTCTTTTAATATCATAATTATGATTAGGAATTGTGACTTCTTGATTTTTTGGTGAAGTCTTGCAAAAAATCCAAATTTTTGAGACTTCACAGTGATGGTACAGTGAAGTCACTGTAACTTGGCTTTGAAACATGGAAATTGTTTTGCTTGTTGCTTATTTGAGTTAAGTTATGCATTTTTGATTTGGTGAGTCCTTGTGGAAATTATATGTAGCATATTGGTGAAATGAACTTGGTTCGAATTGACTTAGGTAATAAATGATGAGCTCATAGGTGTTGTGAGAAGGAGGTACCTCATGATTAAATTTAGAGCCTATGTGTAATAATTGAGTTTTGAAACTGCCTTAATGAAATGATGTGATTCATGCTAATTTGATATTGTGAATTGGTTGAGCTGCTAGTCTTGAGTCTATCCCTTTCTTTAAAAGAGTGTTTAGTGTCATTCGGGGACGAATGTTCCCAAAGGGGGGATAGTGTAACATTTCAAAAATCCCAAGGCATGTTGTAAAACTTAGCCTAGGCTCCATGAGGTCTAATCACTGTTATAAGTCTAATTAGGTGCATATAGAGTGGTTAAGGTGTTTAAGAACCAAAATATTCAAGAATGTCCATGGCGTCCGAAAAGTTGGTTCATAAGGGGGGCTAGTGTGTCTTAGCCGTTTGACTAGTTTTAAGAGTCGGATTCGAACGAAAGTTGGTAGAAATAAGTGTAACACATGTGAGGAATGTTTCATGATTGAAACGTCTGGGTACGACTCCCCAAGGACCAACCAAGGGCCCTTGAGAAAGACCCTTGAATCTTGGATGCAACACTGCCTTACAACGTGCATCGATGAAGGAGACGACGGGGCGTCAGTGGCTCGACGGGGCGTCGAGGCCACCGTCGTCCCACACTTAGAAAGATTCAAGAAGTCTCTCTCTTACCTAGCTACTGTTACACACGACGGAAGACGGTCGACGGGGTGTCAATGTCTCGACGGGGCGTCGAGGCCACCGTCGTCACACACTTAGTTGATTTCTAAGGAACCCTCGTCTGCACAGTCTCTGACCAAGATGAAAGAGTGCAGGACGGAGGAAGGGCCTGCCGTCGACTCACTGACGGTCCGTCAGCGGGGTTCCGTCAGTGAGGGTCTGTAAATCCCTGCATGTTTTAAATAAAATACATTTAATTAATTAAATGGTTTAGGGGTGATTGGGGATTTAAGGAAGACTAACTAAGTTGATTTAGTCCCACTATAAATACCCTCAATCCTCATTAGCCTAAACACAACACTCAAAATAAACTCTGTTCCTTCTCTCTACTTTCTCTCTCTATTGGAAGACACCATTGAAGGTTAGCTTGGGAGGTGAATTGGGGGCTGATTAAGGACGAATTCACCATCAAGAAGTCATCCAATCTTAAGGTATGGGATCTAATTCACCTTTGAGACTTCTTTCCTCAAAGGGCTCCTTCAAAGGTTTTCCAAAAGTTGATTTTCATATGGGTTTCATTCAATTCCGAAATTGATGTTATGAATTGAGTTGTTTATACGTTCTTAAGGGTACAATGAGTAGATTATCATGTAATGTAACTTAATTGGGATGAATTGAGATGGTTTGATCTAGATTATAGATTATGACCCTTAACCCCTAACCATAGGCATGATCTTGATATGAATTAGGTTGGGTTTGATGCAATTGATTCTATTATTGACTAAATCATCCTTAATGATTGTTATTACATTGATCATGAATCTATAGTGATGAATTGAATTCCTTCATGATAATCCTTGAGTATTGATCTAGGTTAAGAAGATAGACTTATATATCATGTTTTCAAGTTTTGATTTAGTATTGAATTATGGTGTAGTGACTCTTCTAAATTCATTATCATGTTGGTCGTTGAATTACATTGGTGAGATGACCCAAATTGGGTTGATCTATGGGTTTATGGTAAAGACCTTTATGACGAACTATGAAGGAGTGTTGGTAAGTATTGACTATCCTAATTCTCACTTTGATTATGGTTAATTGTCAACAAGTTATGATGATGTATTGAAGTATACCTTGTTTAGAGTGATAAGATGGTATGATGATTGAGTTGTAATGTCTTATGCTTTGGTTGTGAGGTTGCTTAGGGTGTACATTCCATAAGAATGATAATATGTAATTATGAACCTTATTATGATGTGATATGCAAAGGGTTGACCTCACTTATATGGATTGTGAATGAAAGGATTATTTCTCATACAATTCTTATTGAGTTATTACGATGAATATAAGGGCTATATCATATGACTTAAGCTAAGTTATGAGTATAATAAGATTAAAGGTATTTCAATAAAAAGGGACTTTGTTTAGCACCGAGTGAACTTGACAATGGGAGGTGATGACTTGTTCATAAAAGGAAAGATTCATCCTAAAGTTGCCCGTGTGATGATAACTACCTTGCTTATGGGGTATGTCATCTAAGGGATTCCCATGAGGAGCGGCCCATTTACCACATGGTATGAATAGGGATATCTACTTCTTAGTTCTTGAATTATGTTGCCACCATAGGATACTAGCTAGTGGATCCACCTAGATAGCTACGTTTATGTTAGGTTCTACCTTGGATGGTAGACCACCTTCCATCGGTGTAAGGTTTATGACACCGGATTCCACATTAGATCATGTGGTCTATGTCGGTTAAGGCAAGAGTTCTCTAAACTAAAAGGAATGAACGAAGTATAGACTAATTGAAGTGACTTGAGGGGTTTGACTTTAGCTTAGGTAGGGGTATGGGACTTTACCTATGCCTTGCACTAGTTTGCCTTGATAGAAGCTTTGAGAAATTAATATTATGTATATGAATGATGATATATTGTAAATGACTTTATGTGTTGAATGAGATGCTTATGAATATGAAATTGGTTATCATTGTTAAAGAAAGAATACTATGTGAGATGGAAGATGATGCTATGTGAAGTGAATTGCTAATTATGATCTTTGGTAGGTTACTTGACTAAGTAGGTTTATGGGGCTTTGCTTGGTCATTGCACGTGTGGCTTCTTAAGGATTAAAGTTGGTTGGTTTGCTTTACTATTCACGTGATTTACTCTTATTCATGTTTGTAATGTTATTACTTGATGTTAGAGTTATATGGGATTATGGGTTTAAGTATGATGATATGCAAATGATATAATTAACTTGTTTAGTATGTTTAAAGGATTGGTTTGAATAACATGATTTCATTAGTTGTCCCTTTTTAGCATACTTTGTTGGTATTTGTGCATATGGGCTCATACTTAGTACATGTGGTGTACTAACCCCATTTTCTCCCTCTTTCCCAAACATTTTAGGTTTCGGTCGTTGAAGTTTTACTTGAGGTGATTTGAAGGAAAACTTGGATATTCTATCATCCAAGTGGTAGGTCCTCATTTCCCGAGGACGATGCCAATACTCTTTTATGAAGTTACCTTGTTACTACAACTCTTGTATTGACTCTATTTCCTATTTGAGACAGAGTTGTATAAAGCCTATATGTGGCTTACTTTTATTGATGTAGGGCTATGCCCAATGTTATTGTTCTCGTTTAGATGGTTTATGAGATGAGACGGATTTATTACTCTATTTCCTTATTATATAAGTATGTGAAATAAAAGTAGAAGACTATGTAATCTTCTTATACGAACAAGTCTATGTATACTTCATATAAATATGATTATGTGTATGTAGAGGTCTATGTAAACCTCCGATTAGATTTAGTTTCACAAAAGTTTTAATTCTTCTATATTTTTAATCGATGAATGCCATGATGTAAGACTAAGAGGCTTGTCTTAGTCCTCAAAGAGGACGATGACGCCGGTTACGTCTGGGGGTAAACTCAAATGTGACAGAGCCATTTATAGCCTATCCCTTATAATTCGAGCCTTCTCGAGGGATTCATAAACTAAATTGGGACCAAGTAGAGAAAACTCACCTACCTCATACCACCAAACCTGGGATTTACACCTCCTCCTATAAAGTGCCTCGTATGGTGCCATGGAGATACTCTAATGGTAGTTATTGTAGTAGGAGAATTCTATCAAAGGTAGGTGGTCATCCCAATTACCTTTGAAGTCAATGACACATGCCCTAAACATGTCTTCTAGGGTTTGCATTGTGCGTTCCTCTTGACCATCCGTCTTGAGATGAAAAGCGGTACTAAGTTTCACCTTCGTACCGATTCCACTTTGGAAAGCCCTCAAAAAATGGGAGGTGAATTGAGTACCTCTATCCAAAATGATGGATGAAGGTCTCCATGCAACTTCACTATCACTTTGATGTACAATTTGGCATAGTCTTCCACCAAATAAATGACTTTGACGGGAAGAAAATGTACCGACTTGGTTAATCTATCCACAATGACCCATATCGAGTCATGTTGCCTTCACATATAAGGCAACCCTACTATGAAGTACTGTTAATATCCTCCCACTTCTATGTGGTAATACATATATTTTAAGTTAATCCACCTGGTCATTGATGCTCCGCTTTAACTTGTTGGCAATTTGGACACTTGGCAACAAAATCCGCTATGTCCCTTTTCATACCATTCCACCAATAATTTTCTTATAAGTCGTGGTTTATCTATGTGGCACCCGGATGAATGAAATACCCGGATCCATGAGCCTCTTCCATGATCAATTCCCTTAAGCCATCAACATCTGGTACGCACAATTTTCCTTGGTGCCTATGCACCCCATCTTCTCCTTGAGAGAAAGACTCATTACATTTACTAAGGATCGTTTCCTTCAACTCCATTAATAAAGGATGTACGTGTTGCTTGGGTTTCACTCCAACCACTAAAGATGACTCAGAGTTGTGGCGAACCATGAATCCACCCTTTGGAGAGTTTTCTAGTCGAATACTTAATCGGGCCAACCTATGAACCTCTTTCACTAGCTATTTCTTATCATCAACCAAATGAGTCACACTACCCATGGACACTCGACTCAAAGCATCCTCCACCACATTAGCTTTACTGGGGTGGTAAAGGACAATCATGTCATAATCCTTTAAAAGTTCTAACCATTGTTTGTGGTGTAGATTCAAGTTTATTTGAGTGAATACACATTGTAAACTTTTGTGATCGGTGAACACATCGACATGTACCCCATTGAGATAGTGCCTTTAAACTTTCAAGGCAAATAATACGGCCACAAGCTCAAGGTCATGAGTTGGGCAATTGTTCTCATGTGTCCTGAGTTTCCTACATGCATACTCTATGAATTTGCCATGTCGCACGAGTAAACATCCTAGACCTACTCGAGAGGTCTCACAATAAACCACAAACCCTTCGATACCCTCCGATAAGGTCATACCGTAGCGGAGGTGAGTTTATCATTCAACAATTGGAAGTTCTTTTCACAAGATTCTGACCATTCAAACTTGGACTTATTTTGGGTTAAGTCCGTTAATGTAGATACGATAGACGAAAATCCCTCAACAAACCTCCTATAGTAATCGGCCAACCCTAGAAAACTTCGAATGTTGGTAGTTTTCAAAGGTCTAGGCAACTTTTGACAACTCTGTCTTCCTCGGATCAACCTCTACCCCTTCACTAGAGACAATGTAACAAAGAAACGCAACCGATCTTAACAAAAGTTCAACATTTATTGAACGTAGCAAAAAGTTGGTTATCCTTGAGAACTTGCAAAACTATCTTCAAGTCACTAATATGATCATTCTCACTCCTAGAGTATATCAAAATGTCATGAATGAAGACAATCACAAAAAATCAAGATACTTTCTAAAAACCTGGTTCATAAGGTCCATGAAAGCCGCCGAGGCATTGGTTAGACCAATGGACACAACTAGGAATTCAAAGATACCATATCTTGTTCGGAATTCCATTTTCAGAATATCAACCTCTTTCACTCTAAGTTGGTAATAACCCGATCTCAAGTCACTATTTGAAAATTAACTTGCTCCTTTGAGTTGATAAAAACAAGTCATCAACCCTAGGGAGTGGGTACTTATTCCTTATGGTGACTTTGTTCATTTGACGATAGTCGATATATATTCTCAATGACCCATCCTTCTTTTTCACAAACAATACCGGGGAACCCCATGGAGATATACTTGGTTGAATAAAACTCTTATCTAGAAAATCCTTGAGTTGAGCCTTAATTTCATTCAACTCGGTCGGGTCCATCCGATAAGAAAGTATGGAAATAGGATGTGTATCTAGCAATAGATCTATACCGATGTCATTCTGTCATTTGGGAGGAATTTCGGGAAGGTCATCGGGAAAGACCTCCTAAAATTCCCTCACTGCGGGTACTTACTCTAAGGGAGGGACCTCTGATTCAATATCCCTAACTATAACTATGTGGTAGAGACAACCCTTTGCAATCAAATTGCAAGAGTTTAGACAAGAAATGATATTACCCCTAGGATTTGAGTTTCCTCCCTTCCACTCAAAAATGGGTTCATTTGGAAATTTAAAGTTGACTACCCTTATCCTACAATAAATAGAGGCAAAGAAAGCATGCAACCAATCCATTCCAATATAACATCAAAATCTAGCATATCAAGTTCTATCAATTAAACTAATGTAACTCTATTGGGAAAGGAAATAGGACGACCTTTATAGACTCTTTTAACCACCACAGAATCACCCATCGAGGTAGAAACCGAAAAAGGTTCATCTAATATGTCGGGTAGTATATCAAGTTTCATGGCTACAAGAGGGGTCACAAATGACAATGTAGCACCCAGATCCAACAAAGCATATACATTAAAATAATTGTAACACACCGGTAACCACATTCGGAGAGCTCTCTCGATCACCTCGGGATTGGAAAGCATTAAAGAGATTCTTTTTAGGGACGTCTGGATTTGGGAAATTTGCTTGTGCTTGAGCATTTGCCCTTTCTTGAGCTATCATCATAGGGAAATATCTCTTCATGTGACCACTCTTTCCACAACCATAGCAATTACCCGTGCTAACTAGGCAGTTACCATTATGTTTTCTACCACATTTTGAACAAAAAGGCTTTTAAATATAAGAACCACCACCTTTCCCTTCTTGGGGTTTGGGGGTAGAAACCTTACTCTTGTTGACCCTTGGAGCATTAGAAGGGCCTTGATTGGAAAACCTCTTCTTGAACCTTGGTTTTTATTGAACCTCAAATCTAGTCTTAGAATAATTCCCATATTCGGTTCTTGCCTTCTTAAACTCCCTACCAACTTGCTTAAGTTTTTGCTTCTCAATTTGTTCGGCATGAACCATAAGAGGAGAGATGTCCATGATAGGAATAAACATAGACAACCTACATTCATTAACCACAAGGCAGGATATCCCCATAATGAATTTGTTCATCTTTGCCCTAGAATCCGCAACCATAGTAGGAGCATGCTTTGATAGATGAGTGAACTTGAGGCTATACTCTTTCACGCTCATACCCCCTTGATGAAAGTTGATGAATTTTTGCATTTTCCTCTCCCTTAATTCCAAGGTAAAGAACCTAATAAGGAAGGCCGTCTTGAAATCTCTGCAAGTATTCCGGAGTTCTCTAACCGGCCTCTTATCCTTCCATTGCTCATACCAAACTTGAGCCACATCTTTGAGTTAGCAGGCTGCTAGTTCTGCCTTTTCTTGAGAAGACACAACCATAGAATCAAGAACTTTGAACACTTCATCAATGAACCCTTGTACGTCCATTACTTCCTTAGCACCATAGAAAGTAGGGGGATTCATCCTTGTGAAATCCCTAATTCTTGAAGCGGTGGTGTTAGCATTGGAGTTCACTTGCACAGTTGCATCTCTAGGAACTTGGGTAGCCAACGCTTGAGTAAAGCTATGTATATCCGCCTTTATCTCAAAGTTAGTTATCGCCCTTCCATCAATAGGAACTTGAGGGTTTTGAGAAGATTGAGGGGGTACCGCCTCATTAAAATTCTCTTCCTAGGCCCTTCGAGCATTGTTCCTCATTGTATTCATTGCCTATAAACACAATAAAAGGATTATAAGAAAGAACTAGATAGAGTTAAGACTCTTAGGCACGACTAAGGAATAAAAAGACACTTAAAGTTCCTAAGCATCACATAGTCTCTCATTCATAAGTCTGGCGCGCTTCACAATTATGGATAATACCCTAGATAGACATGGTTTAGTGAGACATCAATCTAGGATTACTCAACCTCATGCTCTGATACCAAGTTTGTTATGACCCAAAGTACCCCCTAGGCGTAACCCACGTCCTTGTCCTTGAAGAGTACTTAGACAAGCCCTTAGCAAACATCATAGCACATCATAGGTAAAAAATGTGGAAAACTTTAAAACTTTAGTAGTGAAGTGTACTTAGACTTCTCGCTTATTATATATGGAGTTTACATAGACTCCTTACATACGAAGTTTACATAGACTTCACTTTTAGCATAAGTAAAACATATAAGAGTTTAAAGTCTCATCTCACATGTAAACCTTATACAAGAGTACAAATGTTTGGACATAGCCAATACAATAGTAATATGCCATTATTGACTTACATCAATTGTCTCAATGATAAAAGAAAGAATTTACGTTTCTAAACAAAAGCAACATCACAGCTAGACTGGAATATGACAGCATCGCCAAACATGAGGACTCGCCAATGACTTTAGAAAAGATCAAACTCTTCCTTGCAATCGACCACGAACTTCTCAACCGCCGAAACCTAAAATGTTTGGGAAAAACGAAAATAAATATGAATTAGTACAAACCACATTTACTAAGTATGGTTCCTATGAAGAAAATCATTAATGCATGAGAAAAGGCACAATTTAGTCAAAACCATACTTAGTGTAAATTAACTCAACCTATACATATATGGACCATCTTAAGTCAACCCAACATATAATCAACTCAATCAACACTTGTGCAATGCCAAGAATAGAACCCCATAACCCTATCCCAAGATAAGTATCACATTAAGCAACCCATTTCATACTTACAACATATTTTCATATTTATCATAACATGCTTCAAACATCAATACTACTCATGGCTTATCAACACAAAAATAATCATAGTCATAATCATAAAAGAACACTACTAGAACCATCCCTTAGGATACCATATGTAAAATGTATAAGAGAAGTCACATACCCTCCCTCACACTAGTAGTAGACTTTAGGACAACCCTAATAAGAGTTCACACACATAACTTGTTCACTTACATTTACGTTAGGGAAAGAAAAGCAATAACCAACATGAGACCATGTGAGCTACATGGAATCTTGTGTTTTACACCCATACCAAAAAGAGAGGGTTAACACTTGCCTAAGGTGTAACAATTCATACGTAGTAATCTAGGAGGATCCACTAAGCTACAGTCCTATGTGGGCACATAGTTAAGGGTCAAAGAGATTGTTACTAGAAACCTTGACTTACTAAACGTGGTGGTTTCAATCTCATGAGACAACACATAACTTGGGAATCCGGACTTACTACGTGAGGAAACCCATGTGGGAAGCCGGACTTACTAAACGTGAGACCTCCATCTCATTTACATGCCCATTCGGTGGTAAGAATTTATTCCCCTTAGTAATCGTCTTATTTCATCATTCAAGTTCACATTAGTCTCTTCTAGAACCCTATGTAAACATATGATTATATTAGCTCATAGTTCATCACAAATGAGAACAATCCTTTTACTTTAGACACCATTCTACAAGTGAGTAAACCTTTCACTTAACACTTTATTATAATCATGAGAAACTACTTTCAATCATATAATAATTGTATCATAACATGCATACATAATTCATGTCTAATTAGTTGTCTTAGGGTTAGGGATGAGGAATACTTATCATCAACATTACAACCACACAATTGACATAGAAGCATTACTATTTAGGTAACTCATACTTTATAATTGAATTCAAGAAGAACCAATCAACATACCTCCTTTTCCCTTTAAAGATCCTTCATAATTCCATTACCAAGAATACATAGCCAATTAAATAAACAAGGTAAGTTCAAGAAGAAATTACATAATTAACAACAATGTTGTCAATCTACATGTTCATAATCTTCACAATTCACCATATCAAATCAAGGTTTTCATGAAATTGGGGAAGGACATGGGTCTAGGGAAAACTCAATGGAAATCTTCAATTAACCATCAATATATACTTAAAAAATATTAATTCATCATAATTCATCACAACTGATTCATAATTTCATTTTTCAAAGAAGACCCATGTGAGATGAAAAAATCCTAGTTTTGGGGGATTTAGAAATCATCTTTTGGAGGGACCTCTTGGGAAAAAGAATTGCAACAGTGAAAGAAACCATACCTTAGAGATGATAAAGCTACGGAATTGGGTTGGAAACTTGAAGACTTGACCTTTCTTTTGGAGCTCTAATGGTGTTCAATAGATGTTTGGAGGAAGAGAGAATTTGAGAGAGATCACAGTGATTTTTTATTTCAACTTTGGGGATTTTATTTGGGTGTGTAAAATGACTTAAATCTGACCCTAGATAGTTATATAGTCATCCCCAAAATTACCCAAAAGAACCCTCACTTAATTGGTTCTTTTTGTTAAGTCGAATTGACTTTAAAACGACATGAACAAATCTTGAAAGTGGATGTGCGTCATGGGGGAAATTCCAATTATTTTTTATGAAATCCAGGTTGAGGCAGTGAGCCTCATGAAGGCCCCATGTCGCGAGGAAAACTTTGTGTTCCATGCTGGCTGCGCGACGCACAGGGGACATCACATATTGGCTGAACGCTGGCTGCTTTGACAGCTTGCTCACCAATGATTGGGTCCTCCTCAAGGACCCTTCGTGTCACATATGGGTAACACCCCCTAGATGTAATCGACGTCATCATCCTCGCAGAGGACTATGACTAGCCTCTTCGCATTCATCATTACATTCATAGGTTAAAAATGCGGAAAATTTAAAAAATTTCATCTACACTACTTCATGATGTTTACTTAGACCTCCCGTTTACACATAATATATTCATATCGAGTATACATAGACCCTTCGTATAAGAAGATTACATAGTCTTCTACTTTTATGGCACATATATGTATAAGCTACATAAACATAGTCTTGAAAGGGATGTCTCATATTAAACAATCTAAACGGAGTCAAATAAACATAGGCATAAGCTCATACACAATGTATAAATGCAACTTAGGGCTTACAACAATATGTGTGAACAAGGAGAATGAACTGATCGTCTTTAGACTACAACAAAGAAACGTAGCTAGAGTAATAGCAAGGCATCATCCTTGACCTTGAGGAAATACCCACTTGGAGAATGATTCCAAGCCTTTCTTCAAAAGTCATCACGAATCCTTCAACGCCCGAAACCTAAAAAGTTTGGGACAAAGGGAGAAATGGGGTTAGCACATCACTCGTACTAAGTATGGGCACATATGCACACACAACATAGAAATCATGCTAAAAAAGACATTTGATAAAAGCATGCCAAGTTACTTTGAAAAGCCTTATGCATATTCAAGGACCAACACAAGTCAATAAGCACATATTCCTTAAGTCAATACCATGTACATCACAAGACCAACAATACCAAGTCTAGTCAAGTCAACATGCATATCAACATAATTGAGCACATAATCAAGAAACCTCTATCATCAAGTTATAATATCAACGAACATGCATAAGAGTTCACAATATCATAATCTAAGAAAGACCATCACTCACACACACCCTAAGTCCACCAGTGCAATGACTAAGTAAGGCCCCATAACCTCACTCAACCAAGTAAACCCAACAAGAAGTATAAGAAAAGCCCAACTTTACATACTATATCATTAAGAGTAGACATCATCATACTTTAGCAATAGAGACCAACCACATGTTCATAAGTCAAAACCAATATCACATAGTGTCATTAACATGTTAGATCAACATATACATATCATTTAAATTTATAATCATATAAGCACATAAGAACATCTTTCCAACACTTCCCTCAAAGCTAACTAGTGCAATGTTCACGTAGAGTCTCATACCCATACCTAAACTAAGCCAAACCCCTTAGATCATCCTAGTTAGAGTTTACTTTATTACTTCATTGTACTTTTGGTAACATCATGTCTTAAACGACATAGATCACATGAGCTAATGTGGAATCCGGTGTCATAAAACGCTACACCGAAAAAAGGTGGACTACTAGCCAAGGTAGTACCGAAACATGAACATAGAATCTATGTGGATCCACTAGCTAGTATTCCTATGGCGGAAACATAGTTCAAGAACTAGGAGATGTATTTGGGACCCTCTTTATGCTACATGCATTATAGTCTCCAATCTCACTAGTACAATAGTGATCCTACCTTCCCTATGTGGGAAGGGACACTCCTCAGTTCTTGTTCACTTCTAGAGTCCCTTTTGAAATGTCTTTCATTAATAATCATTACTTAGTTTAGGTCATAGGGGTCTACCCCTTATAGATTCATAGTCATAGCTCAATAGGAATTGCATGAGTATTGTCCTTTCAAGATAATTCACACATATAAGGTTAGCCCATTTACATAACCATATTAAGATAAGGCATATAGGCAATTTATCACCATTTTTATATCATTACATCCTAGCCAACAACTCACAAACCATAGATAAAGACATTTCAATTCAACATCATACCAACCCTAATCCATCTTATCATAAGGTGTACTTCAATATAACTCTATCCCTAAACACAAGTAATCATAATTGAAGTAAAGTATTGAGATCACAAGACTTACCATTTCTCATTCACAATTCTTCATCCAATGTTTACGATCAACCATCCAATTCAACCCAAAAATGGGTGTAATATCATCACACAATAGTAATTAACACAATAACTAAGCTAATTGCATCAATACTATCCACATTAACTTCAATTCATAACCTAGGGTTAGGGGAATAGGGTTCATCATAATTTCATTAGAAATAGATCTAATCCCAACCATACATCACCCTAGACAGTCCATGAACAAATTAGAATAGACAAAACAAGCCGAGCAATCAATAAATTCTTCAATTCCCATCAATTTATAAGAAAGATCCAACATTTGGGGAAATTAAGAAAAGGACATGAAATACATGAGCTTTCATCAACTGAGATCAATTATTCAACAATCTATACTTATTTAGTCATAGGCAATCACAATTAATCATAACCAATCATCAATTTGAAGTTTAGAAGAAAACTCTTTAGTATAGAACAACCCTAAGAATCGGGTGATTTAGCAATCAACTTTGAAAGGACATCTTGGGGAAAGAAATCCCAAGAGGGAAGAAATCATACCTTAATGAAGCTTAATCCACGAAATCAAAGTGAAATCCTAGAGAAATTGGTCTTCTTCCTCAAGCTTTCTTGCTTCTTCGATGGAGGATTTTGGGAGAGACAAAATAGAGAGAGATGAGAGCTTTTGGGTTTTGTTTTGAGAAATTGATTTAAGTGAGTGAAAAATGACTTAAAACGGATCCTCAGTCAATATATAGTCACCCCCTAAATTACCCAAAAAAAACCTCACTTAATTGGGTTATTTTGTGAAGTAAAAATGCTTAAAATACGACACTAACGAATCTGGGAAGTGGTTGCGCGTCTCGAGGTCAATTTCACATTTTATTTTTTAAATACGGGTTGAGGTATTAATCCTCGTGTAGACCCTGTGTTGCGAGGAAACTTTCCTTCCTTCTCGTGTTGGCTGTGTGAAGGCTGCTTTTGCAACCTGCTTGCCCATGTTCAGGTCCTCCACAAGGACCCTTCGGGGGGTCCTTCGGGAGTCGTTACTGGACGTTCACACCCTTTATAATATATTTTACCTATATAAAGTCTTTTTAAAAGTTTTAGACTTCAAATGACCCTCCCAAACTTTCACCAAAAATGGGGACGTCAACTAGTTCAATTTCGCTAGTTTCCGGACGTCAAGGTCTTTCTTTGTCGTTTTGGCATTATAACTTCCTAAATTGTTTATGTACATTATTTTAGGCCTTATACAAGTGTTACTAACCTCATATACTTATGTGAGGCTCTATATTAGGTTTTAGACATTCAGAGTGTTACACTTCGGGTGGTCCTTGGGGAGTCGTTATTAGACGTTTTGACCCTATATACATTATTTTACCTATTTAAAGTCGTTTTACAAGTTTTAGACTCCATATGACTCTCCCAAACCTTCACTAAACATAGGGACGTGTACTAGCTCCATTCCACTAGTTTTCGGACGTCAGGGTCTTTCTTTGACGTTGTGACTCTAACTCTTCCTAATTAAGTTTATTACTTCTGTTTTAGGTCTAATACATCATTATTCATCTTGTGAGGATTTAATCTAGGGCATAGAATTTCCGGGGTGTGTCAGAGACCTTGTCAAGAGTGTGATGAAGTCCATATTAATCATCTCCCACTTTCATTCTGGAAGCTCTATCTTCTAAGACAACCCTCCAGACCTTTGGTGTTGCACTTTAACTTTTTGGCAATTTGGGCACTTGGAAACAAACTCTGCAATGTCTTTCTTCATGCCTTTCCACCAATATACCTCTATCGAATCGTGGTACATCTTGGTAGAACCCGAATGAATAAAATATCTAGAGCTATGCGTCTCCTCCAGGATCATCTCTTGGAGTCACTTCCACCCTAGGTACACACAATCTACCTTGGTACTTCAGCACACCATCTCCCCCTGTTCAAAAGTAAATGCTCTTTGCTTATGAAAATTCGCCTTCACATCAAGCAAAAATGGGGTCTTGGTCTTTATTTACTTTCACCTCAAACACTAGTGATGATTCAGCCTCATTGGTCACCACTATCCCTCCTTATGTGGAATCCATAAGTATGACTCCTAAGCGTATAAATATGTGCACATCTTTAGCTGACTCCCCCTTTTCTTCCTCGACATGGGAGGTACTTCCATGGATAACCTGCTTACGGCATCAGCAACCACATTAGTCTTACCTGTTTGGTAAGGAATACTCTTGTCATAATTCTTGAGTAATTCTAACCACATCCTCTGTCAGAGATTTCGTTCATTCTTAGTAAACACATATTGGAGGCTCTTTTGATCAGTGTATGTCAACATGAACACCATACAAGTAGTGACGCCATATTTTCAAAGAAAAAACTAATGCAGCAAATTCTATGTCATGAGTCGGATAATTCTTCTCATGAACCTTCAACTGTTTGGAGGCATAAGCTATAACGTTGGCATTCAGCATCAATACACAGCTCAAACAAACTCTCGATGCATCACAGTACACCACAAAACCTTGAGTACCCCCTGGTAAGGTCAAAACTGGAGCGGTATTCAATCTCTTTTTCAATTACTGAAAGCTTTTCTCACAAGCTTCAGACCTTGAAACTTGTCTGTCTTCTGAGTTATCTTTGTCAAAGGAGACGAGATAAACGAAAACCCTTCAACAAACCTCTTATAATAGCCAGCCAAACCCAAGAAACTCCTTATATCTATTAGAGATGTGGGTCTAGGCCAACTCTGAACTGCTTTTATCTTTTGGGTATCAACTCTAATCCCATCACCACAAACCACGTGACCCAAAAATGCCACAAACTTAAACCAAAAATCACACTTGGAGAACATGGTATATAACGCCTTATCTTTCATAATCTGCAAAACAATCCTTAGGTGACTAGAATGATCTTCTTAATTCCTTGAATAAACCAGTATGTCCTCTATGAAAACGATGACAAACAAATCTTAGTAATGTTGAAGACTCTGTTCATAAGATCTTTGAATGCTTCAAGTGCATTGGTCAAACCAAAGGACATGACCAAAAAATTCATAATGAACATATCTGGTTCTAAAATCTGTCTTTGGAATATCACATTCCCTAACTTCAACTTGTGGTAGTGTAACAACCCTGAAAATGGATAAGATAAGAAATGCTTAGTGTGTCAAGAATGCCTATGATTAGACCAGGGTTCACAGGGATCGATGCGCGTAGAACCAGACCTCTGAACCCTTGCTACAACCAAGCCAACTAACTTGGGGAGTTAATTGAGCTTGGAAAGGTTGGGACCAACCAAGTAAGGCTCTCAAAATCGAAGGAGTTTTTACCGGACTTAAAAAGAAGGAATTTTAAGTTTTGAGGGTTTAGGGGTAAAATGGTCTTTTACCAGGCTAAGGGTAGTATCGTAATTACCCTAAATATATGTATAATTATTTAATTAATAAGGTGGAGGGTAATTTTGGGTAGAAAGGGACGAAATTGGCCTTTGAGCAAAATCTTGCTCCACCCATGTTCGAACCTAGGTGGGAGCAAGGATTTAATATGATTTTTTTAATTATTATTGCTGAATTAATTTAATAAATTTATAATTAATGGCTGATGTAAAAAGGAAAATCAGATTTTATTATTATTTATTATTTATTTACTTATTAATTAATGTTTTTTAAATTGACTAAGTCTTGCCAACTATCCTAGTTTTAAGATGCACTATCTCACACTATCTCTCTCCCTCAAGCCTAAATCTCTCTCTCTCCTTCAAATTATTTTTCTTGGCTGCAAAAACATAATATAAAAACATTAGAAAGCAATCAAAATTTCTCTAAACTCAAAGAACTTATAAAAAAAAATATACAAGCAAGCAAGCTAACTTAAGAAACGAAAACTTTGCATCATCTTCTCGACGGGTTTGTGTTGAAGGTTTAGGGGAGGAGTTTTGCAGAACTTGGAAGGTGTGGAAATCTACAACAAGGTATGGGTTTTCTCTCTTGGAATCCTTTCTCCAAGAGGAATTTCTTTCTACAAAAGTCGACATATGAAACTAGGGCTGTCCCCTTGAATGTTGAACTCCTTGTCCCTAGTCTCCTTCCGATTTCAATCTAAATTAGTTTAGAAATCATGTTGGTGGTATGGTTGCTGGTATCTAAGTGTGAAATATGATGTTCCTTGTGATTTTATGTTTGGAAATAGAAAGCATGTTCAATGTTGTCAACCGAAAATGATGTGGTGCAATGTGTAAAATGTTTGTTGTTGTTCTCTGTTTTGAAGTCTTAAAATGGCTTGTTTGATGATTGGAATTATTGTGCATAAGGTGTGTAAATTATGATGTTAAATGAAGTGTAAGGTGGCTGATCATAAGTGGAAAAATCTAAGTTAAAACAACAATGAATCTACACCTAAGAATGTGTTAAACGAATCGTGAAAGTACCTCAAAACGAACGTATGAATGTTGTTAAATAAAGGCTAGAAAATTTAATAAAATTTCCAGCACTTGGTGATGGAATTTTCAGCAAGAATACTTGAGGTTGAGAGGTTTTAAAATATATTTAAAATATGTGAGGTCAGTGGGTATTGAACCCAAGACCTCACTACATGAAAGTTGGGAAAAAAAATGAGAGGTGTGGGATTCGAACCCACAACCTCTCGGCCAAACAAGAGAGTAAGAGGGGAATTTTAAATTAGAAAAATAAATGTGGAGAGTGGGGATTGAACCCACAACCTCTTGAATGGATGAGAGAGTTAGGAGATAAATAAAGGTGAAAAATAAATGTGGAGAGTGGGGATTGAACCCACAACCTCTTGAATAGATGAGAGAGTTAGGAGGAAAGTAAAGGAGAAATATAAAATGAGGTGAATGGGGATTGAACCCACAACCTCTTGGATAGGTGAGAAAGTTAAAAGATAAATTAATAAAAAAAAATGAGCTTGTGAGGGATTGATCCCACAACCTTCTTGCCTTGGACGAAAAATAGAGGAGAAAAGGAAAGGAAATATTATGGGGTTGATGGGGATCGAACTAGGGTCCCCCAAATCTGAAAAATGCAATCCCCAAGTTTAAAATAAGATTAAGTGTTATCCAAGGGATTCGAAATCGGGTTCCCTTGCCCAATTTTGTATTGACACATAAGTCATACGTAAGTAAATATTTAATGAATGCTGCCTCTAAAGATCGAAATCAATATCTTGGCATATCTACAAGATGCATAAGTCTTGTACCACATAATCTTGGGTAAACATGAATCACTTAGACAAACTATGAATGAAGCCTCATGGCTTGTATGTATAGACACATAAGTCTAACATACGTTCAAAAGTAAGTGAACCTAAGATGTATGAAATGAAATGATGAACCCTAGAAGGGTTAAGTATGAGTTTAAGATACAGTAAATGGCCAAGTGCATTGTCATATGATGAGATGAACAATGAAATGATGAAATGAACAATGAAATAATGAAACCCTAGAAGGGTTAAGTAAGGGTGTGAAACACACCAAATGGCCAAGTGCATTGGCATATGATGAAATGAACATTTACGTAATAAGAGGTGAATAACTATGAAAAGCAAAGGTGCTAATGATGATGAATGTGGTGACAACATGATATGAGGCTAATGTAAATGATGAGAGCAATCTCAAATGAGCCTAAGTAAATGTTACCAATACTTACTCACCTATGAGAGTGTAAGATAATGAAGAGACCAGTCTCTATGAACACTCTAATGAGAGTATTGAGCTTAACACACTCAATACGAATGAATAGATGAGAAATCATCTAATGAGCTATGATGTCCTCATACTAGAAGCCAGCTTCCATGACGTATGAGATGAATGTAATTGAACTTTATACTGAGCACCGATAGACTAGCTATGAGCGGTGATGCCTTCTTTAGGGAAGGGCGGAGGTTCACGTAACTCTCATGAGATGAGACTGTCCGGCTTGCCGGGTATGGGTATCCTTATATCTCCTAGTCTTTGAACCTATACTGCCAATATAGGGATCTGGCGGGGTTAAATTCCCATGTACGCTAGCATGTTTTTGGGTCACTTTGGCCGGTGATTCCACCTCTTTTCGGTGTGGGGGAGACACTGGATTTCATGATGCTCACATGATCTATGTCGGTTAAAGTTAAAGTTCCCAATGAATGAATGAGGCCAGCCTCAAATGATGCACATAATGAAATGAATGCTGCCAAAGGTGTTAGGATAGGATAATCAAAAGGTGAGTTAAATTCAAGTAATGACATTAGGTCATTTTTGGCCATTGCACAACGAACCTAATGAAAGTCTTAAACTATATCCTAGGTATAACTGGTGTTTACACTAGCCTATGAATGAAATGAAATGGAGTACGTATGAATGAACGAAGCAGACTCTGTGTTTGCTAAGGAAGATTCCCTAGTTGAGGTCCCATCTGTTGAGCCCTCATTTCTGGGAGGTCTTAATGTTAAGTCCATGATTCCAAGGTCTCATGGCATATGAATGAATGACAATAAATAAGTTATGTGCTACATGCAAAAGGTGTTGTATGCTATATGATATGTGCTATGTGTAAATGTTATGTGCTGTGTGCAAATGTGAAAAGTATGATGATGTATGTTATTCTCATGGCATAACTTTCCTATTGCAAATCTGGAAAGCCCACTGACTTTCCTAATCCAAATTTGGAAAGCTCATTGACTTTCCTAATCCAAATTTGGAAACTTTCCTAATCTCAATTTGGCAAGTCCATTGACTTGACTTCCAAAAATCATGTTGTTAGGAAAGAGCTATTCTTTCTCATGCATGTCCTTGGTGTGTGCTTGCATATACCAATACTTAGTACAAGTGTGTACTGACCCTATACAAACTCTACTATTTTAGGTGCAGGCACAGGTGGACGATAGAGCTACAGGATCATCGTTGTAGTTATCCGGACATCCAGCATTCATCCGGAGTTGGTAGGTCCTCATGCTTTCGAGGATGCTACTGTTTTATGTTCTAGCTTAGTTTTAGAGTTGCTAGTGGAGCATGTTTCACTAGCGTTTCTTTTCTATTTTATTCAGACTATGTATTGGTGCCATTTTGCAATTATATAATTAAGATTTATTGAACTATTTCTTTCAGTTGCTTATCTCTTAATATTAGATGGTTGATGGTGAACAATTACGTATTAATGAGAATATTTTTTTAAGTGTGTTAGGAAGCAAAAAGTTTCAAATTTTCTGCTAAAATTAACCTATGTAAAGTAAGAATAACATAAGTAGGCTTGTCTGCGACCTCTGAGAGGTCAACGACGTCGGTCTTGTATTGGGTCTACACTACGGTCGTGACAAAGATGGTATCAGAGCACTAGGTTTACTTCCGAGGATAATAAGTTCGCATCAACCACATTGAGTAGTTTCTAAGTCATGGTAGTGAAGTGCACCACTATCCTGGATTAGAGACTGCATGATGCGTAGGAAAGTTCCCTTCTTCTGATCTTATCGTGCTTTTCCTAATGTCTGATTTTCTTAGTGTTATGAGAGTGTCTAACATCAACTCTTGAGGTTTCCGAAAGATGAATACAAGGAGAAAAGCAGGCGGAGTGATTGGAGGAGCAGCTGCTGGGGTAATCCAAGTTTTCCCCCAAGATCCAGCTGCTAGAATAAAGATACTTGTTAACCCAGCTGGATTGACAGATGATGAAGTAAGAACAACGATAGTATAAATGGCCCAAGCTAGCACTTTACAAGCTCAGGCTATTGGGTTTGATTGATGTGAAGAAGTCTGAGTTGACATCCTACCAGCTAAAGGATGTAGCTCAATCCTGGTATAAGGTGTGACAGGATAGCAAGGCCTTAGGAGGAGGTCCTATTACTTGGAATCTTTTCAAGATGGCTACTCTAGAGCAGTTCTTTCCCATATAAATGAAGGAGACTAGGGTTGAGGAATTCATCAACCTTAAGCAGGGCTCGATATCAGTCAGGGATTACTCCCTGAAGTTCGTAAGACTTTATAGCCCAGGAGACGCCACCTAATAGGAAGTGTGGCATAATGCATGGAGGAGAATGTATGATGGACCCTAATGATGTTATAGTTGTGGAAAACCGGGTCACATTATGAAGGATTGTCCGAACGGGAGGAAATGTAAGAGCTGATAGAGTATACAAGGAGATTGCCACAGTGAAGGTATTGTGGAGGAATCATCTTGTTGAGGGTACTACGTGGGAGGCCGAGGCCGACATGAGATCCCGCTACCCTCATCTATTCAGCCCTTGAGGTTAGACTTCCTACTCTTAAGTCTAAGTTTCCTTATCTCTCCATTCTTTGTTGCTATTGCTTGATTGTGTATATTAACTATGTTATGATCTGACAGGCATTACGTTAGATAGTTAGTAGTGTCATTCGGGGACGAATGTTCCTAAGGGGGGGATAATGTAACAACCCTGAAAATGGATAAGATAAGAAATGCTTAGTGTGTCAAGAATGCCTATGATTAGACCAGGGTTCACAGGGATCGATGCGCGTAGAACCAGACCTCGGAACCCTTGCTACAACCAAGCCAACTAACTTGGGGAGTTAATTGAGCTTGGAAAGGTTGGGACCAACCAAGTAAGGCTCTCGAAAACAAAGATTTAATCGAAGGAGTTTTTACCGGACTTAAAAAGAAGGAATTTTAAGTTTTGAGGGTCTAGGGGTAAAATGGTCTTTTACCAGGCTAAGGGTAGTATCGTAATTACCCTAAATATATGTATAATTATTTAATTAATAAGGTGGAGGGTAATTTTGGGTAGAAAGGGACGAAATTGGCCTTTGAGCAAAATCTTGCTCCACCCATGTTCGAACCTAGGTGGGAGCAAGGATTTAATATGATTTTTTTTATTATTATTGCTGAATTAATTTAATAAATTTATAATTAATGGCTGATGTAAAAAGGAAATCAGATTTTATTATTATTTATTATTTATTTACTTATTAATTAATGTTTTTTAAATTGACTAAGTCTTGCCAACTATCCTAGTTTTAAGATGCACTATCTCACACTATCTCTCTCCCTCAAGCCTAAATCTCTCTCTCTCTCTCCTTCAAATTATTTTTCTTGGCTGCAAAAACATAATATAAAAACATTAGAAAGCAATCAAAATTTCTCTAAACTCAAAGAACTTATAAAAAAAAATATACAAGCAAGCAAGCTAACTTAAGAAACGAAAACTTTGCATCATCTTCTCGACGGGTTTGTGTTGAAGGTTTAGGGGAGGAGTTTTGCAGAACTTGGAAGGTGTGGAAATCTACAACAAGGTATGGGTTTTCTCTCTTGGAATCCTTTCTCCAAGAGGAATTTCTTTCTACAAAAGTCGACATATGAAACTAGGGCTGTCCCCTTGAATGTTGAACTCCTTGTCCCTAGTCTCCTTTCGATTTCAATCTAAATTAGTTTAGAAATCATGTTGGTGGTATGGTTGCTGGTATCTAAGTGTGAAATATGATGTTCCTTGTGATTTTATGTTTGGAAATAGAAAGCATGTTCAATGTTGTCAACCGAAAATGATGTGGTGCAATGTGTAAAATGTTTGTTGTTGTTCTCTGTTTTGAAGTCTTAAAATGGCTTGTTTGATGATTGGAATTATTGTGCATAAGGTGTGTAAATTATGATGTTAAATGAAGTGTAAGGTGGATGATCATAAGTGGAAAAATCTAAGTTAAAACAACAATGAATCTACACCTAAGAATGTGTTAAACGAATCGTGAAAGTACCTCAAAACGAACGTATGAATGTTGTTAAATAAAGGCTAGAAAATTTAATAAAATTTCCAGCACTTGGTGATGGAATTTTCAGCAAGAATACTTGAGGTTGAGAGGTTTTAAAATATATTTAAAATATGTGAGGTCAGTGGGTATTGAACCCAAGACCTCACTACATGAAAGTTGGGAAAAAAAATGAGAGGTATGGGATTCGAACCCACAACCTCTCGGCCAAACAAGAGAGTAAGAGGGGAATTTTAAATTAGAAAAATAAATGTGGAGAGTGGGGATTGAACCCACAACCTCTTGAATGGATGAGAGAGTTAGGAGATAAATAAAGGTGAAAAATAAATGTGGAGAGTGGGGATTGAACCCACAACCTCTTGAATAGATGAGAGAGTTAGGAGGAAAGTAAAGGAGAAATATAAAATGAGGTGAATGGGGATTGAATCCACAACCTCTTGGATAGGTGAGAAAGTTAAAAGATAAATTAATAAAAAAAATGAGCTTGTGAGGGATTGATCCCACAACCTTCTTGCCTTGGACGAAAAATAGAGGAGAAAAGGAAAGGAAATATTATGGGGTTGATGTGGATCGAACTAGGGTCCCCCAAATCTGAAAAATGCAATCCCCAAGTTTAAAATAAGATTAAGTGTTATCCAAGGGATTCAAAATCGGGTTCCCTTTCCCAATTTTGTATTGACACATAAGTCATACGTAAGTAAATATTTAATGAATGCTGCCTCTAAAGATCGAAATCAATATCTTGGCATATCTACAAGATGCATAAGTCTTGTACCACATAATCTTGGGTAAACATGAATCACTTAGACAAACTATGAATGAAGCCTCATGGCTTGTATGTATAGACACATAAGTCTAACATACGTTCAAAAGTAAGTGAACCTAAGATGTATGAAATGAAATGATGAACCCTAGAAGGGTTAAGTATGAGTTTAAGATACAGTAAATGGCCAAGTGCATTGTCATATGATGAGATGAACAATGAAATGATGAAATGAACAATGAAATAATGAAACCCTAGAAGGGTTAAGTAAGGGTGTGAAACACACCAAATGGCCAAGTGCATTGGCATATGATGAAATGAACATTTACGTAATAAGAGGTGAATAACTATGAAAAGCAAAGGTGCTAATGATGATGAATGTGGTGACAACATGATATGAGGCTAATGTAAATGATGAGAGCAATCTCAAATGAGCCTAAGTAAGTGTTACCAATACTTACTCACCTATGAGAGTGTAAGATAATGAAGAGACCAGTCTCTATGAACACTCTAATGAGAGTATTGAGCTTAACACACTCAATACGAATGAATAGATGAGAAATCATCTAATGAGCTATGATGTCCTCATACTAGAAGCCAGCTTCCATGACGTATGAGATGAATGTAATTGAACTTTATACTGAGCACCGATAGACTAGCTATGAGCGGTGATGCCTTCTTTAGGGAAGGGCGGAGGTTCACGTAACTCTCATGAGATGAGACTGACCGGCTTGCCAGGTACGGGTCTCCTTATATCTCCTAGTCTTCGAACCTATACTGCCAATATAGGGATCTGGCGGGGTTAAATTCCCATGTACGCTAGCATGTTTTTGGGTCACTTTGGCCAGTGATTCCACCTCTTTTCAGTGTGGGGGAGACACTGGATTTCATGATGCTCACATGATCTATGTCGGTTAAAGTTAAAGATCCCAATGAATGAATGAGGCCAGCCTCAAATGATGCACACAATGAAATGAATTATGCCAAAGGTGTTAGGATAGGATAATCAAAAGGTGAGTTAGATTCAAGTAATGACATTAGGTCATTCTTGGTCATTGCACAACGAACCTAATGAAAGTCTTAAACTACATCCTAGGTATAACCGGTGTTTACACTAGCCTATGAATGAAATGAAATGGACTACGTATGAATGAACGAAGCAGACTCTGTGATTGCTAAGGAAGATTCCCTAGTTGATGTCCCATCTGTTGAGCCCTCATTTCTAGGAGGTCTTAATGTTAAGTCCATGATTCCAAGGTCTCATGGCATATGAATGAATGACAATAAATAAGTTATGTGCTACATGCAAAAGGTGTTGTATGCTATATGATATGTGCTATGTGTAAATGTTATGTGCTGTGTGCAAATGTGAAAAGTATGATGATGTATGTTATTCTCATGGCATAACTTTCCTATTCCAAATCTGGAAAACCCACTGACTTTCCTAATCCAAATTTGGAAAGCTCATTGACTTTCCTAATCCAAATTTGTAAACTTTCCTAATCTCAATTTGGCAAGTCCATTGACTTGACTTCCAAAAATCATTTTGTTAGGAAAGAGCTATTCTTTCTCATGCATGTCCTTGGTGTGTGCTTGCATATACCAATACTTAGTACAAGTGTGTACTGACCCTATACAAACTCTACTATTTTAGGTACAGGCACAGGTGGACGATAGAGCTACAGGATCATCGTTGCAGTTATCCGGACATCCAGCATTCATCCGGAGTTGGTAGGTCCTCATGCTTTCAAGGATGCTACTGTTTTATGTTCTAGCTTAGTTTTAGAGTTCAGCTAGTGGAGTATGTTCCACTAGCGTTTCTTTCCTATTTTATTCAGACTATGTATTGGTGCCATTTTGGCAATTATACAATTAAGATTTATTGAACTATTTCTTTCAGTTGCTTATCTCTTAATGTTAGATGGTTGATGGTGAACAATTATGTATTAATTAGAATATTTTTTTTAAGTGTGTTAGGAAACAAAAAGTTTCAAATTTTCCGCTAAAATTAACCTATGTAAAGTAAGAATAACGTAAGTAGGCTTGTCTGCGACCTCTGGGAGGTCAACGACGCCGGTATCGTCTGGGGTCTACACTCCGGTCGTGACAGGTAGTCTGATCTAAGATCGATTTTTAAGAAGTAGGAAGCACCCCGAAGCTGGTCGAATATATCATCTATCCTTGGAAGAGGATATTTATTCTTTATTTTCACCTTATTCAATTGGCGGTAGTCTATACACATCCTAAGGGAACCATCCTTCTTCCTCACAAACAAGACCTAAGCTCCCCAAGGGGAGACACATGGTCAAATAAAACCTTTATCTAACAAATCTTTCAGCCGCTCTTTCAACACTTTTAACTCTTCTGGTAACATTTTATATGGAGGACCAGAGATAGGATGAGTATTCCGAATGATATCGATGACAAAGTCTATCTCTTTCTCAAGACGAACATAGGGTAGATCATTAAAAAAAACTTATGGGAACTCTTTTTACCATAGGAAATGATTGAGGGGAAGTTACCTCAACACTTGAGTCATTAACTCGGACTAAGTGCTAGATACACCCCTTTGAAACAATCGTTCTCGCCTTAAGGTACGAATTAAAATGACACTTTGGCACTGCTAAACTACTACTCCACTTGATGACTGGCTTGTTAGGAATTCGGAACTTGACAACTCGAGTTCTACAATCTATTGAAGCATCAAAGTCATGGATTCAGTCCATACCTAGAATGACATCTAAATCTACCAAGTTTAACTCTAGTAGATCAGCCATGGTGTTCTTGTGATTGATAGAGATAGGTCAGTCACGATACACACTTTCCGCTAAAATAGACTCTCTAACAAGGGTAGATACACAGAAAGGTTCACAAAGTTTCTCAGGAAAAATCTCAAACTGATTCGCAACATAAAGAGTTATAAAAGATAAACTTGCTCCTTGTCTAATAAAACATAAACTTCAAAAGTAAATACTTTTATCATACTTGTGACAATATCAGGAGAGTTCTCTTGCTTTTGGCGGCTAGTGATTTCATAGAGACGGTTTGCCCCTCCACCGGTACCAGAAGTAGATGCTCTAGGTGCAGCCCTGTCTGGTGGAGCAACTGATGAAGATTGAGCTCTATTTCCTAGATTCCCACTAAGTTGCTTATTCTTAGGGAACTCTCTCATGAAGTGACCCTCTTGACCACACTTGAGCAACCTGTATGACCATCACAACATCTACCTGGGTGGTTTATATTGCACTTACCACATGTAGGATCCCAACTTCCTTCTTGTTCAACACTACCTTGGAACTGGGCTTGTTATTCTTGAAGTTCTGCGAATGCTGACCATTGTACTCAACTTTGTTTCCTGACAGAGGTGCACTAGGAGATGATGGTGCATGTCCCTTTTGTATCTGAAATTGTGGTCAACTTGAACCATTCTTCTGTTGACCAAATTCACTCCCACTCTTCGCTTTCTTGTTCCTGTACTCCTCTCTATCCCTTAGCTTTTCTTCTTAAACTTTTTGCACATAGACCATTAGCTTTGAAAAGTCGATGTCCCCAATAAACATTGCAGCCCTACCTTTTTTTCTTGAAGCATGACCAAAGCCAACAACAAACAAGCTCATTATGCTCTCCATATCCTTAACCATCTCCACATCATAGGGAGACTGTTGGGTAAACTTTATCACATACTCATGAACGCTCAAGAAGTCCTTTTTCAGAGTAAGGAACTTCCGTACCTTTGCCTCCTTCATTTCTCGGGTTAAGAAGCACCCGCAGAAAGCCTTTTCGAAACAAGCCCAGCTTGGATGTGGTGAATCCTTATTTCTGTCGTCCTTCCACTAGTCGAACCATGTCCTGGCCACAATCTTCGGTTGGTATTCATCTAGCTCAACCCTTTTAGTATCGACCACATGCATTACCTCAAACACCTTCTTCAGCTCTTCCACAAAATTAAAAACTTGGGGGATTCATCCTCAAGAATTCCCGAATTCTTGAAATGTCAGCGGCTTCTTATAGAGCTCCCATTTTTTCCCGATTTGGTTAGTCACTTCCTTGTTTAGCATCCGGATAGCCTCACGGAATTCAGCGTTGGTGACTTCATCTTGAGGTTGCACATACGGTGCATTAGGTACCTCTGGATCTTCGACATTACTTCTGGTTGGACGACCTCTTGCTGCTTTTCCTAGAGGCATGATGATCCGAAAACAGGCGCAAGCATGATTTAGAATGAAACTTTTTAGAGATAAACTCTAACACACGAAAAGGAATATGAAAGAAATGAGAAATTCCTATATGTTGTGGCCTCCTAATCATAGATGTGGCACGCTTCACAATGATGAGTAAGACTCTAGAGAAACGGCTTCATAGCTTCCCTAGGACTCTTGAACTTTCTGCTCTGATACGATGTTTATCAAGCCCAAATCCTACACCCCAGATGTGGCCGGCACCAAACAACTAATGTTGGCCTTGAGCAAACCCTTGGTCTGGCTTACTTAACTCATCGGAAGACTTAACTTAACTAAATCACAAAGCAAGAAATATTCCCATGAGAAATACTTTAATTAATTATCTTTCCAAAATGGCACTTAAGTCTCAAGTATAATATATGACATAAAAGAGACTCAACTGAACTAACTGATTATACGTCTATAAATCCTCTAACAATACTATGATGAATGTTGTGACATACCCAGAACATTCTGAAATTTAAAGACTAAAAAGCATATAAAAAGGATCCTCTAAAAAGCAAGGAGGCTCACCACTGACTCTGAATGCTCATATTGGATCAACGATGTGCTGGATTTTGATTCTGGTTACCTGTGTCTACATCATGAAACTATGCACGCCAACTGGCATCAGTATATCAAATGTAAGAGTATGCGAGTGCTAAACAACGACTTAAGCTTGATGGGAATGAGATAAAATTACCTTGGCTCTGCGCAATTCAAGAAAAAACTCTAATCAAAGTATGTATATAAATCAATTTAAAACACATGTGATATATACAAAGCTTGTAAAACAGTAAAGCAACTTAGATCATCAAGAAAATGCAATAGCAAACTCAACTTTACTTATATAATAAAGTAATATAATTCTATGGGAGTTTCTCTAACCGACAACTGCCACTATGATCCTAAGGGGTGATACAACGTGTCGCCCACGCTGCTAGAACTATCCTATACTTTGTCGTT
This sequence comes from Solanum sitiens, assembly GCA_016801875.1. NCBI lineage: Eukaryota > Viridiplantae > Streptophyta > Magnoliopsida > Solanales > Solanaceae > Solanum > Solanum sitiens. The sequence goes on along the minus strand of JABWTJ010000204.1, from coordinate 1,984,758 downwards.
GCATAGAACATCCTCAACCTAGTTGATCCACTAGCTAAACTTACGTGATCATCTAAAAAATATGACCCTTTAATACCCATGATGGCTACGTGGTTTACATGGAGACTTGAGTTAATATGAAATCTCATCCCCACATCGATTCTCAATACTACTCCCAAAATATACTTTAGTTGATGCTATTAAAATAACCACTTTCCTTTGGGTTGAAATAATTTGATCAACCCTTTTTCGCTTTAAAAAGCCCTCTTGGAATCAATGTTCCCTTTTCTTGTTCAAAACTCTAAAAATCTTTGTTTCTTCTTAACTTAAATGTGAAAACATTTATAAACTTTTAGGAAGTACTTAGTTTTCTTATAGCTTTTGAGAAATGAACCCAACTATTACTCTTTGTTTAATTTGAAACTTAAGTCATAGGGAATACTTAGTTCCCTTATAGCTTTTAAGAATTTAACTCACTCTTTACTCTTTCTTTAACTCGAAACTTGAGCCTTTAAATGAAGTTAAAATGTTTAAATAAGACTCTTGGAATCTTTAAGAAACTTTACTTTAACTTACTTCATAGCTTTAGACTTAACGCCTTAACTTCCTTAACTTTGATCCTAACTTTCCTTGAATTGAATTATGGATTCAAGGTTCATGATTCATGTTTATGGATAATTTCATGAAGTTTAGATGTACCTTAGAGTATTGGAATCGACTAGAAATTGTAGGTACATCACTTCGGAACTCGTATGAAAGGATAAGGGAAAATGGGGTCTCCAGGTGAGCTTGGCGCTCAGAGCCTAAAGGACAGACTCTGGTCTGAGGCCCGTTGGCTGGTGAGGCGCGCTGGGGCCAGTCAGACAAAGCCAGCCCTAAGGGGCTTTGGCAGGCGCGGAACCCTAGGGGTTTTTAGACGGGATTTCTGACTTTTCTTCTCTGACTTTCAACTCTAAACCTTCGAAACATCCATGGATCTTTCTCCAAATACTTAGGATCACTAAATACCTCAATACCCAATAGTTTAGACTTGTAAAACAGCCCAGAAACATGAACCAAAACAACTAAAGGTATGCTACAACTCAACCATCAAGAATTCAACAATTGTTCATCAAGAACTTCAATATTAATCATTCAATCTATTCAAAACTCGCTGAATTAAACATGTTGGTGTGTGGATGAACGAACCCAACACAGAAAGAGCTCACATACCTTATAGGGATCACCCCCGACGAATTCCACTCAACGATCTTGGTGTTCTTGAAGAATTCTTGGTGTTTTCTTTTTTCTCCCTTTTCTCTTCTCTTTTCTCTCAAGCCCTAAGCGTATTCAAATTTTCTAAAACTGAATTAAGGTTTTGTTTTACCCCTAATAAACCCTTAAAACAAATTAGGAGATACTAGGGTGAAAAGATTAATTTACCATTACTAAAATCTGGATTGAACTTTCTTCAATCCAACAACCCAAATTTCGAAAGGCATATCTCCCTCATATGAAATCGATAATAAGCAAACTTGGCGCCGTTAGAAATATCATTCCAAGGGATTCCATCCATATAATGAACTGCCCCAAACATAGGAAATTTTCCAGATTTTTCCTAATTTTTTCAAAAATAACTAGTTTTAGTTTCTTGGTTTAATCCTAGATATTTCGAGTTACGAGATGTTACAATTGGTGCAAGGCCAAAAATTTTTTGAGGCGTTCTTTTACTTTTATGTGTGTTTCTTTATTTTTTTACCAATATTGGGATTTACGTAATATTATGCCATATTCGGACATAAATAGAAGTAATGTTTTGTTCAATTACTCGTTACGATATTCTAAGGACATTGGTGCAAGTCAAAAAAAATTTGAGGTGCGTTTTGTATCTTTTACATGTGTTTCTTGATTTTTCACTCTTATGGGTATTTACGTAATATTCGGCCATTTTTGAGCAGTTACAGAAGTAAAGTTTTGTTCTATTATTCATCACGATATTCTAAGGTTATTGGTGCAAGTCAAAATTTATTCGAGGTATTTTTTGTATTGTTTATGTGTTTCTTCATTTATCGACCATTTTGGGCATTTACGTAACATTATGTCATTTTTGAGCAGTTACGAAAATAAGTAAAGTTTTGTTTTATTATTCTTCACGATATTCTAGGGTTATTCGTGCAAGTAAATATTTTTTTGATGCGTTTTATGCATTGTTGATGTGTGTTTCTGTATTTTTCTGCAATTTTGGGACTTTTACGTAATATTCAATCATTTTCATGCAGTTACAAAAAGAAGTAATATTTTGTATTGTTGTTCGTCACAGTATTCTTTGTATGGTTAGCAATGGAACGGGAACTACCGGACCGAGACCGACAGAAACCGGGCACTATGGGCCAGAACCGGGACGGGCCGAAACTGTTATTTCGAGAAAAAAAATATTTGTACCCGGACAGGACCGGGAACGGACCTTACGGGAAACTAGGTCCACTATTTTTTTCAAAAAAGAATAATTATTAAATAAAAATTAATTATTAAAATTACAAACCAGACCTATATTTTTTTAAAAAAATAATCATTACTCAAATAATATTAAATTTTATAATTTTGAAATTAAAAAAATTATACTTTTAAGCTTTTAAAGTTTTAAATACAAACTTTAAAAGTATAAAAGTTTAAATTTCACACTTAAAAAATTTGAAAATTTAAATTCAAACTTTCAAATTATAAACTATAAAATTTTAAATTTCACACTTTAAAAGATTGAAAATTTAATTTCAAACTTTAAAACAATAAAAGTATCAATTTCACACTTTAAAAGTTTGAAAATTTGAATTCAAACTATAAAACTATAAAAGATCAAATTTCACACATTAAAAGTTTGAAAATTTAAATTTAAAACTATAAAAGTTTAAATTTCACACTTTAAAACTTCAAAAATTTTAATATAAGACAATAATTAAAAAAAAATTAAGGCGAATACCTACACTTTTATTAATATTAATTAAGCAGTACAATTTGAATTACAAAACATTAGTAGAGTATTAAAAGATCTAATCTACACAGCCACATTCTAGGAAGTGTTCTGTTTGAATTAGACATCGAATTATCATACTCATACTAATAGATATTTAAATTTTGATAGTTCATGGTACTAAGAAAATATTTTTTAAAATCATCTAACATTTCTCTAGTAACATGCTCTGGAATTGGTTGATTAAATATTTTCTCCATTGCTTCAATGTCGTCGTCACTAAAATCATGCATTATTTCGTCAACGTCATTTTCAAATTTGGTCGGTAAAGGTGGACGACCATAAGTCCTTCTCTTGGCATTAATCAAATCTTTAAATAGTACCAATATCTCAAAGCTAATTGCTACTAATGACTATCTATGCTCTCCAATTTGAAATCTTTATTCACTAAAAGAGACTTCCAAAGCTACTGAAAATGCTTAAATTAAATATCTAGCACATTTCAAGAAATCGATTGAAGTTTTAGAAATCCCTTGGCGCGATTGCTCTACTATTCTAAAAGATCAACAGTAGGTTTTGTCTTTTGATTAATATATGCATCAAAATAATTTTTATTAATATGAGAAAGTTATCAAGATAAGAATGTAGCATATCATCAATATCATCTTCATTATATATACACCTAGAACTTTGAGGTTCTTCATTACTTACTACATTTTTATATTAGATTTATACAAGTCATACAATTTTCTAGCTTTTATTTTTATACTATCATTAACATCTTGACAACTACGTGTTTCACAATCTTCACTATCAATAACCAATTTTAAATATATTTCTTAAATCATTCATGATTCATGTAACGCACCGAGCCTACACCTTGGGCGGGACTGCCACTCGGTGACTCAGCGGAAAACAACAATCATACTTATAAGAATGAAAGAACTGAACTGAACTGAACAATAATATTATCTGGAATGTTTTAAATTTTTAAACATTCAAAGTGGCCAAACTGGCAACCAAGTCTTTACATAAGAATGAAAAATAAAGACTACTGGACTACTAACTGTCTATGAAGCCTCTTAACTTACTAAGATGAATGTTGGGACAAACCCCACAATATTCTATTGAACTAATCTAGAAAGCAATAAAAATATGTCCTCCAGAATGCAAGGAGACTCACTAATTGAATCTGGAGTGCTCAACTGGATCAACGATGCGGTGAATGTCGATCCTTGTTACATGCGTCTGCATCATGAAATGATGCAGGCCAACTGGCATCAGTACATTGAATGTACGAGTATGCAAGTTGGATAGCTAAACAAAATTTAGGCTTGAAAAGGAGTAAGAAAGAACAGTTACCTGGGCTTTGCTCAACTCATGATCTACTAACTCTTATCCAATATACGCAGTTTAAAAATAATTACAATATAAATAAATACTGACTAGAAGCATGTTGTAAACTCTGAATGTATACAAGTATACTAATAATATATGAGATGTATGTAAAATACAAATAACTGATGTATATGAAACATACAATACTTCTATGTGACCTTCTCTAACCAACAACCATCACTTAAGAGATATAGTGATTATACAGCATTACTCGGCCCACGCTTCTCTGCCATCCTCACCTTTCCAGAGTATAGGACCTGAACTGCCTAATGGATCCACTAGTAACTATGAAGAGCGTTCATCTAAAAAGTATGACCTTGTTCTACCTATGATGGCTACATGATTTACATGGGGACTTGAGTTAATCTGAACTCGCATCCCCATATCGGTGCTCAATACTACTCCCAAAATATATATACAAGCTTTTATGCATTTAAAACATACTGATTCTGTGATTGAGATTAGTGCTCAAAAGTTTGCTTTTAAAAAGCTCTCTTGGAAATCATAGTTTCCTCTTTCTTCTATTAAAACTAACCATAGGCTCTATGGAAGTCTAGCTTCCTTTCTTTCTCAAAAGTTTGAAAATATTTTAGTTTAAGATCTGAGAGACTACTTAGTACCCTTATAACTCTTGAGAAATGAACTCAACTTCATGCTCTTTGCATACTCGAAACTTAACTCTTAAGGTATACTTAGTTCCCTTATAGAATCTGAAAATTTAACTCAACTCTTTACTTGAACCATAAAACAAAGTTAAAATGTTTGATTAAGACTCGTGAATGCTTTAGGAACTTACTTTGACGTGCTTCTTAACTTTTATACTAGACTCTTAACTTCTTTGACTTTGATCTTAATTGTCCTTCAATTGGATTATGGATTCAAGGATCATGATCTCATGTTTATGGATTGTTTCATGATATTTAGATGTACTTCAGAGTATTTGAATCACTAGGAATGATAGGTACATCACTTAGGAACTAATACGAAGAGATAGGGAAAGAACGGGGTCTCCAGGGGGTCGTGGCTCTATGAGAGGCGCGGAGCGCCACAGCCTGATGGATAGAGATTGTCCTCAGGCGCTCTGGCTGGCGGGGCGCACCAGAGCATTATGGACAGAGTCTGTCCTGAGGGGCTCTAGTAGACGCGGCGCCCCAGGGCCTATCAGACAGGTTCTCCGTCTTTTCTTCTCAGATTTTCAACTCTAAACCTTCCAATCATCAATGAATCTTCCTGCAAACACTTAGAATGACTAATTTACTCAATAACCAATAGTTTAGACTCGAAAACAACCCGGAAACACGAATCAAAACACCAAAAGGTACGCTACAACTTTAACAACCAAGATCAAACAATTGTTCATCAAGAACTTCAAGATTAATAATTGATTCAATAGAAAACTTTTTGAATTAAACATGTTGGTGTGTGGGGAAACAAACCCAACACAAAAATGTCTCATATACCTCGATAGGGATCCACGCACGATCATGGCGTTCTTGGACAATTCTTGATCTTCCTCTCCTTTTCTTTTTTTCTCCCAAGCCCTAAGCGTTCTTAATCTTGTTAAACTGAATTGGGACTTGATTTTTACGCATAAATAACCCTCAAAACGAATTAGTAAATACTATGGTGAAAAGAAAAAAATTTCCCTTACTAAAATCCGGATTGAATTTTCCTCACCTCAACAGCCCCACTTTCGAAAGGCATATCTTCCTCATACAACATCGGATTTTCAAAAACTCGGCGGTGTTGGAAAGATATTTCCAAGTTCTTTAAAACAAAATAAAGAACTCATACCAAATCCCCCTGAGCGGGGAGTTATGTCCATTTTAAAATGACCATAACTCACTTTTAAAAGTTGGAAATTTTCCTGATTTCCCTACTAAATTCTAAAAATGATTATTCTTGGTCTTAGCTTATTCTTAGATGTTACAATGCACCTTCATCTTTTTAATGTGGGTTTAACAAACAAGAATTTAAATAAATTTGAGAAATATGAATGAAATATTTTTTAAAATTTTCAATCATTTTGTTAACAGATTCTTCTAATCTTATTTTATTTTTGAATTTATAAAATTCATTAAAAAACACACCAATATTAGGTAAAACAAAGAAAATAGGTAGATAATAAAGAGCAGATATTTTTTTGTAGTTGAATAAAAAACTTTAAAGAATTCTATGAGTTCTTTTACGTCATTCCAATCACTATCATCAAGTCTATATGTCATATTTGAATTATGAGCTTTCAAAACCATTTGTAAATGTTTTTATTCCCATAAGCGACTACAAGCATTTCATATAAAAAATTTCATCTAGTACATACTGATTTTGGTATTTTTCTAAGCAGAAGATTATATTCACGACAATGATTTTCAAAATCTCTACGTCTAGACTTAACTTGACATATAAAAATAAAATGAAATGCAGCTTCAAATTTTATGCAACCATGATTATACATTGGCTATACACTCTCTAATAATAAAAAAATATATGTTTGCAGCACACCTAATATGAAAACCATCAATATAAACAAGGCCAAGAGATAGTTTTAGTATTTCAACAGTAAATGTCTATTAGATGCATTATCTACAGTGACACTACTCATTTTATCACAAATTCCATAGTTTTGTACAACATCTATAATTGTTTGAGCTATAGAACTACCGATTTTATGCATTTCACAACATTTATAACCTAAAACTCTTTTTCGGAAAGTCCAATTTCATTGATCCAATGTGCAGTAACAGTGAAATATCATTATTGTTTACACTACGGCCCACATCAGAAGTAATGGATATTTTACATTTATTATGATAAAATAAACATCGAAGATATTGATAATGTTGAGCTTGATAATCAAAAATAGCCTTTTTAATTGTGTTTCTAGTAAAACCTTTAAAATGTGGATTATAAAGAATTTTAATATAATTAACAAAACCGGGATTTTCAGCAAGACTAAATGACAAACCCATAACAACAATCATTTTAGTTAATTCTCAAGATCTTTTTCTCTACTATATGGCCGTTGTATACTAGAGTCAGAAACATTAGAAGGATTTAATTGTGATTGGATTATATTACAGTCACCTAATCCTACAATTTCAGGAAGGGTGGGGTGTACCATTCTTTTTAGCTTTTTCTACAACTTTAGCATGAAAAAATTCATTTTCATAACATGACATTAAATTACTACTCTAATGTCCCGTCCCACCCTGTTTTCCTACATCTTTATGATTCAATCTATGTTCACATTTATTACAAATAGCTTGTGTTTTATCTTCATTTTGAGTTATAAATTGCCAAACAACTGATTTTTTAGCACATTCTACTTTAAGCCTAGTATGTATGGGCGGAATGGGAGCAGGGCAACGAAAGTGAACGGGACTAGGAGCAGGAGGGGAGAGGGACTCGGAGTACTAGTAGTCGTAGGTAGATCAGTTTCATCAAAATAATCATTATCAAAATAGGCGTACCAATATAATCATTAACAATATCATATTCATCATCTTCAGGCGATTCCTTATCAAAATTACCAAACCTTCTTTGTAAATGTTCATGATAAGGATCCAATCCACTATTACTATCAATATCCCAAACCGTATCATTAACATGTGTATAATCATAGGTATTCATTCTTAATCTAGTAGATTAATTATTTTTAGATTTAGAAGAACTACCGGAATTTATTAGTGGTGGATTTCAACTTAAGTAAACTATTAACCGTCTAAACTGTTGTTCATCTTGTATTCCAACCATACTTAGAACAAAACTTTGAACATCTTTGTGAGACAACAAAGTTTAAGAACATTTTCACAACTAGAAAATTAAAACTAGTAGCAAAACTAGAATCAGAAACAGATTAGAAAAAAATATACAAAATATTTTTCTTAAAAAGAATTGTTGTTAATATGTGTCAAAAGAATCTTACTGATTCCGACAAACTTCGCAGAAACGCGAAGTTACCAAGTTTAATGAACCAGTGAAAACAAAAGAATAGAAGAACTGAAATTAATTCATAAATCTAAAATTTGTAAAACAGGTACCAGAATCTAGAAAAAATTTCATAGGAAAAAGATCAAGTCCACTGAACTCACAGTGTCCCCTTAAGGAAATTATTCCCCTCTAGTATCCGAAGTTTGATTTGGAATATGACCTCCCAGGATAAAATGATCTCAATCACCAGAGTATAGATACCAAAAACTCTGGTGTCAGCGAACCACTCAACTGCAATAAAGTACACTTAGAATAATAGATTTAGTAGTTGAAGAAGAAGTCCATAAATTCTATATTTAAAATGGCAGGAAATCCCTCAATTTATAGCAAACAAAGGGTAGTGTGAAAAGGTCCTTATTGTGCCTTATCGGAAAGGTCACAAACCTTTGGAAAAGTCACAATCTTTTGAAAAGGTCGTCACCTTTCATAAAAGTGACAACTTTCCATAAAAGTCACAATTTTTCATAAAAGTCGCAACTTTTCATAAAAGTCACAACTTTTCATAAAAGTCACAACTCTTCATAAAAGTCGCAACTCTTCATTTTCCATTCACACCTTTTAAAACCCAACAATCCCCCGCATGAATGGGGAATGACTCTAAGACAAAAAAACGGACAAGTATGTGTACTTTACAAGCAAGAATTAATTGCATCTGGATAAGTAAGTTTCCCCTTGGACTTTCCGTAGTGAACATATGTCGGATATACTCGATCAATCGGTAGATGTGATATCTTTGAACCGTCGAACTTTGGTGTATACCTAGACAACCATATGTCACACAATTAACCCTTTACCATTTATGGTTCTTACGGTTGTGTTCGTTTTAGCCATGAACACCTCCTGGTTTCATGAGTGTATAGAGAGATGGGCTTTTGACAATCATCTTCTTTGAAGCGGCTTACACTTCACACTCACATAGGTGATTCCTAACCGTGTTATCGCGTAGATACACTATTTGGTCAACTCTGCCAAACTTTTAGCAAATCATTAAAACCATTAAGCTTTATTAACTCATTAACAAGCCTTAATGTTGTATCCTTGTCCCTGAGCATTGTCTTCATCATGAGAATGGATTGAGTTTGTTGATAATGCCGAACCGTCATTCACAACTTTGTTTTTCTCCTTGAATCTAGCTCTTGGGATCTCCAGTCTGCTAGATAGAGTTACCACCATGATGACTTGTCCTAAGCCGTAAATCCATTCTCTTAGATGATCTTTCAACTTTCTCTCTAGTTAGGCCTTTTTATAAGTGGATCCGACACATTATCCTTTGACTTTACATAGTCAGTTCTGATAATTCTGCTAGATAGTAGTTTTCTAACTATATCATGTCTATGTCATATATGACGAGACTTTCAATTATACGTCATGCTCCATGCCTACCTATTGCATCTTGACTATCAAAGTTTATGCATACTAATGCCAATAGTTTGGGCCAAAAAAGAATATCTATCAAGAAATTCCGGAGTCTTTCAACTTATTCACCGACCTTATCTAGAGCACCTAGCTCAGAGATCATTGTAGAGCTAGCGATACATGTCTCTTTTGAAATATTTCCAAGAGACTGCTCCTTTACCAAGAGTAAATACATATCCACTCGTGGATTTTAATTTATTTGTCCGATGATCCAATTTTCATCACTATATCCATTCAATACTGCTGGATATTGTTATAATACAAGGCTTAGTTTTAAGTATTTTTTTAAATACTCCAAAACTCTATTTATTGCCATCTAATGAGTTTATTTGGGATAACTTGTGAACCGACTCAGTTTATAATAGCAAATGCTATATCCGATCGCGTACACTTCATGATATACATCATACTTCCCAATACTCTAGCACAATCCAATTGTGAGTCACTTTTGCTTTCACTCTTTTGAAATGCAAAGCTCACATTTATTGGAGACTTGACAATATTGACATCCAAATATTTGAACTAGTTAAGTACCTTTTCAATGCAATGAGACCGTGAAAATGCTAAACATTATGGAGTTCTAAGGATTCTTATATCTAAGATCGCATCAGGAACTCCAATATTTTTCATTCAAAACTTGTTTTCTAGCATACGTTTAGTAGCATTTTTGTCATTAGTGTCTCTATTAATGATCAACATATCACCAATATACAAACAAACAATGACCTTATGATTTTAATCTGAACACATTTATCACTTTCATCATTCTTAAATCCATTTGCCAACATGGTTTGGTCAAATTTCTTATGTCATTGTTTGGGTGCTTGCTTTAGTCCATAATGTGACTTAACAAGTTTGCACACTTTATTTTATTTACCAGGAACCACAAAACCCTTGGGTTGTTCCATGTAAATTTCTTCCTCCAATTCTACATTTAAGAAAGTTCTTTTCATATTCATTTGATGAATTTGGAGTTCATATACCACAACTAATAATTTTAGCCCGAATGGATGTAATTCTAGTTACTAACGAGTATATATATCGACAAGATCAAAATCTTGTTTTTTTTTTGTCTAAAGCCTTTGACACAAAGTCTTGCTCTATATTTGTCAACAGTTCTATCCACTTTCATTTTCCTTTTGAGGATTCACTTTGAACCCAAAATTTTATTTCCTAGAGATAGATTAACCAACTTCCAATAGGATTGCTCAAGATTGAACCAATCTCACTATTGACACCATTTGTCCAAAAGGATGAGTCTACATAAGAAACAAGAAATGTTACAAAATCATATTTGAAGGAAGTATATGTCCCTTGACATTTACTACGCCTTTGAATCTCTTTATTAAGTATATTCTCCTTTTGTTCTTCCAAGGTCGTTTACACCTTTCACTAGACTACTCAAGTCTAATTTTACAGTCCACAGTCTTAGGTCCTATTTTAATTCTTTTAGGAATAGGAACTTTGACTTTGTCTGGACACCCCACATTTTGAAATATTTCAAGTTGGATTTCCTTCATTTCCATTTCTCATATGGAATAGATTGTGCCCTGAACAAACAAAATTGCTTTCTTTATCAAAAGATAAAAGAAAATTCCCTTTTGCAATAAGGATAGTTCCTCCACAAAAGTTTAGTGGTAAACCCGAACTTATAAATAATGCATCCATCATTTCTTTCAACGTTCGGTATTTCATTAGATTGAGGTGAATAGGGCAGTAGTTTGATGGATAATTCCATTTTCCAAACATATTTCTGCACAAGGATATTTATACTCTCCATTCTTATCACTTCTTATCTTTTTTCAAACTGATTTTCAACTTCGATATTACATTGTCTAGACTACAATTCAGTTGTTAATAAAAGTAACGAGATACTTTTTCCCACCATGAGATGGTATTAACTTCATATCACAAATGTCAGTGTAAATCAATTCTAAAGAATTATAATTCCTTTCAACAGATTTATAATAATGCTCAACAAACTTAGATTCCACAAAAACTTAACATTTTTTTTATTTATTGCACTCAAAGTTAGACAAAACTTCTAAGTTGATCAGTTTTCCATACAAGATTTTGTAATTGACATGCCCCAAGTGTTCATGTCACAAACATTGACTCAAGAAAGTAAGAACAAATAAAAATATTGAGTTTGAAAAGCTCTTCGCAATGTAGCGTTTTCCTCACTAATATTTTGTTCCTATTTCTTACAATTTTGTATGATACAAACATTGTTTAGAGTCATCACCTTGTCAAATGTCCTTTTCATAAGGACCTTTCAATAACTTTCAATTTGATTGTTATAGAACTACCCATGAACAAAGTTTCATTGGATTTAATAAAGGCAATATAGTCCAAATGTTACTTTTACAAAAACATAACAAATGACTATTCTCCAATATTCATGTCTATGCAAATACTTTTATTATAATAGACATATCTTTTCATGAAAAATCACAATATTTTAAGTGTTTTTTTCATAAAAGAACACAATTATTTTGAACAAGTATATATATAATTTGGTTGTTTAATACTAGTCACACTATATACTAGTAATAGAAAAACTCAACAACCACAATACCAAATATACTCCAACAATTTTTTTATTTTTTTTGGTCTAACATAATACAAAAGTATCATTGAATTTCATATCCTTTGCTCCAAAGTTAAATTAGACACCAATTCTAATCATAAGCAAAGAACCCCCACATTTCAAATGTGATCTCAAAAATATTTTTCAAGTATTTGAAAATAGTTTTTCCACATACTTTCCTAGACTTTTAAAATGTCATTGACAATATGAAACCTCTTTTGGAAATATTATTCTACAAAAGAGTTATACTCCTTCAATTCTCTTTGACAATGTTTACACAATGTCAAAGTTCATTCCATAGAGGCATAAAATCACAAACTCTAAGTCACTGGTATTTTTCCTCTATCACAAACATATAGACATACCACTTAGTATTCTAAATACTAACAATAAGGACAAAAAGAAATTGTACAATTTATTTTTATATAACATTGAAGTTTATAGAAAATCAAAAGTACAACACTGACTTATCATGTGAAGTTTTCATATTCTTCAAACCAATTGCATAGTCCAATTTATCTAGAGTAGAAAACCACAAAAGTTTTTAGTCTACAAAAATCAGATGCACTAACATTTCACATGGAATACAAAACTACAAAAGTCCTTTTTTTTTCTCTTCTCCAAACAGAATAATACATATTCTTAGACCATCAAATAGAAATGTTTTTCTTTTCAAATAGTCTTCCAACTATAACATTTTAAACATACTATTTATCAAATAAAAATATGCACATCTTATTCTGCAAATAGTAAATTTTAAAGGCAACATTATTTGGCAAAAAAAAAATCATTTAAAAAATATACAATTTGCAGAACTTTTTCCGACTACACACCTGATAAATATCAAAATTGTTAACCGTTAGAAACTATTTTCCTCCTTAGATAAACAATAAGAAGGTTACCAGGTGTAATCTTTAATCGGAATACCACCAATTTTTTCTAGTACATTCTCACTTCGACCTTGCTAAACAAAGCAACAAATTATGGAGAAGTAATGCATTTATCTTCTATTTCCATGATCAAATTTTCTCAATCAGTAGAATACAAAAAATACTAACAATATAGTAATTTCCTAAAGATTGTTGTTCATCTTGTATTCCAACCATACTTAGAACAAAACTTTGAACATCTTTGTGAGACAACAAAGTTTAAGAACATTTTCACAACTAGAAAATTAAAACTAGTAGCTAAACTAGAATCAGAAACAGATTAGAAAAAAATATACGAAATATTTTTCTTAAAAAGAATTGTTGTTAATATGTGTCAAAAGAATCTTACTGATTCTAACAAACTTTGCAGAAACGCGAAGTTACCAAGTTTAATGAACCAGTGAAAAACAAAAGAATAGAAGAACTAAAATTAATTCATAAATCTAAAATTTGTAAAACACGTACCAGAATCTGGAAAAAATTTCATAGGAAAAATATCAAGTCCACTGAACTCACAGTGTCCCCTTCAGGAAATTATTCCCCTCTAGTATCCGAGGTTTGATTTGGAATATGACCTCCCAGGGTAAAATGATCTCAATCACCAGAGTATAGATACCAAAAACTCTAGTGTCAGCGAACCACTCAATGGCAATAAAGTACACTTAGAATAATAGATTTAGTAGTTGAAGAAGAAGTCCATAAATTCTATATTTAAAATGGCAGGAAATCCCTCAATTTATAGAAAACAAAGGGTAGTGTGAAAAGGTTCTTATTGTGCCTTATCGGAAAGGTCACAAACCTTTGGAAAAGTCACAATCTTTCAAAAAGGTCGTCACCTTTCATAAAAGTCACAACTTTCCATAAAAGTCACAACTTTTCATAAAAGTCGCAACTTTTCATAAAAGTCACAACTCTTCATAAAAGTCGCAACTCTTCATTTTACATTCACACCTTTTAAAACCCAACATAAGCTACATTTTGTTAACCTTTTTCAACAATTTTGTAACAACCCTAAAAATGAATAGGATCAAGACTTAGGTTTTTCAAGAATGCTTGCGATTAGACCAAGGTCCCCACGTATTGATACGCGTAGAACCAGACCTCAGAACCCTTACTACGACCAAGCCAACTAACTTGGGGAGTTAATTGAGCTTGGAAAGGTTGGAACCAACCATGTGAGGCACGCGAAAATGAAGATTTAATCGAAATAGTTTTTACCGGACTCAAAAGAAGAAATCTTAAGTTTTGAGGGTCCAAGGGTAAAATGGTCTTTTCCAGGCCAAGGGTAATATTGTAATTACCCTGAGTAATTAATTATTAAAATTAATTAAGTTCAAAAAATAATAAAATTCGGGTGGGGCAACCCGAAGTGACCCATTTTCGCAAAATGGGGTCACCCGGGTTCGAACCCCACTAAGAGCAAGATTTAATTTGCTTTTATTTTAATGTATTAATTTAGTTTTAATAAATAATTAGTAATATCTGATTTAGGAGAAAGAAATCAGATTTTTTATTAATTTTTATTAATTAATAAATTGACTAATTCAAACCCACAAAGTCCTACCTACACTAGACTTCTATCTCCCATTTTCCCCACTCTCTTTGCACGACTTCTCTCTCTCTTTCACTCTTTTATTTCTTGGCTGAAAACGTGAGAAAACAAGCAGCAAAAGGAAAATAAAGTAAAGGCAAAAGTTCATCAAAAACTTGAAAGAGAGAAACCACAAAGAAGAAGCAATCCGATAACGTTAAAGCAGAACATACTACGCTAGTCGGGTGAGGTGTGAGTGTGGGCGTTTGGACTGATTTGTGGAGGAGTTTCTTGGGCAGCATTCTGGACATTTAACAAGAAAACAAGGTATGGGTCTTCTTACTCTTGGTCCCTTTCCCAAGAGACCCCTAGGACTCAGTAAATTCGGTTCAAAAACTAAGGTTGTATCCCCTGTTGCATGTCCCTGTCATTAGCTCCCAACGAATGTAGGTTGGTATGAATGCTGGTAGACTTAGGATTTTGTGATATTTGTGATGAATGTTAATGTATTTGATGTACGTTAAGTCATGAAAAGACAACTATGTGCGTGGTCGAATTAAGGAAAGAAAATGTGTATGGCATGTTGAGTCTCGGCCTAGAGGCTTAATTTTGTTAATGTTTTGTTTGTTGATTTATGTACACTAATTGATGTAAAATGTGATGTTCATGTGATATGAAGTGTGGCTGAATTTAGAAGCAAACATTTTGGTTAAGAAGTGTGAAAAATTGTGGTAAAGAACGTACCAAATGAACTATGTATTGTCCTACGAATTTACTAACAAAAGGAGATAAAAAAAATGAGTAAAGAAATTACTTTGAATTTCCAGCATTTTTGTTGATATATGCTGCCAAATTAAGATGGTTAGAATGCCAAGAAAAATAAGGAAGATTAGGTGAGGTCATTGAGGGTCGAACCCGAGACCTCACCCCTTTAAAATCGAAAGAAAAGTTTAATTAAAGAAGAAGAAAATTCGTGTGGTGAGGGGGATTAGAACCTGCCTTGGCTGGGAACTAAGTGTGAAGAAAAAGAAAATAAGAAATGAGAGGGGTGGGATTCAAACCCACACCCTCTCGGTTAGAAACCAAGTAAAAGGAAAAATAAAGAAAAATTTTGAGAGGCATGGGATTCGAACCCACGACCTCTATGCGGATGAGAGGAGTAAAAAAAAAATACAAATGAAATGAGGCTGTGGGGATTCGACCCCACAACCTCATAGTCAACTCAAATAAGTCAACTTTCAAAAAGGAGAATAAAATAAAGAGGTTGTGGGGGTTCGAACCCACAACCTCTCAGCCTTAAGCGAATGGAAGGGAAAGGAAAATAAAGGAGAATTGTAATGTGGCTGAGGGGACTCGACCCCGGGTCCCAAAGTCTCCCATAGGCCGAAATTAATAAAAGAAAAACGAAATGGGGTTGTGGGGGCTTGAACCCACAACCCATCGGCCAATGCAAGAGAGATTTTAATTAGAAAAGTAAGCCTTTAATGTAAATATTGTGATTTGACTTAGAGTTAAAATGTTATGAATATTAGAATGAAATCCATTAAAGATGTAAATGACATTCAATTGATTCAAGACTTGGGTTTCCTTGCCCAAACTTCCGTATTGATACATAAGTCATACGTGAACAAACGTCCAAGAATAATGCCACCCACTTAGATCAAATTCAAGATCTTGGCATAAATACAAGATACATAAGTCTTGTACTACGTAATCTTAGGAATGTAAGAATCACTTAACGAACTACGAATGAAGCCTCATGGCTTGTATGTATAGACATATAAGTCTAACATACGTTCAAAAGTAAGTGAACCTAAGATGTATGAAATGAAATGATGAACCCTAGAAGGGTTAAGTATGAGTGTAAATACACTAAATGGCCAAGTGCATTGGCATATGATGAGATGAACAATGAAATGATGAAATGAACAATGAAATAATGAAACCCTAGAAGGGTTAAGTAAGGGTGTGAAACACACCAAATGGCCAAGTGCATTGGCATATGATGAGATGAACAATGAAATGATGAAATGAACAATGAAATAATGAAACCCTAGAAGGGTTAAGCAAGGGTGTGAAACACACCAAATGGCCAAGTGCATTGGCATATGATGAAATGAACAATGAAATAATGAAACCCTAGAAGGGTTAAGTAAGGGTATGAAACACACCAAATGGCCAAGTGCATTGGCATATGATGAAATGAACATTCACGTAATAAGAGGTGAATAACTATGAAAAGCAAAGATGCTAATGATGATGAATGTGGTGACAACATGATAAGAGGCTAATGTAAATGATGAGAGCAATCTCAAATGAGCCTAAGTAAATGTTACCAATACGTACTCACCTATGAGAGTGTAAGATAATGAAGAGACCAGTCTATATGAACACTCTAATGAGAGTATTGAGCTTAACACACTCAATACGAATGATGAGATGAGAAATCATCTAATGAGCTCTGATGTCCTCATACTAGAAGCCAGCTTCCATGACGTATGAGATGAATGTAATGGAACTTTATACTGAGCACCGATAGACTAGCTATGAGCGGTGATGCCTTCTTTCGGGAAGGGCGGAGGTTCACGTAACTCTCATGAGATGAGACTGTCCGGCATGCCGGGTATGGGTCTCCTTATATCTCCTAGTCTTTGAACCTATACTGCCAATATAGGGATCTGGCGGGGTTAAATTCCCATGTACGCTAGCATGTTATTGGATCACTTTGGCCGGTGATTCCACCTCTTTTCGGTGTGGGGGAGACACTGGATTTCATGATGCTCACATGATCTATGTCGGTTAAATTTAAAGTTCCCAATGAATGAATGAGGCCAGCCTCAAATGATGCACATGATGAAATGAATGAATACCAAAGGTGTTAGGATAGGATAATCAAAAGGTGAGTTAGATTCAAGCAATGACATTAGGTCATTCTTGGTCATTGCACAACGAACCTAATGAAAGTCTTATACTACATCCTAGGTATAACCGGTGGTTACACTGGACTATGAACGAAATGAAATGAAGTACGTATGAATGAATGAAGCAGACTCTGTGTTTGCTAACGAAGACTCCCAGTTGAAGTCCCATATGTTGAGCCTTCATTTCTGGGATGTCTTAATGTCAAGTCCATGATTCGAAGGTTTCATGGCATATGAATGAATGATATGAACGAAGTATGTGCTATGTGTAAATGTTATGTGCTGTGTGCAAATGTGAAAAGTATGATTATGTATGTTATTATCATGGCATGACTTTCCTATTCCAAATTTGGAAAGCTCACTGACTTTCCTAATCCAAATTTGGAAAGATCATTTACTTTCCTAATCCAAATTAGGAAACTTTCCTAATCTCAATTTGGCAAGTCCACTGACTTGACTTCCAAAAATCATGTTGTTAGGAAAGAGCTATTCTTTCTCATGCATGTCCTTGGTGTGTGCTTGCATATACCCATACTTAGTACAAGTGTGTACTAACCCTATACAAACTCTACTATTTTAGGTGCAGGCACAGGTGGACGGTAGAGCTACAGGATCATCGCTGCAGTTATCCGGACGTCCAGCATTCATCCGGTTTTTGGTAGGTCCTCATGCTTTCGAGGATGCTACTGTTTATGTTCTAGCTTAGTTTAGGAGTTGAGCTAGTGGAGCATGTTCCACTAGCGTTTCTTTCTTATTTTATTCGGACTATGTATGGGTGCCATTTTGGCAATTATACAATTATGTTATTGAACTATTTCTTTCATTTGATTATCTCTTAATGACTAGATGGTTGATGTTGAACGAATTACGAATGTATTAGAAGTGTTTAGTAAGTAATGTTTAGAAATAAAAAGTTTCAAATTTTCGCTAAAATTAACCTATGTAAAGTAAGAATGACGTAAGTAGGCTTGTCTGCGACCTCTGAGAGGTCAACGACGCCGGTCTCGTCTGGAGTCTAGATTCCGGTCGTGACAAATTTTTTTTACCGGAATCCATATTCAAATATTAAATGTGAGTAAATTATCTATAATACAAAAATATAATGCATACAAATAATTACTCACAAAATAAATAAATAAATAAATCACACAAACAATATATAACTAAATGAAAAAAAAGTGCAATGGAAGTTGGAACGAATGTATCAAACGTCTACTTAAAAAAGTAGACGTGTATGACTGAAAGCCAAAAATGGAATGTTAAATTTTTAAGCACCACATCAAATTTTCAAAGATCCAATTCGTAATTTTAACAAGAATAAGAGATTAGAGAGTAGAGACTTGAGTGAGACTTGAGAGAGTAGAAGAAGATAATATTTTTGTGCGGGAAAATAATGAAAGATTTGGGGTATTTATAGGTAAAAAAAGGGGGTGTTTTGGGGAGTAATAAGGGTGAAAGATCCATTGGTGGGGCCCAAAACCTGTTGCCCAATGACTCCTTGTAATGGCTAAAATGTTGATTAAAAACATAAAAAAAAAAGACCGGAACGGGACGGATCGGGACCGTGACCGGAACCGCAATCGGTATTTAACAGACCGAGACTAACCGATAAATCCCATTTTCCATCCCATTACCATCCCAAACCCTCTAATGACTGGATAAGCCGGAACGAATCCCGACTGATAACGCATCGGGACAGAACGGTAACAGAAACCTCGAGGTTCCATTGCCAAGCATAATTCTTAGGTCATTGGTGAAAGTTGAAATATTTTTGAATTTTTTTTTGTATTGTTTATGTGAGTTTCTTTATTTTTCGGCCATTTTTGGGCATTTACGTAATATTCAGTCATTCTAGGGTAGTTATGAAAAGAAATGAAGCTTTGCTCTATTATTCTTTATAATATTCTAAGGTCATTGGTACAATTTGAAAATTTATTTGATGCATTTTCCATATTGTTTATGTGTGTTTCTTCATTTTTTTTCCATTTTGGGGCATTTACATAATATTCGACCATTTTTGGGAAGTTCCAAAAAGAAGTAATGTGTTGTATTCGGTACGATATTCTAAGGTTATTGGTGCAAGTCAAAATTTCTTTGAGGTTCTATTGTATTGTTTATGTGTGTTTCTTGATTTTTGGCCATTTTGGGGTTTTTACGTAATATTCCATCATTTTTTGCAATTACGAAAAGAAGTAAAGTTTTATTCTATTATTCATCACGATATTGTAAGGTCATTGGTGCAAGTTGAAATTTTCTTAGGCATTTTTTGTATTGTTTATGTGTGTTTCTTGATTATTCAGTCATTTTTGGTGCATTTACGTAATAGTCGGCCATTTTTCGGCAGTTACCAAATGAACTAAAGTTTTGTTAAACTATTCTTCACGATATTATAAGGTTATTGGTGGTCAACAAATTTTCGAGGTGTTTTTTGTATTATTTATGTGTGATTCTTGATTTTTTGGTCATTTGGATATTTACATAATATTCGGTCATTTTTGGTCAGTTACAATAAGAAGAAAAGTTTTATTTGGTTACTCATTACGATATTCTTAGGTTATTGGTGCAAGTCAAAAAATATTGAGGCGGTTTTTTATTCTTTATGTGTATTTCTTTATTTTTCGGGCATTTCGGGCATTTACGTAATATCCAACCATATTCGGTCAGTAACGAATAGAAGTAAAGTTTTGTTCAATTACTCGTCACTATACTCTAAGGTCACCGGTACAAGTCTAATAAATTGAGGGTTGCTTTGTATCTTCTATGTTCGTTTCATGGGTTTTCAATCATTTGGGGTATTTACGTAATATTAGGCCCTTTTCGGGAAGTTACGAAAAGAAGTAAAGTTTTGCTCTATTATTCATCATGATATTCTAACATCATTGGTTCAAGTCAAAATTTAATTGAGGCATTATAATATTGTTTATGTGTGTTTCTTGATTTTTTGACCATTTTGTGCTATTACGTAATATAAGGCAATTTTCGAACAGTTACGAAAAGAACTAAAGTTCTGTTCTATTATTCTTCATGATATTATAAGGTCATTGGTGCAATTGAATTTTTTTTGAGGGTTTTTTTGTATCGTGATGTGCCTTTCTTGATTTTTCGATAATTTTAGGACTTTTAGACAATATTTGGCAATTTTATATAAGTTACGAAAAGAAGTAAATTTTCTTCTGTTATTTGTGATGATATCCTTTGGTCATTGGTGCAAGTAAAAAAATTGAATTTATTTTGTATTGTTTATGTTTGCTTCTTGATTTTTTGGCTATTTTGGGGGCATTTACGTAATATTCAGTCATTTTTGGGTAGTTACGAAAAGAAGTAAAGCCTTCTTTTCTATTATTCCATATGATTTTCTAAGCTCATTGATTCAATTCAAAATTTTGTTTGAGGCATTTTTCGTATTCTTTATGTGTATTTCTTTGTTTTTCTGCCATTTTGGGGGCATTTATGTAATATTCGACCATTTTTAAAAAGTTACGAAAGCAAGTAAAGTTTTTTGTTATTCACCACGATAATCTAAGGTCATTGGTGCAAATCAAAATTTTTTTGAGGCTTTTTTGTATTGCTTACGCGAGTTTCTTTATTTTTCGGCCATTTTGGGGGTTTTACGTAATATTGTGCCATTTTTTGCAATTACAAAAAGAAGTAAAGTTTTATTCAGTTATTCGTCTCGATATTCTAAGCTCAATGGTAAAAGTCGAAATATTTTTTAGGCATTTTTTGTATTGTTTTAGTTTGTTTCTTGATTTTTTGCCATTTTGGGGAATTTACGTAATATTTGTCCATATTATGGAAGTTAAGAAAAGAAGAGAAGTTTTGTTCTATTACTCGTCACGATATTCTAAGGTCATTGGTGCAAGTCAAAAACAGTTGGAGGCATTTTTTATACTATAGATGTGTGTTTCTTGATTTATTTTCTGTCATATTGGGGCATTTACGTAATATTCGTTCATTTTCGGGCAATCACGAAAAGAAGTAAAGTTTTGTTTTGTTATTTGTCACGATATCCTAAAGACATTTGAGCAATTCTAAGTTTTAGGCATTTTTTGCTTTTTTTGTGTGTGTTTCTTGATTTTTGACCTTTTTGGACATTTACGTAATATTCAGCCAAATTTCGGGCAGTTACAAAGAGAAGTAAAGTTTTGTTGTGTTACTCATCACGATATTTTAAGGTTATTGGTGCAAGTCAATAAAAAATTGGCGTTTTTTAATTGTTTATTTGTGTTTCTTGATTTTTCGGTCATTTTTGGACAGTTACAAAAAGAAGCAATGTATTGTTTTGTTATTTGTCACGATATTCTAGGACCATTGGTGAAGACAACAACATTTTGAGGAATTTTGTTTATGTGCTTTCTTGATTTTTGAGCCATTTTTTGGGCATTTACGTAATATTTGACCATTACGAAAAGATGTTAAGTTTTGTTCTATTACTTGTCACAATATTCTAAGGTCATTCGTGCAAGTAAAAAAAAAGAGATGTTCTTGTATTACATATGTGTGCTTCTTGATTGTTTCGGCCATTTTAGGGAATTTTTGGGCAGATACGAATAGAAGTAAAGTTTTGTTCTGTTATTCGTCACGATATTCTAAGAATGTTGGTGAAAGTCAAAATTATTTTGAGGCATTTTTGTATTTCTATGTGTGTTTCTTGATTTTAAGTCATTTCGATGCATTTACGTAATATTCGGTGAATTTGAGGCAGTTAAGAAAAGAAGTAAGGTTTTGTTTAGTTATTCATCACAATATTCTAAGGTCATTAGTGCAGGTCAAAAACATTTTGAGGAATTTTTGTATTGTTTATATGTTTCTTGATTTTTGGCCATTTTGTGGCATTTATGTTATATTCAGGCTTTTTGGATAGTTACAAAAAGAAGTACAATTTTGTTTTGTTATTCGTCAAGATATTCTTAGGTCATTGGTTCAACTCAAATTTTTTTGAGGCATTTTTTTATTATTTTGTGTGTTTCTTAATTTTTCGGTCATTTTGGGGCATTTACATAATATTCGGCCCTTTTCGGGCAATTACGAAATGAAATAAGTTTCTTTTTTTTATCCGTCACGATATTCTAAGTTCATTGGTGCAAGTCAAAAAACTTCCAAGGCGTTTTTTGTATTGTTTATGTGTGTTTCTTTATTTTTTTGTCATTTTGGGGCATTTACGTAATATTTGTCCATTTTTGGGCAGTTAAGAAAAGACGTAAAGTTTTGTTTGGTTATTCGTCATGACTTTCCAAGGTCTTTGGTGCAAGTTGAAGTTTCTTTTAGCCGTATTATGTATTATTTATGTGTGTTTATTGATTTACCGGTCGTTTTGGGACATTTACGTTATATTCGACTATTTTTGGGCAATTACAAAAAGAAGTAAAAAACATTACTATTATTTCTCACGATATTCTAAGGTCATTGGTGCAAGTCGAAATTTTTGAGGTATTTTTTATGTGTTTCTTGATTTTTCAGCCATTTTAGGGCATTTACGTAATATTCGGCCATTTTCGGACAATTACGAAAAGAAGTAAAGTTTTTCTTGTTATTTGTCTCAATAATCTAATGTCATTGGTGCAAGTAAAAAATTTTCTGAGTCCTTTTTTGTATTGGTTATGAATGTTACTTGAATTTTTGGTCATTTTGGGGATTTACGTAATATTTGATTAATTTTCGGCAGTTACTAAAAGGCGTTAAGTTTTATTCTATTATTTGTCAAGAGAATCTAAGTCATTCGTGCAAGTAAAAAACATTTGAGGTGTATTTTGTATTGTTTATGTATGTTTTCGGGTATTTTCGGATATTTATGTAATATTCGACCATTTTCAGGCATTTACGAAAAGAAGTAAAGGTTTGTTGATTTATGCATCACAATATTCTAAGATCATTGGTTCAAGTTCCAATAATTTTGAGGCATTTTTTATATTAGATATGTGACTTTCTTGATTTTTCGGCAATTTTTAGTATTAACATAATATTCGGCCATTTTTGGGAAGTTACGAAAAGATTTAAAGTTTCGTTATGTTATTCGTCATAATATTTTAAGGTCATTGGTGCAGGTCAAATTTTTTTAGGCATTCTTTATATCATTTATGCGTTTTTCTTGATTTTACAAACATTTTAGGGAAATCATGTAATATTCAGCTATTTTCAGACAGTTACAAAAAGAAGTAATGTTTTGTTCCTTTACTCATCATGATATTGTAATGTCATGGTGCAAGTTAAAAAAATTTGAGAAAATTTTTGTATTGTTTATGTGTGTTTCTTTATTTTTCAGCCATTTTGGGGGGCATTTACTTAATATTCGGTCATTTTCGGGCAATTACAAAAATAAACAAAGTTTTTTTCTACTCTTCATCACAAAATTTTGAGGTCATTAGCGAAGATTGGTGCATTTTTTGTGTTGTTTATGCGTGTTTCTTGATTTTTCGACAATTTTGGGGCATTTACGTAGTAATCCGCCATTTTAAAGTTGTTACGATTGATGAGTCCATAGATTGGACTCATTTAGGGCTATATTTTGATATAAATAGTGTCCTTAAATTATTTTTTGTCTCAATTAGAGATGAATAACGTTAAGTTTCATGTACTTTGAGTTTGATGCAAAGCATGGACACTACTTGGCAAAAAAAGCAAAAAGGATGAAAAGAACAAATAAATGAAAACCTAAGGATCGCTGATATTTTTGAAGATGGCCTTATATTCCAATATGCTGAGCCCTAATGGAAAGAATCAAATCATTGGTGAAAAGGAGCAGTCGACGCATCATGAGCAGTTCCGCAAAGTAGTACCTTATCGCCCAGTGATCTAGAACACGAAGATGCTTGGACTAAGAGCAAGACTTGAATGAAGTTGCCAAAGGGCGAATCACCGACTTGATCGGTGATTATGACTAACTGCGCGGAGTGATCCTCTACAACACTAATATTTGAAAACTATAAATACTTGTTGAGCGTTTTGTCTTAGTATCAAGAATTATTAGACTTTTATCAATTTTTATCATATTTGTATAAGAAGAACTCGAAGACCAAGAAGGGTTTCATCTCCGAGGATTTGGACTTGGGTCTCTTGGATTCTTCATTCTTGGCATGTAACAAGACTGAATTTTTCATACCTATTTGAATGCAATCTCATTTTGGTATAACTTTCTATCTCTTGTTCATTCCTAGCTAAAACAAAACTTCTTGGGGTATGATTTTGTGAATATGGGTTAAAATAGTTGTTGGGTTTTGCTTGTTGATAGTTTATTCGTAGTTTAATTGTGATTTCCTTCTGTAGTTGTGGATGAATCTAATCAGGTTGTAGTTGCAAATATAATCTCATACATATGTTTCCCGTTTGCGAGAGACAGAGAGGTCGAGTCTAAGACTACTAAATTGATGGTCGGTGGGAGAGGATCGACATAGGTTCATATCGAGAGAGTGAACCCTAGTCTCACACCACACACTCAGCTCGATAGAGTGAGTGGGTAAAGGCGGAGGTTGTGCTTCATGCGACAAATGGGTGTCCGAGAGGAACCCATTTGAAACAGGCTAAGTTGTCAAGAGAGAGCTTATCCACCTTAAAGTCTAGCATAGTCACAATTACTCTATTAATTAATTATCAAAATTATGTACCCAATAATCTCCTTTATCTCGTATTCCTATCACATCCCAAAAATTCCCCCTCTCCTTGATTTAGAACTCCTTGGTAATTTTGCTTTTTTTCTTACTATTTGTGACAAAACCCCCATTGATAATTGACGTTTGTGTCAACCCTTTGATTTAATATGTTTTTATCCGATAATGTTTGTAGCTATCAATAGTTAGAACCAGATTTTACTTTTCTATTGATACTCACAACCGCTCGTTGTGGAAACAACTCCAACCCTCGGTTGGGTTACAATACTATGGTTTGATCATCGACACTCGCATTGAAAATTGTGTCTTTGATAACGTCACCGATCAAAGTGGTGCCGCTGTCGGGGAGTGGTGTCACTTGAGAATTTTTAGTTAAGTAAATTTTTTGAATTTTTAGTTAAGTAAATTTTTTGTTCTTGTTAGTTATAGTTTTACTAACTTAATTTTTAGTTTTGTTCTATTTTGTTGGCGCGAACTTCTCACGGCATAAGAGTACAAGCAATGGGAATAGCCGCCAAGTAGGACATCCAGAGGGTTGTGCTCTTCGTCAATATAACATTGAGGATGTTAATAGTGTCTAAACCCGTCCAAAGTGGATGATATGGGTGTAATCAGTATGCCACAGGGTGATACAAATGCAATATTCGAAGTTACAAGCACAACATTCCAGCTCATACATTCAAGAGGATTATATGGAGGGTTAGAGCATCAGGATTCACATAAGCACATAATAAGTTTTGTTGAGGTGTGCACCCCTTTATCATTCAAGAGCCCATCGCAAGAATCCGTACGACTTTGCTTGTATCCATTATCACTGACTGTCGAGGCTACTAAATGGTTGGTTGAGCTTCCAAATAATTCTATCAAATCATGGGAAAAGTTGGGTACGACCTTTCATAAAAGATTGTTTCCTCTATAAAAAGTGATAAAACTGAGGGATGACATTCAGAATTTTAACCCTCAAGAGGGCGAACCAATTCACGAATCATGGACAAGGTTCAAGAGACTTTTTTGAAAGTTCCCAACATGGACTTTCAAGTGAATTATTACTCGAATACTCTAGTTGTAGTCTAGACTCGGTGAACAAAGGGATATCAAATCAATTGGTGCATGGAGGAATAATGTTATAATCATTTGAAGAGGCTTCCTTTATCTTTGATGGTATGAATAGAGTAAACAAATCATGGTACACCAAAGATGATCAAGTTTCCCCATTATGCTTCAAATTAAGGAAAGAACAACTCAATAAAGAGAAGGAGAGGGATGAAAAATAAAAAAAGTTATCTTAGATGGAAATTCTGTAGGAACACATGAAGCAGACATATGGAGTGTTTCAAGTTGAGGAGGGTTCTTCTTCCGGTTACTCAAGACCATAGGAGAATCAAGGTTGGAACTCCAAAAGACACGAGGTAGATTTTCACCTACGCTATCAACAACGGGGTGAAAATCAAGGTTGGAACTATTATAGAGGGAATGAACCAAGAAGGTCCCACCAAGATTGGATTGAGCTAGATGATTGTGAGGAAGACCGTATCAAGTTAAGTGAGAGCCCAAAATAAAAAGATAGTACAAGTAGTCCTCGGGTAAATGAGTTATGGTCATGCATACTTGATAAAGTTGAGGGCTCTAATGATCTATTGAAGGAGATGAAAAATAAATTTTCATTATTGAACGGTAAAGTAATTCTTATGTTGATGCCATCAAAATGATAGAAGGTAAATTGAGTCTATTATCAGCTCAATTATCTTCCAAGACACTAATGGGAGATAATGAAAGAGAATTGGTGG
Source organism: Solanum sitiens (assembly GCA_016801875.1). Lineage (NCBI taxonomy): Eukaryota > Viridiplantae > Streptophyta > Magnoliopsida > Solanales > Solanaceae > Solanum > Solanum sitiens. The sequence continues at coordinate 1,957,666 of JABWTJ010000204.1, read as the reverse complement.
TAGTTACCCGTAGTGGAAAGGTGGCAAATGGGGATGTGAGAGAATATGAGGATTCTAAAAGGCATGAAAAGAGTCAAGATATGGAGAAACAAGAATTACCTATTGAACAAAACTCTCCAAAAAAACATGAAGATGAAGAAAAGCAACATGTTCATGTTCCAAAAGTTTTGCACCATCTACCCAAAATACCCCCACCATTTCCTCGGCGCTTGAAAAAGAAGAATGAAGACGAGAAGTTCAAAATTCTTACCAGTATTTAGAATTTTCAATTAACCTTCCTCTGGTGGAAGCATTGCTAGAAATGCTGGGATACGCCAAGTTCATGAAAGAGATGGTGACAAAGAAAAGGAGTTTAGACTATGAAACTATTGAAGTACCCCATAGCTGCAACACAATCATGATAAAGGAGTCAATCACTACAAGGGAAGATCTCGGGGCACTCACCATCCCGTGCACCATTGGCATGCTCCAATTCACTAAAGTTTTGTTTGATTTAGGAGAAAGCATTAATTTGATGTCCTACACAATATACAAACAACTTGGTCTGGGAGAACCAAAGGCAACAAGTATGATACTCCTTATGGAAAATCGATCAATAAATCACCTAGTAGGAGTACTCCATGACATCTTGGTGAAAGTTGATCGATTTATATTTCTAGTTTATTTTGTGATTTTAGACTGTGATATTGATGTTGAAGTCCCTATTATTTTGGAAAGGACGTTCTTTGCAACCGAGAGAGTATTGGTGGATGTCAAAAGTGGAAAATGAAAGTTCAAAGTAAATGATGATGAGGTAACCTTCAATATTTGTAAAACCATGAAACAATCAAGAGATATCCATGTGGTGTTTACTGAGGATGTTATAGATGAGGCAGTTGAAATCGTGAGCCATTTAATGCAAAAGAATGAACCCCTTGAATATGTGCTTGCTAATTATGAAGTACTAGCTGCCTTTTCGGGGTTAGGAGTATATTCAAGGAATCCAATCAAGTTGAATATCAACCTAAAAAAATAGAGAAAGTCCTCCTGCAAAGCCATAAACCGAGGAACCGCCAAACTTGGAGTTGAAAGAACTACCCTCACATCTAAAATATGCCTTCTTGGGAGCCAATAATACTTTACCAGTAATTATCGCAGCTGACGTGCTTGTAAGCAGGTAAAATTGTTCATTGATGTACTGAGGAAGCATATAAAAGCTATAGATGGACTATAGCGGATAAAGTAGGCAGTCCTCCTAGCATATGTACACACAAGATTCAGCTTTATAATGAATGTAAACCTAGTGTGGAACATCAACGGAGATTGAATCTACCTATGCAAGAGGTAGTAAAAAAGAGATTATCAAATGGTTAGACGAGGGAGTTATCTACCTGATTTCAAATAGTAAATGGGTATGCTCAGTGCAATGTGTGCAAAAAAAGGGAGGTCAAGGGGAAACTCATGCGGACTAGACCAGCAACTGGGTGGAGAGTGTGCATGGACTATTGAAATCTTAATTCATGGACCGAAAAGGACCACTTTCCAATGCATTTTATGGACCAGATGCTTGATCGGCTATCAGAAAGAGGGTGGTATTGTTATTTTAGATGGGTACTGATACGCTCAAATTTACTTCATAAATAAGAAGTAAAGCGGTCGTATCAAGTAAAGAACCCAACTAATGAGGTTGGGATCGATCCCACAAGGAAAATAGTTCAGAGTGAACTTTATTCTATTATTACTGTTATTTAGCCAACTATTTTTCGAGAAAACAATAGACAAAAAGGGGGGTTTTATTTCTAAATTAATGAAAATGATTAACTAAATAAAAATGAACAACTAACAGATTCAGCTTTCGAAGTTTAATCAAATTATAAAAGTAACTAGGGCTTAAGTGTTCCCCACAGGTTCCTAACTTGGTAAATCTAACTATAACAATTCTATCCTAATATGTTGCATGTAAAGTGATAAGTTATGTATCTCTAAATCCTTAGTCCGACATCTAGAGAATTTCACTCCGCACCTTGGTCCGGCTATGTGTGTTGCTATACTAACCCTTATCTTTACCTCATATTAAGCATTGTATTCGGTATTTGACTAAGTTATTACCTCGTACCAACCAATACTAGCCTATTAGATAGTCTACACTAAATCTATGTTGATAATTCTTTTCCTATTATCTACCTCCTTGGTCCGGCAAGTAGCATTTAAGGCTAGTTCTAACGTTGACCATCCGTTAAAAAGACTTCTACACGAAAGAATTATCAATACATGCAAGACATCACTCTAGAATTGTTATTTAAGTTAGATTTTTACCTCGTTATTCACCCATGGTTCCCACAACCCTAGCTATGAGGTTTAGTTACCCATGTTCATAATTACACAATTCATATTGTTAATGGAAGAATTCATGCACTTACTTTTCTGAGAACGAATAAATTTCCAGAATTTAACTTGATTAATCAACAAAATCACCAACAATCAATTCCCAAAAAAGTATCTTAATTCCCAAAATCGAGAGTTCAATACTATAATAAGAGAACTAAAAATTATCCAGAAATTCTAACCCCCAAAACGAGGTTTTTCAAACTATTTATAATAAAAACAAAATCTAATCAAAGATTGATTCTATTTACTAAAAATCTGTCCAAACGCGTCTGGGTCGATCTACCACGTGACGGACCTTCATGGACACGACGGACCTTCATGGCCTCCGTCGTCCTATACTTCACACATTCTTCTGTTGCTTTCTTCATTCCCCTCGACATATAGGTATGACGGACCATTTCAAGCACGACGGTCCGTCGAGGGTCTCCGTTCCAAAATACTTGAACTTCTTAGAATTTGGGTATTGGGACTACTTCTCTGATAATCACGACGAACAAGCAGGACGGACCATCGTGGCTATGACGGTCCGTCATGGACTTCCGTAATCCCACACTTGGTCAGACTTCCCCATCTTCCTTCAGCAACTTCTCTCCTCACTACGATGCCACCTACGGACCGTCACAGCCACGACGGACTGTCATAAGTTCCGTAGGTGGTCTCTTCTGCATTTCTTTCTCAAAAACTTCCGCGTTCATCCTTGGACAGATTTTCTGCAAATAAAGAGAAACTTACATAAAAATCAACACAAAAAGGCTTTCGACACACACTAAACTTAAGGCAAAAGCATTATAAATACCGTGAAACCACGGTACATCAACACCCTCAACTTAAATTCGTTGTTTGTCCTCAAGCGACGCACTATGACTCACTACAAAATCTTCGTACAAGAGTATCCATATTTTAACTTTCGCAATCATTTGGCTATCAATCCCGATTATTCTCATTATGTTCATGCATGGTATCACTATTAGGCATTGACTTGTGTAGAATCAGACCATGACACAGACTCACTATGCAATGACACTATCCTCTTCAATTTCTCACCGAGATGCTAATATTTCTGGTGTTGCAACTACTGTCCTCACTTCAAATAACATCCTCATTTTTCACACAATGATTTTAGTTTGAGTATAAGGATCACTTTTCGACACTCACTCTCAGAACAAATTCACAACTCATTTATACATATTGCCATAGGCTTGCCCTTATTTTCACTACTTCAAGTTCGCCATACAACTCTTAGGATCACAATAGGACTTTTTTAGATTGTAACATAGGCTCAGGGTCAGGTAGGGTATATTTAGGTATACTTTAGTGACTTATTGCCCTCCTTGACATATCGGCTAAGCGTACCACCTTTTTACCATTTTATTTCGCCCTATTACTCAATTTTCTTTTCAATTTGCTGTTTTCCCTTTCTTATCCTTATATGTAAGTGACTTTTCTCTTTTCTTGTGTTTATTTTGCTTTTTATTCATATATTTTTTTTAGTCACTTCTGTTTTATTCTTTCTTTCTCTTCATTCTTTCAACCCACTTTCCGGGGTTTTCCTTATAACAGCCACCCTCAACTCTTGATTTTGCCATGAGTCAAGGTTCACAATACCCATAGTTGGGTCAGGGCCAAAACAAGGTTGCTTTCTGCATTAGCCACCCTCAACTTATGCTTTTGGCATAAACTGAGGTGCACATGTCCAAGGAGGGACCAGGGCCAACACATTGTTCCCAGAGAAGATCATTTGGGGTGAAAAAGAAAGATCTATTTTAAGCTCAATTCATTTGGATCAAAAAGGGATTAACTTCATTTGGTTTTCTATTATTTTTAGGCTCAAGATTGACTATTTCGAACAAGGGCCTATGATCCTTTCCTAATTGATTGATTTGACTCACTTTTAGCAGGACTAATCAGGCAAGTTCTAGCTCAGTATTGATGGTGGACATTCGAATTCACCTCACACTCACTTGACATTCCTTGCATTCCCAGATTATTAGACACCTAGTTCAAGTCTTAGATTCAGGATCATGCAGTAGTGTATCTTTATTTCATGTTTCAAACCACACAATTATCACTTACTATGCCTAGTCATGCATCATTTTGATTATCGAGATATCATATTTATTTTAGCCATCATGCTTTAGATTTATATTATGTACATAAGATATGATATGCCGGTTCAACAATAAAAGTAATCAGTCTTTTGGGGAAAAAGAACACATGCAAGAAAACCCCAAAAGAGGATCGTGAACTTGGGCTACTCAGAATTCACCCAAGTACTCACTTTCCATTTACCCCACCCCCAACAAAAAGATATGCAATTGTCCCCAATGCATAGAAAAGCGAAACTACGCGAAAGGTAAGTGAATCAAACCTGAGGCGCTAAGCTCCGGGGATCAGCAAGCTGGTGGGTCCGGTTCACCAGAACCCACTCCCTACGTAGTCTGGACACCCTCAGTAATGTCCTCAGCATCAACAGCACCATCAGTAGTGCCTCCCACAGAATCTAATCTAGGAGCTAGACGCCCGGGCAGCTAACTCTACAGCCCTCAACTTACGAGCCTCCTCGTCAGCAATCGAGGCTCTCCTCGCAGCCTCCATATCACGGCGCTCCTTCTTCCTCGCCCTAGCCTCTTCCTCCTCTCGACCCCTGCGTCTCTTGGCATGCTCTCGTGGGGGAGGTGGTGGAACATCAGAAGTGGCAAAAAGAGCAACCATCACTGTGTCATCAGCAGGCTCTGCAGAAGGGGCCTCAGACTCAGGCACCCTCGCCTCTAAGATCGTATCAATATCAGCCCGCATACTCTCAACCGCAGCCTGAAGGGTCGACATGTCCACCGGAGGTGCTAGTCGGGCTAGCACTCGCAACTCAAAAGCGTCTAAGCGCTGATGTACCTCTGTGATCTTCCTCTCTGTGTGCTGTGCCATCTTGCGCTCCATGCGCTCCTCTGCCTCAGCAATAGTCCTCTGCATCCAAGGCTGGATGTGATGCAGAAGTGTAGCCATCTGTGCCTCGAGTTTCTGGACCCTAGCAAGTGGGACCAGAGTGGCGGAAGGAGCCGAGCGAGAGGAGCTCGGGGCAGTGCTACTACCCAGGATAGACTCGACCGGGGTAGTGTCAGTGTGTGCAGAAGCAGCCTGGGAAGCCGCATGAGCATGCTCTATGGTATCGGCCAGGTTCTCACTGAGTGAGACCACCTCCGAGCGGGGCCCTCTGCGTGGAGCCAACTCATTGGCCTCATCCCTGATGAGGCCGATGTCAACATTTCCTTGCGGGGTCCTGAGCTGGTCAATATGCCAAATAGGCACACCTGCGGATCTGCATAAACAGAAAACCATGCAAGGAAAAGGGTAAGCCGTGGTGACCTTGAAGGCCCTCTCGTGCATGACCGCCTGGAGAAGCCAAGCGAAGTTGACCTCGAACCCTGCCATCATTGCGGCCATCAGAACTGCACGATCCCATGTGACTATATTATCCGCAGCAGTGGGGGAGAGGCAGTGGCGGACTATCAACCAAAGAAACTTGGCCGTAAAGGTCAAGTTGGCCTTCCTTATGGCTCCCTTTGGCTCCATCACCCAATCCGCAGCCTCTCCATCAATAGACAAGTGCTGGGCCATCCACATCTAACGGTAGTCGAACTTGGCGGTGAGAGGTGTCCTGGTGGTGTCAACATCCTCGCCGTACAGATATCGGCAGATGGATGGTAGGGAGATGTCGACCTGTATTCTGCGTACTTGGACGTGCTCAAGTGGGGCCTATTTGGCGGGGGCAGACAGCCTATCTATCTGTGATCGGAGAGTGGCCACATAAGAGGCATAGAACTCTCGGACTAACTCCTCACTGTAGCGGCCCAAAGAATGAGCCGTCCACTCCAGCCGGTTTCTGGTGAAAAGAGTGTGAATATCTGGCATGGTGGGGAGACTTCCCGTAAGGACCCGCCTCTCCAGTGTAAGGGTCTGTGTCATGACGCCTTTGTCATTGAGAACTTTGGCGTCTAAGTATACTTTGTATTGCCCGTCGACACACCACCGGTTGGGCTAATCGGCAACCGGGGCAGGGACTCCAGTTGGTGAGCCAGGGGTGGAGTCAGTGCTGTTAGCCTCATCATCCGAGGCAGACTGTGTAGCTGTGGCGGGGGCAGAGGCTTCTGCGGACCCGGAGGCTTCCTCTGACCACGAAACTCCTAAGGAGCCAGATGCTCCTTCGTCTTGGGCAGCTGACCCAGAAGGTGTGCCGGTCAGTGTGCGCTCCTCATCAGACTGGGAGGCAGTGACTACGCCGGACGCCACCTTCTTGGGTGTGACTCTAGGTGCACGTGGAGTTCGTGCTGTAGTAGCAGTGCCGGGGGCATGTACTCGGGATCATGCTCATCATCAGAGCCTATCACCAGTCGGGCAGACGGGGCAACAGATTTGGAACGCCCACGTGCGTAAACGCGATCTTGTTTAGGTGCCACGAGAGATAGTACCTGGCACGATGGAGTAATGCGATGGTCCGTCACAGGCGTGACGGTCCGTCACATGTATCCGTCAGTGAATGTGGCAGAGTAATTTTCTGCAGAACTTCCTGGAGATATGCTACCTGAAAATTTACAACCCATTAGTAGAAAATGCTACCGTTACTGGAAAGAAAACTATAAAGTGGTTAGATTATACATATTGGGTTGCCTCCCAACCAGCGCCTGATTTAACGTCGCGGCACGACTGAGGACACTCGATTACTCAGACTTCATCAAGATGATATGTCTCAATCACCTCATTCGCCGATTCCACATGACCTATATAGATTTTTAGACGTTGTCCGTTCACCTTAAACCGCACACCTTCCTTGTTCTCCAACTCAACCGCTCCATGAGGGAATAGTTGGGTGATCAAGTAAGGGCCAGTCCATTTGGACTTGAGCTTGCCTGGAAATAAGCGCAATCTAGAGTTGAATAAAAGTACCGACTCCCCAATCAGAAACTCTCGTTTCTCGATTTTTAGGTCATGGTTCTTCTTCATCTTTTCTTTGTACAGGGCTGAACTTTCATAAGCTTTTAGGCGAAATTCATCGAGTTCATTTAACCCATTTAACCATTGTTCTGCAGCTTCGTTCCAGTCCATTTTTAACTTCTTCATAGCCCATATGGCTTTATACTCTAATTCAACCGGAAGGTGACATGATTTCCCATATACTAGTTGGTATGGGGACATACCTATGGGAGTCTTATTCGCTGTCCGGTAGGCCCAAAGAGCATCATCAAGCCTCCTTGACCAATCTGTTCTACTAGCGTTCACTGTTTTTGACAAAATCTGTTTGATCTCCTTATTTGATACTTCAACTTGCCCACTAGTTTGAGGATGGTAAGGAGTGGCCACATTTTGGCGAACCCCATATTTCTCCAATAATCCCTTTAACAATTTGTTGTAAAAGTGGGATCCCCCATCACTAATAATTGCCCGTGGGGTACCAAATCGAGAGAATATATTCTTTTTTCAAGAATGCAGTGACACTCTTCCCCTCATTGTTCGCGAGGGCGATAGCTTCCACCCACTTAGATACATAATCAACTGCTACTAAAATATACTTCATTCTATGAGAACTCACAAATGGACCCATAAAGTCAATACCCCAAACATCAAATAACTCAATCACAAGAATGGGGTTTAGAGGGAGCTCTTGCTTTCTTGAAATGCCGCCATCTCTTTGGCATCTATCACACGCTTTGGTGAACTCATGAGCATCTTGATGATTAGTTGGCCAATAGTAACCACATTGTAAGATTTTATGAGCAGTCCGGACACCACTATGATGTCCACCAAAGGGTGAGGAATGGCATGCCTCTAAAACACTCAACATCTCAACTTCTGGCACACAACGCCGAATAAGCCCATCATCACAACTCCTATATAAGTATGGTTCATCCCAAAAGAACTTCTTCACATCGTACATGAACTTTTTCCTTTGATGAAAAGACAAGTCCGATGGAACAATATCACTAGCTAAGTAGTTCGCAAAATCTGCGAACCATGGAATCAAGTCTTGTGAGGCAGCCAATACATGCTCATCGGGGAACGTGTCATCAATATCAGTCTTATCCCCCAACTCTCTCATAGCTTCATCTTCTAAACGGGACAAGTGATCAGCAACTTGATTTTCGGTCCCTTTTCTATCCCTTACCTCAAAGTCAAATTCTTGCAGTAGTAATACCCAACGAATTAACCTCGGTTTCGCATCCTTCTTTGCCATCAAATATCTCAGGGCTGAATGGTCAGTATGCACTATAACTCTAGTACCTAGCAAATAGGAGCGAAATTTTTCAAAAGCAAATACTACTGCAAGGAGCTCTCGTTCAGTTACTGTATAGTTCTTCTGAGCTTCATTGAGGGCTTTACTAGCATAGTAAATGGGATGAAGGATTTTGTACCTTCTTTGTCCCAATACCACACCAAGGGCAACCCCACTCGCATCACACATCACCTCAAATGGACTGTTCCAATCTGGAGAAATAATGATAGGTGCAGATACCAATTTTTCTTTTTGCTCGCCGAATGCTTTAAGACAGGATTCGTCAAAATAAAATTTACAATCTTTCTCCAGCAGTTTGCACAACGGATGTGCAATTTTTGAGAACTCTTTGATGAATCTCCTGTAAAAACCTGCATGCCCAAGAAAACTTCTCACACCTTTTACAGAGATAGGTGGAGGAAGTCTCTCTATCACCTCGACTTTGGATCGATCAACTTCTATACCCTTTTCTGAAATACGATGGCCCAAAACAATACCTTCTTTGACCATGAAGTGGCATTTTTCCCAATTGAGTACTAAATTGCAGTCTTCACATCTCTTAAGAACCTCAGATAAATGGCTCAAACATTGCTCGAATGATTCACCAACCACAGAAAAATCATCCATAAAAACCTCAATAGTATCTTCCACCATGTCGGAGAATATTGACATCATACATCTCTTGAACGCAAAGGTCCCATATGGACAAGTAAAGTGGTCTTCTCTTGATCTTCTGGTGCAATAGAAATCTGATTATACCCTGAATAACCATCAAGAAAATAGTACCACCCTTTTCTAGCGAGTCTATCCAACATCTGATCCATGAAGGGCATGGGAAAATAGTCCTTTTCGGTCCATGCATTTAATTTCCGGTAATCCATACACACCCTCCATCCAGTCACCGGCCTCATTGGAACAAGTTAATTTTTTTCGTTGGGGACCACAATCATTCCCCCTTTCTTAGGTACACACTGAACAGGGCATACCCAAATACTATCAGCGATCGGATATATTACTCCAGCATCCAACCATTTTATGATTTCCTTCTTCACGACCTCTTGCATAGGTGGATTTAAGCGTCTCTGGTGCTCAATACTTGGCTTATGATCAGGCATGAGTTGGATTTTATGAGAACAATATCAGGAGGGATCCCAATAATGTCCACAATGGTCCACCCAATAGCTCTTTTGAACCTTTTTAGCACTTTCACCAAACTCTCCACTTGTTGTTCATTCAGGTCTGATGCAATAATTACTGGCAATGTGTCACCGTTTCCTAAGAATTCATACCTGAGATGAGGTGGGAGAGCTTTTAGTTCTAACTTTGGAGCCTCCTCTATAGATGGTTTAGCGGGTGGAGACTCGCGATTCTTCATGTCTAGCTCATATTTCTTTGGTTTAAACCGAACATTACCATGATCAAGAGCAATGACTAATGACCCATATTCTTCAATGCATTTGTTATCAAAATTCATTATCACTGCCGCCAGTGCTTCTACACCTAGACGTTCTTCTATTTGTGTCTCGGGTGATTCACCAACTTTGTAAGATATAGCAGATACCGATTGGAGCTCACTACTCTGCCGCATGGATCTACAAATGTTGAAAGTCACTTCTTCATTGTTCAATCGAAATTTCATTTGCCCCTTTTCCATATCAACTAAGGCTCTACCCGTAGCAAGGAACGGCCACCCAAGAATAATAGGCACCTCAAAATCGACTTCACAATCAAGAATAACAAAATCTGTAGGAAATATGAACGACTCCACTTTTACTAGCACATCATGGAGTATCCTATAGGCCTTTTTACTGTTCAATCGGCCATCAATAGCCGCATCACAGTGGGCTTTGGGTCACCCAAACCCAACTTCTTGTAAATCGAGAGGGGCATGAGATTTATGCTTGCCCCCAAATCACATAATGCTTTCGCAAAATGTAATAACCCGATTGTACAAGGAATAGTGAATGCACCCGGATCTTCTTTCTTTTGCACTAAAGACCTTGTAGCAATAGCACTACAATGCTGCATTCTGTCATCATCCTCAAAAGTGACCGATCTTTTCTTTGTAACCAGATCTTTCATAAACTTGGCATAACCGGGCAATTGTTCAAGAGCTTATACCAAAGGGACATTGATAGAAAGTTGCTTCAACATTGTTATAAAACGCCGATATTTACCATCCTCAGTCTTTTTCATTAATCTTTGAGGAAAGGGTGGTGGTGGTCTAGGCATGGGAGTTACCTTTTTAGGCACTTCAACATCTTTTTCAGTGTTATCTTCTACTTCATCACTAACCTCTACCACTTTATCATTTTCTCTCATCACCTTTTCCACAATAGACGGCATAAGTGGGTCAATAGTTTGTTTACCACCACGAGTAGTAATTGCCATACAGTGTCCATCATTTTTTGGAATTTGGACAGTGTTGCTAGGGAGAGTGCCCGGTTGCCGTGTGTTCACAGTTGCAGATAATTGGGCCATTTGCAATTCAAGCTGCTTAATTGATATGGCATGTGTATCGACTTTCTGTCCAATACCCGCTACATCACTCCTTAACTCTTTCGTGTGCTCATCACTAGCATCGAACTTCATCATCATCTTGTGCAACATATCCTCAACTCGCGCCATACTACCTCCACCATCCTTAGGAGCAACTTCACGATTTTGAGGAGGAACATAGGGCCCACTCCTATCATTTTTGTTACCATAGTTACCCCTATTGAAGTTGTTGTCGCTGTTGTAATTTCCCTCACGGACATAATTACCCTCACGGTTGTAGTTACCATAGTTCCGACCTTGATTCCCTTGACCTTGGTGCCAATTCTCCTGATTGGAGCCTTGGGCATTCGGTCAGAAACCCCCCGTCTGATCATTTACTACATAGGAATCTTCCTCATAATAATACTCATCAGTTGGTGGTGGTGGTTTAGACAAGTAGTTCACTGCGTTTATCTTTTCTGCACCCCCTGTGACATGTTTTAACACCAACCCAAGCTCAGTTCTCAACTGTGCCATCTCTTCACGAATCTCATCTGTGGCTGGGTTGTGTGTGGATTGCACTGCAAAAGTATTTCTCCCAGTATCTGACTTCCTAGTACTCCATGCTTTATTATTCCGAGAGATTTTCTCTAATTTTTCGGAAATTTCAGCATAAGGACACTCCCCATAAGAACCACCTGCTATAGTATCCAATACCTCTTTATTATTATCATCCTGTCCCCGGTAGAAGTATTCTTTCAGTGACTCATCATCTATGCGGTGATTGGGGACACTTCTCAAAAATGAAGTGAACCTATCACAAGAACTGCTAACTGACTCTCCTGCTAGTGCCACAAAGTTGTTCACTCTGTCTTTGTGATTTAGTTTCTTGAAGACCGGGTAGTAACGTGCTAAGAAAACGTCCCTTAGTTGGTTCCAAGTGAAAATTGAGTTATAATGGAGCTCAGTGAACCAAATAGCAGCCTCTCCCGTCAGTGAGAGAGGAAATACTCTTAGCCCTATTACATCCAAGTTCAAATTAGGCCTCCCTACACAGCTTTTACACACTGCCCTCACCTTAGCTATATGGGCATGTGGGTTCTCAGACGGTAGTCCTGAAAACAAACCTCTAGCAGTGAGCATTTGCATTAGACTACTAGTGACTACAAAGGTATGACCTTCTGGTATAGGGGGCAAGACAAGTGGCCCATCAGAATCTGCAATATTATCATAACCTCTCTAGTATTCTTGAGGACGTGGAGCGGGATTTTGTCCCCTTTGTGCATCTTGACCAGGATTATCAGGTAATAATCGACAATGAGCATCAACCGGAGCTGGGATGTTCTGGTTTGGATCATCATCATTTATACCCAAGTTTCGATTCATATTGCATAGTGTACGCTCTAACTCGTGATCGTAGGGAAACAAGGGTTCTCTTCCTCTCCGTGTATTTGACATACAAGGACGTTAGTTTTAAAAAAATAAAAAAATAAAACAGAAAAAGTAAAATCAGGAAAATATTGACTAAACTTTAGTAATAAGTTTAAGTTAATCAAAAAGCTATATTCCCCGGCAGCGGCACCAATATTTGATACGCTCAAATTTACTTCATAAATAAGAAGTAAAGCGGTCGTATCAAGTAAAGAACCCAACTAATGAGGTTGGGATCGATCCCACAAGGAAAATAGTTCAGACTTAACTTTATTCTATTATTACTGTTATTTAGCCAACTATTTTCCGAGAAAACAAAAGACAAAAAGGGGGGTTTTATTTCTAAATTAATGAAAATGATTAACTAAAAATGAACAACTAACAGATTCAACTTTCGGAGTTTAATCAAATTATAAAAGTAACTAGGGCTTAAGTGTTCCCCACATGTTCCTAACTTGGTAAATCTAACTATAACAATTCTATCCTAATATCTTGCATGTAAAGTGATACGTTATGTATCTCTAAATCCTTGGTCCGGCATCTAGAGAATTTCACTCCGCACCTTGGTCCGGCTACGTGTGTTGCTATACTAACCCTTATCTTTACCTCATATTAAGCATTGTATTCGGTATTTGACTAAGTTATTACCTCGTACCAACCAATACTAGCCTATTAGATGGTCTACACTAAATCTATGTTGATAATTCTTTTCCTATTATCTACCTCCTTGGTCCGGCAAGTAGCATTTAAGGCTAGTTCTAACGTTGACCATCCGTTCTACACGAAAGAATTATCAATACATGCAAGACACCACTCTAGAATTGTTATTTAAGTTAGATTTTTACCTTGTTATTCACCCATGGTTCCCACAACCCTAGCTATGAGGTTTAGTTACCCATGTTCATAATTACACAATTCATATTGTTAATGGAAGAATTCATGCACTTACTTTTATGAGAACAAATAAATTTCCAGAATTTAACTTGATTAATCAACAAAATCACCAACAATCAATTCCCGAAAAAGTATCTTAATTCCCAAAATCGAGAGTTCAATACTATAATAAGAGAACTAAAAATTATCTAGAAAGTCTAACCCCAAAAACGAGGTTTTTCAAACTATTTATAATAAAAACAAAATCTAATCAAAGAAGGATTCTATTTACTAAAAATTTGTCCAAACGCGTCTGGGTCGACGGACCACGTGACGGACCATCATGGACACGACGGAACGTCATGGCCTCCGTCGTCCCATACTTCACACATTCTTCTGTTGCTTTCTTCATTCCCCTCAACGGATAGGTATGACGGACCATTTCAAGCACGACGGTCCGTCGAGGGTCTCCGTTCCAAAATACTTGAACTTCTTGGAATTTGGGTACTGGGACTACTTCTCTGATCATCACGATGAACAAGCAGGACGGACCGTCGTGGCTATGATGGTCCGTCATGGACTTCCGTAATCCCACAATTGGTCAGACTTCCCCATCTTCCTTCAGCAACTTCTCTCCTCACTACGATGCCACCTACGGACCGTCATAAGTTCCGTAGGTGGTCTCTTCTGCATTTCTTTCTCAAAAACTTCCGCGTTCATCCTTGGACAGATTTTCTGCAAATAAAGAGAAACTTACATAAAAATCAACACAAAAAGGCTTTCGACACACACTAAACTTAAGGAAAAAGCATTAGAAATACCGTGAAACCACGGTACATCAGGTACTCCATTAAAATGAAATCTCCATTGTGCCTGATGACCAAGAGAAACACAAAATTCACTTGTCCTTATGGAACATTTGCTTTCAAAAGTATGACATTCGTGCTATGTAATGCCCCTGAAACATTTCAGCGTTGCATGTTGTCTATTTTTACTGATATGGTCAAAGACTCTATGGAGGTATTCGTGGACAACTTCTCAATCGTCGGGGATATATTTGAAAAATGCTTAGCACACTTAAGGCAGGTGATCCAAAGATGTGTGGAAACGAATCTGGTTCTCAATTGGGAGAAATGTCACTTCATGTTCAAGGAAGATATCTTTCTAGGGTACAAGGTGTCACAGAAGGGACTGGAAGTTGACAAGGCAAAAATTAAGGTTATCAAGAAACTACCTCCATCGATTTTGGTGAAGGATGTTCGCAGCTTTTTAGGGCATGCTAGATTTTACCGAAGGTTCATCAAAGACTTCTCAAAGATTGCACACACACTCTGAAAACTCTTATAGAAGGAAGTGAAGTTATATTTTGATGATGCATGTCTGACTGCTTTTCAGTGTTTGAAAGAGAAAATAGTATGCACCCAAATCATCATCATCCCTAATTTGTTTGAATCTTTTGAAGTAATGTGTGATGCTAGTTGTATGGAATTGGGGGTAATGTTTGGTCAGAAGCGCAACAAACTATTTCATCCAATTTACTATGCTAGCAAAAATCTAAATAGTGACAGTGCAATTATACGGTCACTGAACAAGAGTTGCTTGCAGTGGGTTATGAATTTTAAAAGTTCCTAGCATATTTACTAGGCACCTAGGTAATCATACATACTGATCATGTTGCACTTCATTACTTGATGAAATAAATAGATTCAAAACCAAGATTGATAAGGTGGGTGCTACTATTACATGAGTTCTATTTTGAGGTAACAGATCAAAAGGGCTGCGAAAATCAAGTGACTGATCACTTATCAAGGTTGGAAGGAAGGGATAATGTTGAGCGACAGGTCAACATAAACGACTCCTTCCCTGATGAACATGTGTTTGCAATATATCTTAAACATACACCATGGTATAAATATTTTGCAAATTACATTGTGTGTGGGATAATACCGGATGAGTTGACCTTTTACCAACAAAAGAGGTTCATGTTCGATGTAAAAAAGTATTTTTGGGATGAACCATACCTTTTTCTAGAGTTTGCTTACCATTTAATTAGAAGGTGTGTTCCAGAACAAGAACAAACACGTAAAAATCAGCTAAAAAATGACATACAAAAAAGTGACAGACAACAAACCAACAACCTTTGCCACGCTGTATGTTGCTTTTTAATTAAAATAATTTGTTTTAAATCGATGTACGTCATCGCGTACACCCTTGCTTTGTTTCGCGGATTTTTGATCAAAATATATATATAATCAATAATTTATTATTTTATGTATATAGCGACACAGTCCGTCACTTTTTATTAAAAATAATTATTTATAAATTAAAAAATCCACACCGTCTTTTTATTAATTTTTATTGTTTAATTATTTTTAAGAAAGCGGCGTACATCGTCTCTATCTCCGTCGCTTTTTGGTAAAATTATTTGGTCAAGTATTTTTAAAAAAGGGACGGACAATGTCTCTTTGTGCGTCGCTTTTTGGTCAAAAATTTAGTCAAGCATTTTAATAATAAAAGCGACGGCATAGAGATGTTCTCCATCGCTTTTCATGAAATATCTGATATTATAGATCGGGTTTTTCTCATTTTCCCATCTCTCCCAACCCTTATTCTCTCCCCCATCCCCTCTATCAATTTTTTGTCCCCGTTGCCGCCCTTCTTCGATCCATCCCTATTGTCGCCACTGTCCCCTTCGCCTTCGTTGTCGCCGTCGCCACCCTTGCAGTGTCCGGTGCTGCCTCTCCTAATTTGTTAAGGCATGTTTTAATTAATTTTTCAATTCTAGTTATTATAATTGATTGTTTGTCAGTAGATTATTGTTTTTGTTTGTTGGGTTGCCTTATTCATTTGTTAATTTCATTTGATTATTGTTAGTAAGGTATAGTAAATTGTTGATTTTTATTTTAGGGTTATTTTGAATTGGGATTGTTAGTTAGAGAAGAATTGGGATTGTTAGTTAGTGAAGAATTAGTACTAGATTTTTATTTAGGGTTTATTTGAATTGGGATTGTTAGTTAGTGAAGAATTGGGACTTTTTGATTTCGGGACTAGTTTTAACTTGAGAATATGTAATGTGAGGTTGAATTGAGATTTTTTTTTTGTATTATATTGATTGTTAGTTAGTAAAGTGTTAATAAGAAGTTAGAAATAAGTAATTAATGAAGTGTTATGCTTAGATGATGTTTTTTTTTGTTGAGTTAAAACTTAAATATCTATAACTAATTGTTGGATTTAGATAACAATTTGAATTTAGAATTTGAAGTTGAACTTGAAATTATAACATGAACATGAACTTGAACTTGAACTTGAACTATAACATACTAGAACTTGAACTTGAACTTAGAATTTGAAGTTGAACTTAGACTTGAACGTGAAATTAGAACGTAAAGTTGAACATAGAACTTAGAACTTTAAATTTATTTGAAGTTGAACTTAGAACTTGAACTTGAAATTTGAGATTTTAGGACTACTAATAATTTGAATTTAGAATCTTAGCACTAGCTAGTTTGATTTTTGAATTGTAGGAGTACTTTGAATTTGTGATTTTAAGACTAGTTTGAATTTAGAATTTAGGACTAGTTTGATTTTGAGATTTTAGGATTAGTTTGATTATTGAACTGTAGGAGTACTTTGAATTAGTGATTTTAAGACTGGGATTTGAATTTGGAATTTATTAAGATTAGTTTTTAATTTGTGATTTTAAGACTAGGGATTTGACCTAATTAATTAGGAATTAATAAAAACTTAATTTTGATCAACTAATTAACTAGAACTTTAACTTAATATTCTTGTGTTTGAATTTTATATTAAACTAATTTTAGAACTTTTCATGCTAGCCTACTAAGGAAGCTCAACATCTAAAAAAGTTGATACAAGACTATATTGCTTCTTTCATCAAAGTAGAGATAAGGTTGGTGCTTCTAATTTCTAAAGTTCAATTACAATTGTTTTCAATAATGTGTTTGTGTCCATATAGCTAGTATTGATACCTTTCTTTAATTTTGTGACAATTTAATAATAAGTGTTGATTGAGTGTTTGTTTAGCATAAGTACCAAAACTAGTTGATCCTATTGATGACAAAATTTATTTTCTTGCAAGATCAATTTGCTTCCATCTAGTGTTGACATTTAGCTTTAATTTAGGAATAATGTGTTTTTTATCCTAAGTACCAACACAAGGTGATCCTATAGATGACAAAATTGATTTCCTTGCAAGATCGATTTGTGTTCATCTTGTGTTGACACATAGATTTAAAACTAAACTAGTTAAAGTTAAAAAGTTGTTAATAAGTTAGAAAAATAATGTGATTTAGAATTGGTGGATGTAGTTGTTGAAATTAAGTCATGAATATATTAAACTAATTAAAGTTAAATCATTTTTAAGTTGTTTAAATTAGTTAGGAAAATAACGTGATTTAGTTGGTGGATTTAGCTGTTGGAATTAAGTCAAAACTAAACTATTTAAAGTTAAAAGTTGTTAATAAGTTAGGCGAATAATGTGATTTATAATTGGTGGATGAAGTTGTTGGAATTAAGTCACGAATATACTAAACTAGTTAAAATTTAAAAATTGTTAAGTTGTGTAAATAAGTTGGAAAAAATAATGTTGTTTAGATGGTGGATTTAGTTGTTAGAATTAAGTAAAAAATAATTGAATATACATATTTTTGTAGATGGATCATCGTTTGTTGATGTATACTATGCATTATGAAACTGGTTTTGGTTTGAAACCCGAGTTTATTGATGGTGTTAGAAATTTTGTTGACCATACAATGACACTTGACATTTTCGAAAATAATGGATTGGTTAGGTTTCCTTGTAGCGCATGTGTTTAAAAATATTGACCCAGATAAGATTATTGTTCATTTGTATCGTAATGGATTTAAGCTGAGATATTTTGTATGGATTGATCATGAAGAAATTGATGGATTGGATGGTATGTTTTATATTCGATGCCTTTGGATGTATATAATAGGATTGCACCACATGGTCAAATTAGGGTTGAACAGCTTAGGGTTGAACATGATAGGGTTCATAAAATTATCAATGATGCTTTCGGGGTTCAATGTGGGATGGAACCGGGATAATATTTTGATGAAATTCCTAATGAACAAGCAAGATGCTATGATCAACTAGAAGAGTCTAGTCATCCACTATGTGAAGGGAGTCTGCATTCTGCATTGTCAGTTGCGATTAGCTTAATGAATATTAAATCATATTGGAATGTTCCTAATGCGTCTATGGAATCAATGATTGATCTTTTGGGTGAACTAGTTCATTCGGAGTTTAACATACCAAAGAACTTCTATTAGGCAAAGCGTTTGTGTCCAAGTTAGGATTGACGTATGATAGAATTCAGGTTGATTATTCTAGTGTGGGAACAAAAAAAGATTAAAGTTGAATTACTGTTTTACTTAAACTATAAATTTAAAAAAAAATATTTTTTTTATTGAAGTTGTGAGGACAAAAGTACTCCTTTAATAAAACAAAATATATGTACAATACGCCACTAGCCAAAAAAATACAAAGCAACAAATTAATAAAAATAACAAAAACAAAAAACAAAAAACAAAAAACAAAAGAGGCAACTACTTAAATGGAAAAGGAATAGGAAAGTGATGTATGTAATGGAACTTATCTGCCACTTCAGATCGGCGGCAACTTTCCGGTGGGACTCATCCTCCATAACTGACCTCTCCATTTCTTGAAGGGTGGTGAGGAGACCAAATACTCTATTTTGCTTCAAGTGAAGGCAAGTTTTCGTAAGCAAAAAGTGATGGATTTTTAAGAAGGAGGAGATGTTGTATTGAGGTATCAAGGTAGATTGTGTGTGCCAAAGTGGGACGAACTTCAAGAGAGGATCATGGAGGAAGCTCCTAGATCGAGATACTCTATCCATCCTGGTTGCACGAATATGTATCATCACTTGAGAGAAATTTTACTGGTGTAGTAGCATGAAAAAGTGCATTGCAGAATTCATTTCTAATTACCCATATTTCCAACATGTTCTGGTAGCTGAGAACCAAAGCCCAGTGATATGACCCAAAATATAGAGATTATGGAATGGAAACGGGAGATGATCAATATGGATTTTATTATGAGTTTGTCGCGGTCTCACATTCAACATTATTCAACTTGGGTGATAGTAGATATGACCACTAAATCAAACCACATTTTGCCATTAAAGACTACCAATACAACAGAGGAATATGACAACTTATATATTCAAAATGCAATCAGACTTCATGGAGTTTCGGTGTCTATCATTTCAGATAGAGGTGCACAATTTGGAAGTCTTTTCCAAACAATTTGCGTTCGAAGGTAAATCTGAGTACTACTTTCTATCCTCAGACTAATGGTCAAGAAAAGCACAATTTAGACTCTATAGGATATGTTGAGGGCGTATGTGATCGATTTTAACGGTAATTGGGATTATCACTTACTTCTCATTGAGTTTTCTTAGAACAATAGTTCTCACTCTAACATATGGCTCCTTATGAGGCTCTTTATAGGAGAAGGTGTAGATCTCCGATTAGATGATTTGAGGTTGGTGTATCCAGATTTATAGTAACATACATAGTTATTCAAGCAATGAAGAAAATATCATTCAAGAAAGGTTGGAAACGGTGCAAAGTCGCCAGACATCCTATAAGAATGTTAGGAGAAGATACTTAGTTTGAAGTGGATGATTGAGTTTACTTGAAGGTTTCACCTATGAAGGGTGTGATAAGGTTTGGAAAGAAGGGGAATCTTACTCCCCGATATGTTTGACTAAAATATTCACAATATAGACAACGAGTTGGAGCTACCGCTAGAGTTAGTAACAATCTATCAAATATTCGAGATTTCAATGGTGACGAAGTGTATGGGTGATCCTTCAATTATAATACCTACTGAAATATTCGTATTAACGACATCCTATCTTATAAAGAGGTACCCACTCACATTCTAGATGGTCAGATGCGCAAGTTGAGGACAAAAGAGGTAACATCAGTCAAGGTATTATGAAGAAATCATTTTGTTGAAGAAGGTACTTGGGAGGCTGAAGAGGATATGAAGAAGAGATACCCAAATTTCTTTGAATCGTAGAAATTCCTAATCAAGGTACTAATTCTTTTGCTGGTACACTTTTAAGTTGAAATGTTTAATATTGATTCATTTCTTGTGGGGTATTTGAGTAGGGTTTAGATGTTTCCAACCTCATTTATACTTAGAGAAATCTCATTCGAGGACGAATGATCCCAAGGGGGAGATACTATAGCACCTCGGTCTTTGAAAGAGATAATTGTAAAAGAACTAACTTGGAAAGAGTAAAAATGAGAATTTGGCAAGTTATGCTTACGTTGTGAGTTTTGGGTCAACTTCAAATGATCATAACTTTCAATGTATGATGAGCTAGGTAACCTATAATACATCAAATGAAAGGTATTTGAATCCTCTTTCCAACGCCACAAAGTTTTCTAAATTTTCAATTCGGATGATGGAGATATGCCCGTTTGAAGTAATCTTGTCAAGTTAAGAAAATATTATTCAAATTAATGAGGGGTATTTTGGTCTTTTCCTTACCCCATAAGCTTTAAAAGTCTTCATTGACATTTTAGGGGTCTAAACTGATTTGGTTAAGTTTTCACAATCATACACTAAAGATTTTAGAACAGAGTTCAAGAGGAGAAAAGGAAGAACGATCAAAATTTCTTGTGAATCGAGGATTTGTTTCACCCAATCAAGGTACGTGAATTTTTACAGTGTTGGGTTCGTTCACCAATATGCCAATAATGTAAATTTCACCCTCAATTTAATTCTTATGGTTGAATGATTTGAATTCTTGATGGGTGTTCTTGAGATTTTGTTCATCATGTTTTGTTTATAGAGTTTGATGAATTTTAAGGCGAGAATTTCGATTGTTGAGGGATGTTATTGTGAAAAGATAGTAGATTCTTGTGTACTTGTATTGGGTGATTGAATCTAAGAAAAATTTAAGGAAACAATAGATTCAAGGTGAATTAGTGTCAGAAAACAATAAACAAAATTTGTCGGGTTTAATCGAAAGGGGGCTAGCGCACCGCACCACAAGTGTGCATGAAAGTCACCTCTGAAGTTTAGGGTCTGGCGCCCCGTACCACTCTGTGCGACACGGTTTCCTGCCCTGTCTTATTTTTATTCATTTGCTTCGTCTATGTTCTTTTAAAGTGTACCTTCACTCCTTTCTAATTCTAACTACTCAAAAACACATCCAAACACAAAGAGATCCTTCATAACATGAAATATAACCTTTGAATTCATAATTCAAATTCAGTGTAAAGTTAAGAGTCAAGTCTTGAGTGTTCTTTCAAGTTATTTTGTAAAGTCTTGTAAAATATCTCAAAACCTGTTTTAAGACCTGAGTAATTATGAGGATGTTGCGTTGAGTTTAATTTTTCAAAATGAATACATGAGAACAAATTATTCCCAAAGAGTAATGTTTTTACATTTATATTGAGGCGAAACAGATATTTCCAAATGACTTCATGAGGATTTATGAGTACTATCTCTTTTAGGAAAGATATTTTGAGTAATAATCTCAAAGTTTGAGGATGAGGAAATGTTGTTAAACATTCATGCTGAGTTGTATTTTTGAAGTTGTATTGAGCAGTGATATGGGAATGAGTTCAAATAACTCAAAGTTGTCATAAACCATGTAGCCAACGTGATTAAAAAGGGTCATACTTTTCAGATTATTCCTTATAGTTTTTAAGAATTAGCTTAGTGAATACACTTTGTTGATGATGTCATATACTCCGGCAAGGTATAGGATAGTTCTGACAGCGTGGCGAGACATTGTACCATCACAGAACTCGTACTGATTGTTATCGGTTAGAGAATCTACCAAATTGAGTTATTTTATTTTTTAACGTACAAACTGAATTATTATTGTATTTTTGAATACATTGAGTTGTTATCTATTGTTTGAAAATCTTTCTTTATAATGCATCTCTATGTTTCTTTTATATTGAACTGAGTTGAGTATTTGTAAGTTTCAATATCTTGAATACCTTTGAGTATCCTTCAGTTCCAGTTCGAGCTTATATAATTTTTTAGATTTTCCCTTGCATGCTCGTACATTCCGTATAATGTGGTCATTTGGCATGCATCTTTAATGATGCAGGTACAGGAGATCACGGTCATCAATAGGTGATTCATTGATACTATTTGTAGTTTCTGTGTTGTTTGGTGAGCCCACTTTCTTTCGAAGGATCCCTTATCTATTTCTTTTATTTCAGTTTTGTTAGGATGATCAAGGGTCTTTTCCGTACTTCCCTCATAGTATTATGGGTTTCATCAGTAGATAGTAGTAGTTCATGATTTCTTTTCATTCTCATTGTTAATGTTTGATACTCGAGTTGCCATCTTTTCGCCAGTTGAATGTTCTTATACATTTTGATACATTTGAGTTAAAGTTTCTATATTTGATTTTATCTATTATGAGTAAGTCTTGTACTGAGATTTGAGCCATACCAAGGGTTCTCTTAGGGAGAACAATGGTTCTCGAGTGGTCGTGTCCAAGGTGTAGGCTCGGAGCGTTATAGATGACGATGACGATGACGACGACAATGACAATGACAATGATTATGATTATGTGGATGATGATAATATTATAATTTTAACTATGTAAAACAAAATATTTTAGATGACATTTAAGAATTAAATGTTTTTTTTTTTTAAAGATAGAAGATTGAATAACTAAAATATGAATACAAAATATATTCACATAATATGATAAGTTTCTTTTAAAATAATACTAAATTAGATAAATGATGAAACATACATTCTAATTAATCAGACCATATAAAAAAGGAGAGGATTAAAGTGGGTCGCACCAAAAATTGATAAATGAGTAAATTGGTTGAATAAATATAAAAATAGTAATAAAAAAATGGTGTTGCTTAGGTTCAATCATGGGATCATGCATATGAAATGTCATCCTATAACAATAATCCCTGTAGCTTTGTATCAGAAGAAGCACACAGTTGAAGCTGACATGTGACGTCCAATTGTGTGCTCTTAGGCTATTCTATATAGAGAAAAGACATAAAGTCACCATTGAAGTTGTTGCGTATTTTCATAAAGACACCTTAACTTTGGAAGTGTCCTATCACCCCACAAAACTTTTTAATATCTTTGTAAATGGGTCATTTTGACCCATTCTCTCGTTTGGGTTGTGACCACGCACATGTGGCGCGTGACACATTGTTTTAAAGGCCATTAACCAGTTTAAAAATGACATGTGTCACTTTATTTCTTTATCATCAATTATTTAATTAATTTCATCATCTTCCCCAAATTTAAACCCAAAAGAGCCATTGGTAGCCCTCTTTTCATGATTTCATCTTCTTTATTTTTCCTAAAGCAAGATCAATATTGGTACTCTCTCTTTGGCGAATTCATCATCTTCCCCAAACGCAATATGATAGGAACTCATTTTCTCTTTTAACTTTCAACAAAGAGATTTTTTTCCTTGTGGATTACTAAAAACATCAGATTCGATTTCATTACAAAAAATAATGAAGGATAAAAGAGTCGGAGAATCTTCTCAAACAAAGCTAAACTGAAAATACACCACTCACAAAAACAATGTAACAAAGAAAAAGGTAGAGATTAAGATGATTTATCGATCTTCTTTCTCCTCTCGTATGCTACCTGAATTTCCCCCTCCCCCCTCTTTCTCTTGTTTTCGAGTTCCTTGATTTTATCGAAATGGTTCCATCCAACCTCTTATAAAAGCTTACCCAAGAGACAGTACTTGTGTCCGGCTTGGAACCTTAATATCTTTAGAGCATCAGGAATAACCATCCTCTTAATCTTGTCATATTGGGTGGGACACCCTCATAAATCTTGTAATTAGATTTTGATCGAAAATATCAAATTCAATTTCTTGTTACTCCAAAAATCTTGACAGAGAGAAGAAAATATGAAGAATTTGGAAAGCTGAAAAATAACAAAGAAAAAAAAAACTTTTCTACTTTAGTAAAGAATCAGGTCGGGCTGAACGGGTTGAAAAGTGAGCATCACGCGCACAAACCAGATGAGGGAATGTGTCAAAATGACCCATTTACAAAGATATCAAAAAGTTTTTTGGTGTTATAGGACACTTTCAAAGTTAAGGTGTCTTTATGAAAATACGTAACAACTTCAGTGGTGACTTTATGTCTTTTCTCATTCTATATATTAGTAGTTTTTCTCAAAAATAGTCAACAAATATGATTTTTTAATAATTCTCCAATTCAAAGAATTGCATTTATTATTTTCAAATGGATCCTAATATGCTTGTTGGATGGTAATGAAGATGAAAGATTCGTTGCATCTATGCATAAGGGAGTTGCGGGAAAGAAAAGTATGATTAGGTAGGCTTATAAGCAAATGTTTATCGAAAGGTTGAATCAAGAGGCCTTATTTGTCAAATCACTACAAGGCCAAAAATAATTTTGACATTGTGGTTGCAGGTAAAAAATAGGCTCCTCACAACAGGCAGACTGCTGAAATGGATAATACAAGTGGATCCTATATGTGTTACGTCTTACCAAGAAGAAGAAACAAGAGACCAATTGTTCTTCAAAGATATGTTTGCCAGCATATTGTGGTGGAGATTACTCCAATGGATAAATAAGCCACCTAGTTGTACAATGAGTACAAGACACCAATGGATCATATTGAAGACAAAAGAGATAAGTCAACAAGTTCAAGCCCTGAAGTTGATCTGTATGGAATATAGATGCAATATTGAAGGAGGAGAACACAAGAGAGAAATATGAGACCACAATTGAGGTTAGCCCGGAGAATTGAGGTTAGCCAATCTATTCCTAGATATATGTTATTTTTACAGTCTGTTTGGTTTTTGGTAGTTGCAGCTAACTTTTGTTTGATATAGCCAGTAGAATAATGCTGGCTTAGTTTTGTAAATACTTTGTTGGCGATTAATAAAAGTCTACCCTATGCAGTACCGACACATCATTGCTCGCCTTTGATAAAAAAAATGCATGTGTCCTTTTGAATGAATTTATATTTGTGTTGCACATATGTGTTACGTACAACACCATATATGTTAGTTATAAAATATAATTATAACTAACGAATTTTTCCATATAGAATTTACGTGCTTTAATTGTCTGAAGACGAATTTTAAATAAGTAAAAGAGATTTTTTAAATATATCTATCTGATCCTAAAAGTATTTTTAATCTATTAGTTTCATGAATTTTTTCTTTTTTTTTACCTCCCTAGGAGCTCCCACCCATTTTGCTCCCATGATGACTTGAACTCGCATCCTTCGGGTTGGAAGTGAAGGGTGCTTACCATCCAAGCAACTACCTCTCGTCAGTTTCATGAAATTTTGTAGTCTTAAATATTTATTTTTAGAACATTGAATAAAAAACTTAAGAAAACGAAATATTTTAAAAGTGTGCAGAAACCATTCAAAAGAAATTACATTGTTTTACCTTTTTATAAGCAATGTGTCAGACCCAGGGGTATCTCCTAGATGTAACATGCCGTATAGAACCCCGAAGGAGTCCATACAAGCCACTTATCTTTCATATCATAAGAAGTAGAACAACAAAGAGTAAAACAACATTTTAAGTCCAACACATATTTATGGAAAAGCGGAAGTCTAAACTCATGTCTCATCTTAGCCATCTAATACAATATAATGAAATTGGGTCTAGACCATACATCATGTGAAAAAAGGGAATACAACAAAGAAACTAAAACAATAAGCTCTATCCTCTATGAATGAGTACTCAACGATGCTAGGAAATTGCGAAAACAACACTTAGCCAAAAACCTGTTGACCCTGACTATCGGACCCTACATTTGGAAAAAATGTATGTAAGAGTATGCATTAGTACAAAAATGCACCACGTATGATATCTATGCATAAAAACATTAAGAACAAGATTAAAAGGACAATTCATTGAATGACATGCAATTTAACAATTAAATCATGATATAATAGAGTTAAAGACATAAGTCATAACATCACGGTCAATGCAGGTTAATTCATCTTTAAATCTTTGAACACATATGATATACTCCTTGAGTAACTTTAGTTTAATTTGAGTCTTGTTGTGCGCAAATTAGCCTTAACCGACATAGACATGTGAGTTATAACATGATCATTCGGTGTCTCCCACATTGAAAACGATTGTTCTACTTGCCTAAGGTAGAACCATGAATTTCTATCTTATGTTAATCCACTAGCTAATCAACCTACGAGGGAACATAGTTTAAGGGAAAAAGAGATTGTTACTAGAAACTTGACCTCTACTAAAGAGAGAGCTTCAATATCAAGATATTGCTTCTAGAAATCCAGCCTCTACTAACGAGAGAGCTTCTATCTCACATAAATATCCACTCGGTGCTACACATAATTTACACGGAGTAGTCAATTTATACTTATTCTTAAAATTCATGGAAAGGTGTCCTTCGACAACCAAGCCAAGCTAGTTTCATTAGGATAGCTCTTACTCTTTGATTCATTTAGATGATAAAGCCTTTCAATCTAAGAATCCTTTCTATGTGAGAAAATATTTCGCAACATGGTTGCAAGTGTTTATGAGAACACCTTTTCAACAACACAATAACAACAACATAACTGATACGTTACTGTCAAAACACCCCTAAATATTTACATAGCTTTCATAAGATCATGCATGAACTCATACATGGCCCTACCGGGGTTCAGAGCTTAATTTAAATCACCAAATCTATAATTCAAGCAATATATAGAGATTATATCACAAATTAATGTGATACTATCACTTCATGTTTTCGATTAAAAAACTCATCTTCCATAATCAACAACCCACATCTTAAATCACAATTTGGGAGCATAGGGGTTCACATAGGTTAATGGGGAAACATCATAAAAGCATTATAAACCATTAATACATATTTGAATCATTAAGATCAATAATCAAAGGAACTCATGGTAATAAAGGAAAACCCTAAGCCGTTAGGTAATTCTACATTTTGAAATAGAGGAATTTGGGGACTCCATTAATCAAAAAGACTAATGTATGAAAACTGTCATACCTTTAATCATATTGATAGCCTTCAGTGGAGAAATTCTAACCTTAGGTTGAAACCCTAGGTGACTTCTTCTTCTTCTTCTTCTTCTTCTTCTTCTTCTTCTTCTTCTTCTTCTTCTTCTTCTTCTTCTTCTTCTCCTCCTCCTCCTCCTTCTTCAGGAGAGAGAATACTGAGCAGGAGATTTAGTTCTCTTTGGGAATTTTGAAGAATGAATTCAATGGGGTGAATTTGGGCATAAATAGTCTTATATAGGGGTTCGAAATGTAGGCAAAATGGCATAATATAGGGATTATTTTATTAGGAAAAGACCTAACTAACCCTTAAAAATAACTATCATCCATGATCGATGAGACTCCAAAGACGGACCGTGGATGGACCAACGCTGCATCATGTCCCTACAAGAGTAACTTCAGAGATCTTTGGCAATTGAGAAACCCTTCGACCACAAAATATGGTTCGACCTACGGCAAGTAGGTCTAGTCGTGGTTCTGGGTCTGAGCCTACACAGGGGTGACCAACAAAGGACTCTACCTACGCTCCATGGTTAAACCCAAGGGTCTTGGGTGGCCTCTCATGGATGTCACCGATAACTCCATCAATTTGGCAAGCTTCCCTCTTTTGGATCCGAGGTGTTACAATCTGAGTCATTTTATTTGTAACATCTTGTTCCACTATTATTCCACCATTATTCAAAGGCATCTCATACGATATATCATGAATTTTTTATATAAACCCCCAATTGAAAATATGAGGTGACACGACGAAATGTTGAATTTTCAAATCGACCTGGGTTAACTTAACTTGGCCATAACATCGTGCGAACCGCTAGAATTGGGACGACAAGGTAAAAACTCATAAACAAGAATTCTTTTGATTTTCCTTCTTTATAGTGGTAAATTGAGATGAGGGTTACTCCAAAAAAATCCAAAAGCTACTTCACGAAGGGGAACAATTGAAGAGAGGACTTATTCTTAAAAAAGGGTCCAACCTATGATATTTTGGTCTACTTTTGTCAAGATTTGACCCCAAATATCCAAAATCTCGGGTTTAGCATTTTTCATAAGTTGCTTGACATACAGGTAGGCTATACATTCTTAACTGAGTAGTTTGACATGTATTTACTTACATAACATCACGTAGATTGTCTGAGATTACATGTATAGACCTTCAAGCGCGAAGTCTAAATGGTTGAATATGGAGTTAGTTGTGATTTATGCTAATAATGGACTTAATTAGTTAATGTTAACCTTGTTATGATTTTTGGGTGTTAACCTAGGAAAAGTGTGTTTTGGGTAATCAGGTTCCAAATCAAAGATTATCCAAAAATTATCGTTTGCATGTATATAGGTAATGACTTCTTTTTTCCAATTTATGTATATATTCATGTTAATTATTGTCAAAGTGAAACATGTACAATGCATATCAGGGAAAACATAAGGGTTGAATGTGTAATGATGAATTACTATCAATTTGATGCAATGAAATTGTATATACAAGCGTGTTTTTACTTTAATGTGATTGTAATTGTGGTTGTGTGACTAATAGTTCGATGGGGTAACCTTCTGATACAATTTACTAATGGTTTTATTGGTTATCATACCATTACAATTTACTAATGGTTAATTGGGATACCACACCGGAAACATGATAATATTAGCTAGTTTGAGCACCCATCTTATATAATATATCAATGGGTTACTCGGATACCACGCCTAGTACATGCTTAACTCTTTCCTTACATATTATTCCATGAGTGAATCAAATTTACTTATTATATTGTGCTTGTTACATTATTGGTCCATGACTAAATGAAATTTGTGTTTAAATGTTGTGATAAGTTTTGTGTAGAATGAAATTTCATGTTAAACACTGTGAATGACATCTTAGGAATCTTTGAGTGTCTGAGTACTTGAAAGGTGTGATGAGTAAATTATGGATTGTTTTATATTGTGGAGTTGTGCACCTATCACGTTGATTGTGGAGTTAAGGTTATATGGTAAGAGTCATTGTAATTGGTTCTCTAAGTTGGTCAAGGGCAAAGATATTGGCATGAGAGCTTCAGGTGACACACCCGGAAAATTCCATGCCCTATACTAGAGCTTAATATGTTGAATAATGATGGTTTTAGACCTAAATAAGTATAAATAACTTGTTTGAGAAGTATCGGAGCAATAGGATTAAGAAAATTCCTTAACGTCCAGAAGGGTCGTTGGGAAGGACCCTAACATGGGTGGGCAGGCTGCCAAAGCAGTCTGCAAAAGTCAAGAATCGGAGGGCTATTGTGCGCAGCCAACACGGACCTCACTGCCTTAAATTATTTTTGTGAAATTAAGTGCGTGTTGGCCCCGCGACACGGAGCCACTTCCCAGATTCGTAAAATATTGTATTTTGGGTGTTTTGACTTCACAAATAAACTCATTTAAGTGCGGGGTATTTTGGGTAATTTAATTGGTGTCTATATAATGTATTATAGTCAGTTTTAGGTCAATTTTATCACTCAAATCAAATCCCACAAGTTGAACTCAAAAATCACTCTATCTCCCAAAACTCTCTCTTCCTCCAAAACTCCATTGAAGACCATTAGAGCTCCAAGAAGAAGATCAAGCCTTCAAGTTTTTCAACTCAATTTCGTGGCTCTCTCATCTAGAAGGTATGGTTTATTTAAATCTTATGATTTTTCCCCCAAGAGGTCCTTCAAAAGATGATTTCTAAATCCCCCAAAACAAGGGTTTTTCTCCTCAGATGGGTCTTCTTTCTAAAATGAAATTGTGTATCAATTGTGATGAATTATGATGAATTAATGTTGTTTAAGTGTGAATTAATGGTTAATTGAAGGATTCCTATGAGTTTTCCCTTGCCCCATGTCTTTCCCCTAAATCCCTAATTTCTTGGATTGATTAAGGTGAATTGTTGAGGGTGGTGAACATGTCACTTGTTTACTTTGATTTTAGTTATGTTTATACTTAATGCCATATTTCACATATGGGTTGTGATTTATTGGGTATTTAAGTATGAAGTCCTATGAAGGGCAATAAAATATGATATTGGTTCTCCTTTGATCTCAATTATGCAAGGTGAAATCTACTTATGTGATAATGATGCTATAGCTAATTGTGTTGTTGTGATGTTGGTGACAAGGATCCCTCATCCCTAACCCTAGATCTATGAATTGGATATGAAGTACGTAATTATATTATGGTATGATCATTATATGATTGAATGTAGTTTCTGATGATTATAATGTTGGGTCCAAAAGTGAAAGAATAATTCTCACTTATGATCACCTATGACCAATTATGATAAGATGTTCAACTAAGACTCTAAAAGTGGCTAATGTGAACTTGTATGATGATATATGACAATTACTAAAGGGAATAATTGCTTAGCACCGAAAAGGCATGTAAATGAGATGGAGGTCTCACGTTAGTAAGTCCGGCCTCCCACATGGGTTTCTTCACGTTACTATGTCCGGATTCCCAATATATGTGTTGTCTCATGAGATGGAAATTCTAATATGTAAGTAAAGGTTTCTAGAAGCAATCTCCTTGTCCCTTAACTATGTGCCCGCATAGGACTCTAGCTTAGTTGATCCACCTAGAATAGTTACGTACAAATGGTTGCACCTTAGGCAAGTGTTAACCCTCATTTTTCGGTGTGGGAGTAGAACACCAGATTCCATGTAGCTCACATAGTCTCATGTCGGTTATGGTACTTATTTCTCTAAAGTAAATGTATGATCGATTTATGTATGTGAACTTCTATTAGGGTTGTCTAAAAGGTTACTACATAGTGTGAGGGAGGGTATGGGACTTCTCTTACACATTGCACATGTGGGATCCTACAGGATGATTCTAGTAGTGTTCTATTATGATTATGATTATGTTTATGATTATGTTGAAAAGATATGACTAGTATTGGTGTATGAAGCATGTTATATATATGAGAATATGTTGTAAGTATGTAAGGGGTTGCTTAATATGATACTTAGCTTTGGATGGGGTTATAGGGCTTTATTCTTGGCATTGCACAAGTGTTGCTTGAGTTACTTGTATGTTGATATGATTATGATGTTCCTTATATGTGTATATTGAATTGTTGGTAATTATGCATAGTTTTGACTAAATGGTTCCTTTTCTCATGCACTAACGATTTTTATTCATAGGGAGAATACTTATTACATGTGGTTTGTACTAACCCATATTTCTTCCCTTTTACCCCAAACATTGTAGGTTTGGGCCATTGAGGTATCATTGAGACTAAAGCAAGAAGGCTTGGACTAGACTCTCGATGTTTTGGTATGCCCTCTAATTCGTGGATGCTACCACACACTCTACCTTAGTAGTCTTTGTATTGTCTAGTAGACATTCATTTATTTCCTATTGTTGAAGATATTGATGTAAGCCCTATGTGGCTGTCACACCCGGGTCCTAGACCCTAGATGAGACCGGCGTCATAAACCTCTCAGAGGTCGCAGACAAACCTCTTCTTAGCTTCATCACAATCATACAGTTAAATTTAGCGGAAAATTTAAAACTTTTTAAATTTATTGAAGTGTACTTAGACTTCGTATAATTCTTGAATAAGAATGATATACTAACAGCTCAAAATAATCAACCATCTATTAACAGATTGAACAATTGAAATGAAGAATTCATAATATCATTAATATTTGCCAAACCGGCCTTAATACAAAAGCTTGAACAAATGTTTGAAAGGAAATTCTAGGGACAACATCCACTAGCTATGTCTAATCTACTAAAGCTAAAAAATAAAGCGTAGGAATCCTCGAACTCAAGAGGACGTACAAAAGTCTGGAGGTACTAGTCCAAACAACTTCAACTAATCTTCAATCTTCTTCAAGGACTTGCACCTATAAAAATAGTAATTGTATATTGGTTAGTACACACTTGTACTAAGTATGGGTGTATACACATTAAAACATCAGGGCTATGCATGATCAAGGAAAGCTCTTCCTATAGCAACAAGAAATTTTTGGAAAGTGAAGTCACTTCACTTTCCTAATTCGTTATTTATAAATCATGCTATGAATATGAAATATTTTCATGCATTTAAAGCAGACAACTCATTTTCTATATGATCATAAGACCTTGGAATCATGAATATAATTTTAGAACAATTCAAACAAAATTTAATATTTTTGCTCCCCTTAGGCCGAGAGCTCCCTCTCCCAGACTTAGTTTAATTTTTAGTCTTTTCTTCTTTTTGTTGTGTAGTTCAATGATCTCCTTTGATCCTATGTTTTACTTATGAGTGCAATGATTCATTGTAGTCCCATTGCTACAATGAATCAAGTATGTAATCCAAAAGACTAAGGAAATGATTTGGCTACCCTACTCATAAGTTGTTCTTTCCATTATTATTAAATTGGGCATGAAGTCTTTATAAACCAATCTTTATTGGCTATGCCCACTCTTTGATCATTTGCATAATATAAAGATGTTGGGGCATATATTCATAATCCAATTGATGAGTCATTATGTTTTGCTCCCTTTATTGGCATAAGCCAATAACTGTTAAACTTCATTCTTATCAAACACTAATGATTTGATATACTTATGATTTTGCTTACTTAGTTCACTTTGAACTTACATTTCTTCTTCTTTGATCTCATGTTCACTTTGAAAATGCTAGGTTGACTTAGGATTTTCTTTTAACACTTCCATTGGGATCATTCTATGCAATGACTAAGAATGACTTAAATCATTACTTAGTCTAACCTCACCCTTTGGTCATCCTATCCGAACACCCCTCATCTTCTTAGTTCTTTCTTTCTTTCTTTCTTACTTTCTTAATGAAATCTTTAGCATTTAACCGACATAGATCATGTGATCTAACATGAAATCAGTGTCTTCCCCACACTGAAAAGAGGTGGTTCACCGGCCAAAGTGAAACCGAATACTTCCTAGCTTTCTTAGGTGGATCCACTAGCTAGTAACCTATGCTGGCGACATAGTTCAAAGACTAGGAGAATTGGGAGACCCTTATCCACCTTGGTGGTAGTCTCATCTCATGAGACTTACATGTGTTTGCACAAGCTCATTACTAGTCTATCGGTGCTTAGCTCAATTTATTATACTTTACAACTTTTAGAGTTGACTCATACACTATGGAAGCTTTGTTCTAGTATGAGGTATGGTTAGCTCAATGGATGACTTGTCATCCCTTTGTATACTTGATGAATGTGAACTTAAATCTTACATTATCATTATGCTGTTAATGAGACTTGTCTCACGATTTCTAACACCCTCTTATGTGAGTATCTTTAACATAATTGTTTAGGTGCAAGTGAGACTTGTCTCACTTCCTTTAACACCCCATTCTAGGTCAATTTCATAACTCATAAGCTTTTAGTTATTTCATTACTCACCTTATCGTTTTCAATGTTATTTGGTAGTCTTGTACCATTCTTTATGAAATTTATAAGAACTCATTCAATGTGCTACTATGTTCACAAGTTCATTTAGATAGGGTATGTTGGGAGTTGTCCAAATCATTGGCACACCCTAGGTTATGAGTTCATTGAGTTACATCTTGTCAAGTCAATCTTTAACATGTATTTGGCCTTACAAGAAACATCATAATTTATATTGGCCATATAAGATTGGTATGACTTAGTCATTGGCCAATTCTATTATATAATTTGGAAATAATATTGCAGGCCAATATATTGGCATAAACCAAACTTTCACTAAACACTTGTCATGATATTATCACTAGCCAAGTCAATTAACTTCATGTATGTACTATAGTAATCTCATCATTTTAAGCAAGCCAACTTTTAACATTTGATTAGCTTATAAGAACAATTCAGTGCTTAGTTTGGCCAATCTATAAAGTTGATTTGGCATTGAAGATTCATTAACTAGCTTTGATTCTCATTATTATTTCTTATTGGAAACATTGCATTCCAAACACTTACAAACATATCTACTGTAAATACAAAGTAATCGAAACCTTCATTCCTTTCAACAGTAAACTGAATTTCATAAACGACTTATAGCAATTTCATCTTCTCGAACACAATTAGGCATTACAACATTTCTTATCTCATGTAAATGATACTCTAATCATAGGGATCTAACTTATAAGTCTCATTCGACATTATCAAATCACAGAAACTTACACATAATGATCAGTTAGCACCACATACCAACAACATGCTCGAGATTTGCATTATACATACTACTAGAATCGGAAATAGGGAGAACTAGGAAGATGAACATTCAAAAATTTCATTAGGAACAACCCTAGTTTCGGTCTTCATGAATTCAAAACGTTTGAAAAGCCTCCTGGAGAAACGAATCCAAGAGAGAAACCCATACCTTACTATAGAATTGAATCTACGAAGATCACCCTGTACTTTGCACGAAAATCTTGAAGAATTGCCTTGAAATTGCCTAAGGAGAATCGAGAGTATTTTTCTGTTTTTCTTACGTTTGTTCACTATTTTTTAGTTGTGAGTTTCTACTGGATAAACGTGAGTTTAAGTCTTAGGAACTGAATATTGACTAATTCAACTTAATTAACTAAATTAAATAAACCAATTAGCTAATTACCAAAAACGCCCTCTTAAATTGACTAAAAATAGAGAGCATTTGACTTAGCCAAATTCTGAATATTTGCTAAGGGTCTCGGGTCTGACCATGAATTTAAATTAATTAATTAAATTGCAAATTTAATTAATTAAGTGACCTAGGGTAATTAATAAAGAACCCCTAAGTCACTAGGACCATAACCAACCCCTTTGGACCATCCTAGGTTAGGTACTAGGATGTTTCTTTAGTTAGATACTCGGCTAGTGTCACCCGGTTAGGTCTTAGGATTTCGTGCACACTAGTTATTTCATTTTAGTTAGTCCTAGGTTAGTTAGCTAGTTAGGTAATTTATTTAGAGCCTAGGATTGGTTAGGAAGCTCAGCCTCACGTGGCTTGACCCGACGCGTGACGACCCCCTAACCTCCCTAACCGAATCGATTGGGCTTGGTCACTTGGTCTCTCGGCCGGTAGCACATGATCTTGCACATGTGTTGCCGTGCACTTTCCTAACCGTGCACTCTGTAGTTTCACTTTGAAAGTTCACTTCTTGTCCCAAGGATCCTCACTATGTCCTTGGGCACTGCTTAATCTACATGATCATTTTCAATGATCATGTGTTATGGTACCTAGGCTTGACACTTGGATGCCTCGTACCTAATGTGTGTAAGCTATGAAATTAAATTTTTTATCTTAGGGTCTTCATTGCAGGTACAATTCCTAAACAAGCTTGGATTGGAGCATTTGAGCATCAAAGTGTATTTTAAGTTACTTGTTAATACATAGAAATTGGCTAACAACTTAAGCAAATATTCTCTAACATGCCCAATATTACTCAATATTGGGCATTGGGATTCCAATGTACCCCAATACATATTGTTAAAACCTAATAGACTCTTCACTAGACAAGTACATTTTCTGGAATGTTACATTATCCCCCCGTTAGGAACATTCGTCCCCGAATGACACTACACATCATTTTGAATCAAAGAGGGTATTTTCAAAAAACACATCAACGTACTTCAAACTTTACTCTTTGTGAATATCTGATTCACAACTTACTCTGGATGATGCACATCACTCAAAGCTTATCTGAAGCTTCATATATGAGATTGAGGAACTTCATTCTCCATCTCACTTTAACTCAATGCACATCAGAACTCATGCGACACAAAAATCATGTCAACGCTATACAAAAACAGCAACATGAATGCAAGCATGAACTCATATTAGCTCATATAGTGCAAGTATAAAACACACAGTTATGGACTTAAAACACAAAAACCGACTAATGCACTAAAATTTAGAGTTTCATAAACAAAATCAGACTTAGGAAGAGTATATCTAACCTCAAGAACTGAACAAGTGAGGGTAACGGGATCTCATGTCATCGTCCGCCTCCCATGTTGCTCCCTCAACAAGGTGGTTCCTCCATAACACCTTTACGGTGGCAACCTCCTTGTTCCTCAACTGCTTCACTTGGCGATCTAAAATTTCAACTAGAACCTCTTCATAAGAAAGGTTCTCATCGACTCCTAACCCCTCAACAGGTAGGATGTATGCTGGATCACCTAGACATTTTTTAAGCATCGAAACATGAAACACTGGATGAACAGAAACAAAGTCATTTGGTAACTTCTGTTCATAGGCAACATTCCCTACTCGCTGTAAGACCTTATAAGGACCTATATACCTCGGACTCAACTTCCCTTTCTTACCAAACCTCATCACCCCTTTCATGGGTGATATATTCAGGTAGACTTAATGACCTACCTCAAATTCAAGAGCCCTCTTCCTGTTATCAGCATAGGATTTTTGACGACTGTAAGCAGTAGCTAATCTATCCCTGATCATTCTCACCTTTTTCACAGCCTCATGTATGATCTCAGGGCCAAGGATGGAAGACTCTCGTACCTCAAACCACCCAATTGGGAACCTACATCTCTGCCATACAGTGCTTCAAAAGGTGCCATCCCAATACTGGAATGGTAGCTATTATTATAAGAGAACTCAATCAGTGGCAACTGATTATCCCAACTCCTTTTGAAGTCAATAACACATTCTCTCAACATGTATTCAAGGGTCTGAATGGTACGCTCTGCTTGTCCATCCTTCTGAGGATGAAAAGCAGTACTGAGCTTCACCTGTGTACCCAAGCTCTTTTGGAAAGATCTCCTAAAGTGAGAAGTGAACTGGGCTCTCCTATCCGAAATGATAGATAAAGGTATCCCATGCCACCTCACTATATCATCAATATACAACTTGGCATAATCTTCGGCCCTGTAAATAGAATTCACAAGAATGAAGTGAGACGACTTAGTCATCCTGTCAACAATGACCCAAATGGAATCATGCACTTTCCTGGTACTGGTAAGACCAACCACAAAGTTCATATTAATAGCCTCCTACTTCTATGTTGGGATCTATATCGACTGGGTAAGACCTCCAGGCTTAAGGTGTTCGGCCTTAACCTGTTGGCAATTGGGGCACTCCTCCACAAACATAGAAAAATCTCGCTTCATACCTTCCCACCAATATATCTCCTTGAGATCATGATACACCTTGGTGGAACCTGGATGAATAGAATACCTGGAGTCATGAGCCTCTGCAATAATATTAGGTCTCAGATTATCAATATTGGGCACACACAATCTGCCCTGGTATCTAAGCACACCATCCCCCTTAGGGAGAATGATTCATTAAGCTTACTCAACATTGAGTCTTTCAACTCCATTAGTACTGGGTCGAGATGCTGCTTTGCTTTAACATCTACAACAAATGAGGATTTAGAACTAGAATAAACTGAAACACCCCCACATGGTGTATCTACCAGCCGTACACCTAACCTAGCCAATTGGTGTAGCTCTTTAACCATCTCCTTCTTCTCATCATCAATATGAGACACACTGCCCATGCTCAATTGCCTCAAAGTATCGGCCACTACATTGGCCTTACCTGGGTGATAGTGGACACTCATGTCATAATCCTTGAGCAGTTCTAGCCATCTTCTCTAACGAAGATTCAATTCTCTCTTTGTAAAAACATACTGAAGACCTTTATGGTTAGTAAATACATCAACATATACACCATATAAGTAATGTCTCCAAAGTTTTAACGCAAATACCATATCAGCTAACTCAAGATCATGGGTAGGGTAATTCTTCTCGTGGATTTTCAACTGTCTTGATGCATATACAATCACCTTGCCATCCTTCATAAGAACACATCCCAAACCCACTCGGGAAGCATCACAGTACACCACATACCCTTCACCACTCCTCGGCAATGTGAGAACTAGGGCTGAAGTGAGTCGGTCTTTGAGCTCTTGGAAGCTCTTTTCACAAGCTTCAGACCACTCAAACTTCACATTCTTCTTTGTTAAAGCTGTGAATGGAGTAGCAATAGCGGAAAAGCCCTCAACAAACCTGCGATAGTAACCAGCCAAACCCAAGAAACTCCGGATATCTGTAAGAGTGAGGGGTCTCGTCTAGTTCTTTACTGACTCAATCTTTTTCGGATCAACCTCTACACCCTGGTCGGACACAACATGACCAAGGAAGGTCACTGATCTCAGTGAAAACTAACATTTGCTAAATTTTGCATACAACTAATGTTCCCTGAGTACTTGCAATGTCATTTTCAAATGTTGTTCATGCTCTTCTCTTTTCTTAGAGTATATAAGGATGTAATCTATGAATACTATGACAAAATAATCAAGGTATTCACGAAATACCCTATTCATTAGGTCCATAAATGCGGCTGGTGCGTTAGTGAGACCAAATGACATGACAAGAAACTCGTAATGACCATACCTAGTACAGAATGAAGTCTTAGGAATGTACTCTTGTCTCACTCTAAGCTGGTGATTCCCTGACCGGAGATCTATTTTGGAAAAGAAACTTGAACCTTGGAGCTGATCAAATAGATCATCAATTCTGGGAAGAGGGTATTTTTTCTTTATAGTGACTTTGTTGAGTTGCCGATAATCGATACACATTCTAAGGGTTCCATCCCTTTTTTTAACGAACAACACTAGAGCACCCCATGGGGATATGCTCGGCTGGATGAAGCCCTTATCAAGTAGATCTTTTATCTGCAACTTCAACTCTTTGAGTTTGGCCGGAGCCATTCTATAGGGAGGAATGGAAATTGGTTTGGTGTTGGGATCTAAGTCAACACCAAAGTCAATTTCGCGTTCAGGAGGGATTCCTGGTAAATCCTCCGAAAAGACATCTTAAAACTCATTCACTATGGACACAGAGTCTATGGAATGAACTTCATGTTCTAAGTCATTGACTCTGACTAAGTGGTATAAATACCCCTTATATAACATCTTATTGGCTTTAAGATGGGAAACTATTTGGCCTGTTGGATTTGAACTACGCCCTTTCCATTCCAGCTCTAACTCATTAGGAAATTAAAACCTTACTACCCTGTTTCGACAGTCTATGGTAGCATAACATATATGGAGCCAATCTATACCCAAAATTATATCAAATTCAAGCATGGTTAATTCTATTAGGTCAGCATAGGTAACTCTATCAACAACATTTATTGGGAAATCTCTATATACTCTTTCATCTCTAATGATGTCTCCTATGGGAGTACTAACTAGAAAAGGTTCATGCAAGATCTCAGGAAGCAAGTCAAATTTGCTAGCTACTGAAGGAGTAACAAAAGACAATGTGGATCCTTGATCTAACAATGCATACACAGGAAAAGAAAAGACATGCGAGGTACCAGTGACCATATCAGTTGACTTCTCCTGCTCCTCTCTACCTTTCAAAGCATAGAACATGTTCCTCTTAGGAGGCTCGACTGGAGTAGTAGGATTAGGCCAAGGCTGAGTATCTGCCTTGGCCTGATTCTTCACATGTGGGCAGTCCCTGATCATATTCCCACTCTTGCCACACCCATAGCAGGAATTAGAACCTACCATGCACTCACGTCCATGCAAACAGCCACACTTACCACACGACTTTGTTTCAAGCTGGGCATTTCTATTATTGCCCTTCTTGGGGCCAAACATGCCCTCTTTGGCATTAGTGTTCCTGGAAGGAGTAGTATTACCTGAGTGCTGGTGCCCTTCTTGAACTTGGGCCTGTCCTGGACTCCAAACAAACTCCTACAATTGCTAGAACCAGCCTGATCTGAGGGCCTAGGCTTCTTGCCTTCTCGGCCTCTCTTCCTCCGACGATTCTCCTCCACAGGTTGTACATGTACCATCAACCTAGCAAGGTCTATGTTATCATGCAACATGGCTGCCCGACATTCCTCCTGCAGATCCTCCGGTAAACCAGTCACAAACCTGCTCATCTCATCGCTGCCACTGGACACCAGGGAAGAAGCATATTTGGAAAGTTTAACAAACTTCAAAATTATTCCTTGACTGACATACCTCCCTGATGTAGGTTGATGAACTCCTCAACCTTAGCCTCTATCTGCTCTCTAGGAAAGATCCTCTCCAGGAATGTAGCCTTGAGAATGTCCCAAGTGATGGGGACTTCTCCTGGTGCTCGGCCATCTACCCATATCTTGTACCATACCTGAGACACATCCTTGAGCTGGTATGCAGCCAACTCAGCCTTCTCCTCTTCATTAACACCCATAGCATAGAGAATCTTGTGGACCTCGTCCACAAGCTCCTAGGGATCCTCATTGGTTGTGGACCCGAAATAGACTGGAGGATTCATCCTGGTGAAATCTCTCAGTCTGCTAGCCATGGTGCTATTATATGGGTTCTCCCTGGGAGCACCCTCTCTAGTGGCCTGGGCTGTGATACCCTGTGCCTGAGCAGTGATGGCTTGGGCCATCTGAACCAGTGCTGATCTCACTTCTCCATCTGTCAACGCAGCTGGGTTGACAGGCACTTGCACTCCAGCAGCTGGGGCTCAAGAGGAGCTTGGTTTCCCCCAACAGCTGCTTCTCCAACTCTCCTTCCTGCGTTTCTTCTTGTGTTCATTTTTATGTACGCACAGACAAGAAGGAAGTTAGATGCTAGAATGACACAAAATGTCAAAACTCTACACAGCACGATAAAGAGTAGAAGAAGGGAAGATTCTTAACATCACTAAGTCTCTAAGTCATAGTGGTGGTGCACTTCACAACCATAAGCTAGAAACTATGCAACATGGTTGTTTTGAGCCTTAGTTCCTAGGTAATTTAACCGCATGCTCTGATACCAAGTTTGTCACACCCGGGTCGTAGCCCTTAGATAAGACCGGCGTCGTTAACCTCTCAGAGGTCGCAGACAAGCCTATTCTTAGCTTCATCACAATCATACAGTTAAATTTAGCGGAAAATTTAAAACTTTTTAAATTTACTGAAGTGTACTTAGACTTCATATAATTCTTGCATAAGAGTGATATACTAACAACTCAAAATAAACAACCATCTATTAATATATTGAACAATTGAAATGAAGAATTCATAATATCATTAATAGTTGCCAAACCGTCCTTAATACGAAAGCTTGAACAAATGTTTGAAAGGAAATGCTAGGGATAACATCCACTAGCTATGTCTAATCTACTAAAGCTAGAAAATAAAGCGTAGGCATCCTCGAACTCAAGAGGACCTACCAAAGTCTGGAGGTACTAGTCCAAATAGCTTCAACTGATCTTCAATCTTCTTCAAGGACCTGCACCTATAAAAATAGTAATTGTATATGGGTTAGTATACACTTTTACTAAGTATGGGTGTATGCAAATAAACACATAAGGTCTATGCATGATCAAGGAAGGCTCTTCCTGTAGCAACATGCCATTTTTGGAAACTAAAGTCACTTCACTTTCCTAATTCGTTATTTATGAATCATGCTATGAATATGACATATATTCATGCATTTAAAGCACACAACTCATTTTCTATATGAAAATAAGGCCTTGGAATCATGATCATAATTTTAGAACAACTCAAGCAAAATTTAATATTTTTGCTCCCCTTAGGCCGAGAGCTCCCTCTCTCAGACTTAGTTTATCTTTCAGTCTTTTCTTCTTTTTATTGTGTAGTTCAATGATATCCTTTTATCCTATGTTTTACTTACGAGTGCAATGATTCATTGTAGTCCCATTGCTACAATGAATCAAGTAAGTAATCCAAAAGACTAAGGAAATGATTTGACTACCCTACTCACAAGTTGTTCTTGCCATTATTGTTAAATTGGGCATGAAGTCTTTATAAGACAATCTTTATTGGCTATGCCCATTCTTTGATCATTTGCATAATATAAAGATGTTAGGGCATATATTCATACTCCATGGATGAGTCATTATGTTTTGCTCCCTTTATTGGCATAAGCCAATAACTGTTAAAACTTCATTCTTGTCAAACACTGATGATTTGATATACTTATGCTTTTGCTTACTTAGTTCACTTTGAACTTACATTTCTTCTTATTTGATCTCATGTTCGATTTGAACATGCTAGGTTGACTTAGGATATTCTTTTAAGACTTCCATTAATATCTTTCGGTGCAATGACTAAGAATGACTTACATCATTACTTAGTCTAACCTTACCCTTGGGTCATCCTATCCGAACACCCCTCAGCTTCCTAGTTCTTTCTTTCTTTCTTTCTTTCTTACTTTCTTAAAGAAATCATTAGCATTTAACCGACATGGATCATGTGAGGTAACATAAAATCTAGTGTCTTCCCCACACTGAAAAGAGGTGGTTCACCGGCCAAAGTGAAACCGAATACTTCCTAGTTTTCATAGGTGGATCACTAGCTAGTAACCTATGCTGGCGATATAGTTCAAAGACTAGGAGAATTTGGATACCCTTATCCACCTTGGTGGTACTCTCATCTCATGAGGCTTACATGTGTTTTCACAAGATCAATACTAGTCGATCGGTATTTAGCTCAATTTATTATACTTTACAACTTTTAGAGTTGACTCATACACTATGGAAGCTTTCTTCTAGTATGAGGTATGGTTAGCTCAATGGATGACTTGTCATCCCTTTCTATACTTGATGAATGTGAACTTAAATCTTACATTATCATTATGGTGTTAATGAGACTTGTCTCACGATTTCTAACACCCTCTTATGTGAGTATCTTTAACATAATTGTTTAGGTGCAAGTGAGACTTGTCTCACTTTCTTTAACACCCCATTCTAGGTCAATTTCATAGGTCATAACCTTTTAATTATTTCATTACTCACCTTATCTTGTTCAATGTTATTTGGTAGTCTTGTACCATTATTTATGAAAGTTATAAGGACTTATTCAATGTGCTACTATGTTCACAACTTCATTTAGATAGGGTATGTTGGGACTTGTCCCAATCATTGGCATACCCTAGGTTATGAGTTCATTGAGTTACATCTTGTAAAGTTAATCTTTAACATGTTTTTGGCCTTACAAGAAGCATCATAATTTACATTGGCCATATAAGATTGGCATGACTTAGTCATTGGCCAATTCTATTATATATTTTGGAAATAATATTGCTGGCCAACTTATTGGCATAAACCAAACTCACTAAACACTTGTCATGATATTATCACTAGCCAAGTCAATTAACTTCATGTATGTACTATAGTAATCTCATCATTTTAAGCAAGCCAACTTTTAACATTTGTTTAGATTATAAGAACAATTCAGTGCTTAGTTTGGCCAATCTATAAAATTGATTTGGCATTGAAGATTCATTAACTAGCTTTGATTCTCATTCTTATTTCTTCTTGTAAACATTGCATTCCAAACACTTACAAACATATCTCTTGTAAATACAAAGTATCGAAACCTTCATTCCTTTCAACAGTAAACTGAATTTCATAAACGACTTATAGCAATTTCATCTTCTCGAACAGAATTAGGCATTACAACATTTCTTATCTCATGTAAATGATACTCTAATCATACGGAACTAACCTGTAGGTCTCATTCGACATTATCAAATCGCAGAAACCTACATATAATGATCAGTTAGCACCACATACCAACAACATGCTCGAGATTTGCATTATACATACTACTAGAATTGGAAATAGGGAGAACTAGAGAGATGAACATTCGATGATTTCATTGGGAACAACCTTAGTTTCGGTTTTCTTGAATTCAAAACGTTTGAAAAGCCTCCTGGAGAAACGAATCGAAGAGATAAACCCATATTTTACTGTAGAATTGAATCTACGAAGACCACCCTATACTTTGCCAGAAAATCTTAAAGAATTGCCTTGAAATCACCTAAGGAGAACCGAGAGTATTTTTCTATTTTTCTTACATTTGTTCACTGTTTTTCAGTCGTGATTTTCTACTAGATAAACGTGAGTCTAAGTCTTAGGAACTGAATACTGACTAATTCAACTTAGGCTAATTAACTTAATTAAATAAATCAATTAGCTAATTACCAAAACGCCCCTCCAAAATTGACTAAAAATAGGAGAGCATTTGACTTAGCCAAATTCTGAAAATTTGCTAAGGGTCTCGGGTTTGACCATGAATTTAAATTAATTAATTAATTTGCTAATTTAATTAATTAAGTGACCTAGGGTAATTACTAAAGTTCCCCTAAGTCACTAGGACCATAACCAACCCCTTTGGACCATCCTAGGTTAGGTACTAGGATGTTTCTTTAGTTAGCTACTCGGCTAGTGTCACCCGGTTAGGTCTTAAGATTTCGGGCACACTAATTAGTTCATTTAAGTTAGTCCTAGGTTAGTTAGCTAGTTAGGTATGTTAGTTATAGCCTAGGATTGGTTAGGAAGCTCGGCCCCACGTGGCTTGACCTGACGCGTGCCGGCCCCCTAACCGCCCTAACCGAATCGGTTGGGCTTGGTCGCTTGGTCTCTTGGCCGGTAGCACATGTTCTTGCACATGTGTTGCCGTGCACTTTCCTAACCGTGCACTATGTAGTTGCACTTGGAAAGTTCACTTCTTGTCCAAAGGATCCTCACTATGTCCTTGGGCATTGCTTAA
Source organism: Solanum sitiens (assembly GCA_016801875.1). Lineage (NCBI taxonomy): Eukaryota > Viridiplantae > Streptophyta > Magnoliopsida > Solanales > Solanaceae > Solanum > Solanum sitiens. The sequence goes on along the minus strand of JABWTJ010000204.1, from coordinate 1,912,712 downwards.
TATACATGATCATTTTAAATGATCATGTGCTATGGTACCTAGGCTTGACACTTGGATGCCTCGTACCTAATATGTGTAAGCTAAGAAAGTAAAAAGTTTAGCTTAGGGTCTTCATTACAGGTACAATTCCTAAACAAGCTTGGATTGGAGCATTTGAGCATCAAAGTGTATTTTAAGTTACTTGTTGATACATAGAAATTGGGTAACACCCTTAAGCCAATATTCTTTAACATGCCCAATATTACTCAATATTGGCATTGGGATGCCTATGTACCCCAATACATATTCTTAAAGCCTAATAGACTCTTCACTAGACAAGTACATATTCTGGAATGTTACAGCTGTTACAGTGGCCACTATGGATTTTTATAAGGGCTTTGCCCGGATTTTTTGACTTCATTTAGATTGTTGATATGAGACAAAGTATTAGACTAAATTCCTATGTATTGTTATTGTCTGTTGCGTGAAGCCTATGTATGCTTCCTATGTAGAGGTCTATTTAAACCTCCATTCTATATAAGCAAAAGTTTTAATATTTCCACGATTTTGACATATTATTTTCTATGACGAGTGCTAGGAGGCTCATCTTAGTCCTCATAGATAAAGATGACGCCGGTTACGCCTAGGGGTACTTTGGGTCGTAACAAACTTGGTATCAGAGAATGAGGTTAAATCTTCTTAGGTTTGATGTCTCATTAAATCACGTCTATGTATTTTTTTATTCATAATTGTGTTATAGTGGGAATGGATTGGTTGTATGCGTGTTTTGCCTCTATTGATCGTAGGTCAAGGGTAATAAAATTTCAATTTCCGAACCCGTTTTTGAGTGAAAGGGAGGAAACTCAAAATCCTAGGGGTAAGATCATTTCGTGTCTAAAAACTTCAAGTTAATTGCAAAGGGTTGTCTATATCACATACTAAGATTAAAGGATCTTGAATCCGAGGTCCCTTCTATAGAGTCGCTACTGTGGTAAGGGAGTTTCCAGAGGTCTTTCCCGATGACGTTTTAGGAATTACTCCAGAATGGTAGATTGACTTCGGTATAGATCTATTACCGGATACACAACCTATTTAGATCCCTGCTTATCGGATGGCCCCGACCGAGCTGAAAGAACTAAATTCTCAACTCAAAGATTTGCTAGATAAGGGTATTATTCAACCAAGCCTATCTCCATGGGGTGCCCCGATATTGTTTGTGAAGAAGAAGTATGGGTCTTTGAGAATGTGTATCGATTATCGTCAATTGAACAAAGTCACTATAAAGAATAAGTACCTGCTCCCTAGGATTGATGACCTATTTGATCAACTCCAAGGAGCTAGATACTTTTCAAAGATTGACTTAAGATCGGGTTATCACCAACATAGGGTGAGGGAGGTTGATATTACCAAAATAGAATTTCGAACAAGATATGGTCATTTTGAATTCCTTGTTATATCATTTGGCCTAACAAATGCCCCGGCGGCTTTCATGGATCTCATGAATTGAGTTTCTAGAAAGTATCTTGATTTGTTCGTGATTGCCTTTATTGATGATATTTTGATATACTCGTGGAGTGAGGATGATCATATAGATCAATTGACAAAAGTTTTGAAAGTTCTGAAAGATAACCAAATTTTTGCTAAGTTTAGCAAGTGTGGGTTTTGGTTGAGGTCGGTGGCTTTTCTTGGGTACATCATCGCTAGTGAAGCGGTAGAGGTTGATCCAAGGAAAATGGAAGTGGTCAAAAGTTGGCCGAGACCTTTGAGTCCCTCCGACATTCGGGGATTTTCTAGGGTTGGTCGGCTTCTATCGAAGGTATGTTGAGGGATTTTCATATATCGCATCTCCATTAACGGCTTTAAACCAAAAAAAGTCTAAATTCGAATGGTCGGAATCATGTGAAAAGAGTTTCCAATTATTGAAAGATACACTCACCTCCGCTCCGGTATTGACTTTACCGGAGGGTACCGATGGGTTTGTTGTTTATTGTGATGCCTCTTGAGTGGGTCTAGGATGTGATATTATGCAACGTGGCAAAGCCATAACGTATTCCTCTATACAACTCAAGCCACGTGAGAAGAATTATCCAATGCACGACCTTGAACTTGTGGCCGTGGTATTTTCTTTAAAGATGTGGAGACAATATGTATTCACCCAAAAAGACTTAAATTTACTCCAAAGAAGATGGTTAGAGCTTTTAAACGAATCTGGTATGAGTTTCCTTTACCATCATGGGAAAGCTAATGTGGTAGCGGATGCTTTGAGTCGAGTATCCATGGGTTGTGTGACGCATGTTGAAGATGATAAGAAAGAGCTAATAAAATAGGTTTATAGGTTCGCCCGGCTGGGTGTATGACTAGAAAATTCTCTAAAAGGTGGTGTCATGGTTTGTCATAAATCCGAGTCATCTCTAGTGGTTGGGGTGAATCCAAATAACACCTTGATCCTCTGTTGATGGATTTAAAGGAAACGGTCATTAGAAAAGCTAACGAGTCCTTTTCTCAAGGGGAAGATGGGGTGCTTAGGAACCAAGAAACATTGTGTGTACCAGATGTGGATGGGTTGAGGGAATGGATCATGGAAGAGGCTCATGGCTCCCTATATTCCATTCACCCGGGTGACACAAAGATGTACAATGACTTACGAGAAACATATTGGTGGAATGGTATGAAAAAGGACATAGCGGATTTTGTCGCTAAGTGTCCGAATTGCCAACAAGTAAAAGTGGAGCACCAAAGGTCGGGTGGTTTGACACAAAATATAGACATTCCCACATGGAAGTTGGAGGATATTAACATGGATTTCATAGTTGGGCTGCCTTGTACCCGAAGGCAACATGACTCGATATGGGTTATTATGGATAGGTTGACCAAGTCTGCATATTTTCTTCCAGTCAAAGTCACATATTCGACAGAAGATTATGCCAAATTGTAATAAAAGAAATAGTGAGATTTCTTGGAGCCCCTTTGTCCATCATTTTGGATAGAGGTACTGAATTTACCTCCCATTTTTTGGAAAGCTTTTCAAAGTGGGATTGGTACTAAGGTGAAACTTAGTACCGCTTTTCATCCCAAGACGGATGGTCAAGCGGAGCACACTATTGAGACCCTTGAAGACATGTTTAGGTCTTGCGTCATCGACTTCAAAGGTAATTGGTATGACTACCTACCTTTGATAGAATTATCCTACAACAATAGCTACCACTCAACTATCTCCATGGCACCCTTGAAAGCACTTTATGGGAGGAGGTGTAGATCCCCGGTTTGGTGGTATGAGGCAGGTGAGTTTGCATTACTTGGTCCCGATTTTGTTTATGAAGCTCTCGAGAAAGGTCAGGTTATAAGAGATAGATTAAAAGCAACTCAAAGTTGACAAATATCCTATGCCGATAATAGAAAAATGGACCTTGAGTTCGAAGTAAGAGATTGGCTCTATTTGAAAATTTCACCCATGAAAAGGGTGATGAGGTTTGGATAGAAAGGGAAAATTAGTCCCCGTTATGTGGGGCCGTATGAAATTTTGAAGAGGATTAGGAGTGTTGCCTACGAGTTGAAATTTCCAAATGAGTTGTCCATGATTCATCCGGTATTCCATGTATCTATGCTTAAGAAGTGTAGAGGCGATCCGATGTCCACCTTCCTCTAGAAGGTTTGGGGATAAAGGAGGACCTTTCATATGAGGAGGTCCCGGTTTGGATTTTGATCGCCAAGTTAAGAAATTGAGGAATAAGGAGGTTGCCTCCGTAAAGGTTCTATGGAGGAACCACCTTGTTGAGGGTGCAACATGGGAGGCCGAGGTTGACATGAAGACCCGCTATCCTCATCTTTTTCCCCTTACTCCTTGTCAATATTAAGGTTAGAATTCGTTATTTGATTATTGTGAATATTGTTGAACTTATCATGTTTTTCTAAATATGTGCATATTGTAGTAGAAATTCATACCTAAGTTGAGTTCTTGTCTTTCCATGAAATATCTTTATTATGTTGGCTTTCACTTGAGTGTGTTGTGTGCTATACGTGTTCATGGAAGATCATAATGATTATAATTTATAGTTTTTTAATAAGAAATCAGCATGTCAATTTTTAATGTTCATATTGAGCTCATATTGAAATGGAGAAGGTAGTACCTCCTTATGTGATATGAAAAGTTGAGTTTTGTTATGGTATGTGTGGATTAAGTTCCTATTTGTTAATGATATGTGTATATGTTTAAAAGAGTTGATATTTCCTCCTATGAGATGTGACTCATTATAATATTGTTGGTTGGTTGGGCTGCTAGCCTTGAGTCTTTCCTTCTATAGAAAGGTTTAGAGTGTCATTCGTGGACGAATGTTCCTAAGGGGGGGGGGAGTATTGACACACCCGGAAATTTCCTAGACATATACTAGAGCTTAATATTTTGAATGATTATGGATTTAGACCTAAATAAATATAAATAACTTGTTTGAGAAGTATCGGAGCAATATGATTAATGAAAAACGTCCGGAAACTAGCAAAATTTAACTAGTTGACATCCCTATGTTTTGGGAAGGTTTTGGAGGGTCAAATGAAGTCTAAATCTGGTAAAAATACTTTTGATAGGTAGAGTGTAGTATAGAGAGTCTAAACGTTTGATAACGACACCCAAAGGACCACCGGAATGGTCCTTGGGAAGGACCCCAACATGGGTGGGCAGGCTGCCAAAGCAGTCTGCGAAAGTCAAGAATCGGAAGGCTACTGTGCGACGCGCAGCCAACACGGACCTCACTTCCTCAAATTATTTTTGGGAAATAAAGTGCGTTTTGGCCCCGCGATGCGGAGCCACTTCCCATATTCATAAAATGTCGTATTTTGTGTGTTTTGACTTCACAAATAAATCCATTTAAGTGAGGGTCTTTTGGGTAATTTAATGGGTGACTATATAATGTATTAGAGTTAGTTTTAGGTCCATTTTATCACTCAAATCAAGTCCCACAAGTTGAACTCAAAAATCTCTCACTATCCCAAAATTCCCTCTTCCTCCAAAACTCCATTGAAGACCATTAGAGCTCCAAGAAGAAGATCAAGCATTCAAGTTTTTCAACTCAATATCGTGGCTCTCTCATCTAGAAGGTATGGTTTATTTAAATCTTATGATTTTTCCCCCAAGAGGTCCTTCAAAAGATGATTTCTAAATCCCCCAAAACTAGGGTTTTTCTCCTCACATGGGTCTTCTTTCTAAAACAAAATTGTCTGTCAATTGTGATGAATTAATGTTGTTTATGTGTGAATTAATGGTTAATTGATGGATTCCTATGATTTTTCCCTTGACCCGTGTGTTTCCCCTAAATCCCTAATTTTTTAGATTGATTAAGGTGAATTATTGAGGGTGATGAACATGTCACTTGTTTACTTTGATTTTAGTTATGTTAATACTTCATGAATTGCCCTATTTCACATGTGGGTTGTGAGTTCTTGGGTATTGAAGTATGAAGTCCCATGAAGGGCAATGAAGTATGATCTTGATTCTCCTTTGATCTCAATTATGCAAGGTGAAATCTACTTATGTGATAATGATGATATAGCTAATTGTGTTGTTGTGATGTTGGTGACAAGGATCCCTCATCCCTAACCCTAGATCTATGAATTGGCTATGGATTACGTAATTATATTATGGTATGATCATTATATCATTGAATGTAGTTTATCATGATTATAATGTTAGGTCTAAAAGTGAAAGGATAGTTCTCACTTATGATCACCTATGAGCTATTATGATAAGATGTTCACCTAAGGGTTTAAAAGAGGCTAATGTGAACTGGTATAATGATATATGATGATTCTAAGGGTAATAATTGCTTAACACCGAAAGGGAATGTAAATGAGATGGAGGTCTCACGTCAGTAAGTCCGGCCTCCCACGTGGGTTTCTTCACGTTAGTAATTCTGGATTCCCAATATATATGCTGTCTCGTGAGATAAAAACCCTCATGTTAGTAAGTCAATGTTTCTGGAAGCAATCTTCTTGTCCCTTAACTATGTGCCCGCATAGGATTCTAGCTTGGTGGATCCACCTAGAATAGCTACGTACGAATGGTTGCACCTTAGGCAAGTGTTAACCCTCTGTTTTTGTTGTGGGAGTAGAACACCGGATTCCATGTAGCTCACATAGTCTCATGTCGGTTATGGTACTTATTCCCTAAATTAAAAGTATGAACAATTTATGTATGTGAACTTCTATTAGGGTTGTCTAAAAGGTTACTACATAGTGTGATAGAGGGTATGTGACTTCTCTTACACATTGCACATGTGGGATCCTATAAGATGATTCTAGTAGTGTTCTATTATGATTTTGTTTATCTTTATGATTATGTTGAAACGATTGGTATATGAAGCATGTTATATATATGAGAATATGTTGTAAGTCTGTAACGGGTTGCTTAATGTGCTACTTAGCTTTGGATAGGGTTATGGGGCATTATTGTTGGCATTGCACAAGTGTTTCTTGAGTTACTTGTATGTTGAATATGATTATGATGTTTCTTATATGTGTATATTGAATTGTTGGTAATTGTGCAGAGTTTTGACTAATGGTGCCTTTTCTCATGCATTAACGATTTTTATTCATAGGAACCATATTTAGTACATGTGGTTTGTACTAATCCATATTTCTTCCCCTTTTTCCCAAACATTGTAGGCTCGGGCTGTTGAGGTATCATTGAGGCTAAAGCAAGAAGGCTTGGACTAGACTCTCCAAGTTTTGGTATGCCCTATAGTTTGAGGATGCTACCACACACTATACCTTAGTAGTATTTGTATTGTCTAGTAGACATTCATTTCTTTCCTATTATTGAAGATATTGATGTAATCCCTATGTTGCCACTATGGATTTGTATATGGGCTTTGCCCGGATTATTTGACTTCATTTATATCGTTGATATGAGACAAAGTATTAGACTAAATTCCTATGCATTGTTATGGTCTATTGAGAGAAGCCTAGGTATGCTTCCTCATGTAAACCTCCATGCTATATAAGCAAAAGTTTTAATTTTTCCGCGATTTTGACTTAGGATTTGCTATGACGAGTGCTAGGAGGCTTGTCTTAGTCCTGATAGAGGATGATGCCGATAACGCCTACGGGGTACTTTGGGTCGTAACATCAGGAGAGTATTAGTTGATCGAGTCAGTATTTGTTTTGATAGAGGGAACAAAAATAATAGATAAATTCTATTGTTGGTAAGATGGATAATTGCAGAAACTCTTTATATGATAGAAGGGTTAAGCTGTGATGGATTTGGGGTTGGAGTGTCCTGGTTGGTTGAGTTGGTAACAGAAAAAGATTAAGTGAATTGAGATAGAGTGCATGAGTTCAAGGATAGTATTACTTGGTAGTGAAGGTTGTGATTGAAGGATCAATGTCCTAATTATATCCCAAGTTTCATGTTTGTCTGATTATATGTGTGTTATTATGTGGTGGATTCTTGTCGATCAGTAATGTCTACTAGTACGTATGGTTTGTACTAATAAATTTCATGTTATGCCACTTGGCATAGTCTGATTACATGATGAGTGGTGATCTTAGGCGGAGACTAAAATGATCTCGACAACTTCTACCTCTCTTTCCTTATGGTGAGAGTTGTGTATTCCAAACCTTGTAATCTCTTAGAAGATCTTACATTTGTTTAGGACAGTTCCTTGGGATGGTTCAATATATTTCTTTACAAATATACCTTATGTGATAATTTTGGAATATTTCTATATATAAATAAGGTGCTTAGTTAAATTATGATTCATTTTCGCACTGCATATTTAAAATGGGAGTAAAGATTTTCCTACTTAGGTGTTAGATTAGCTTATCGCATGGCCAATGAATTAAATTGCCACGCTGGATTTCATTAATAATAAAAATTAACAAAAAAAATCTAGGCCCAAAATGGGACCAAAACGGAAAGAAAGCAGAAACAAGAAAAAAAGGAATTAGGACAAGATTGGATCATATGGGTCTACTTATATATTCTCTCTATCTGGTAAGGGTTTTCGAAAGGAAACTCTTGTTCTCCGCCGCAAAATCCAGTGTTATTCTAATATGGTAAAGAAGACGAGGTTCTTAAATGGCGTAAGCTTTTCCTTTTTAGGTGATCGACACTCGAGGTCCTACATGTTGTGTATCGTAGGCAAACAACTTCTAGAAGTAAGACTCCTAACTTTATACCCCTTTTGTTAGAAATCTTTGTATTCTTATGAGAGGATAAATATAGCTTTGTATTCCTTTTGTGAAGATGTGTTATTAAATTTGTCTACTCAATTAAAATTGTGAATAATCGAAGAATTATATGTGATCTCTAAGACTTTGTATTTTCTCTAATGCAACCAGAAACTCGATTGGGTGATTTATCCTAATTGACTATGTAGTTTTAGTTAAAGAAGTTCACTTTTTCACACCTGATTTAAGTAATTACAAACACATAAAATTTCCATCAATTTCAGTGCAAATGGATTACGATAATTCTCAAAAGAGGTATATTACATGTTTATTTATTTATATTTCAAATTCTTCACATAATTTTCAGAATTTCTTGATTCATTTAAAAATTTTGGAGACTCAATTATATCGAACCATATAACTAAAGAATATACTAAGAAACTTAACAAGTAAAACATAATTACAAAAATAAATATTAATGAAATTTAAAAGACAATATTGAATATTAAACAACACAAAAATTTGGATGGTAGAAGGGAGAAAAGTTTTCAATTTTTTTTAAAATTATGATTAGGGTTTCCAATGTTTGGATAACTTTAAACACTTCAATTATAAAATATATTCCGACATTTCGATGAGAATCACTCTCTATAACAATGTGTTTTTTTTGCAATTAATATTTTCTAGTCTTAAATTGAAAATTATATTCGACTAATTGTGATATTTAAAAAACTACGGGTTCATTTGGACTCTGAAACAACGCCTCCAAAGTATTATAGCAGCCTATCTAGACAATATAAAGTATAATTTTTCGAAACAACACAGATTTTTTACTTTGCTAAATATACTTTCATTATAGTATGATTTTGAGATATAGTTATTGGATATTTGTATCTTAAATAAAATCCACTCCTAATTATGCATAAGGAAAATATTTTCAACATAATTATTTTTGTATATCATCAACCAAAAAAATCCAAGTATTACGTTTATAATATATATTCTCATAGTTGCCGTCATTGGAAACTTAAGGAGATTTATAAAAGTATTCAAGTTATTCGTTTGTGTAATATAATTTTTATATTCATCCGATCATCCTTTATCAGAATTCTTATAAGATGAATGTATTGACAACCTTTTAATATGTTGATACATTTTATTTAAACACTAGAGTTATAGATTATCCCAATTAAGCATCCTAACAAATTCTTCTTACTCAAACATTTGAAAAGTTTCAGCTCATATTCTCAAACTCTCATTATCTTGACGAGTCAACCAAATACAATTTGTCACACATCAATCTAAATTGGAACATGAATTAGATTGTTTGGGTATTGAGGAAAGTATATATTAATAAAAAAGGTAATGATTTAAGTTGTTAATTTCTTTACGTAGTTGGTATTTGGAAATACACACACTAGCATTTACAATATTCGTATAAAAAATGTCTAGCAGAAACACTTTATCGTTTCTTCAGATGCAAACGAAAGTCAAATGGAGAACAATTAAAATAGTTAACAATAGTATTTCAATTATAAGTATCGATAAAAAAATCTTTACACAATCAAATTATCTAAGAGATGATTTTATAATTAAGAGAGTACATCTCTATGATAAACATTAAACTAAAATAAATGATAAATAAAATCAAAATTGACTTAGTGTCATTCAAGTGATCAAATTGACATACATCTAAGCAAGAAAATATTCATATCAAATAAATATGAAGTAGAAGAACCTAGCTTTCAAATGAACAAATTTAAACTTGAAAATGATGTTCTTTATTTTTGAAGAACGAGGGGCAAATAAAATGATCTTATACTTTGAAAATAATAAAAAAAATGGACAATGTTCAATTGGAACATGAAAACGTGAATGAATTGGTCCTAGTTACTCTTTGGATGTAGTAGAAGGAGGATCCTCAAACGCAATAGGATCCAATGAATATGAAAAAATTAAAAAGGAATCATTTGAGGTGAAAATTTGATGTAGTTTTCTGTGGAGTGACAATAAATTTGATGTACCAGTCAACTTTTTGTCACCTTTTTCAGTATCACCCAAGACAAGAAAATTCTATCTTACGTAAAGTTGTCATAGTACGATTAACCTCTGAATATGAAATCACAATATCGAAATGTTCTTCTTTTAAATTTATATTGCATTGGAATAAAAAAATAAAGTATTCCTAATAAACATTTGTGACATCAATATTTAAAAAGCCTTTGCATTTGTTTTCAAGTGCCAATTACGTAAATAAATTAACCCCTTAAATTTTATCTTCTTTAATTATATGTCATAAGAAACTCATTCACGTTGAAAGTAGGCTGATGAGTGACACTTTAAATGTTGTTAGCTAATATATATGATGAAAGTTTGAGAAAATGCCTCAGTACTTTGGGGCCTGAGGCACCGCACCAGCAGTGCGTCCGAACCAGCCCCAATACGTTGGGTCTGGATGTGTGCCCGTTGTACACCTGAAGTTTGCTGGGCTAATTTTTCCTTGTTTCGTCCGACGTGCTTTGCTTTAAGTTGTGGCTACATTTTACCTTGATATATTTACTACTAAAGTCTCCATTAATTCTTGAGTGATCCTACATGTCCCAATCACATGTCTTAATTTACAAACAAAACTAAAGTGAGTTTAAGAGGACAATTCAAGAGGTTCTCTTGAGTCATTTTGAGACTATGTTCTTTTGTAATCAACAATGGTTTTGAATTAAGTCTTGTGAAAATGAACATAACAATTTGAAGTGTTGCATTCATGATTGAAAAAGAGTATAAGGGAACTAAGTATACCCAATCATAACACTTTTTCATTGAAAAAGATCGAAACGGTAATTAATAATTGAGATCATAAGTTCAAAGATATTTTTGAGTATAACCCCTAAGAGGATCTTTTGAGTAATTACTTCTAATTGAGAAAGAGATGTGTTTTATACATTTGAGAATGTCTTATTACATTAATGAGAGTAGTATTGAGCACCGATATGGGATGAGCTCACACAACTCACATTCTATACCACCTCATAATATTTTGGAACTAAGGTTCGAACCATCTTTCGTTATGAGTAGGATTTTTCAGAGCATTTTTTAAGATTTTCTTTAATGTTAAGGTCTATAGATGTAGCACCTTAAGTTTTAACAAGGTCAAAAGATAACTCTTTTAAGTCATTTGGATGTTCTTTTATGTTTTGGGTTAACGTCAAATGACCATAACTTTTAGTACAAGATGAGTTTACTCATTTGCTATAATTAGAGTTCTTTCAATTATCTTTCAAACACAACCAAGTTTGCTAATTTTAGAGTTAGGATGTGTGAGATATTCCCTTTTGAAAGGTCTTTGTATTGTCTTTCTAACACCAAAAAGTTTGCTAGGTTTAGAGTTCGGTGAGTGAGATATACCCTTTTGATGTAAGGCTATCCAATGAAGGAAATTTACCTAAATATAGTGTGGGGTACTTCATGCTTTTCCTTACCCAATCAATTTTAATTCGCTTTTAGTAAGGTTTCATGGGTCTAAACTGATTTGGTTCAATTTTATAATCCTAATATACACTTAGGTTTTTAGTTGAGAGTTTAAGAAGAGAAAAGAAGAGAAAAGAGGAAAAAAGAGGAAAGAATCAAAGCGTTCGTTGAGATTCTTGAGTTTCATTGCGGATTTTTAAAGGTTTGATTCCTAAGAGGTATTTAAGTTTCCACAGTGTTGGGTTTGTTCATCCACACGCCAATCATTATTTATATATTCTAATTCGTCCATAAAGATTGAATGATTTAAGTTCTTAATGAGTGTTCTTGAAGTTTTATTCTGGATCATTTTTTGTTGTGGTTTTGATGAATTCTTGAGATGAAAGTGAGTGTTTTAAGGTTTGCATTGAGTAGATTATAGTGTAATTATGTTGAGTAATCAAATCCAAGTAAGTGGGGAATAAATTATTTTGGGAGAATGAAGGTCAAAACACAAGTACAAAAGTACAAAGGAATTGTCTGGGGAATGGTGTCATGACTGTAACGACCCTCAAAATAAAATAGGTCAAACTAGAGCCTAGCATGTGATTCATGAGCTAATAATGTGTTAAAGTAATGAATATTAGCATTAGAGGTCAGTTTGAAGAGCTTTGAAGTCAAACGTTGTCACATCCAGGGACCACCCCCTACACTTAACCGGCGTCGTCCTCCTCTTTAAGGACTAAGACTAGCCTCTTAGCATACATCATTACATTCATAGGTTAAAAATGCGGAAAATTTACAACTTTTTATTCTACATTGAGGTTTACATAGACCTCAACATACACATAATATACTCACATTGAGTATACATAGACCCTTCGTATAAGAAGATTACATAGACTTCTACTTTTATTTCACATGCATAGTATAAGATAATCTCATAAGAAGTCTATAACATTGTCTCATATTAAACCATCTAGGTAAGAGTATCACAATTTGGGCATAGCCCTTACATCAACAATTATAGCCACGTATAGACTTTACAATTATAGTACCAAAAATGAAAGAGAATGAACAAAGTGTCTTTAAGACTAAACAACATCCAATATGTAGATAAGGGCATCATCCTCGGAAAGTGAGGACCTACCAAACTTGGAAGATAATAATCCAAATAGTATTCAAAGCCTTCTCTAATATCAATGTCCGGATCCTACATTTGTAGTAAACATCAAACATGGGTTAGTACACACTTGTACTAAGTATGGGTATATGCACATAAAACAAGTGAAATCATGCTAAAGAGAACATTTGATCAAAACCATGCTTAAGTACTTTGAAAATCCTTATTCAAAATTAAGAACCCATATAAGCCAATACTCACATAAGCCATAAGTCAAACCCATGTACAACATAAGACCAACATCAACAAGTAATAGTCAAGTTAACATACACAAGAGTTCATAACATCATAATATAAGCAAGACCCTTACTCATAACACACCATTTAGCCTACAAGTGCAATGACCAAGCAAAGCCCCATAACCTTACTCAATCAAGTAAACCAAACAAAGGTTAACAAATAATTACTAACTTAACATAACATAGAATCAATAATAACCATCATGATATTAAGAAATATAGACCAATAGCATGTTTATACATGAAACTAACATCATATAGAATCATAAACATTTAAAGTCAATATAAGCATAAATTTACTTTATAAGATTATTATATCATAAGAACATCCTTCTAGGACTTCTCTCAAATCCAACTAGTGCAATGCCTAGGTAGAGTCCCAAACCCCTACCTAGACTAAGCCAACCTCTCAAGTCACCCTATCTAGAGTTCACATCATTACTTTATTTTTCTTTTGGGAACGTTTGCACATAGAACACAAGAGTTAAGTGTAGAATCCGGTATTGTAAAACCTTACACCAATTGAAGGTGGTATACCGGCCAATGTAGAGCCAAACATAAACGTAGCTTTCTTGGTGGATCCACTAGATAGTCTTCCTATGGTTGAAACATAGTTCTAGAACTAGGAGATATGTATGAACCCTGTACATGCCTATGGCATTGAACCCTCATCCCATGGGAATTCATTCGGTGAGTGTCACTCCTAGGGGAGTCAACACCTCATATGGAACTATCGGGTGAATCTTCCTTTATGGGAAGTCAACACCTCCCATTGTAAAGTTCACTCGGAGCTAAGCTAAGTCCCTTTTGAAATGTCTTTCGTTAACAATCATCACTTAGTTTAGGTCATAGGTTCTATCCCTTGTATAATCATAGTCATTTAGCTCAATTGGTATTGCATGAGAATATCCTTTCATGGCAACCCTCATATGTGAGATTAACATATCATCATCATCATTTCATAATAAGGTACATAGTCAAGTCATCACCAACCTTGCATCATTTCATCTTAAGAAAATTCTCACAATCACATAGTCAATGCATTTCAATTCAACATCATACCAACACCTACTTAGGCTATTCACAAGACATGCTTAAATCGAACTACATCATCAATCACAAGCCATCATAATTGAATTAAAGGTTAGGATCATGAAGACTTACCAAATCTCATTCAAAAGCCATCATCATGGTCTTACCATCAACCAACCAATTACATCCAATAATAGGTGTAGCAACATCAATCAATAGTAATTAACACAAGAACTAGGTCAATTGCATCATCACTATCCCAATTAACATCAATTCATAACCTAGGGTTAGGGGAATTAGTAATCATCATGAACTTAATCCAATCCAAACAATAAATTACCCTAGTCCATCCATAAATGAATTATAATAGATAAAACAAGTCTATTAATCAATTCATAATTCAATTCACATTAATACATGACCAAGATCCAAGATTTGGGGAATTGGGGAAGGGAACATAATCAACATTAAATTGCATCAATTAACAACAATTAATCATCAATCTATACTCAAATAGTCATATGAAATCACAATTCATCGTCAATTCGAAGTTTTGAAGAAAACTCATTAGAATAGAAAACCCCCATGAAATTGGGTATTTTGAAATCAACTTTGAGAGGACCTCTTGGGGGAAGGAATCTCAAGAGTGAAGAACTCATACCTTATTGAATATTAATCCACTAAATTTAAGTGAAATCCTAGAGAAATCGACCGTCTTCTTCAAGCTTTCTTCCTTCTTCAATGAAGGAATTAGGGAGAGAGAAAGTAGAGAGAGGTGAGAGCTTTTGGGTTTTGTTTTGGGAATTGGGTTTGAATCACAGAATAATGACTTAAAATTACCCTTAGTCTATATATAATAACCCCATAAATTACCCAAAACACCACTCACTTATATGGGTCTTTTTGTGAAGTCAAAATGTCAAAAATACAATTTTATCGGATCAAGTAAGTGGATCCGCGTCGCGGGTCCAACACATGTTTTATTTCACAATAATAAATTTTGGGACAGTGAGGTCCGTGTGGGCGGCGCGTCGCGCAGCAGCCCACATATTTTTGATAGCCTACCTGCCCACCCATGTTGGGGTCCTCCTCTATGACCCTTCGGGTGGTCCTTGGGGTGTCGTTATTGGACGTTTAGACCCTCTATACTACACTATACCTAACCAAATTCATTTGACCATCAGAAACGATCCCCAAACATAGCGACTACAACTAGTTCAATTAGGCTAGTTTCCGGACGTCATGGACGTTCTTTGACGTCTTGGCTCTGAAACTTCTTGGAAGAATTATATACATTATTTTAGGTCTTAAAACAGTATCTAAACCCTTAGAAACTCATTTTAGGCTTTAGGTTAGGTCTCGACTTTTTGGAGTATTACATTATCCCCCTTAGGAACATTTGTCCCCGAATGACACTAAACTTTTAAAAAGGTAAAGGATAGACTCAAGACTAGCAGCCCAACCACACAATATACTAAAACATCATCATGAGTTACAACTCAAATCAACATAACAATATAGCATTTACATAATGACTCAAAACATAAATTTAACACATAATGGTTGAAAGTCACAACATCAGGAATTTCCCTCTCATAACAACAACATGAGTTCCACATATCATTGAAGAGTCAATTATGCCAAAGTTCTTTTATCAACATATCAACATGCTCAATATCTCATTATACCAAATACACAAATAAGTGCAATTCGAGCAAAAGAGCATTTGTCCATGATAAATCATTTTAGCATAAATCTTTTTACCATAAATATACACATATTTGCAAAACAAGTCAAAATCACATTATCTCATTATGTTCATTATTAATAGTAATAACTAACCTTAATTAGCTAAGAGATTAGGATAACGGGACTTCATGTCGGCCTTGGCTTCCCATGTCGCCCCTTCAACTAGGTTGTTTCTCCATAGAACTTTTACGGAGGCCGCCTCTTTCATCCTCAACTTCTTCACTTGTGGATCAAGGATTTTAACCAGAACCTCCTTATAGGAGAGGTTGTCATCCACTCAAAGATCTTCGATAGGAAGAATGGACTCGAGATCACCAATGCACTTCTTAGGCATGGATACATGGAAAACTGGGTGAACCTAAGATAACTCACTAGGTAATCTCAACTCGTAAACAACCTTTCCCACTCTTTGCAAAATTTCATAGTGACCCACATAACGAGGACTCAACTTTCCTTTCTTGCCAAACCTCATCATCCCTTCCATGGGTGAAATTTTCAAATACACTTTATCACCTTCTTCAAACTCTGGCTCTCTTCTCCTATTGTTAGAATAAGACTTTTGCCGTCTATAGGCTGTTTTCAATCGGTCCCTTATCAAATGAACACTCTTCAAATCATTATAAACCAAGTCGGGACCAAAAAGTGAAAACTCACCAACTTCGAACCACCCTACCGGAGATCTACATCTCCTACCATGCAAAGCTTCAAAGGAGCCATGTATATGGAGTAATGGTAACTATTGTTATAAAAAGAACTCCACCAAAGGCAAGTGTTCATCCCAACTTCCCTTGAAGTCGATGACACAATCTCTAAGCATATCCTTAAGAGTTTGAATAGTACGCTCCGCTTGACCATCCGTTTGGGAATGAAAAGCGGTGCTCAACTTTACTCTTGTACCCAACCCTTTTTGAAATGATCTCCAAAACCTCAATGTGAATTGTGTGCCCCTACCCGATATGATGGATAACAGAATACCTTTAACACTCAAAATCTTATCTATGTAGATATTTGCATATTCCTCCGCGGAGTAAGTGGACTTAACGGGAATAAAGTGAGCGGATTTGGTCAATCTATCCACTACTACCCATATTGAGTCATGTTGCCTTCGAGTCTTAGGCAAACCCACTATTATTCTTTCAACTGCATCAATGCCAAGTCAAGGTGTTGCTTAGACTTCACCTCAACCACCAAAGACGATTCATAGTTATGGTGGACCACAAAGCCACCATTAGGGGAATCTCCAACCTTACACCCAAACGAGCCAACCTATGAACATCTTTCACTAGGTCTTTCTTGGATTCTTCTATATGGGACACACTACCCATAGTGATACGACTTAGAGCATTCACTACCATATTGGCCTTGCCGGGGTGGTAGAGAACACTCATATCATAGTCTTTCAACAACTCCAACCCTCTGCGTTGCCGGAGATTTAACTCCTTTTGTGTAAACACATTTTGGAGACTTTTATTGACCGTATACAGATCAACATGAACCCCATAAAGATAATGCCTCCATATTTTCAAGGCAAATACCACAGTCGCTAACTCAAAGTCAGGAGTCGGATAATTCTTCTAATGAACTTTGAGTTGCCTAGAAGCATAGGCCATAACTTTGCCATGTTGTATAAGAACACACCCACCCCGACTCGGGATGCATCACAATAAACCACAAAACCCTTAGTACCCTCTGGTAGAGTCAACACCGGAGAGAAAGTAAGCCTATCCTTCAACATTTGAAAGCTCTTTTCACATGCCTCCGACCACTCAAATTTCACACTCTTTTGGGTCAAGGTTGTCAAAGGGGAAGCAATGGATGCAAACCCGTCGACAAACCTTTTATAATAACCGGTTAGGCCTAAGAAACTCCTAATATCCTTAGGAGCCAAAGGTCCAGGCCAATTTTTCATTGCTTCTGTCTTCCTTGGATCAACGTCTACTCCTTCACTAGAGATAATATGACCAAGAAATGCTACCGACCTCAACCAAAACTCACATTTGCTATACTTGGCAAACAATTGGTGTTCTTTAAGAACTTCCAACACCACTCTCAAATGATCCATGTGTTCACCTTCATTTTTAGAATATACCAAGATGTCGTCAATGAACACAATGGCAAATTAATCTAGGTAACTTTGAAAAGCTCTATTCATTAGGTCCATAAATGACGTTGGAGCATTAGTGAGACTGAATGACATTACTAAGAACTCATAGTGACCATATCTAGTCTGAAATTCCATCTTGGGAATATCTTCACCTCTCACCCTAAGTTGGTGATATCCCGATCTCAAGTCAATCTTAGAAAAGTTACTCGCACGTTAGAGTTGATCAAACAAATCATCAATCCGAGAGAGAGGATACTTGTTCTTGATTTTGACTTTGTTGGGTTGACAGTAATCGATACACATAAGGGAACCATCCTTCTTATTCACAAACAATACCGGAGCACCCCATGGAGAAATACTACGCCGAATAAAGACCTTGTCTAGTAAGTCTTTGAGTTGAGCCTTGAACTCTTTCAATTCGGCCAGACCCATCCGATAAGAAGGAATTGAAATGGGATTTGTATCTGGTAGCAAGTCGATACCAAAATCAATTTCCCCTTCGGGAGGAATACCAGGAAGATCATTAGGAAAGACCTCCAGAAATCCCCTCACTACAGGGACTGACTCCATGGGAGGTATTTCGAAGTCTAGATCTTGGACTCTTACTATATGGCATAAACACCCTTTAGAGATCATCCTAGAAGATTTGAAACAAGAAATGATACGGACTCTAGGAATAGAAGTCCCCCCTTCCACTCTAAAATGGGTTCATTTGGAAAGTTAAACTTCACCACCCTTGTTCTACAATCTATTGATGCGAAACAAGCATGTTACCAATCCATACCCTAAATAACATAAAAATCAACCATATTGAGTTATACTAACTCCACATGAGTAACTCTATTGGGCAACATTATAGGACAATTTCTATATTCTCTTTTAGTAACAATGTAGTGACCATAAGAGGTTCATTCAAGATAACGGGCAAAATGTCAAACTTTTTAGATACTAGAGGAGTAATAACTGACAAAGTAGCATCGAGATCAAGTAAAGCATATACATCAATTGAAAAGACATTCAACATACCGGTCACCACATCGGGAGAGGTCTCTTGCTCACCCCTAGAGCGGAGAGCATAGAAGCGGTTCTTCTTCGGAGCATCATCATTTGAACCACTTGCTTGTTCACTCCCATTGTCTTGCCCCTTCAAATTAGTGCAATCTCTCACCTTGTGACCCCTTTTTCCACAACTAAAACAATTTCCCGTTCCAACTAAGCATTCACCAAAGTGACCTTTCCCACACTTTGTACAAGTAGGTTTCTCATGAGGTGAGTTTCCACTCTTTACATTTTGGGACTTAGGTTAAGGCACCTTATCATCACGAGCCTTAGGAAACTTAGAAGGAACTTCATTGGAGAACCTCTTCTTGAACTTAGGCTTGTCTTGAATGTCAAGCCTACCCTTTGAAGAACCACCATCGAAAGACCTTTCCCTATTGTCATCTCTACTCTTCCTCTTCACCCTAGTCTTGTCAAGATCTTAGTCAAGACCCTAGCCGAAACCGGCGTGGTTGACCTCTTAGAGGTCGCAGACAAGCCTACATACGTCATCATTACATCATCTAGGTTAATTTTAGCAGCAAAATTGGAACTTTTTGTTTACTTAAACTTCATAGTGAGAAACATTGAGCTCGTATAAGACTATCTACATAAACTCTTAAGCGTTCACAACAACCATGTAATATCAGTATAATCAAATGAAAGACACAGTCATATCTGTATAAAAATATAGAGTTGCCAAAAATGGCACCAATACAATATCTGAAAATAATTGGGAAAGAAACACCAGTGGAACATACTCCACTAGCTAATGCCTACATCTAATGCTAGAATAAAATAGCAAGCATACTCGAAAGCATGAGGGCCTACCAAATCTGGATGAAAGCTCCACGTCCGGATAACTTCAATGTCGACTCGTAAGCTCTAGCGTCCAGCTGCACCTGCACCTAAATGTAGAGAGTTGTATGGGATTAGTACACACTTGTACTAAGTATGGGTATATGCAAGCACACACCAAGGACATGCATGATTAATAAGAGCTCTCTCCTAACGATATGAATTATGGAAAGTCAAGTTAGTGGACTTGCCAAAATTGGATTAGGAAAGTCATGCTATGAGAGTAACATGCATCATCATACGTATCATATTGCACACAACACATAACATATTGCATATAGCACATAACATATTGCATATAACACATAACATATTGCATATAACACATAACATATTTCATATCATTCGTTCATATGCCATGAGACCTTGGAATCATGGACTTGACATTAGGACTTCCCAAAATGAGGGCTCAACATATGGGACCTCAACTAGGGAGCCTTCTTTAGCAAACACAGATTCTGCTTCATTCATTCATACGTACTTCATTTCATTTCATTCATAGGCTAGTGTAAACACCAGCTATACCTAGGATGTAGTTTAAGACTCTCATTGGGTTCACTATGCAATGGCTAAGAATGACCTAGTGTCATTACATAAGTCTAGTTCACCTCTTGATTATCCTACCCAAACACCTTTGGTATCGTTCATTTCATTGTGTGCATTACATGAGGCTGGCCTCATTCTTTCTTTGGGAACTTTAACTTTAACCGACATAGATCATATGAGCTCCATGAAATCTTGTGTCTACCCCACACCGAAAAGAGGTGGAATCACCGGCCAAAGTGAAACCAAAAATATGCTAGCGTATATAGGGAATTGAACCCTGCTAGATCCCTATGTTGGCTGCATAGGTTCAAAGACTAGGAGATATAAGGAGACACATACCCGTCTGGATGGACAGTCTCATCTCATGAGAATTACACGTACCTCTGCCTTCCCGAAAGAAGGAATAACCACTCATAGCTAGACTATCGGTGCTCAGTATAAAGTTCTATTACATTCATCTCATACATCATAGAAGTTGGATTCTAGCATGAGGACATCATTGCTCATTAGATGATTTCTCATCTCATCATTAGTATTATGTATGCATTAACTTTAATACTTTCATTAGAGTGTTCATAGAGACTGGTCTCTTCATTAACTTTACACTCTCATAGGTGAGTACGTTTTGGTAACATTTACTTAGGCTCATTTGAGATAGATCTCACATTCATATTCGCCCCTTTATCATTTTGTCACCACATTCATTACTTTAGCATTTCAGCTCCTCATATTACTCACCCCCTTACGTGATTGTTCATTCCATCATATACATCTTAGGTTCACTTACATATAAACGTACACTGGACTTATGAGTCCATATGCAGAAGCCATGAGGCTTCATTCATTTCTCGTCTAAATTATTCATATTACCTAAGATTGTATAGTTCAAGACTTATGCATCTTGTATGTATGCCAGGGTCTCAAGTTCGATTCCCGTAGGCAGTTTTCATTAAATATATGTCCACGTATTGCTTATGCGTCAATACGGAAATTTGGACAAGGGAATCCAGTTTCGAATCCCTTGAACAACACTTAGCCATTTCCTCAATTTTAACTTTTGTATCACTCGGCTTGGGGATCCAGGTTCGATCTCACGTTAATTTTTCCCTTTTCTTTTTCTTCACATTTATTTTTTGCCGATTGCTGAGGGGCGTGGGATCGATTCCCCACGACCCCATACTTTTCCCTTAATTAATTTTCCCTCTCTTATCCTCTCGTTTTTGCTACTGGCCGAGGGGTTGTGGGATCGATTCCCCACAACCCCTTTTCTTTATTATTTTCTCTTCTCCTTCGCTACTTACCTAGAGGACGTGGGTTCGAATCCCACTCCTCTCATTTATTTATTTTCATTTTAGGTAGGAGAATTCGGCTAAGGGCACACGGGTTCGAATCCCGTGTGCCTCACTTCTTTTAAAATAAATGCTCGGGGATCTTCCGTGTCGTGGGATAAAAAACCCACGGCAATATTTTATTATTTCCCTTTTCTTTACGAATTTCACCGGAACCCCAGCCCCAGTTTGAGCCCCGCCTAGCACACCCCTTTTAATTAATTTATTAAGGTATGCCTTAGTGAGGTATCGGGTTCGATCCCTGCAGACCTCACCTATTTTTTTTATATGTTTAGACGCCCAAAATTTCCAGAAACCATTTGCAGCAAGTTTCCAGATTCTAGAACTTTGTTCAACATTTTTCTGTAGTATTTTACAGGTCATTTGACCACCTCTTTCTTAGTCGTTCATTAGGGTTCTTAAGACAAGTTTGAGGTATAATTTGGTCATTTGTTTTAACTAGAATTGATAGCATTTCAACCATGTGAACATCACGATTTAGGAACATCTAATTGCACATAAAACACAAGTGATCTCTATACTATTAACATGCTCAAACCGAGACTCAAAGTCACGGTCACAAGCTTGCACACATACATACGTGCCTACATTCATATTTCCAAAAGACACAAAACATAAGCACGTAATCATGAACACATACTCAAAACGAGATCATCACAACAAACACAGTATCCCTAAATTCTACCAGCAAGCATACCCAACCTAAGATCATAGGGAGCTAGTGACAGGGACATGCAACGGGGAACAACCCTAGTTTTCGAGTAGATTCATCTGAGCCTTAAGGGTCTCTTGGGAAAGGGACCAAGCGGAAGAAACCCATACCTGAAGTTGTTCAAAAGTGATTCAACGTTCTGCCTATTTCCCCACTAAGCCAACGCCTCACCACCGAAACCACAAGCAAAATCCGTCGAGAAATTGATTTTTACTTTTTGTTTTTAAGCTTGTTTTGCCTTTGAGTTTTTAGCTTTCAAGTGCTTGATGAACTTTTCCATTTACGTTCTACTCTTGTTCTTTTGGTTGATGGAAGATCGTGAAGTGAGAGAGAGAAGTGGTGAGAAACGTGTGGGTGTGATGGCTTAGGATTAGGAGATTAGGGAGAGACTTTGTCAAATTAGGATTTATTTTAATTAATAAATAAAAATCTGATTTTTTCCTTTTTCTTAAATCAGCAATTAAATATTAATTAATTAAATTAATCCACTAAATAAAATAAATCAAATTATTGCTCCCACCAAGGCTCGAACCCGGGTGGAGCAAGCTCAAAGGTCAATTTCGGCCCTTTCTACCTAAATTGCCCCTCCACCATATTAATTACTTAATTAATTAAATATTTAGGGTAACTACAATACTACCCTTAGCCTGGAAAAGACCATTTTACCCCTAGACCATCCAAACTTAAGATATGCCAAGCTATATATTGATAAAATAGTGAGGTGGCATTGGATTCCTTTGACTATCATTTCGAATGGGGGAGCCCAATTTAATTCTCACTTTTGGAGATCTTTCCAAAAGAGCTTGGGTACACAGGTGAAGCTTAGTAGTGCTTTTCATCCTCAGACGGATGGACAAGCAGAGCGTACCATTCAGACCCTTGAAGACATGATGAGAGCATGCGTTATCGACTTCAAGGGGAGTTGGGATGATCACTTGCCATTGATTCAGTTCTCTTATAATAATAGCTACCATTCCAGTATTGGGATGGCACCTTTTGAAGCATTGTATGGTAAGAGATATAGATCCCCAGTTGGGTGGTTTGAAGTAGGAGAATAGTCATCCTTGGCCCTGAGATCATACATGAGGCTATAGAAAAGGTGAGAATTATCAAAGATAGATTGGCTACTTCTTACAGTCGTCAAAAATCCTATGCTGATAACAGAAAGAGAGATCTTGAATTCGAAGTAGGTGATCAAGTCTACTTGAAATATCACCCATGAAAGGGGTGATGAGGTTTGGTAAGAAAGGGAAGTTGAGTCCGAGGTATATAGGTCCTTATGAGATCTTACAGCGAGTAGGGAATGTTGCCTACGAACTGAAGTTACCATAAGACTTGGCTTCTGTTCATCCAGTGTTTCACGTTTCGATGCTTAAGAATTGTCTAGGCGATCCAGCGTCCATCCTACCTGTTAAGGGGTTAGGAGTCAATGAGAACCTTTCTTATGAAGAGGTTCCAGTTGAAATTTAAGATAGCCAAGTGAAGCGGCTGAGGAACAAGGAGGTTGACACCGTAAAGGTATTATGGAGAAACCACCTTGTTGAGGGAGCAACATGGGAGGCCGAGGCCGATATGAGATCCCGTTACCCTCACTTGTTCAGTTCTTGAGGTTGGATATACTCTTCCCAAGTCTGGTTTTTGTTTAAGAAACTCTAAGTTTTAGTGCATTAGTCGGTTTTGGTGTTTTAAGTCCATAATCGTGTGTTTTATACTTGCACTATATGAGTTAACATGAGTTCATGCTTGCATTCATGTTGCTGTTTTTGTATAGCGCTAGCATGATTTTTGTGTTGCATGAGTTGTGATGTGCATTGAGTTTAAGTGTGATTGAGAAGGAAGTTCCTCAATTTCAGATATGAAGTTTCAGATAAGCTTTAAGTAATATGCATCATCCAGAGTAAGTGTGAATCAAATATTCACAAAGAATAAAGTTTCAAGTATATTGTTGTGCCTTTTGAAATTACCCTCTTTGATTTAAAATGATGTGTAGTGTCATTCGGGGACGAATGTTCCTAAGGGGGGATAATGTAACATTCCAGAAAAATGTACTTGTTATGAAGGGTCCATTAGGTTGCAAGCATACGTATTGGGGTACATAGGTATCCCAATGCCCAAAATTGAGTAATATTGGGCATATTAGAGAATATTGGCTTTAAAGGTGTTAGCCAATTTTCTATGTATTAACAAGCTTGTTTAGGAATTGTACCTGCAATAAAGACCCTAAGCTAAAAATCTTCATTTTCATCGCTTACACATTAGGTACGAGGCATCTATGTGTCAAGCCTAGACACCATAGCACATGATCAATTAAAATGATCATGTAGATTAAGCAGTGCCCAAGGACATAGTGAGGGTCCATGGACAAAGAGTGAACTTTCCAACTGCAACAATAGAAGTGCATGGTTGGGAAAGTGGGCATCAATACATGTGCAAGCACATGTGTAACCGGCCAAGGAGGACCACGCGACAAGCCCAACCGATTGGGTTAGGGCGATTAGGGACAGGCGCGCAAACGGGTCCAGCCAGGTGGGGCCCAACTTTCTAACCAAATCTAGACTCTAACTAACTGACCTAACTAGCTAACTAACATAGGACAAATAAATATGAACTATCTAGTGTGCCCGTAATCCTAAGTCCTAATCGGGTGACACTAACCGAATAACTAAATAAAGAAACGTCCTAGTACCTAACCTAGGATGGTCCAAAAGGGTTAGTTAGGGTCTTAATGACTTAGGGGTACTTTAGTAATTACCCTAGGTCCCTTAATTAATTAAATTAGCAACTTAATTAATTAATGTAAATTCAAAAATCTTGGCCGAGACCCTTAGCCAATTTTCAGATTTGACTAAGTCAAATGCTCTCCTATGTCTAGTCAATTTAGGAGGGGCATTTTAGTAATTAGCTTATTAATTTATTTAATTAAGTTAATTAGTCTAAGTTAAATTAATAAATATTCAGTTCCTAGACCTAGACTCACAATCATTCACTAAGAAAAGCACGACTTGAAAGCAGTAAAGAAACTAAAGAAAAACAAAAGTTATCCTTCAGCGATTTCAAGAAGTTCTTCAAGGTTTTCGTGAAAAAGTTCAAGGTGATCTTCGTAGATTCAATTCTACAGTAAGGTATGGATTTTCTCTCTTGGATTCCTTTCCCCAAGAGGCTTTTCAAGTATTTTTTAATTCAACAATATCGAAACTAGGGTTGTTCACAATGACATTGTTGAACGTACATCTCCCTAGTTATCCTTGTTTCCGATTCTAGTAGTATGTTTAATGCAATCTCGAACATTTTGTTGGTATGTTGTGCTAACTGATCATTATGTGTAGGTTTCTTGATTTTTTATTGTCGAATGAGACTTATAAGTTAGATCCGTATGATTAGAGTATTATTTACATAAGATAAGAATGTTGTAATGCCTCATTGTGTTTGAGAAAATGAAATTGCTATGAGTCGTTTATGAGGTTTAGTTTACTGTTAAATGTCGACTTGCTTATAATGAGGATATCACTATAGTATATTCATGAAGTTAGTTGATTTGGCTAGTGATAACATAATGAAAATTGTTTAAGTGAAAGTTTGGTTTATGCCAATAAATTGGCTAGCAATATATTGTCCAAAATGTTCAATAGAATTGGCTTATTATGTTATTTCCAAAATATGATATATAATTGTCTAATGACTAAGTTAAACCAAATTAAGCATGACCAATGTAACTAAATGAATTCATAACCAAGGGTATGCCAATTATTGGGACAAGTCCCAACATACCCTATCAAATTGAACTATGAATGTAGTAAATACATTGAATAGAGTTTATAACGTTCATAAAGAATGGTACAAGGCTTCCAAATGACATTGAACAAGATAAGGTGAGTAATAACATAATTAAAAGTTTAAGAGTTATGAAAGTGACCAGAATAGGGTGTTAAAGGAACTGAGACAAGTCTCACTTACACCTAGACACTTATGATATATATACTCACATAAGAGGGTGTTAGCAATCGTGAGACAAGTCTCATTAACACCAAGATGATAATGTAAGGTTAAATTCACATTCATCAAGTAAATAAAGGGGTGACAAGTCATCCATTGATATAAGTATACCTCATATTAGAAGCAAGCTTCCATAATGTATGAGTCAACTCTAAAACTTGTAAAGTATAGTAAATTGAGCTAAGCATCGATATACTAGCAATGAGCTTGTGCAAGCACATGTAAGCCTCATGAGATGAGACTACCACCAAGGTGGATTAGAGTCTCAAACGTCTCCTAGTCTTAGAACTATGTTGTGAGCATAGGTTACTAGCTAGTAGATCCACCTAAGAAAGCTAGGTAGTGTTCGGTTTCACTTTGGCCGGTGAACTACCTCTTTTCAGTGTGGGGAACACACTGGATTTAATGTTAGCTCACATGATCTATGTCGTTTATATGCTCCAGTATCCGGTCTCACCTTAGCCAGTGAACCACCTTTTTTCAGTGTGGGGAAGACACTAGATTTCATGTTAATTCGCATGATCTTAAAGCTAAAGATTTCTTTAAAGAATGTAAGAAAGAAAGAAAGAAAGAACTAGGAAGATTGAAAGAAAATTCTAAATCAACCTAGTATGTTCAAAGTGAACATGAGCAAGCAAGAAGAATAGATGTAAGTTCAAAGTAAACAAAGTAAGCAAAGGCATAAGCACATCAAAACATTAGTGTTTAAAAAAAATGCAGTTTTAACAAGTTATGGGCACAAACAATAAAGATTGACTTATAATGACTTCTTATAGTATGCAAATGATCAAATAATAGGCATAACCAATAAAGATTGGCTTAATAAGATTTCATGCTCAATTGTAGTTAAATAATTTCCTTAGTCGTTTGGATTACTTACTTGATTCGTTGTAGGTATGAGACTACAATGAATCATTGCACTCGTAAGTAAAACATAGTATCAAAGGATATCATTGAACTAGACAACAAAAAAAAAAAGACCCGGAGTCTCTTAAGAAAGGACAAAGAAAAATTTATATCATGTTTACACCGATCGGATTTCAAAAAGTCCTTCACCCCTTATCTTCTCGTCTATCTTCTTTATCGGATTTCAAAAAGTCCTTCACCCCTTATCTTCTCGTCTATCTTCTTTATCTTCTGATCGGATCGCCTGCCTTCTTTAAAGCCCTACTTGAAAGGCTTGCTTTCTTAAAAAAATCTTTCTTTATTAAGAGTCCTTTAAGAATCTAAGCTCCTTCAGATAGTAAGATTCGCTTAACTTCATACCTCTAAGCGCTCGTGACTATCATCGGATAGTCACTTCGCTTTCCTTTTAGACTGAAAAAGGAAAACGGAAAGATTGAGCATAAAAAAAAATATAGTGTAAAATAAACTAAGTCTGGAAAACAGTGCTCTCCACTTAAGAGGGAGCAAATTTATAATTTCTCGTTTGAGATGTTCTTAAATTATGTACATGATTCCAAGGTCTTATGTTCATATAGAAAATGAGTTGTGTTTTTTGAATGCATTAAAATGTGTCATATTCATACCATGATTCACAAATAACGAATTAGGAAAGTATAGTGACTTCACTTTCCTGAAATGGCATGTTGCTTTAGGAAGAGTTTTCCTTGATCATTCATAGTCCTTACGTGTATATATACATACACCCATACTTAGTACAAGTGTGTAATAACCCTAAACTATTACTATTTTTATAGGCGCATGTCAGAGAGAAGATTGAAGACTCATTAAAGCGGTTTGGATTAGCAATCTCCAGACTTTGGTAGGTCCTCTTGAGTTCGAGGATGCTACGTTTATTATTCTAGCTTAGTACATTAGACATAGCTAGTGGATGTTGTCCCTAGCGTTTCATTTCAGACATTTTATTCTAAGCTTTGTATTAAGGTCGTTTGGCTAACTGTTACGATATATTGATTCTTTCATTTGAATTATTTAATCTATTGTAGATGGTTGTTTAGTTTGAGCTTATTAGAATATCACTCTATACAGTAATTATATGAAGTCTAAATATACTTCATTAAGTTTTAAAAGTTTTATATTTTCCGCAAATTTGAATGTATGATTGTGATGAAAGCTAAGAAGAGGCTTGTCTGCGACCTCTGAGAGGTTAACGACGCCGGTCTCATCTGGGTCTAGATTACAGGTGTGACATTGCATCGATGGGACAACCTACGGCCCATGTGTGGAATGACGAACCGTCGATGCCTCCGTCGTCCCACACCTAGACATGGGGAGAAAGCCCTCGGCTGCACAAGTATCTGACTGAGACGACGTACGTGCAACACGGAGGGGGGACCAATCTGTTGACTCACAGACGGCCCGTCGAACGGGTCTCGTCTGTGAGGAGCAGGTAAGTTCCCTGCACATTTAAGTTAAGTCCATTAATTAGTTAAATGGTTTAGACGGTTAATTAAGGTATTAAAGGGGGTCTAATTAAGTTAGTTAGTCACCAGATAAAGTCCCTAACCTCATTTAACCTAAACACAATTCAAAAACAAATTACTCTATCTTCTCTCTTATTTCTCTCTCTATTGAAGCTAAGTCTAGGAGGTGAATTAGGGGATGGAAAAGGGTGGATTCATCATCAAATTCACACCAAACAATTAACGTATGGGATCTGTTAACCTTTGAGACTTATTTCCTCAAAGGGTTCCTTCAAAGGTTTTCCAAAAGTTGGGTTTTCATATGGGTTTCATCCAATTACGAAATTGATGTTATGAATTGAGTTGTTTATATTTTATTTAGAGTTTAATGAATAGATTAACATGTAATGTAACTTGATTATGATGAATTGAGATGGTTTGGTCTAGATTGTAGAATGTGACCTTTAACCCTTAACCCTTGGTTTGATCTTGATGTGAATTATGTTAGAGTTGATTCAATTTACATTATTATTGGTTAAATCGTCCTTAATTATTTTTATTACACTGATCATAAACATGTTGTGATAAATTGTAGCCTTTCATGCTAAGTTCTTGAGTAGTGATCTAGGTTAAGAAGATTGGCCTAAGTATCATGTTTCAAAGCTTTGGTTTAGTATTGAATTATGGTGTAGTGACTCTTCTAACTTTATTATCATGTTGAATATTTAATAATATTGATGGGATGACCTAATTGGATTGAGTTGTGGGTTGATGGTAAGGCCCTTATGATGAACTATGGAGGAGGCTTGGTAAGTCTTGTTAATCCTATTTCTTACTTTAATTTGTGGTTAATTGTGATCAAGTCATGATGTTGTGTTGGAGTATGCCTTATTTAGGGGTTATAGGATGGTATGATGATTGAATTGAAATGTCTTATACTTTGGTTGTGAGGTTGTTTAGGGTATACATGTTATTAAGGATGGTGATGTATATCAGTTTGCCCTACTATGATGTGATATGTAAAGTGTTAACCTCACTTATATGAATTGTGATGAAAGGACTATTACTCATGCAAATTCTTATGGATCTATGATGATGTTTATACAAGGGCTAAACCCTATGACGTAACTATGTTTATGATTGTAATAAAACTTAAAGGCATTTCAATGAAAGGGACTTACCTTAGCACCGAGTGAACTTTACAATGGGAGGTGATGACTTTTTCATAAGAAAAAAGGTCCACCCTATAGTTGCCCATGTGATGTTGATTATCCTTTTTAGGGATATTTCATCCGAGGGATTCACATGAGAAGAGACCCAATTACCACATGGTATGAAGAGGGAATACCTATTTCTTAGTTCTTGAACTATGTTCCCACCATAGGAAGACTAGCTAATTGATCCATATAGGAACCTATGTTTATATTTGGTTCTACCTTGGCCGGTAAACCACCTTCCATCGGTGTAAGGTTTTATCACACCGGATTCCATATTTAGCATATGTGGTCTATGTCGGTTAAGGCATGTGTCCCCTAAACTAAAATGAAGAAATGAAGTATAAACTAACTAAAGTGACTTGAGGGGTTTGACTTAGCTTAGGTAGGGGTATGGAATCTACCTATGCCTTGAACTAGTTTGCCTTGATAGGATCTTTTGGAAGTTAATATTATATATATATAAATGATGATAAATGTAAATGACTTTATATGATGATTATGATGCTTATGAACATGAAATTGGTCTTTATTGTTAAAGTAAGAACTCATGAGAACTTGAAGACTATGTTATGTGAAATAAGATACTATTTATGGTTCTTGTTGGGTTACTTAATTAAGTAAGGTTATGAGGCTTTGCTTGGTCATTTCACTTGTTGACTTTATGAGGATTATGATTAGTTGTCTTACTTTGCTATTTATATGATTAACTCTTATTCATGCTTGTGAGGTTATTACTTGGTGATAGAGTTGTATGAGATTATGGGTTCAAGTATGTTGATATGCATATGGTTTTGTTGACTTGTTGAACATGTCTAAAGGGTTGGTATAGTTTGTTGGTTGTGCATAAGTCCTTTAAGAGGCAAAATGACATGATTTCAATAAATGTCCCTTTTTAGCATGTTTTGATGATATATGTGAATATGGTCTCATACTTAGTACATGTGGCGTACTAACCCCATTTTCTCCCTTTTTCCCAAACACTTTAGGTTAGGTTCGAGGCGATTGAGAAGAGGCTTGGATACTCTTATCATCCAAGTGGTAGGTCCTCATTTTTCCAAGGATGATGACGATATTCTACCTATGGTTTTACTTAGATATTATGACTTTATGTTGACTCTATCTTTCATTTGAAGACAAAGTTGTATAAAGCCTATATGCGGCTTACTTTTATTGTTGTAGGGCTATGCCCATGTTGATATTGTCATTCTAGATGGTTTATGAGATGAGACGGATTTTATGACTCTAATTCTATCTTATATATGTGTATGAAATAAAATTAGAAGACTAAGTAATCTTCTTATACGAACGGGTATATGTATACTCGATATTAATATTATTATGTGTATGTAGAGGTCTATGTAAACCTCTAATTGGATATAGTTAAAAAGTTTTAATTCTTCCATATTTTTTATCAATGAATTTGATGATGTAAGACTAAGGGGCTAGTTCTAGTCCTCAAAGAGGACGACGACGCAGGTTACGTCTAGGGGGTAAACCCGGATGTTACAAACTTTGTCTCAGATCATGAGGTTGAATATCTTTGATGTTGATGTCTCTTTCTACCACGTCTATGTAGGTTTGTATTCATAATTGTGAAGCGCGCCACACTTATGAGTAGGAATCTATGTGATGCTTAGGAATCACTCTTTTATTGGAAATCCAATATCGTGCCTCTAGAGTGTACTTATTATATGATTTCACCTAAACCTTGTATTTTGGTTATAGGAAATGAATACTCGGAGGAATGCGGCTAGGAGTCTTGCGGAGGAGGTTGCTAATGTGGGAGTTCCTCCCCGTGGTAATCAAGTTCCTCCACTTTTAGAGAATGTAGTTGATGATCAAGCCCCAGCAAATCCTCCACCTTTGTCGGATGAATACATACGGGCTGCCCTTATCCAATTGGCCCAAGCCGCAACGGTTCAAGCCCAAGATATGACGGCTCAAGCCAATCGGGAGGTTGCACCTAGGGTTCCTCAACAAGTTTCTTCTATGGTTTCCCGACTTAGGGACTTCACTCGGATGAATCCTCCTATCTTCTATGGGTCTAAGGTTGATGAATACCCTCAAGAATTTATTGATGAGGTCTACAAGGTACTATTTTCTATGGGGTTGTCTACAAATGAGAAGGCCGAGTTGGCCACATACCAAATCAAAGATGTGGGTCAAACTTGGTATATGCAATGGAGAGATAATAGGCCTCTTAGGGACGGGACGGTGACTTGCAAGAAGAATATCATTCGGCGATGCTTCATGATTATATGAATACTTCCCGTCTTATGGTGTATGCTAGGAGGGTGAAGGAGGCTAGATCTAAGAGGAAGGATAGGGATACATAAAGGGCAAGTTCATTTGAGGGTGGAGCTAGAAAGAATAGGCTTGAGATTCAAGACAACCTAGATTCAAGAAGAGGTCCTCGAATCAAGTTCCATCCAAATTTACTAAGACTAGGGATGAAAAGTTCCCTAGGCCAAGAGTCCAAAAAGGGAAGAGTGGGAGTTCATCTAATGAGAAGCCTATGTATGCCAAATGTGGAAAGGAACATTATGGTGAATGCTTGATGAGAACGGGGAATTGCTATAGTTGTAGGAAGAGTGGCCACAAAGTTAGGGACTGCCCTAACATAAAGAACCGAGGCAAGAATTTTCAAACCCAAGAAAGTGGGGCAAGTGATGCACCAAAGAAGAAGCGCTTCTATGCTCTTCGTACTAGGGGTGATCAAGAGACCTCTCCCGACGTGGTGACTGGTATGTTACAAATCTTTACTATTTATGTGTATGCTTTGCTTGATCCGGGTGCTAGTTTGTCTTTTGTTACTCCCTTCGTAGCTAAAAAGTTTGATACTTTACCCGATGTCTTGCATGAATCCTTTTTATTGTCTACTCCGGTGGGTGAGTCAATTATCGCAAAAAGAGTCTATCAAAATTGTCATATCACCTTGCCTAATAGAGTTTCTAATGTTGATCTAGTTAAACTAGATATGCTTGATTTTGACATCATTTTGGGTATGGATTGGTTACATGCTAGTTTCGCTACTATTGATTGTAAGACTAGAGTTGTGAGGTTTAATTTCCCAAATGAACCCGTTGTTGAGTGGAAGGGTGGGAATTCTATTCCTAGGGGTCGCATCATGTCTTGTCTAAAATCATGTAAAATGATCTCAAAGGGTTGTCTTTATCACATTGTAAGAGTCCAAGATTTGAATTCCGAAATTCCTCCTATTGAGTCGGTCCCCGTAGTGAGTGAATTTCCGGAGGTCTTTCCAAACGACCTTCCCGGTATTCCTCCCAAATGAGAAATTGATTTTTGTATCAATTTGCTACAGGAAATGAACCCCATTTCAATTCCTCCATATCAGATGGCTCCGGCCGAGTTGAAGGAATTGAAGGCTTAACTCAAGGATTTGCTTGACAAAGGCTTTATAAAGCCTAGTATTTCTCCGTGAGGTGATCTGGTGTTGTTTGTCAAAATAAATATGGGTCCTTGAGAATGTGCATTGACTACCTCCAACTCAACCAAGTTACTATCAAGAATAAGTATCCTCTTCCTCGAATTGACGATTTAGTTGATTAACTCCAAGGGGAGAGCTACTTTTCAATGATAGATTTGAGGTCGGGGTATCACCAACTTAGGGTGAGAGGTGAGGATGTTCCAAAGACGGCCTTTTGGACTAGGTATGGGCACTATGAGTTCTTGGTAATGTATTTTGGTCTCACTAATGCTCCGGCGGTGTTTATGGACCTAATAATAAGGTGTTTCGAAGTTACCTAGATTCATTTGTTATTGTGTTTATTGATGATATCTTGGTATATTCGAAGAATGAGGGTGATCACATAGCTCATTTGAGGGTTGTATTGCAAACCCTTTAAGAACACCAATTATTTGCCAAATATAGTAAATGTGAGTTTTGGTAGAGGTCAGTGGTGTTTCTTGGGCATATCATCTCTAATGAGGGAGTTGAGGTAGACCCAAGAAAGACGGATGCGGTGAAAAATTGGCCTAGACCTTTGACTCCGACCGATATTAGGAGTTTCTTGGGTCTAGCAGGTTACTATCGGAGATTTGTGGATGGCTTTGCATCCATTGCATCTCCTTTGACTATGTTGACTCAAAAGTGTAAAAAGTTTGAGTGGTCGGAGGCTTGTGAGAAAAGTTTCCAATTGTTGAAAGATAGGATTACTTCTGCTACGGTGTTGACCTTACCGGAGGGTTCAAAGGGGTTTGTTGTGTATTGTGATGCATCTCGTGTAGGTTTGGGGTGTGTTCTTATGCAACACGGAAAGGTGATTGCCTATGCTTCGAGGCAACTTAAGGTGCATGAGAGAAACTATCCCACTCATGACCTTGAGTTAGCGGCCGTGGTGTTTGCTTTGAAAATATGGAGGAATTACTTGTATGGTGTTCATGTTGATGTTTTCACCGATCATAAGAGTCTTCAATATGTGTGTACTCAAAAGGAGTTGAATCTCCGGCAAAGAAGGTGGTTAGAATTGTTGAAATATTATGATATGAGTGTCCTATATCACCCCGGCAAGGCCAATGTGGTTGTGGATGCTCTAAGTCGTATGACTATGGGTAGTTTGTCACACATAGATGAAGCCAAAAGAGACCTAGTAAAAGACGTTCATAGGTTGGCTAGGTTGGGTGTGCGATTGGAAAGTTCTCCAAATGGTGGTGCTACAGTTCATCATACCTCCGAGTTATCATTGGTGGTTGAGGTGAAGTCCAAACAACATCTTGATCAACCATTGATGGAGTTGAAAGAATCGATTCTCGGCAAGTTGAATGAGTCTTTCTCCTTAGGGGGGGATGGTGTGTTGAGGTACCAAGGAAGATTGTGTGTTCCCGATGTAGATGGGTTGAGGGATCGGATCCTTGAAGAAGCCCATGGGTCCCTCTACTCCATTCATCCGGGTTCGACTAAGATGTACCATGACCTACGGGAGATATATTGGTGGGAAGGTTTGAAGAAAGACATAGCGGAGTTTGTTGCTAAGTGTCCAAATTGCCAACAAGTAAAGGCTGAACATCAAAAGTCGGGTGGCTTACTACAAGAGATCCAAATTCCTACTTGGAAATGGGAGGACATCAATATGGACTTTGTAGTAGGGTTTCCTCGGACTCAAAAGTCATATGATTCTATATGGGTGATTGTTAATAGATTGACTAAGTCCGCTCATTTTATTCCCATCAAGTCCACTTATTCGACGGAGGATTATGCAAAGATCTTCATAGATGAGGTTGTGTGTCGTCATGGTATTCCGTTATCCATCATTTCGGACTGGGGTGCACAATTCACATATAGGATTTGGAGGTCATTCCAAGAAGGTTTGGGTACTAAGGTGAAATTGATTACCGCTTTTCATCCCCAAACGGATGGTCAAGCGGAACGCACTATTAAAACTCTTGAGGATATGATTAGGGCTTGCATTACTGATTTTAAAGGGAATTGGGATAAACACTTGCATTTGGTGGAGTTTGCTTATAATAATAGCTTTCATTCATCCATCTCCATGGCTCCCTATGAGGCTTTGTATGGTAGATGGTGTAGGTCTCCTATAGGGTGGTTTGAAGTGGGTGAGCCTTCGCTTCTTGGTCACGATTTGATTTATAAGACTTTGGAGAAAGTTCATATCATAAGGAACCTGTTGCACACAGCCTATAGTCGGCAAAAGTCCTATGCCGACAATAGGAGAAGGGATTTGGAGTTTGAGGAAGGTGATAAGGTGTATTTGAAAATTTCACCTATGAAGGGAGTGGTTAGATTTGGCAAGAAGGGGAATTTGAGTCCTCGTTATATGGGTACTTTTGAAATTTTGCAAAGGGTTGGTAAGGTTGGCTATAAATTGAAGCTCCATAATGATTTGGCTTAGGTTCATCCGGTTTTCCATGTTTTGATGTTGAAGAAGTTTGTCGATGATCCCGAATCCATTCTTCCTATTGATGGTCTTGGTGTCAAGGATAACCTCTATTATGAGGAGGTTCCGATTCAAATTCTTGATAGGCAAGTAAAATTATTGAGGAACAAAGAGGTGGTTTCCGTAAAGGCATTATGGAAAAACCACCTAGTTGAGTGTGCAACATGGGAGGACGAGGCCGACATGAAGTCTCGTTATCCTCATCTTTTTATGATTAAGGTTAGTCATTCTATTTGAATATATATATATATATGAATAGAATTTGAGGTTCCTTGATTATTTTTTTTGGTGAGGGTGTGCAAAAGTCGCATTTTTGAAATAGGCACTGTAAAGTGCACAATGAGCTTAAGTGACTTGCCTTAAAAAATTTAAATTTTGTTTTGGGCTTGTTTGGATTCATGTTGTGCATTTTGACATGTTGAGTTCTTATGAAATGTTGTTTATCATGTTGATAAGTTGATTTTGATTCTAATTAACTCATGTGTGTCATGTTGAGCTCATATGGTAGTTGTGAGAAGGAAGTACCTCATGAAGTGATGTTGAGTCTCATAATTAGTAAATGAAGTTTTGAATTGCCTTGATTGAAATGATTTGTGTTATGTTGCATTGTTTGTTGGTTGAGCTGCTAGTCTTGAGTCTATTCCTTCCTTCAAAAAGTGTTTAGTGTCATTCGGGGATGAATGTTCCTAAGGGGGGGAATAATGTAATATTTTGAAATCTCAAGATGTGTCATAAATCCTAACATAGGTTTCATGAAGTCTAAGTACTGTTTCTAAGTCCATTTTGATGACTATATGTCATTTAGGAAGTTAGGAAACCAAAACGTCCAAGAACATTCATGACGCCCAAAAGTTTGTTCAAGGAGGTGCTAGTGTTCCTTGGCCTATTTGACTAGTTTTTAAGAGTCGGAATCAAATGAAATCTGGTAAAAGTATGTGTAACACATTTTAGGGATGTTTCATGGTTGAAACTTCCGGGTACGACTCCCCAAAGACCAACCAAGGTACCTTGAGGAGGACCCTTGCGGGACTTGGCAATAGTGTCTGGGCAGTGTTCATCGACGGGACAACCTACGGCCCATGTGTGGACTGATGGACCGTCGATGCCTCCGTCGTCCCACACTTAGACATGGGGAGGAAGCCCTCGTCTGCACAAGTCTCTGACCGAGACGACAGACGTGCAGGACGGAGGGGGGACCAATCCATCAACTCACAGACGGCCCGTCGACGGGGTCTCGTCTGTGAGGAGCTGGTAAGTTCCCTACACATTTAAGTTAAGTCCATTAATTAGTTAGGGGGTTTAGGCGGTTAATTAGGGGATTAAAGGGGGTCTAATTAAGTTAGTTAGTCACCATATAAAGTCCCTAACCTCATTTAACCTAAACACAAGTCAAAACAAATTACTCTATCTTCTCTCTTCTTTCTCTCTCTATTAGAAGACTCCATTGAAGCTAAGTCTAGGAGGTGAATTGGGGGCTGTAAAAGGTTGGATTCAACATCAAATTCTCACCAAAACATTAAGGTATGGGATCTCTTCACCTTTGAGACTTCTTTCCTCAAAGGGTTCCTTCAAAGGTTTTCCAAAAGTTGAGTTTTCATATGGGTTTAATCCAATTACGAAATTGATGTTATGAATTGAGTTGTTATTGTTTTATTTAGGGTTTAATGAATATATTAACATGTAATGTAACTTTCTTATGATGAATTGAGATGGTTTGGTCTAAATTGTAGAATGTGACCCTTAACCATTAACCCTAGGTTTGATCTTGATGTAAATTATGTTAGAGTTGATTCAATTGACTTTATTATTGGTTAAATCATCCTAAATTATTTTTATTACACTGATCATAAACATGTTGTGATAAATTGTAGCCTTTCATGCTAAGTTCTTGAGTAGTGATCTAGGTTAAGAAGATTGGCCTAAGTATCATGTTTCAAAGCTTTGGTTTAGTATTGAATTATGGTGTAGTGACTCTTCTAACTTTATTATCATGTTGATTATTGAATTATCTTAATGGTATGAACTAATTGGGTTGAGTTGTGGGTTGATGGTAAGTCCCTTATGATGAACTATGGAGGAGGCTTGGTAAGTCTTCTTAATCGTATTTCTTACTTAAATTTGTGGTTAATTGTGATCAAGTCATGATGTTGTGTTGGAGTATGCCTTATTTATGGTTGATAGGATTGTATGATGATTGAATTGAAATGTCTTATACTTTGGTTGTGAGGTTGTTTAGGGTATACATGTTATAAGGATGGTGATGTGTATCAATGTGCCCTACTATGATGTGATATGTAAAGTGTTAACCTCACTTATATGAATTGTGATGAAAGGACTATTGCTCATGCAAATTCTTATTGAGCTATAATGATGTTTATACAAGTGCTAGACCCTATGACCTAACTAAGTTTATGATTGTAATAAGACTTAAAGGCATTTCAATGAAAGGGACTTAGCTTAGCACCGAGTGAACTTGACAAATGGAGGTGATGAATTTTTCATAAGAGGAAAGGTTCAACCTATAGTTGCCCATGTGATGTTGATTATCCTTTTTAGGGATATTTCATCCGAGGGATTCCCATGAGAAGAGGCCGAATTACCACATGGTATGAAGAGGGAATACCTATCTCTTAGTTCTTGAACTATGTTGCCACCATAGGAAGACTAGCTAATTAATCCATATAGGAACCTATGTTTATATTGGGTTCTACCTTAGCCGGTAGACCACCTTCCATCGGTATAAGGTTTTATCACACCGGATTCCACATTTAGCTCATGTAGTCTATGTAGGTTAAGGCAAGTATCCCCTAAACTAAAATGAAGAAATGAAGTATAAACTAACTAAAGTGACTTGAGGGGTTTGACTTAGCTTAGGTAGGGGTATAGGACTCTACCTATGCCTTGCACTAGTTTGCCTTGATAAGAGCTTTAGGAAGTTAATATTATATATATATATATATATATATATATATATATATAAATGATGATAAATGTAAATGGCTTATATGATGATTATGATGATTATGAACATGAAATTGGTCTTTATTGTTAAAGTAAGAACTCATGTGTACTTGAAGACTATGTTATGTGAAATAAGATACTATTTATGTTTCTTGTTGGGCTACTTGATTAAGTAAGGTTATGGGGCTTTGCTTGGTCATTGCACTTGTTTA
Organism: Solanum sitiens; assembly: GCA_016801875.1. Classification (NCBI taxonomy): domain Eukaryota; kingdom Viridiplantae; phylum Streptophyta; class Magnoliopsida; order Solanales; family Solanaceae; genus Solanum; species Solanum sitiens. The sequence goes on along the minus strand of JABWTJ010000204.1, from coordinate 1,873,655 downwards.
CTTTATGAGGATTATGAATAGTTGTCTTACTTTTCTATTTATATGATGAACTCTTATTCATGCTTGTGAGGTTATTACTTGGTGATAGAGTTGTATGAGATTATGGGTTCAAGTATGTTGATATGCATATGGTTTTGTTGACTTGTTGAACATGTCTAAAGGGTTGGTATAGTTTGTTGGTTGTGCATAAGTCCTTTAAGAGGAAAAATGGCATGATTTCATTAAATGTCCCTTTTTAGCATATTTTGATGATATATGTGCATATGGTCTCATACTTAGTACATGTGGCGTACTAACCCTATTTTCTCCCTTTTTCCCAAACACTTTAGGTTAGGTTCGAGGCGATTGAGAAGAGGCTTGGATACTCTTATCATCCAAGTGGTAGGTCCTCATTTTTCCGAGGATGATGACGATATTCTACCTATGGGTTTACTTAGATATTATGACTTTATGTTGACTCTATCTTTCATTTGAAGACAAAGTTGTATAAAGCCTATATGCGGCTTACTTTTATTGTTGTAGGGCTATGCCCATGTTGATATTGTCATTCTAGATGGTTTATGAGATGAGACGGATTTTATGACTCTAATTCTATCTTATATATGTGTATGAAATAAAAGTAGAAGACTAAGTAATCTTCTTATACGAACGGGTCTATGTATACTCGATATTAATATTATTATGTGTATGTAGAGGTATATGTAAACATCCAATTAGATATAGTTAAAAAGTTTTAATTCTTCCATATTTTTTATCGATGAATGTGATGATGTAAGACTAAGGGGCTAGTTCTTGTCCTCATAGAGGATGACGACGCCGGTTACGTCTAGGGGGTAAACCCGTATGTGACACAATTGTTGATTACAAAAGAATATAGTCTCAAAATGACTCAAAAGAACCTCTTGAATTTTCCTCTTAAACTCATTTTTGTTTTGTTTGTAATTTAAGACATGTGATTGGGACATGTAGATCTATCAAGAATTAATGGAGACTTTAGTAGAAATTATATCAAGGTAAAATGTAGCCACCACTTAAAGGAAAGCACGTCGGACAAAACAAGGAAAAACTGGCCCAGCGAACATCAGGTGTATAACGGGCACATGGCCAGACCTAACGTATTGGGACCGGTTCAGCGCACTGTTAGTGCGGTTCTTGAGGCCCCAAAGTACTGAGGCTTGTTTCGGGAACACACTGCTGGTGCGACACCCCAACCCCTCCGAATTTGATAAATATTTTTGTTATAAATTAGGATTCGAACTTATTTAGAATTGGGAAATTTCTCCTTAGAACTTCTAAATTCCCAAACCTAACACGAATACATGAATAATTTCATACAATTCCTTTCGTAAATCACAACTCATACACAAGATCCTCAACCCAAGAAACTCAAAACCTCCATCGTTAAAGAATGAAACTCAAATCAAGAACTACTCAAGAATCATTTAATTTAATAATTTCATGGATGAATTAGATTTATGGCGTGAGGAAGAAAAATTCCAACACTGTGAGAAGACTTATATACCTAAAAAGAAGGATGTTCTTGGCGAAAAACCATAAATCTTGAAGAATGCCTGAACTTAGATATTTTTCTCCTCCTGAAGCCTTGCTCTAAATTCCTAAGTATTTAGGAACGTTAATAGGTGTTTTAGAATCTTATTAGACCCTTAATTGAGTCAGGAAAAATGTGTTAATATAATGGTGAAAAGGAATAGACAAAAACACCCTTTCCTAAAATGAATAGAATGCCTTATATGGAGAGGCTTCACTGAAACAATCATTATTTTTTTACTTAGAGCGAGAAATTTAAAATGCTTTCTGGTGTTGGAAAGAGGACTCAAAAAGACCTTGAATTTGATATCTCATGGGCCACCTAATTCTTTACATTCTAAAAGATATGGCCATTTGAAGTTGACCAAAAACTAACAAATGACTTGCACGAATTTTTTATTTAGCTTTTTCGTAGTCCCGGTGTTAGAGTTTACTTGTCACCCAAGTAAAATCATAGATATTATGTAATGAATAATAGATCTCGTCCATACATCAGTTACTCGATGGACGTACCAGATTAAGTTTATACATCTATAAATTGGTCCTCCATCCATCCATTAAGGTTACCACATACTCTATACATTATTTCCATCCACATTTGTTAGCGATGGAAACCATGTAGAGAATGTATGTTAACCCTAATGGGTGGAGGTACAAATAAATTATAAATGATAAGTCTTATTCTGGTACGTCCATTAAGTAACTGATGTTTGGATGAGATCTATTATTATTAAATGATTTTATGATTAACTGGGATCAAAAGTAAATTTGGGTCATAAGTAAGGTATAAATCGTAGATTAATAAGAATATCTTCTTTCAACACATAATTAATCTCTATTGTATAGTGAATTTGTTAATGACTTAGAATATTTATGTTTGTCTCAACTTACTCTTTCACCATACCAAAGTTGAGACAAAAAATATTCTTAGTCTTCGACTAATTTATATACAAAAGAGAGCAATTATATGTTGAAGGATTGTGTATCTTTTTGGAGTTTTGGACTCTTCCTGTAATCTGGGGTTGTTACAGTTTGTACGATGTTTTTGGACTATAGTATTCTGGAAGGAACACGTCAAGAGCTACATTGCTAGATCGTTGTAGATTATGTCTCAGTAGACGTGAATGTCCTTAAAAAGGGTGAGACATTCCCCTCTCAACCTGAATACTTATTTATTCATTTAGTTTTTGCCATTTTATGTTTAACAATAATTTATTGTAATTTGTGGTATATACACCAACATAAATTTGATGTTTAAGATGCCCATTCTTTACGGTATTAATATCAAAATAATTGCACATTGTATTATTTTTTGTATAATTTAAATATCTAGATTTAAATTTAAAATTAAATCAATGTAATTCAAATTAGCTTCAAACTCTTCGAAGGAGAATACAATCACAGGTGCATTATTGCTCCCACTACACTCACTTTGCAAAATATGAGGTCTTCTAGATTATATCTAAAAATCATATTATAAAAATATTTTGTATCTTAGAGAAATTTCATTTCCTAATTGTGTATAATAATATTTTAGTATACTTATTTTGTATATAATTTAATTATTACAGACTTCAAAAGTTATTTATAATATATAGTTTCATAGTTGCTATTATTGGCAACTCTAGAATTTTGATAAAAGATTTTAAAGGTTTTAGTATATAAACCGTAATGTTTTACTTAAAAGTGTATACTACAATTGTTATATTTATCTTACTAGATTATATTTTAACTGTTACTCCCTCCGTTTGAAAAAGGATGACCTAGTTTGACTTGGAACGAAGTTTAAGAAAAAAAAAATACTTTTTAATTTTGTGGATCTAAACTAAAGTTATGTCAAATGTACCAAAATGCCCTTTAATCTTGTGGTCTTAAACATGCCACGTGGAAAGTAAAATTAAAGTGTTGCCAAAAAAGGATAGGGGTCATTCTTTTTTGAACAAATTAAAAAGGAAATAAGACATTCTCTTTAAAACGGAGAGAGTATAAGATGAAATACATTAGCAATCTTTACACTTTCAATAAATTTAATCTAGACAATCAAATTATGGATTTTCCCAATTAGGAATCTAAACAAAAAATTTCTTCAATTTTTTAAAAAACGTCAAGGCATTTTCTCAAGCTTGCATTATATATATTAGCTAACAACATTCAACGTGTCACTCATCAGCCTAAATTGAACATGAATAACTTTTTATGACATATAATTAAAGAAGATAAAATTTTAAGGGGTTAATTTATTTACGTAATTGGCAATTGAAAAAAAAAATGCAAAAGCTTTTTCAATATTTATGTCACAAATGTTTATAAGGAATACTGTATTGTTTATTCCAATGCAATATAAATTCAAAACAAGAACATTTCAATAGTGTGATTTCATATTCAGAGGTTGATCGTACTATGACAACTTTATGTAAGATAGGATTTGCATTTTTCTTTTGGGGTGATACTGAAAAAGGTGACAAAAAGTTGACCAGTAAGTCACCTTTGTTGTCACTCCACAGAAAACTACATTAGATTTTCACCTCAAATGATTTTTTTTCAAGTTTTTCATATTCATTGGATCCTATTGTATTTGAGGATCCTCCTTCTACTCCATCCAAAGAGTAGCTAGGACCAATTCATTCACGTTTTCATGGTCCAATTGAATATTATCCACTTTTTTCTTATTATTTTCAAAGTATAAGAATATACCCTTTACCGAATATATGCAGATCCAATTACAATATACATAGAAAAATAGAAGAAGAAGAAAAAGATCTTTCTTGATCATTTTATTTGCCCCTCGTTCTTCAAAAATAAAGAACATCATTTTCAAGCTTGAATTTGTTCATTTGAAGGTTAGGTTCTTCTACTTCATATTTAATTGATATAAATATTTTCTTGCTTAGATGTATGTCAATTTTGATAGTTTATTTTGATTACTTGAATGACACTATGTCAATTTTGGTTTTTTATCATTTATTTTAGTTTAATGTTTATCATAAGATGTACTCTCTCAATTATAAAATAATGTCTTAGATAATTTGATTGTGTAAAGATTTTTTTTTATCGATACTCATAACTGAAACACTATTGTTAACTATTTTAATTGTTCTCCATTTGACTTTCTATTGAATCTGAATAAACGATAAAGTGTTTCTGTTAGACACTTTTGATATATATATTTTAAAAGCTAGTGTGTATTCCCAAATACCAACTACATAGAGAAAATAACCACTTAAATCATTACCGTATTTATTAATATATATTTTCTTCAATAACCAAACAATCTAATTCATGCTCCAATTTAGATTGATGTGTGAAAATTGTATTTGGTTAACTCATCAACATAGTGATAGTTTGAGAATATGAGCCGCAACTTTTCAAAAGTTTGCGTAAGAAGATTTTGTTAAGATGCTTAATCGGGATAGTCTATAACTCTAGTGTTTAAATAAAATGTATCAACATATTAAAAGGTTGTCGATACATTCATCTAATAAAAGTTCTTCTATAAAGGATTACCGGATGAATTTAAAAATTATATTACACAACCAAATACCTTGAATACTTTTATAAATCTCCTTAAGTTGCCAATGACGGCAACTATGAGACTTTATATTATAAATGTAGTTCTTGTTTTTTTTTAGTTGATGGTATACAAAAATAATTATGTTGAAAATATTGTCGTTATGCATAATTAGGAGTGGATTTTATTTAAGATACAAATAGCCAACAACTATATCTCAAAATCATACTATAATGAAAGTATGTTTGGCAAAGTTAAAAAACTGCATTGTTTCGAAAAATTATACAGCATATTGTCTCGATAGGATGCTATAATACTTTGGAGGACTTGTTTCAGAGTCCAAATGCACCCATTGTTTTTTAAATATCACATTTAGTCGAATATAATCTTCAATTTAAGACCAAAAAATATTGATTCCAAATAAAACAATTTTATAAAGAGAGTTTCTCATCAAAATGTCGGACTATATTTCATAATTTAATTGTTTAAAGTTATCAAAACTCTGTAAACCTGAATCATAATTTGAACACAATTTTGAATACATTTTCTCCTTCTTCCATCCAATTTTTTGTGTTGTTTAATATTCAATACTGTCTTTTAAATTTCATCACTTACATATTTAATATTTATTTTTTAATCATGTTATACTTGTCATGTTTCTTCATATATTCTTTAGTTATATGGATCGATATAATTGACTCTCCAAATTTTTTTTTTTAAATGAATCAATAAATTCTGAAAATTATGTGAATAATTTGAAATATAATTAAATAAACATGTGACATACCTCTTTTCAGAATTATCGTGACCCATTTGCACTGAACTTGATGGCAATTTCATGTGTTTGTAACTACTTAAATCAAGTGTAAAAAAGTTGAATTTCTTCAATTGAATCTACATAATCAATTAGGATAAATCATCCATCGAGTTTCTGGCTGCCTAAGAGAAATTACAAAGTCTTAGAGATCACATATAAATCTTCGACTAATCACAATTTTAATTGAGTAGACAAATTTAATAACACATCATCATAAAAGAAATACAAGTTATATTTATCTCTCATAAGAACACAGATTTCCAACAAAAGGGATACAAATTTAGGACTTCTAAAAGTTGTTTGCCTACAATACACAACATGGAGGACCTCGAGTGTTGATTACCTAGAGAAAAAGTAAAAGCTTACGTCGTTTAATAACCTAGTCTTCATTACCATCTTAGAAGAACACTGGATGTGGCGGCGGAGAACAAGAGTCTCCTTTTGAAAACCCTTATCAGATAGAGAGAATATATAAGTAGACCCATATGATCCAATCGTGTACTAATTCCTTTTTTCTTGTTTTTGGTTTCTTTTCGTTTTGGGCCCATTTTGGGCCAAGATTTGTTTTGCTAAGTTTTTATTATTAATGAAATCAAGCCTTACGATTTAAATTACTAGGCCATACGAACACCTTCTTTAACACCTAAGTATAAATATCTTTACTTCTATTTTAAATATGCAGTTAATTAAACTAAGTGCCTTATTTATATGTAGAAATATTCCAAATTTATCGCATAAGGTATATTTATAAAGAAATATATTGAACCCTCCCAAGGAACTATCGTAAATAGATATAAGATCTTCTAAGAGATTACAAGGTTTGGAATACACAACTCTCACCATAAGGAAAGAGAGGTAGAAGTAGTAGGATATCATCATCGTCTTTGCCTAAGAAAGTCACTGATCATGTTATCAGACTGTAACATCTCGGATTCTAGATAAACTAAGGTTAAGCTAAAAAAAAATAAGAAAAATCAAATTTGGAAATAAGTAAGGAAATCTGGAAAGATTTGGAATGATTTGAAAAGTGAGTTTTGGCTATTTTCAAACAACCATAACTTCCAGATCATGATGAATTTGGGTGAGTTCTTTATATATATGGAAAGCTCATTGGAAGATATTTTTAACAATGCCATGTTTGCGAATTTTCGAGGTTGTATGAGTGAGATATGACCTTCGGAAGATGGGTTGTTGAGCAGGGAAAGTTCTAAAACCGGATTTAGTAAGGCTCTTTTGGTCTTTTCCTTAAGTCAATTAATTATTTCGTTTTGGAGTAATATGTTGGGGTCTACACTGAACCCATTCAGTTTACGCACTTAGAAAATAGACTAGGGTTTTGAAAGCAAGGAGAAAAGAGGATAAGGAAGAAGAAAACGCAAGAACACCAAGTTTAGCTTCGTGGATTTTCGTCGGGGGTGATCCCTAACAAGGTATGTGGGATCTTTTGTGTTGGTTTATTTCAACCACACACCAAATTAATTCAAATTAGTCAAGTTCATGAATTATCTCATGTTAGAGGTTGGAATCTTGAAAGAAAGTTTGATGTTCTTGTTGATTGGATTGTTGTTGATCGCTGTTAGTTGTAATCCATGTTTTAGCACTGTTTTCGGGTCTAAATCATTGGGTAATAAGTTGATTAGGTATCCTAAGTGTTTGGCGTGGGATACATGGGAGTTTGGGAAGGTTTAGAGATGAAAAACTAAGAAGAAAGTCGGAAAACCTGTTCAGGGATGCTAGGGCGCCGCACCTTCAAAGCGCCTCAGGTAAAAGTCTGTCCTTCTGGATATGGCGCGCCGTGCCTCTCAGAGCGCCTGAGGAAGCCTCTGTCCATCAGTCTATGGTGCTCTGCACCTCTCGGAGCTCCAGGAACCCCTAGATACCCCTCTCTTTCACCATCTTTTAGACTAGTTCCTAAGTGATATACCGCTCATTCCTAGTTGTTTCGGACACTCTAAAGTACATCTAAATATCATGAAATCATCCATAAACATGATATAATAATCCTTTAATCCATAATTCAATTCAAGGAAAGTTAAGTTCAGATTCAAAGAAGTTAAGAGCCAAGTTTAGAAGTTAAGAAGCAAGTCAAAGTAAAGTTATAAGTTTTATAAAGTCTTTCACAAATGTTTTCACTTTGTTTTAAAGACTTAAAGTTCATGTCAAGAAAGAGTAAAGAGTTGAGTTAAATTCTAAAAAGCTATAAGGAAACTAAGTATTCCCTAAGAGTTAAGTTTTTAAGCTCAGTAAAGAGCAAGAGTAGAGTTCATTTCTCAAAAGCTATAAGGAAACTAAATATTCCCTAAAAGTTAAAGTTTCAAGTTAAGTAAAGAGCAAGAGTTGAGTTCATTTCTAAAAAAGATATAAGGGAACTAAGTATTCCCTAGATTTTTACAAATGCTTCACATTTGAGTAAAGAGGGAAACTAGAAGTTCCAAAATAATTTGAACTAAAAGGGAAACATTGATTCCAAAAGGATATTTTTAAAACTAATGGGTTCAGTAAATAATCTCAACCCAAAGGAAGGAACTTTTATTTAAAATATGAGCTAAAGTACATTTTTGGGAGTAGTATTGAGAACCGATGTGGAGATGAGAGTTCATATTAACTCAAGTCTCCACGTAAATTATGTAGCCAAAATGGGAATTGATGTGTCATACTTTTTAGATGATCACGTAAGGAGAGCTAGTGGATCCACGAAGTTGAGTAAGGTCCTATACCGATGGCAAGGTGTAGGATGGTCCTCTTGAAGCGTTAGGTAAGACGTTGTATCATCACATAGGCTCATAGTTATGGTTGTCGGTTAGAGAAACTCCCACAGAGGAGATATTACTTTCTTATATAACTAAAGTTGAGTTTGTTATATATATATATATATATATATATATATATATATATATATATATATATATATATATATATATATATATATATACACACACACACACATCTTGCATGCGATTTAAACTGCTTTATATGTATATCACTTGAGTTAAGTATACTCTTGAGTTGAGCAAAGCCTAGGTAAGTTCATTTAATCCCCTCAAGCTTAAGTCGTTGTTAGCTCTCCAACTCGTATACTCGTACATTCAATGTACTGATGCCCGTTGGCCTGCATCATTTCATGATGCAGACACAGATACCCAAGATCAGCACGCAACGCTTCGTTGATTCCAAATTGAGCTTCAGAGTTTGTGGTGAGCCTCATTGCATTCTGGAGGACATCCTTTTAATTTCTATATTAGCTTAGTTTTTAGGATGTTGTGGGGTCTGTCCAAACATCCCTCTCTAGACAGTTTAGAGGCTTTGTAGACTAAAGTATTTAAGTTTGGAGTTATTTTAAGTTATTAAGACTCAAGTGTGATTTTGGCCAAAGTTATGACACGACGTATCTCCCTTTTTATTATATGTTACTCGTGTTAAAGTTGAGGTTTCATCTTCTGCTATTTTAAGTAGCAAGGCGAGGGGTTCGCTTGAGGGCTAGCAATGGTCTTCTAGTGTCGGTCCCTCCCAGGGTGTAGATTCGGGGCGTGACAAACTTGGTATAAGATCATAAAGTTCAAGAGTCCTAGGAAGTCTATGAAGTCGTGTCTGTAGAGTCTTAGTCATCGGTGTGAAGCGCGTCACCTCCATGATTAGGAGGCTGCGATATTTAGGAATGTTTCACTTCTTTAATCTCATTTAGTGTGAAGAGTTTAACTCTAAAAGTCTCTCTCTAATTTGTGCTTACACGTATTTTCAGATTTTCATGCCTCCAAGAAGTGCAGTCAGAGGTCATCCACGAAGAAATATTGAGGAACAAGAGGTTCCAAATGCACCAGAGGCACAACCTCAAGGAGAGGTTACTAATGCTAAATTCCGCGAAGCTATCCGGATGTTGAGTCAGGTTGTTACCAACCAAGTCGGTCCGCAGAGAGGAGATCGACATGAAAGGGTGGATACTTCAAGGATTCGTGAGTTCCTTAGGATGAATCCCCCTAGTTTCACCGGATCACACACTACTGAAGATCCAGAGAACTTCATAAAGGAGTTGAATAAGGTGTATGAGGTAAAGCATGTGGTCGATACTGAGAGGGTTGAATTGGTTGCATACAACCTGAAAGGTGTGTCCAGATCATTGTTCGAACAATGGAAGAATGGTAGGGCTGAGGATGCACCACATCCAAGTTGGGCTTGCTTTGAAGAAGCCTTCTTGGGAAGGTTCTTTCCTCGTGAACTGAAGGAATCAAGGTGAGGGAGTTACTTACTCTGAAACAGGACTCCATGAGTGTTCATGAATATGAGTTGAAGTTCACCCACCTATCTTTCTATGCTCCGTAGATGGTAAAAGACGTGAGGAGTAGAATGATTTTGTTTGTTACAGGTTGGGTCGTGCTTCAAGCAAGGAAGGTAGGGATGCCATGTTGATAGGTGACATGGATATATTCAGGTTGATGGTATTCGTTCAACAGGTTGAAGAGGAAAAGGTAAAGGATAGAGAAGATTACCAAAACAAGAAGGTGAAGACTGGGAATGAGTCTGGTCAATAGAAATGTGGTTCGAGCCGACCACAATTCCAGAAATCAAGGGGTCATGCACCATCATCTGCTAGAGCACCTGCGCCCAGAAACCGTGGTGAGTATAGCGGTCACAATTCACAATAATTCAAGGCTAGACCACCCTATTATCATGGTAGTGTTGCACAAAGAGGTGATGGAAGTTTTGCGTGTGGTAGATGTTGTAGAATCTACCGTGGCAAATGTTGTGATGGCCAGACAGGTTGTTTCAAGTGTGGTCAAGAGGGTCACTTCATGTGAGAATTCCCTAATAATAAGCAAGGTGGTGAAAATTCCGGCAATAGAGCCCAATCTTCATCAGCTGCTCCCCCAAACAGGGCTGCACCCAGAAGAGCTACTTATGGTACCGACGGAGGGGCAAATCGCTTCTATACAATCACTAGCCGCCAAGAGCAAGAGAACTCTCCTAATGTTGTCACGGGTATGATCAAAGTCTTTACTTTTGATTTTCATGCTTTATTAGACCTAGGAGAAAGTTTAACCTTTGTAACTCCTTATGTTGCAAATCAGTTTGAAATTCTCCCTGAAAAACTTTGTGCACCTTTTTGTGTCTCTACACCCGCTAGGGAGTCTATTCTAGCTGAAAGAGTCTATCGTGATTATCCTATTTTCGTCAGTCACAAGAGTACCATGGCTGATTTAATATAGTTAGACATGGTAGATTTTGATGTTATTCTAGGTATGAACGGGCTCCATGCCTGTTATGCATCAATAGATTGCAGAACTTGAGTTGTCAAGTATCAAATTCCAAATGAGTCAGTCATAAAGTAGGCTAGTAGTTCAGCAGTGCCTAAGGGTCATTTTATTTCGTACCTTAAGGCGAGGAAGTTAGTTTCTAAGGGATGTATCTATTACTTACTTCAAGTTAATGGCTGAAGTTTTGAGGTACCTTCCCCTCAGTCACTTCCTATAGTCAGTGAGTTCCCAGAAGTCTTCCCTGATGATCTACCCGGAGTCCCTCCTGAAAGAGAGATAGACTTCGGCATAGATATCATCCTAAATACTCTTCTTATATATATTCCTCCATACAGAATGGAAGCAACAGAGTTAAAAGAACTAAAGGAGCAGTAGAAAGAGCTGTAAGATAAATGCTTCATTCGACCAAGTGTCTCACCTTGGGGTGCTCCGGTCTTCTTTGCTATGAAGAAGGATGGGTCCCTTAGGATCTGTATAGATTATGGTCAGTTAAATATGGTGACCATCAAGAATAAATATCATCTTCCAAGGATAAATGATCTCTTCGATCAACTTCAAGGTGCTTCTTGCTTTTCCAAGATTGACCTCAGATCAGGCTATCATCAGTTGAAGGTTAGGGAATGTGATATTCCCAAGATAGTTTTTAGAACAAGGTATGGGCATTATGCATTTCTTGTTATGTCCTTTCGTTTGACTAACGCACCTGCAGTGTTCATGGATATTTTGAACAAAGTCTTCAAACCTTATTTAGATTTGTTTGTCATCGTCTTCATTGATGACATACTGAATTATTCCAGGAATGAAGAAGATCATGCTAGTCACCTAAGGGTTGTTCTTCAGACTCTGAGAGATAAGAAGTTGTATGCCATGTTGTCCAAGTACAAGTTATGGCTTATGTCTGTGGCATTCTCAGGCCACATTATTTTTGGTGAAGGTATTAAAGTTGACACTCAGAAGATAGAAGCAGTTTAGAGTTGGCCTAGACCTACATCTCCGTCAAATATAAGGAGTTTCTTGGGATTAGCTGGGTATTACAGGAGATTTATTGAAGGATTCTCATCTATATCTTCTCCTTTGATCGAGTTAACTTAGAAGACAGCCAAGTTTTAATGGTATGAAGCTTGGGAGAAAAGCATTCAGGAGTTGAAAAAGAGATTGTTATTGCTTTGATTTTGACCTTACCAGAGGGTACTCAAGGCTTTGTGGTGTATTGCGATGCATCAATAGTTGGCTTGGGTTGTGTATTAATGCAGAATGGCAAGGTCATAGCATATGATTCCAGACATTTGAAGGTTCATAAGAAGAATTATCCAACTCATGACTTAGAATTGACTGCAGTAGTGTTTGCATGGAATATATGGCGTCATTATTTATATGGTGTTCATGTGGATATATTCACTGATCACAATAGCCTCCAATATGTATTCACTCAGAAAGAGCTCAATCTCAAATAGAGAAGGTGGTTGGAGTTACTCAAGATTATTACATAAGTATTCTTTACCACCCAGGTAAAGCTAATGTGGTTGTTGATGCCTTAAGCAGGTTGTCCATGGAATTACTTCCCATGTCGAAGAAGAAAATAGGGAGTTAGCAAAAGATGTGCACAGACTTGCACGTTTGAGAGTTAGACTTATGGACTCAACAGAAGGAGGTATAGTGGTAACCAATGAGGCTGAATCATCCTTGGTGATAGAAGTGAAAGAAAATCAAGACCAAGACCCTATTCTGTTTGATTTGAAAGCAAGTGTTCATAGCCAAAGAGTATTGGCTTTCGAACAAGGGAGAGATGGTGTGCTGAAATACCAAGGCAGATTGTGTGTACCTAGGGTGGATGGACTTTAAGAGAGGATCTTAGAGGAGGCTCATAGCTCCAGATATTCCATTCATCCGAGTTCCACCAAAATGTACAGTGATTTGAGATTTGAGAGAGGTATATTGGTGGGAAGGCATGAAGAAAGATATTGCTGAATTTGTTTCCAAGTGTTCAGATTTTCAGCAAGTGAAGGTAGAATACCAAAGACCTAGAGGTTTAGCTAAAAATATAGAGCATCTGGAATGGAAGTGGGAGATGATGAACATGGACTTCATCACAGGCTTTCCAAGATTGCGAAGGCAACGTGATTCTATTTGGGTGATTGTCGATAGAATGACAAAGTCAACCCATTTCTTGTCTATCAAGAATACCTATTCAGCTGAGGATTATGCTAAGTTGTACCCTCTGGAAGTGTTAAGACTTCATGGAGTTCCGATCTCCATTATTTCATATAGAGGTGCGCAATTTACCGCACAATTCTTGAAATCTTTCAGAAATGTTTGGGTTCCAAGGTGAATTTGAGCACTGCTTTTCATCCTCAGACAGATGGACAAGCAGAGCGTACTATACAGACCTCGGAATATATGTTGAGAGTTTGTTTGATCAACTTCAAAGGAAATTAGGATGATCACCTACCTCTCATTGAGTTTGCTTACAACAACAGTTATCATTCGAGAATCCAAATGGCTCCATATGAAGCTCTTTATGGGAGAAGATGCAAATCTCCTATTGGGTGGTTCAAAGTTGGCGAAGCAGGGTTGATAGGACCAGATTTAGTTCACCAAGCTATGGAGAAGGTGAAAGTGGTTCAAGAAAGTTTGAAGACTGCACAAAGTCACCAAAAGTCATACATAGATGTTAGAAGAAGGCCATTAGAATTTGAGGTAGATGATTGGGTGTATCTTAAGGTTTCACCTATGAAAGGAGTTATGATGTTTAGTAAGAAAGGGAAACTTAGTCGCCGGTATATTGGACCTTATAGAATCTCCAAGAGAGTGGGCAATATGGCTTATGAGTTGGAGCTACCCCAACAGTTAGAAGTGATTCATTCGGTGTTCCATATTTCTATGTTGAAGAAGTGTCTTGGTGATCATTCATTGATAATACCAACAGAGAATGTTGGGATTAAGGATAATCTGTCCTATGAAGAAGTTCCGGTTCAGATTTTGGATTGTCAGGTTCGCAAGTTGAGGACAAACGAAGTTGCTTCGGTCAAGGTCCTATGGAGGAACCAATTTGTTGAATAAGCGACTTGTGAAGCTGAGGAGGATATGAAGAAGAGATATCCACTCTCTTCGAATCCGGAGAGAATTCAAGTCAAGGTACTAGATTCTCTTCTTAGCACTTTATAAGATTATGCATAAACATGTTATTACTTGCTTTTGTGGTTAAGTACTGAAATGATATTACCATCCTTAGCTTAGAGAAAGAATTCTCATTGAGGACGAATGTTAGATAAAGAATTAGCATAAGGTATATTTGTAAATAAATATATTGAACCCTCCCAAGGAACTATCCTAAACATATATAAGCTCTTCTAAGAGATTACAAGGTTTGGAATACACAACTCTCACCATAAGGAAAGAGAGGTAGAAGTTGTCGGTGATAATCTTTGTCTCTGCCTAAGAAAATCACTGATCATGTAATCAGACTGTAACATCTCGGATTCTAGATAAACTAATGTTAATCTAATAAACACAAGAAAACTCAAATTTGGAATTAAGTAAGGAAATCTTCAAAAAAATTCCAGATTTCAAAAGTGAGTTTTAGCCATTTTCAAACAACCATAACTTCCAGCTCACGGAGAATTTGGGTGAGTAATTTATATGGATGGAAAGCTCATTGGAATATCTTTCCAAAGACTCCAAGTTTGCGAATTTCGGTGGTTGTATGATTGATATAAGACCTTCAGAAGATGGGTTGTTGAGCTGGGAAAGTTCCAAAACCGGATTTAGTAAGGGTGTTTTGGTCTTTTCCTTATGTAATTAATTATTTCGTTTTGAAGTAATATGTTGGGTCCTAAACTGATCCCATTCAGCTTACATACTTAGAAAATAGACTAGGGTTTTGAAATCAAGGAAAAAGAGGAGAAGGAAGAAGAAGACGCAAGAACACCAAGTTTAGCTTCGTGGATTTTCGTCGGGGGTGATCCCTAACAAGGTATGTGGACTCTTTTGTGTTGGGTTATTTCACCCACACATCAATTTCATTCAAATCAGTCAAGTTCATTAATTAACTCATGTTATAGGTTGGAATCTTGAAAGAAAGTTTGATGTTCTTGTTGATTGGATTGTTGTTGATCTCTATTAGTTGTAATCTATGATTTTGGACTGTTAACGGGTCTAAATTATTGGGTAATAAGTTAAAGATGGATCCTAAGTGTTTGGGGGTTGGATCCATGGATGTTTGGGAAGGTTTAGAGATGAAAAACGAAGAATAAAGTATAAAAGCCCGTAGGGGGGATGCTAGGGTGCCGCGCCTCCAAAGAGCCTCAAGACAGAGTCTGTACTTCAAGCTTTGGCACGCCTCACCTCTCAGAGCGCCTGAGGACATCCTCTATTCGTCAATCTATTGCGCTCTGCACCTCTCAGAGGGCCAGGACCCCCTAGAGACCCCGTTCTTTCCCTATCTTTTCGTACTAGTTCCTAAGTGATATACCCCTCATTCCTAGTTGTTTCCAACACTCTAAGGTAGACCTAAACATCATGAAATCATCCATAAATATGAGATCATGATTCTTGAATCCATAATTCAATTCAAGGAAAGTTAAGGTCAAACTCAAACAAGTTAAGAGTAAAGTCTAGAAGTTAAGAAGGAAATCAAAGTAAAGTTATAAGTTTTCTAAAGTCTTTCATAAATATTTTCACTTTTTTTTAAAGACTTAAAGTTAAATAAAGAGCAAGAGTTGAGTTAATTTCTCAAAAGATATAAGGGAACTAAGTATTCCCTAGAGTTTTACAAATGTTTCACATTTGAGTAAAGAGGGGAACTAGAATTTGCAAAAGAGTTTTGAACTAAAAGGGGAACATTGATTCCAAAAGAAGATTTTTAAAGCTAATGGGTTCAGTAAATTATCTCTACCCAAAAGAATGAAGTTTTACTTAAAGTATGAGATAAAGTACATTTTTGGTAGTATTGAGCATTGATGTGGAGATAAGAGTTCATATTAACTCAAGTCTCCATGTAAACCAAATAGCCAACATGGGAATTGACGTGTCATACTTTTAGATGATCACGTAAGGAGAGCTAGTGGATCCACTATGTTGAGTAAGGTCCTATACCGATGGAAAGGTGTAGGATGGTCCTCTTGTAACGTGATATAAGACGTTGTATCATCACTTAGGCTCATAATGATGGTTGTCGGTAAGAGAAACTCCCACAGAGGCGATATTACTTTCTTATAAAAGTAAAGTTGAGTTTGTTATTGCATTTCCTTTAACGAACTAAGTTGTTTTAACTGTTCTATGATATATATATATATATATATATATATATATATATATACATCTTGCATGCGATTTAAACTGCTTTATATGTATTCACTTGAGTTAAGTATACTCTTGAGTTGTGCAGAGCCAAAGTAAGTTCATATAATCCCCTCAAGATTAAGTCGTTGTTTAGCTCTCCAACTCGCATACTCGTACATTCAATGTACTGATGTTAGTTGGCCTACATCATTTCATGATGCGCACGCAGGTCCTAGGATTAGCACGCAGCGCTTCATTGATTGCAGATTAAGCTTCAAAGTTTGTAGTGAGCCTCATTGCATTTTGGATGACATCATTTTAATTTCTATATTAGCTTAGTTTTATGGATGTTGTTGGATCTGTCCCAACATCCCTCTCTAGACAGTTTTGAGGCTTCATAGACTAAAGTATTTCAGTTTGGAGTTGTTTTCAGTTATTAAGACTCAAGTGCCATTTTGGCCAAAGTTATGACTTTACGTATTTCCCTTTTATTGTCTGTTAGGTTTTGTCATCCGCTAATTTAAGTAGCCAAGCCAGGGGTTGGCTTAAGGGACAACAATGGTCTTCGAGTGCCGGTCCCGCCCAAGGTGTAGGCTCGGGGCATGAAACAGACTTTGACAAGTGGCATACCATGACAATTATTAGTAAAAACCATACGTACTAGTAGACATTACTGATAGACCAGAATTACACCACATGATAACACACATATATTCAAACAAACATGAAAGTTTTGATATAATTAGGACCTTGATCCTTCAATCACAACTTTCACTACCAAGTAATACTAGCCTTGAACTCATTAACTCTATCTCAATTCACCTAATCTCATTTTGTTACCAACTCAACCAACCAGGCCACTCCACCCCAAACTCATCATAGCTTAACCCTTCTATCTTATAAAGACTTTCTGGAATTATCCATCCTACCAACACTAGAATTTCTTTATTATTTTCGTTCCCTCCACCAAAACAAATACTAACTCGATCAACTAATACTCTCCTGAAGCTCATGCCAATATATTTGCCCTTGACCAACTTAGTGAACCAACTCCAATGACTCTTACCATATAACCTTAACTCCATATTCTACGGGATAGGTCCACAACCCCACAATGTAAAACAATACATAATTGATTCATCACACCTTTCAAGTACTCGGACACTCGAAGATTCCTAAGATGTCATTCACAGTGTTTAACATGAAATTTCATTCTACACAAAACTCATCACAACATTAAAACACAAATTTCACTTAGTCATGGACCAATAATGTAAGAACAACAATACAATAAGTAAATCTGATTCACTCATGGAATAATATGTAAGGAAAGAGTCAGGCATGTACCAGGCGTGGTATCCGAGCAACCCATTAATATCTTGTATCAGACGGGTACTCGAACTAGCCAATATTATCTCGTATCCGACGTGATATCCCAATTAACCATTTGTAAATTTTCTTTGTATGATATCCGAGCAAACCATTAGTAAATTATATGTAAGGTTACCCCAGCAAACTATTAATCACACAACCACAATTGCAATCACAATCAAATACAAACACACTTGTAAATACAAGTTCATTGCATTAAATTTACAATAATTCATCATTTCACTTTCAACCGTTATGTTTCCCTAATATGCATTGTACATGTTTCACTTTGAAGATAGTTAAAATAAATATAAAAATAAATTGGAAAAAAAGAAGTCATTACCTATATACTTGCGGACGATAATTTTTGGATAATCTTTGATTTGGAACCCGATTATCCACAACTCACTTTTCCTAGGTTAACACCCAACAGCCATCACAAGGTTAACATTGACTAATTAAGTCCATTATTAGCATAAAGAAAAACTAACTCAATATTCAACCATTTCGACTTCTTGCTTGAAGGTTTACACATGTAATCTTCGACAATCTACGTGATGTTATATAAGTAAATACATGTCCAACTATTGAGTTAAGAATACATAGCCTACCTGTATTCCATGCAACTTATGATAAATCCTAAACCTGAGCTTTTGGATCTTTGCGGTCGAATCTTTTCAAAAGTAGACGAAAATATCATAGGTTGGACCTTTTTTAACAAAAAATCCTCCCTTCTATTGTTCCCCATTGTGAAGTAGCTTTTGGATTTTTTAGAGTAACCCCTGTCTAAATTTACCACTATAAAGAAGGAAAATTAAAAGAATTCTTGTTTCAGAGTTTTTACCTTGTCGCCCCAACTCTAGCGGTTCGCACGATGCTATGGCAAAGTTAAGTTAACCAAAGTTAATTTCCAAATTCAACATTTCGTCGTGTCAACTCAAATTTTAAATTGGGGTTTATATTAAAAATTCCTGAGATGTTGTATGAGATGCCTTTGAATAATGGTGGAACAAGTCGTTAGAAATCAAATGAATCAGATTGTAACAGCTCGGATCCAAAAGAGGGAAGCTTTCTAAATTGATGCAGTTGCCACCCACGACCATTGGGTTGAACCACATACCGTAGGTAGATTCCTTGGTTGGTCACCCCAGTGTAGGGTCAGACTCAGAACTATGACTACACCTACGGGTCGTAGGTCGACCCACAGTTTGTGGTCCAAGGGTTCGTCGATTGGCAACGCTCTCTGAAGTTACTGATGCAAGGACATGATGCACCGTAGGTCCATCCACGGTCCGTCGGTGGCATCTTATCGATCATGTCTTATAGTTATTATTAAGTAGTAGTTGGGTTTTTTCCTCATAAATTAATCCCTATATTATGTCGTCTTGCCTACATTTAGAACCCCTATATAAGACTTTTTATGCTCAAATTCACCCCATTTAATTCATTCTTCAAAATTCCCAAAAGAGAACTAAATATCCTCCCAAGTATTCTCTCTCTAGAAGAAGAAGGAGGATGAGGAGGAGGAGGAGAAGGAGGAGAAGGAGGAGGAGAAAGAGAACAACGAGAAGAAGAGAAGAAGAGAAGAAGAGAAGAAGAATAAGTCACCTAAGGTTTCAACTTAAGGTTCAAATTTCTCCATTAAAGGCTAGCAATTTCATTCAAGGTATGACAATTTTCATCCATTAATATTTTTGATTCATGGAGACCCCAAATCTCTCAATTTCAAAAAGTAGAATTCCCCAATGAGTTAGGGTTTTCCTTAATTATCATGGGTCCTTTGATTATTGATCTTAATGATTAAAATATGTATTAATATGCATAATGGATGATTTATAATGCTTTTATGATGTTTCCCCATGAACCTATGTGAACCCCTATGTTCCCAAATTGTTATTTCAGATGTGGATTGTTGATTATGAAAGAAGAGTTTTATGATCTAAAACATGAACTGATACTATCACATGAATTTGTGATATAATCCCTATCTATTGCTTGAATTATATATTTGGTGATTTAAAGTAAGAATTGAACCCCGGAAGGACCAAGTATGAATTTAACATGATCTTATGAAAGCTATGTAAATGTTTAAGGGTATTTTGAGAGTAAAGTATCAATTATGTTGTTGTTATTGTGTTGTTGAAAGGGTGTTCCCATAAACACTTGCAACCATGTTGTGAAAGGTTTTCTCATATAGCAAGGATTCTTAGGTTGAAAGGCTTTCTCATCTAAATGAATCAAAGAGTAATAACTATCCAAATGAAACTAGCTTGGCTTGGTTGTCAAAGGACACCTTTCCATGAATATTAAGAATAAGAATTAATTGACTACTCTGTGGGAATTATGCTTATCACCGAGTGGATATTTATGTGAGATAGAAGTTTTCTTGTTAGTAGAGGCTGGGTTTCTAGAAGAAATATCTTGAGAATGAAGCTCTCTTTTCAGTAGAGGTCGAGTTTCTACTAAAAATCTCTCTTTCCCTTAAACTATGTTCCCTCATAGGTTGATTAGCTAGTGGATTAACATAAGATAGAAATTGTTGGTTCTACCTTAGGTAAGTAGAACAATCCTTTTCGATGTGGAAGACACCAGGTGATCATGTTATAGGTCACATGGTCACTATGTCGGTTAAGGCCAATTTTCCCACAACAAAACAAAAAGTAAACTAAGGTTACTGAAGGAGTATCTTATATGTGTTCAACGATTTAAAGATGAATTAACTGGCATTGAGCGTGATGTTATGACTTATGTCTTTAACTCTCTTATATCATGATTTAATTGTTAAATTGCAAGCCATTCAATGACATGCCGTTTTTAGCATGTTCTAAATATTTTTATGCATAGATATCATACTTGGTGCATTTTTATATTAATGCATACTCTTACATACATTTTTGCCAAATGTAGGGTCCGACAGTCAGGTTCACCAGTTTTGTGGCTAAGTGTTGTGTTCGATATTTCCTAGCATTGGTGAGTCCTCATTCTTCGAGGTTAGAGCTTATTGTTTTAGTTTCTTTCTTGTATTCCCTTTTTTAACATGATGTATGGTCTAGGCCCAATTTCATTATATTTTATTAGATGGCTAAGATGGGACATGATTTTAAACTTCGTGTTGGACTTAGAGTGTTGTTTTACTCTTTGTTGTTCTACTTGTTATGTTATGAAGGCTAAGTGGCTTGTATGGACTCCTTCGGGGTTCTATACGCCATGTTATATCTAGGAGGTACCCCTCGGTCTAACACATATTGCTTATAAAAAGTTAAAAAAATGTAATTTCTTTCGAAAGCTTTTTGCACACTTTTAAAATATTTCATTTTCATAAGTTTTTTGTTTCAATATTCTTAAAAAAAAATTAAGACTACAAAATTTCATGAAATTGTCGAGAGGGAGTTGCTCGGATGGTAAGAACCTTTTACTTCCACCCCGAAGGTTGCGAGTTCGAGTCACCAAGGGAGCAAAATTGATGGGAGCTCCTAGGGAGGGTAAAAAAATGAAAAAAATCATGAAACTAATACATTATAAATACTTTTAGCTTAAGATAGATATATTTAGAAAATCTCTTTTACTTATTTAAAATCCTTCTTCAGACAATTAAAGCACATAAATTCTAAATGGAAAAATATATTAGTTATAATTAAATTTTATTGATAACATATATGGTGTTTTATGTAACACATCTGTGCAAGACTAATATAAATTCATTCAAAAGGACACATGCAATTTTTATTTTTTATTTTTTTCAATCAAAAGTGAGCAATGATGTGTCGGCACCACATAGGATCCCCACTTGCCTAAGGTAGGGTCATACTTTTAGTCTTTACATGGATCTCCAACATAGGATTCATTCATTGACTATAGGTTAAGGGATAGCTATTTAGTACCAAATCTCAAATAACGAAGAGTACTTATCCCTAGAGGTTACTTTTTGAATACCACATCTTAACTCGCAAAAGGCATCTAACCTCCAACCTATCTTTGGAAAGCTCATTTGGAATAGTGAGGTTGCTACTAACCACTTCATCTCAACTAATGAAGAGTGTTTACCTCAAAATCCCCCATTTTATTACTAGAGTTCTTTAGGAATAGTAAGGATGGTCTAGGCACGTTATCTCTACTCACGAAGAGTGTCTACCCTACAATCCCCCATTTACATTCATTAATTTAACTCGTTCATTCATAGTGTGTGTGAGTACATGTGAGAACACCTTCCAAATAATCACCATTATTCATAGCATTGACTTTTAAACATGATCACACTACATGTATCATAATTCACACACAATCATGTTTCACATATACATTATACTCCATTTAGAAATAGTATCTTCAAGAAACACATGCACAACTTCACAATACATCGCATGGATATTCATCATAACCTCATTTTACTTCACATTCAATGCCTTCAAGGCCACAATCAAAATTCACATATTTAAGTATTTACATCAAGTAAACATCGCAACCATAAGTGGACCATACCACTCAAGATCAATTTAATAAGAATTAGGCAATATAGATAAACTTACCCTTCATCCAAGCTTTCACCACCTTTTCTCAATTATCCAATATTTCATCATAATATAGCATTAATGTCAGTAGATAATCACAATATCACATAAAGAAGCCATAGTACTAACATTATCTAATCATGTTAATCAAACCCAATTTATAAGTCAAAAGTTGAGAATTTGCATGAGCATGGATTTATTGAGTTTTTGATCTTAACTAACATCAGTAATATCATATTTCATTCATTAACACATTTTCATGCAAGAACCCATACTTAGAATATGAAATAGAACAATCTAGGATTTTGAAACCTTTTTTGAAAAGCCTTTGTATTGGCTCCTTGAATGAGACAAGAATCAAGGATGAACTAACATACCTTATATGAAGAAAGACCACGATATTTGGTTAATAAACCACCCAAATTATTCAATCCTAGCTCTACCTTAAGTTCAAGCTTCAATGGAGTCTTGAGAGAGTTTTTCTTGGGAGAGGGGTTTTGATTTTAAAAAGTGAAGTCTTATTTTAGGTCTTCGTGTTTCAACACACTTAAAATACCTAAATAAACATGAAATAATAGTTCATTCAATTTAAATAATGGGGTGAATTTACCAAATCAGCCCAAGCTTGGCCGAATTGCAGACAACTTTTACAGACCAAACGACGCCCCTCCAAATGATGGATCGTCGTTCAAACGATTCCCCTTTGATGGGACCCGTCGTCTGGGTCAGAGACCAATTTTTGTGCAGTACTTGTAGGCTCAAATGACGCCCAAGGTCGATGGGCCGTAGTTTGATCGAGTGGCCGTCCCTTGCGGCTGTTGTTTAACACTGCCTGGCAGCATCCTACCTTTGAGATGGGGTCCTCTTCTAGAGTCCCATATTGGTCCTAGGTGGAGTTGTACCTTGACGTTTAAGCCCTAAACATGCTCATCTAGGTATTAGGGTCCACTCCTATAAATTTGGACTCCAAACAACACATACAACATGCAAATCCACTCTAGAACACATACTAGCACATAGACGTCTAGTCGTCGAACGTCTTGGTCATCCCTTGACGTTTGACTTCAAAACTCTTCAAACAGACCTCTAATGCTAATATACATTACTATAACACATTATTATCTCATGAAACACATTCTATGCTCTAGTTTTACCTATTTCATTTTGATGGTCGTTACAATCGTGTCACCATTCCCCCAGACAATTCCTTTGTATTTTTGTACTTGTGTTTTGACCTTCATTCGACTAGAATCGAATGATTTCTTCCCCACTCACTTGTATTTGATTACTCAACATAATTACATTATAATCTACTCAATGCAAACCTTAAAACACTTACATTCATCTCAAGAATTCATCAAAACCCCAACCAAAAAAGATTGAGAATAAAACTTCAAGAACACTCATCAAGAACTTAAATCTTTCAATCTTTATGGACGAATTCAAATATATAAATAATGTATGGCGTGTGACTGAACAAACCCAACACTATGGAAACTTGCATACCTCTTAGGGATCAAACATTTGGCAAAAATCCGCAATGAAACTCAAGAATCTCGACAAACGCTTTGATTCTTTCCTCTTTTTTTCCTCTTTTCTCTTCTTTTCTATTCTTAAACTCTCAACTAAAAATCTAGGTGTATATTAGGATTATAAAATTCAACTTAATCAGTTTAGACCCCTGAAACCTTACTAAAAATTGATTAAATCTGATTGGTTAAGTAAAAGACTGAAGTACCCCGCACTATATTTGGGTAAATTTCCTTTATTGGACATCCTTACTTCAAAAGGTCATATCTCACTCACCCAACTCTAAACTTAGCAAACTTTGTGGCATAGGAAATACAATACAAAGACCTTTCAAAAGGGAATATATCACTCATCCTAACTCTAAACTTAGTAAACTTGGTTGTGTTTAAAAGATAATTCAAAGAACTCTAAACATAGCAAACGAGTAAACTCATCTTGTACTAAATGTTATGGTCATTTTACGTTGACCCAAAACTTAAAAAAACTTCCAAATGGCTAGAATAAATTATCTTTTGTTCTTCTTGGAAATCAAGGTGCTAAATATAGTGACCTTAACACTATATAAACTCTTAAAAAATTCTCTGAAAAATCCTTCTCATAATGAAAGATGTTTCGAGTCATAGTTCAAAAAAATTCTGGGGTGGTATAGAATGTGATTATGTGACCTCATCCCATCTCGGTGCTCAATACTTAATATAATAAGACATTATCAAATGTATAAAATGTATCTCTTTCTCAATAAGATGTAATTACTTAATAGATCCTCTTAGGGGTTATACTTTAAAATATCTTTGAACTTATGATCTCATTTAGAAATTACAGTTTCGATCTTTATCAATGTAAAAGTGTTATGATTGGGTATACTTAGTTCCCTTATACTCTTTTTCAATCATGAATGCAACACTTCTAATTCTTATGTTCATTTTCACAAGCCTTAATTCAAAATCATTGTTGATTACAAAAGAAGTCTCAAAATAACTCAAAAGAACCTCTTGAATTTTCCACTTAAACTCACTTTAGTTTTGTTTTTAAATTAAGACATGTGATTGGGACATGCAGGATCTCTCAAGAATTAATGGAGACTTTAGTAGTAAATATATCAAGGTAAAATGTAGCCACAACTTAAAGGAAAGCATGTCGGACGAAACAAGGAAAAACTGGCCCATCAAACTTCATGTGTACAACGGGTGCACGGCCAGACCCAACGTATTGGGACTGGTTTGGACGCACTACTGGTGCGGTGAATCAGGCCCCAAAGTACTGAGGCTTGTTTCGGACACACTGCTGGTCTAGCACCCCAACCCCTCCCCATAAAATTCGACAAATGTTCTTGTTATAAATTACAATTCGAACTTGTTTAGAATTGGGAAATATCTCTTAAGATCTTCTAAATTCTCAAACCGAACACGAATACATGAAGATTTCATACAATTCCTTTTGAGAATCACAACTCATACACAAGATCCTCAACCCAAGAAACTCGAAACCTCCATCGTGAAAGAATGAAACTCAAATCAAGCACTACTCAAGAATCTTTTAATATATGATGTCATGGATGAATTAAATTTATGGTGTGAGGAAAAAAATTCAAACACTGTGAGAAGCATTATATACCTAAAAAGAAGGATGTTCTTGGCGAAAAACCATAAATCTTAAAGAATACCTGAACTTAGACATTTTTCTCCTCCTGAAATCTTGCTCTAAATTCCTAAGTGTTTAGGAACGTTAATAGGTGTTTTTGAATCTTATTAGACCCTTAATTGATTCAGGAAAAACGTGTTAATCCTAATGGGAAAAAGGAACAGACAAAAACAACCTTTCCTAAAATGAATAGAATGCCTTATATGGAGAGGCTTCACTCAAACACCATTATTTTTTTTACTTAGAGCTCAAAATTTAGAAAACTTGCTGGTGTTGTAAAGAAGACTCAAAGATGTTGAATTTGATATCTCATGGGCTACCTAATTCTTTACGTTCTAAAAGATATGACCATTAGAAGTTGACCAAAAACTAAAAAATGACTTGCACGAATTTTTTATTTAGCTTTTTCGAAGTCCCGATTGTTACAGTTTACTGGTCACCCAAGTAAAATCAGAAATATTATGTAATGAATAATAGATCTCGTCCATACATCAGTTACTTGATGGACGTACCATATTAAGTTTATACATCTATAAATTGGTCCTCCCTCCATCCATTAAGGTTACCACATACTCTCTACATTATTCCCATCCACATCCGTTAGCGATGAAAATCACGTAGAGAATATATGGTAACCCTAATGGGTGGAGGTAGAAATCAATTTATAGATATTAAGACTTAATTCGGTACGTCCATCAAGTAACAGATGTATGTATGAGATATATTCTTTATTAAATTATTTTATGATTTACTTGGATCAAAAGTAAATTTGGTTCATAAGTAAGATATAATTCGTAGATTAATAAGAACATCTTCTTTCAACCCAAAATTAATCTCTATTGTATAGTGAATTAGTTAATGACTTAGAATATTTTTCTCTGTCTCAACTTTCTCTTTCACCATACAAAAGTTGAGACAAAAAATATTCTTAGTCTTCGACTAATTTACTATACAAAAGAGAGCAATTATATGTTAAAGGAATGTGTATTTTTGTGGAGTTGTGGACTCTTCCTTTAATCTGGGGTTGTTTGAGTTTGTACGATGTTTTCGGACTATAGTATTCTAGAAGGAACACGTCAAGAGTTATATTGCCAGATCGGTGTAGATTATGTCTCAGTGGACGTGAATGTCCTTAAAAAGAGTGAGATATTCACCCTCAACCTGAATACTTATGTATTTATTTATTTATTTTCATTTTATTTTTAACAATAATTTATTGTAAGTTGTGGTATATATACACCAACATAAATTTGAATAATGTTTAAAAAGCCCATTTTTTTACTGTATTTATATCAAAATAATTGCACCTTGTATTATGTTTTGTATATTTTTTTAAATATCTAAATTTTAATTTAAAATTAAATCAATATAATTCAAATTAACTTCAAACTCTTTGAAGGAGAATACAATCATAGGTGAAATATTGTTGCCGCTACACTCACTTTGCAAAAGATGAGGTCAACTGGATTATATCTCAAAATCATATTATAAAAATATTTTGTATCTTAGAGAAACTTCATTTTCTAAATGTGCATAAAAAATATTTTAGTATAATTATTTTGTATGTAATTTAATTATTACAAACTTCAAAAGTTATTTATAATATATAGTTTCATAGTTGCAACTCTAGAATTTGGATAAAAGATTTTAAAGGTTTTAGTATATAAACCATAATTTTTCACTTAAAAGTGTATAATACAATTGTTATATTTATCTTACTAGATTATATCTTAACTGTTATAAGATGAAATACATT
The DNA here is from genome assembly GCA_016801875.1 of Solanum sitiens. Taxonomy (NCBI): domain Eukaryota; kingdom Viridiplantae; phylum Streptophyta; class Magnoliopsida; order Solanales; family Solanaceae; genus Solanum; species Solanum sitiens. The sequence goes on along the minus strand of JABWTJ010000204.1, from coordinate 1,846,447 downwards.
AGCAATCTTTACACTTGTCAATAAATTTAAATTAGACAATCAGATTATGGATTTTCCCAATTGGGAATCTAAACAAAAAATTTCTTCAAGTTTTTAATAAACTTCAAGGCATTTTCTCAAGCTTTCATCATATATATTAGCTATCAACAATAATCATGTCACTCATAAGCCTAATCTGAACATGAACGAGTTTTTATGACATATAATTAAAGAAGATAAAATTTAAAGGGGTTAATTTATTTACTTAATTGGCACTTGACAAACGCAAAAGCTTTTTCAATATGTATGTCACAAATGTTTATTAGGAATACTTTATTGTTTATTCCAATGCAATAAATTCAAAAGAAGAACATTTCGATATTTTGATTTCATATTCAAAGGTTAATCTTACTATGACAACTTTATGTAAGATAGGATTTGCTTTTTTCTTTTTTTGGGGTGATACTGAAAAAGGTGACAAAAAGTTGACCGGTAAGTCACCTTTGTTGTCACTCCACAGAAAACTACATTAGATTTTCACCTCAAATGATTTCTTTTCAAGTTTTTCATATTCATTGGATCCTATTGCGTTTGAGGATCCTCCTTCTACTCCATCCAAAGAGTAACTAGGACGAATTCATTCACGTTTTCATGTTCCAATTGAATATTGTCCACTTTTTTTTTATTATTTTCAAAGTATAAGATTATACCCTTTACCGAATATATGCAGATCCAATTACAATTTACACAGAAAAAGAAGAAAAAGATCTTTCTTCATCATTTTATTTGCCCCTCGTTCTTCAAAAATAAAGAACATCATTTTCAAGTTTGAATTTGTTCATTTGAAAGTTAGGTTCTTCTACTTCATATTTATTTCATATGAATATTTTCTTGCTTAGATGTATGTCAATTTCGATACTTTATTTTGATTACTTGAATGACAATATGTCAATTTGATTTTTTTATCATTTATTTTAGTTTAATGTTTATCATAAGACGTACTCATTTAATTATAAAATAATGTCTTAGATAATTTGATTGTGTAAAGATTTTTTTTACCGATACTCATAACTGAAACACTATTGTTAACTATTTTAATTGTTCTCCATTTGTCTTTCTGTTGCATCTAAAAAAATGATAAAGTGTTTCTGTTAGACACTTTTGATACAAATATTGTAAATGCTAGTGTGTATTCCCAAATACCAACTACATAGAGAAATTAACAACTTAAATCATTACCATATTTATTAATATATACTTGCCTCAATAACCAAATAATCTAATTCATGCTCCAATTTAGATTGATGTGTGAAAAATTGTATTAGGTTAACTCATCAACATAATGAGTGTTTATGAATATGAGCCAAAACTTTTCAAAAGTTTGAGTAAGAAGATTTTGTTAAGATGCTTAATAGGGATAATCTATAACTCTAGTGTTTAAATAAAATGTATCAACATATTAAAAGGTTGTCGATACATTCATCTTATAAAAATTCTGCTATAAGGGATGATAGGATGAATATAAAAATTATATTACACAAACGAATACCTTGAATACTTTTATAAATATCCTTATGTTGCCAATGACGGCAACTATGAGACTATATATTATAAACATATTTCTTGGATTTTTTTAGTTGATGATATACAAAAATAATTATGTTGAAAATATTGTCCTTATGCATAATTAAAAGTGGATTTTATTTAAGATACAAATGTCCAACAACTATATCTCAAAATCATACTATAATGAAAGTATATTTGGCAAAGTTAAAAAAATGTGTTGTTTCGAAAAATTATACATTATATTGTCTAGATAGAGCTGCTATTATACTTTGGAGGCCTTGTTTCAGAGTCCAAATGAACCCGTAGTTTTTTAACTAGCAAAATTTAGTCGAATATAATCTTCAATTTAACACTAGAAAATATTGATTCCAAATAAAACATTGTTAGAGAGAGTGTTTCTCATCGAAATGTCGGACTATATTTCATAATTTAAGTGTTTAAAATTATCCAAACTTTGGAAACCCTAATTATAATTTAAACACAATCTTGTATATTTTTCCCCTTCTACCATCCAATATTTTGTGTTGTTTGATATTCAATATTGTCTTTTAAATTTCATAACTTACATATTTAATATTTATTATTTAATTATGTTTTACTTGTCAAGTTTCTTCATATATTCTTTAGTTATATGGATCGATATAATTGAGTTTCCAAAAAAAATTAAATGAATCAAGACATTATGAAAATTATGTGAATAATTTGAAATATAATTAAATAAACATGTGACGTACCTCTTTTCAGAATTATCGTGATCCATTTGCACTGAACTTGATGGCAGATTCATGTGTATGTAAGTACTTAAATCATGTGTGGAAAAGTTGAAATTCTTCAATTGAATCTACATAATAAATTAGGACAAATCATCCAATCGAGTTTCTGGCTGCATCAGAGAAATTACAAAGTCTTAGAGATCACATATGAATCTTCGATTAATCACAATTTTAATTGAGTAGACAAATTTAATAACACATCTTCAAAAAAAGAATACAAAGCTATATTTATCCTCTAATAAGAACAAAGATATTTCCAACAAAAGGGATACAGAGTTAGGAGTCTTACTTCAAAAAGTAGTTTTCCTATAATACACAACATGTAGGACCTCGAGTGTTGATCACCTAGAGAAAAAGGAAAAGTTGACGCCGTTTAAGAACCTCGTATTCTTTACTATCTTAGAAGAACAATGGATGTTGCGGCGGAGAACAAGAGTTCCCTTTTGAAAACCCTTACCAGAGAGAGAATATATAAGTACACCCATATGATCCAATCTTGTCCTAATTCATTTTTTTTTGTTTCTGCTTTCTTTTCGTTTTGGGCCTATTTTGGGCCTAGATTTGTTTTGTTAAGTTTTTATTATTAATGAAATCCATCCTAGCGATTTAATTCACTGGGCCATGCGAACACTTACTCTAACACCAAAGTAGGAAAATCTTTACTCCCATTTTAAATATGCAGTGCGAAAATGAATCATAATCAAACTAAGCACCTTATTTATATATTGAAATATTCCAAATTTATCACACAAGGTATATTTGTAAAGAAATATATTGAACCCTCCCAGGAAACTATCTTAAACAAATATAAGATCTTCTAAGAGATTACAGGGTTTGGATTACACAACTCTCACCATAAGGAAAGAGAGGTAGAAGTTGTCGGACATCATCGTCTTCTCTGCTTAAGAACATCACTGATCATGTAATCAGACTATGCCAAGTGGAATAACATGAAAATTATTTGTACAAAGTGCTAGTAGACATTACTGATCGACTAGAATCCACCACATGATAACACACATATAAACTAACAAACATGAAAGTTAGGATATAATTAGGACCTTGATCCTTCAATCACAACCTTCACTACCAAGTAATACCACCCTTAAACTCATGCACTCTATATCAATTCACCTAATCTCATTCTGTTACCAACTCAACCAACCAGGCCACTCCACCCGAAACTCATCATAGCTTAACCCTTCTATCATATAAAGACTTTCCGGAATTATTCATCCTACTAACACTAGAATTTCTCTATTATTTTCGTTCCCTCTAAAAAAACAAATACTGACTCGATTCACTAATACTCTCCAGAAGCTCTCATGCTAATATCTTTTCCCTTGACCAACTTAGTGAACCAACTGTAGACACGTAATTTTTGACCGAACATAAGGGTTTATACTATTTTTTATTCCTTAAATATTTCTTTTATGTTTAACTTAGATATTTTAGTTTTGTCTTATTTTTATTAAGTTATTTTTATAGATTCGGAAACAACACAAATAGAATCATCTTTTAAGGTAAGTTTTATTTAAATTGTTAAAAAAAAAAATGAAAAGTTACAAAAATATATCTTCTTATAATTTAAATGTAATAAATAAACTAGTGTTTCTTAATTATATTTTTAATTAGCCATTTAGTTTTTTAATTGGTTCTAGATAACTAATATTTATTATTTATAATTTTGATATATTTAAATTATAAAAATATTATCCATTATCATCACATCTACCCACAACCCCACTATCACTTCCCACACTCTCACATGATCCTCTCCACTCACCCACACACCCACATACACTCCTACATACTATATATATACACACATGAGAAAAGCAAAATGAGAAAAAAATTTCAGCAAAAACACATGAAAAAAAGAGAGGAGAGGAATCACTCCCAAATTAGAAAATTTTCAGCAATAAAAAAAAATCAAAAACACATTCCCATTTTTTCATTACTACTTTATCTAAACACAATATATATATCACTCCATACGCCAAACAAAAGTTTTGTGGGTGTTCTAATCGAGGTTCAGTCAAGATTTTTGCGGTATTCAACTTTAACTTATCTCTTTTAATTTATATATGAAATCTGATGTAGTTTTATGAATTTTTCTTTATATAGTTTTGTTTCATTCAGAATTCGATTGAAATAAAAATTTAAAATTAAATACATTTGTTGTGATTTATTATTGTACAATTTTGATGCTCTGAATAAGTTTGTAGTTAATGTCACTTAAAATCTCATTGAATATAGAAAATTAATTAAGGTTTTAGAGTTAGTACATTGAAATTTTTTTTAGAAAAAATGTTAGTTGTGATATTTTAAAATGAATAGGTCATAACATCTTTTCTTGTCTTGATTTAAATAATAATGATAAAGTAGATATAACTAAGCTAAAATATAAATAAATAAATAAAACAAATTATTTTTGTTTTATGTTATCACACAAAAATAAGATTTATTCTAACAATTTGTTATTGTTTTGTTGTAGTAAAAAGTGTATGCTTAATTTTGACATTAACATTAAGAGTAATAAAAATATAAAACATTAACATATAAATAAAAGCTATATAAATAATGCCAGAATTACATATTGTATCCTCAACATTTATATTTATTTTACATTATTTAGTTTTATTTTATAAAGGAAAAATATTCATTTTAATGACTAGATTAGTTTTAGGCATATTAATAAATATTTGTTTCAATTAAGAATGTGGTTACACATCTTTTTTGAGACACTAAAAACTAAAGAATGCGATTACGCACCTTGACCAAATTATTTTAATAACTAACTTTCATTAATTTAAATCAAGAAGTGTAAATAAAAATTATTAGGTGTGATGAACTTGAGAGATGAAGACAGTTATGTATCCAAATGTCAAAGTCAAGAATGCAGTTATGCATCTGATTTGAGACCAAATAAAATTTCAACAATAAAAAATGCAAACAATTCATGGCCTAAAAATAATATATCCAAAAATATTATAAAATTAGTATAAGTCCATAAAAGCGACCGTGCTAGAACCACGGGACTCGAGGGTTGCCTGATACCTTCCCCTCGGTCAACAGAATTCCTTACCTGAATTTCTGGTCCGCAGACCAAAATAAAGAGTCATTTCCTTTTGGTTAAGGATTAAAACAAAAAGGTGACTTGGAACACCATAACTCAATTCCAAGTGGTGACTCTGAAAAAATAAAATAATCCCTTAATCACTAACGTCACTTAAATTGGAAAAACCCATCTCGCCTCCGCGCCCGCGGAAAAGGGGTGTGACATCTATGGTGACTCCGGGGACTAATCAGAATTCGAGTTTCGTATATTGACTTTTACTTTATTTTATTATTTTATTTGAGTGGATATATTTTGTTTGATGGCCTAATGTGCTACTTGTTGTTCATCTTTTTGCTTTTATATTTATATTGTTGAACTTCTCTAAAAATAAAAGTTAAAAATAAAAATTACTCACAACTTATGAGTCTCTGACTACACTTGCACACATTCACAGGAATGCAGTTATGCATCCTACTTTCCCTTGAGATAAAGGTGGAGTGTGTTGGCACCCAGTGAAGGATGTTTAGTCACATATGTTAGGTGAGGTTGGACAAGCAATGAAATCGGAATAGCGCTGCTACTGATAAGTTGCCCCTCCTTGGCTCGAGTTGTCCACTTGAGTAAGCCAGTCTAGACACCTATCATCTTTAGGTCCTGGTTACCACTAGTAGGCTCCACTCATTTGAATAATTTATATTTGACTTAGTGAGTCTTGAAACAAGAGTTGAGTCCGCTTAGGACAAGTATCCCTCTCTTACTTGACAATTTAACTCATTTTATGTGCTATATGGAAATGCATCTATTTAGAAAGTCTCTAGAAGTTGACTCATTTAGTGTGATTAATGTAGTGAAATATCGATTTTTACAAAAAAAAAATATTTCTTCTTTTCGGAGTTATTATACTTAAAAAAAATAATAAAATGAAAGATTTTCACTATTCAACTAAAAAATATATTTAAGTTTCTTTTGTATAATTAATAAAAAATAAAAAAATAAAATATTTTATTTTCAGACAAGTGTTAATATATAAAAAAATTAAATTAAGCCGTTGAAACTGAACGAACTATGCACACCTGATTCTCCCCCTAATGAGATACGTAGGCAACCCTCTATGGGTTTGGTGATCTTAAAAAAAAAATTATTTTCAAAATTTCAAAAAAAAAGCAAGAAAGCTTTAAAAAATAATAATAAAAAAAAACTTAGTTATTAAGTTTTAGAAAAAATACAATCATCTTTAATCATGCCATCAAATTATGTTACAGATTTGATCGATGCATTATCAAATCATTTTTTTTAAAAATAAAAATAAATAAAATAAATAAATTAATAATTAAGAAATGTCTAACCCTAACAAACTATATCACTAATGCACACAATTAAATTAAGGTGGTTGGTTTGTGGTTAAGTTGACATCTCATCCCTACAATACAAGGTCAAAAGGGAAAAAGAAAATGGTTCAGAAAGACGGAAATGATTCAGACAATGATGAGGTCCAAAATCAGATGACCTCACAAGAAAAAGAGTCAACAGAAGAAGTAAGAGTATTAAGACAACATATGACAGAGATGTACGAAGCATGGATGAGTCGACAAGCTCCACCATCTTCAATCTCCGACTATATAAATACAAACATGTCACCCCCTATTCCAGTGTCGACAAATGATCCAATTTATCCACCTGGATTTGGTCCTTATGCTAACACATCCAACATTGCTGGAACTTCTACAGTGCGCCCTTTGAGTATACCTATGATGAGTAACCCACTCTTCGTGCGAACTGCACCGACTAATAGCATTCCACAACCAACAATGGCGCCCAAATCTAATAATAATCCCTCATCCCAAGTTCTTCATGATCATGGCTACACTCGTGAAGAGGCTCTTAAAATTTCAAGCTCTCATCCTCACACTCATCAGTATAGTTTTCCTATTGAAGCTGGAAAAATTATTAAAAACGAGGAACATGAAGAAATGGCTATGAAAATGAAGAGTCTGGAACAGAGTGTAAGAGATATGCAAGGATTGGGAGGTCACAAAATTTTCTCATTCAATGATTTATGCATGTTTCCCCACGTTCATCTATCCATTGGTTTTAAAACTCTAAAATTTGAGAAGTATGACGGACATGGAGATCCTCTAGCTCATTTAAAGAGATATTGTAATCAACTGAGAGGGGCCGTAAATAAAGAAGAATTGTTCATGGCTTATTTTGGGAAAAGTTTGATGGAAATTGCTTCAAAATGGTTCATAGATCAAGATACTTCTAACTGGCATACATGGGATGATTTGGCTCGATGTTTTGTTCAACAGTTTTAATATAACATTGACATAGTTCCAGATCGTACTTCACTGGCCAACATGAGAAAAAAGACCATCGAAAATTTTTGTGAATATGCTATAAGGTGGAAGGAGCAAGCTGCGAGGGTTAAGCCGCCAATGAAAGAGTCTGAAATGATTGATGTTTTCCTCCAAGCACAAGAACCAGACTACTTCCATTATTTACTTTCTGTTGTTGGCAAAACATTTGCCGAAGTTATTAAGATTGGTGAAATAGTAGAAAATGGCATTAAGTCTGGAAAAATTGTAAGTCAAGCTGCCTTGAAAGCCACCACACAGGTGATTAAAAATGGATCAGTAAATCTTGGAGGAAAGAAACTGAAGGAGGATGTAGTGAATGTTGTGTCAGACACACAAAAAAGTCCAAGGGGTCTATTTTATCAATCTGCACCACCTCAATACCATCACTATATCCCCATGCAAGATACACAATACTCTATGATCCCACCTCAATATGCAGTCTATGGTGAACAACCACATGTATATTCAACAAACAATTCTCAATGGCGAGCACCAACACATCAAAATGTTCGTCCATCTTCTCAGAATTTTCAAACACCTTATAATCTCTGTCCGAGATAGGGATTTGGAGGAGGTCAAAGGCCTAGAAATAATTTCACACCAATTGGAGAGTCTTACACAAGTTTATTTAATAAGTTGAAACATTTGAAGATGATAGAGCCGATTCCTCAAAATTATGTGAACCCACATGCAGAAGGTTTCAATCCTACAATGCGGTGTGCATATCGTTCTGATGCTCTAGGGCACAGTACTGAAGCTTGTCGGAATTTAGGAAGAGATGATTCAAACAAAGAGGATTGTGGTTCAAAATGATGACCCCCCAAATGTTACTAAGAATTCTTTACCGGAGCATAATGATGTACACTTCATCGAAATGATATGTGATGATAAAGAATATGAAAATTCTTTAAATTCACAAGAAAAAACAATTAAAATTGTTGAAGCTTTCACGAAGGCTAGCGTGCAAAGTAGTGGCTAAGAAGTCAATCTTGGTGATGGGGATACACTCTTCTTTTCTCTAAAAAGAGAGTATTGATAGCTTATTTTGTCATCATTTATGCTATGCAATCTTTCCTTATTTTATTTTAGTAAGTTAGATTTTTCTATCATTTCTCTTATATGTTTGTTTGTTGAGTCTTGTCGAAATTTGAGTTATTATAGAGTTGTCATCTGAAATTTAGTTTGTTGTCTGATTACTAAGTCCTTTAATCTTAATATAATATTTTTCTTGTGTCATTTTGATCCGTTTTATTTGGCTTTCCACATATGCATCTCTTTTTAATTCAATTTTTGTGACATGCTATGCAAGATGATTTGGTGAGATCTTATATATCTACTCATGGAATGTATACTCCGTATAAGTTCAAAAAAGAATATTCAAGAAAATTAATAAAAGACTTAAACACCTTGATACATCCTTCAGTAGGGAAAAATGCATAAAGAATTGACATATGTCATTTGTTCTCAAGAAGTTATTACTCAGATGGAGATTTCAAGCTGACAAATATATAGATATCAAACAATGCATACGTTGCAAAGAGATAGTGTCTGATTTTCACTTCACATCTTAAAGAGTATGCTTGTATTTGACATTTTAAATAATTGATATGACGAAGGCATTCCATTATAATATCCAAACATCGTGTAACCCTTTGCTACCCCTTTTGAGCCTTAAATTTATTCTTTTTCATACCCCTCTTTTGGAAAAAAAAAAGAGAAGAAAGAGTCACAAATTCAAAAAAAAAGAAAAGAAGAGAAAGAAAGAAAAACGAAAAGAAAATAGAAGTTAAAAAAATAGTCGAGAAAAAAAAGTTGAAAAAAAAATCAATTACAACAAAAGAACAAACTTTCTGAACTACAATTGACCTGATTCTTGCTTTGAAAAGATACGTAGGCATCCTTATTATAAGGTTCAGTCCAACCAAGAAAAGAAATCTGAAAGGTCCTCATCACAAAAACTGGGGCAAAAAATAATAATAATATTATTATTTTATACTAAATAGAGTCGATTCTAAAAGTTGTAAGTCTTAACCCTGTTACCAAATTATCTTTGAGTCTTTATGACAATCCTTTCTTTGTAACCCTATCCAAAAGCCACGTTACAATCCAAATAAAGACCTTCTACTCAATTTTTAACAATGACCAGTCAAGTAAGCTTTTTGGGTTGATTATCATATAAGAAAAACTCATGTCCTTCGCATGAGGAGTGAAAATGAGGGAATCTTATCGATGAAGATCCTTCAAAGTACTATAAGGCATCAATTGTGTTGAGAGAAAGTGAAAAATGAGAGAGTCTTATTGGTGAAAATCCTTAGGGCACTATAAGACGATGATGAGTGAGAGAGATACAAAATGAGTGAGATTGTTGGTGAAAAACATTTTGAGGCACCACAAGTCAAATGTGAGGCATGATTCTAGTACAATATTGGATTATAAAAGCATGACTTCAAAAGGCTGAAAGTTTGGCCAAGATAAAATTTAGATTCATTGGACGATCAAGCCATTTAATCTCACATGCATGTCATGATGATTAGAATTGAGCATCACTCTGAAATGAGTCTCTTTTTATTTTATTTTTATTTTTTATTTTTATTTTCATTTATTTGTATTCCTCAAAAGGAATAAAAAAAATTCTTTTTTTTTTAATTTTATTTTTTATTATTTTGTATAGCTCAATTCCTTTTGTATTTCTTCCTTGAGTTAGTTTTCATTAAAGCATGCAGAAAATGATTTCAAAATTGCTATCATTTCTTCAACTGCTCAAAACAAAGTGTGGTAAGCACATCAAATGTGACATGATTCAAGAAATAGTGACGTTCATAGTAACTTGTCAACAATTGACAAAATTTGAGAATTTATTTGAATACAAGATTCAATGATTTTTAGAAGATGGAAACAATATGACGAATTTGAAGTTGGAAATTCTGAATAACTAGAGATGTATTTTAAGATTATCAAGGTGAGCTGAATAGCAGATGAAAGCAGTCTATCTCAAGATTAAAGTAGTTTTAAACATGGCAACAACAGGAACAGTTATCCTTAAAGCCAATGCCACAAATCAACCGCCATTATAAAATAACAAATGAAAATTGAAGACTCAAATTTTGTAAGCATTATTGCAAATAATAATAATAATAATAATAATAATATTAATTAAAAATTACATGTATTTTTTTCTCCTAAGATAAATATTTCCTAGTCTGAGACATTTATTTCTCATTTTCTTCTAGGATTAACACTTTCTAGTCGGAGACCGTTATTAATATGATTATTTTATTTATTCACTTATTTTCTCTGTTCTAGAATAAACACTATTTAGTTTAAGGCAGTTATTTTTCATTATTTTATTATTATTCTTATTATTTTTTCTAGGATAAAAACTTTCAATTCTAAAAAAATATATATAATAAATAACAAAATTAAAACTAAAATTTGAAATGTTATGGTAACTATATTTGATAATTCAGAGTAGCAGGACCCTCATAAACAATGGGAACTAGAATAGCAGGACCCTCCTAAACAATGGGAATTAGAGTAGCAGGACCCTCCTAAACAATGGGAACTAGAATAGGAGGACCCTCCTAAACAATGGGAACTAGCATAGCAGGACCCTCCTAAACGATGGGAACTAGAATAACATGACCCTCCTAAACAAAGGGAACTAGAATAGCAGGACCCTCCTAAACAATGGTAACTAGAATAGTAGGACCCTCTTAAACAATGGAAAGTAGATTAGCAGGACCCCCCTAAACAATGAGAATTAGCATAGCAGGACCCTCCTAAACAATGGGAAGTAGATTAGTAGGACCCTCCTAAACAATGGGAACTAGAATAGCAGGACCCTCCTAAACAATGAGAAGTAGATTAGCAGGACCCTCCTAAACAATGAGAATTAGCGTAGCAGGACCCTCCTAAACAATGGGAAGTAGATTAGCAGGACCCCCCTAAACAATGGGAATTAGCGCAGCAGGACCCTCCTAACAATGGGAAGTAGATTAGCAGGACCCTATAAACAATGGGAATTAGCTTAGCAGGACCCTCCTAAACAATGGAAAGTAGATTAGCAGGACCCTCCTAAACAATGGGAATTAGCATAGCAGGACCCTCCTGAACAATGGGAACTAGAGTAGCAGGACCCTCCTAAACAATGGGAATTAGCTTAGCAGGACCCTCCTAAACAATGGGAAGTAGATTAGCAGGACCCTCCTAAACAATGGGAATTAGCATAGCAGGACCTTCCTAAATAATGGGAACTAGAGTAGAAGGACCCTCCTAAACAATGGGAATTGGCGTAGCAGGACCCTCCTAAACAATGGGAAGTAGATTAGCAGGACCCTCCTAAACAATGAGAATTAGCGTAACAGGACCCTCCTAAACAATGGGATTAGCGTCTGAATAATGGGACGTAGTTTTAACATGACCCTCATAATGGGATTAGCAGGACCCTCCTGGATAATGAGATTTGATAACTTTCTCCTAGGATAAATATTTCCTAGTCTAAGATGTTATTTTATTTTTCTCCTAGGATAAACATTTCCTAGTTTGAAACAATTATTTTTATTTTCTCCTAGGATAAATTTTTCCTAGTCTAAGTTTATATTTACATTTGCTAATAACCCACAAAAATTTTCCAGTGAAAACTGGGGAAATTTTTTTGTTTATTTCTTTTGTTTGTGATGGTTTTCAGGTTTACTCAACCGAAACATGGATCTGAAATTCAAGAACAAAGTCTCAACTCTTTTTCAGATTGATCGATCCCATGATGGTCAGAATCAGCTTCTTCAATGCATGTTGCGATATGACTTCCTCACATCTTTTACTAGTCAGCTTCCGATCAAGTAAACATGCAGTCATTCAAGAGCATCTTCAAATTGTCATTTTTGAAGAATGTCAAAAGCTCTGTCTAAGTGGCAAGTTCAGCCTCCAATCCAATTCAAGGTTAAAATACTCACCCAAAATCAAGGTGATACCTTAAAGTCAAGATTCAAGTGAAGACTCAAGAGAAGTTGCATAGATAGGAGCTTGTACTTTTATTTTCCTTTTGACTAGTACCTTTCATTTTTATGTAAATTGGATAAGAGCCACGATCTGGAGTCTCGATGGAACCTCACTTAACTTTCAATTTATCACCTCATCTACTTTAACTACACGTGACCTGATTCTCTTACAACCCGGGATATGTAGGCTGTCCCAAACAAGGGCTCGGTCATATATTTTCTTCAAATAAGAGTTCGGTCAAAACTTGTCGGTTTGTCTACTTCTTTGTCTGAAAACACTTCGTGTTTCCAGTCAAAGAGGGGCAAACTGTAGACACGTAATTTTTGACCGAACATAAGGGTTTATACTTTTTTTATTCCTTAAATATTTCTTTTATGTTTAAGTTAGATATTTTAGTTTTGTCTTATTTTTGTTAAGTTATTTTTATAGATTCGAAAACAACATAAATAGAATCATCTTTTAAGGTAAGTTTTATTTAAATTGTTAAAAAAAAATGAAAAGTTAAAAAAATATATCTTCTTATAATTTAAATGTAATAAATAAACTAGTGTTTCTTAATTATATTTTTAATTAGCCATTTAGTTTTTTAATTGGTTCTAGATAACTAATATTTATTATTTATAACTTTGATATATTTAAATTATAAGAATATTATCCATTATCATCACATCTACCCACAACCCCACTATCACTTCCCACACTCTCACATGATCCTCTCCACTCACCCACACACCCACATACACTCCTACATACTATATATATACACACATGAGAAAAGCAAAAGGAGAAAAAAATTTCAGCAAAAACACATGAAAAAAAAAAAAAGAGGAGAGGAATCACTCCCAAATCAGAAAATTTTCAGCAATAAAAAAAAAATCAAAAACACATTCCCATTTTTTCAGTACTACTTTATCTAAACACAATATATATATCACTCCATACGCCAAACAAAAGTTTTGTGGGTGTTCTAATCGAGGTTCAGTCAAGTTTTTGCGGTATTCAACTTTAACTTATCTCTTTTAATTTATATATGAAATCTGATGTAGTTTTATGAATTTTTCATTATATAGTTTTGTTTCATTCAGAATTCGATTGAAATAAAAATGTAAAATTAAATACATTTGTTGTTATTTATTATTGTACAATTTTGATGCTCTGAATAAGTTTGTAGTTAATGTCACGTAGAATCTCACTGAATATAGAAAATTAATTAAGATTTTAGAGTTAGTACATTGAATTTTTTTTAAGAAAAATTTTTAGTTGTGATATTTAAAATGAATAGGTCATAACATTTTTTCTTGTCTTGATTTAAATAATAATGATAAAGTAGATATAACTAAGCTAATAAATAAATAAATAAATAAAACAAATTATTTTTGTTTTATGTTATCACACAAAAATAAGATTTATTCTAACAATTTGTTATTGTTTTATTGTAGTAAAAAGTGTATGCTTAATTTTGACATTAACATTAAGAGTAATAAAAATATAAAATATTAACATATAAATAAAAGCTATAGAAATAATGCCAGAATTACATATTGTATCCTCAACATTTATATTTATTTTACATTATTTAGTTTTATTTATAAAGGAAAAATATTTATTTTAATGACTAGATTAGTTTTAGGCAAATTAATTAATATTTGTTTCAATTAAGAATGTGGTTACACATCTTTTTTGAGACACTAAAAACTAAAGAATGCGATTACACACCTTGACCAAATTATTTTAATAACTAATTTTCATTAATTTAAATCAAGAAGTGTAAATAAAAATTATTAGGTGTGATGAACTTGAGAGATGAAGACAATTATGCATCCAAATGTCAAAGTCAAGAATGTAGTTATGCATCTGATTTGAGAACAAATAAAATTTCAACAATAAAAAATGCAAACAATTCATGGCATAAAAATAATATATCCAAAAATATTTTAACATTAGTATAAGTCAATAAAGCGACCGTGCTAGAACCACGGGACTCGAGGGATGCCTGATACCTTCCCCTCGGTCAACAGAATTCCTTACCCGAATTTCTGGTCCGCAGACCAAAATAAAGAGTCATTTCCTTTTGGTTAAGGATTAAAACAAAAAGGTGACTTGGAACACCATAACTCAATTCCAAGTGGCGACTCTGAAAAAACAAAATAATCCCTTAATCACTAACGTCACTTAAATTGGAAAAACCCTTCTCGCCTCCGTGCCCGCGAAAAAAGGGTGTGACACCAACTACAATGACTCTTACCATATAACTTTGACTCCAGAATCTACGAGATAGATCCACAACCCCACCATATAAAACAAGACATAATTGATTCATTACACCTTTCAAGTACTCAGGCCCTCGGAGATTCCTAAGATGTCATTCACAGTGTTTAACATGAAATTTTATTCTACACAAAACTCATCAAAACATTTAAACCTAAATTTCATTTAGTCATGGACCAACAATGTAACAACCAAAATATAATAAGTAAATCTGATTCACTCATGAAATGATATGTTAGGAAAGAGTCAAGCATGTTCCAGGCGTGGTATCCGAGCAACCCATTAATATCTTATATCAGACGCGTACTCGAACTAGCCAATATTATCTTGTATCCGGCGTGGTATCCCAATTAACCATAAGTAAATTGTAATTGTATGATAATCGAGAAAACCATTAGTAATTTGTATCGTAAGGTTACTCTAGAAAACTATTTGTCACGACCCAAAATCGAGCCGCGAGTGGCACCCACACTTATCCTACAATGTGAGCGAACCAACCAATCTAAAACCCCAACATATTGAACAAAATACAAAGCGGAAGACTTAAAACTCATTAACGAAAACAATTAAATAACTTCTAAAATTTATAACCCATTATCCCCAAAATCTGGAAGTCATCATCACAAGAACATCTATCCTCAAGTTACTAATCTAAAAGTATCTAAGAAGCTAAAATAAATAAAAGGCTAGTCCATGCCGGAAGTTCAAGGCATCAAGACATTGAAGAGAAGATCCAGTCCAAGCTAGAAGCATTAGCTCACCCTGAAATCCGGTGTAGTGAAGACTGGCTAGAATTGCTGTTGAGTTGAAGACGACGGTACGTTTGCTGCATTCCCCAAATAACAAAGAAAGAAACAACAAGTAGGGGGTCAGTACAAAACACAAGTACTGAGTAGGTATCATCGGCCAACTCAAAATAGAAAACAGTATATATCAGTTCATATCATAAATCAACTACAATACTCAACATGTAGCAACAAGTACTATAATCATCAATAAGTACTACCAAGTTCATCCATGAGGACTCAAGCCTCAATACCACACTCATTTGGGAAATTAGGTTCATTACATTGAGTATATAAACATCTCTCAAGATTTATTATCTTTCTTCCTCTTGTGTCGGTACGTGACACTCCGATCCCCTACTACTATGTGTCGGAACGTGACACTCCGATCCCCTAATTCTACGTGTCGGTTCGTGACACCCGATCCCCTAATACTATGTGTCGGAACGTGACACTCCGATCCCCTAATTCTACGTGTCGGTTCGTGACACCCGATCCCCTAATACTATGTGTCGGAACGTGACACTCCGATCCCCTAATTCTACGTGTCGGTTCGTGACACCCGATCCCCTAATACTATGTGTCGGAACGTGACACTCCGATCCCCTACTTCTACGTGTCGGTTCGTGACACCCGATCCCCTAATACTATGTGTCAGAACGTGAAACTCCGATCCCCTAACATCATCTACTCAATCATCAAGCCTTCTTTTCCCAAGCATCATCCATAAACAAGGTGAATAGGTTCTTCAAGATTTTGGATTCAAAGCTTCATTAAGCTTATTTATCACAATCACATATCACATTCATTCACGCATACACTTAAGGCATATAGAAGGGTTTACAATACTACCAATACATATCATTCACTATTAAGAGTTTACTACGAATAGTATCAAACCATAACCTACCTTTCACAAGGATTCTTGATCAAGCAAGCAATCTCTCAAGCTTCTTGTTTCCTCTTGGTTGTCTCTCTCTATAGATCGTTCCTCTCTTCTCCTTGTTCTCTCTATTTTTTCTTCTTCCAAACTCTCTCTCTTTTCCTAATTTAGCATATAATTAGGTATAAAAGATGAGGAAACCACCCACTAAGTAACTCAAGGTCATCTCCTTTACACCCCCAAGGATTTGAGTTTTTAACATTGACCCACTAAAATTTATAATTATAGCAAGAATAGTCCAAAACTCCCCTTTAAAACTTACCCAGAAATTTGACCCAGACTGGGATTACGCAACCTGTGACGGTCCGTCGTGCCTACGACGGTCCGTCCTGCACTTCCGTCACGACGGACAGAGAATTGCTCTCAGTACCCAATTCTCAAGAGTTGAAGTGTTTTGAAACGGAACCTCACAACGGTCCGTCATGTCTGTGACGGTCCGTCCTGCAGGTCCGTCACAGACTTCAGAGAATTGCTCTCAGTACCCAATTCTCAAGAGTTGAAGTGTTTTGAAACGGAAACTCACAACGGTCCGTCATGTCTGTGACGGTCCGTCCTGCAGGTCCGTCACAGAGTTCAGAGAGTCGATTTCAGCACTCAAATATAAGAATTCCAAGTGTTTGGAACGAGACACCCTCGACGGTCCGTCGTGCCCATGACGGTCCGTTGTTGGATACGTCGTCTCAGACAGTTTTCCAGAAATAAAATCTGCTGCTCAAAACGACTAAGCAGGTCGTTACAGTCATGAGACTGCAGAAGGGCTTGAGAGAAGCCCATGAGTGAGCTTAAGTGTTGAGATTTGAACGAATGCACTCTTTTTCATATGAATCGTGTGTTTGAACTTAAGCGAGATGTATTCCGATACTTGTTTCTCTAAACCGTGTTTAAGCTGAGGTCCTTATGAGAAAGTGTGTCTTAGAGTATGGATAGTAGTGTGAGTTATGATACTATGAGATGTATACCACGGGCTATGTTTTCCATGCATCCCAAATCTCATCACGCTTTTCATTCTTGACAAACAGATAAAGAGTTTATCACCTAAAAAACCTTTAAAGGTCGCCACCGACGGCCAACATAAATCATCTTCCTACTTTGAGATATCTGAAGTCTATCTTGAATCACCTTTGCATGGTCTAAAGCCTAGTGAGGAAAGAAACAAACAAACCAGAGAGAGACACCTACCATATAAGGCTTCTAATTGGGCTATCTATATGCTAGAATGACAGTTGTTTTTGTATACAAACTCAGCCAAAGGTAAGAAGTTGTACCACTCAACTCCAAACTCTAAAGCACAAGTCCCAAACATATCTTCAAGAAATTTAAATGGTACACTCTCATTGACCATTATTCTGTGGGTGGAACGATGTGCTAAGGTCAACACGAGTGAGCAACTCGTCTTAAAAAAGTCCGCTAAAAGCTAGAAGTAAATTGAATACCCCGATATGATATAATAAAGACCAATATACCCAATACATAACTTCCTCATGATTGTAGATATGGGTCGATCATTTGTCGTTCAATGAAGACTGAAAAGGGAGGAAGTGTGCTGACATGGTCAATAAATCAAAGATGACCCTAATACTATCAACACCTGTAGAAGTCCAATCCAATCTTTCCAAAAAATCCATGGTCATGCGTTTTCACTTCCACTCCGAAATGGGTAATCTCTAAAAATCACCACCAGGCCTCAAATGCCCCGTCTTCCCCTACTATTACTAATACAATGGGATAAATATACTATAATATCTCTCCTCATGCCGACCATCTAATAATTCTTTCTCAAGTCACAATGCTTTAGGGTGCCTATATGGATATATTATCTAGAATCATGGGCCTCACGAGTATTAGCTGTACAAAAAACCCAACTCACTAAAGAGAAAATACGAAATGAAAATCTCAAATATCCTTCTACATCCAAGGTAATTAACAAACATCACTCGCTAACACATGCTCTTGAAGTGCTACCAAATCCACATCCTCAAACTGACGACTGCGGATATAATCAAGTAGATAGGGTTGAACGCCCACAAGCTAAAACACGCCTAGAATTTGAGACATCCAACTTAACCATTTGATTAATTAAGGATTGAGTGTACAAAATCTAAAGGTTGATACACCATAGATATGAAGTCTAGACTACATTTACTTACTTCTTTCCGAGTCAAGACATTTGCTACTACATTTGCCTTACCAAGATGGTAGAGAATAGAGAGTTCATACTCCTTTAGAAGCTCAATTCGGTGATGATGCCTCGATTTAAGCTCACTGTAAATTATGATGTATTGAAGACTCATGTGATCAGTGTAGATCTGATAACAAACATCATACATGTAGCGCCTCCAAATCTCTACCGCAAAACTATCTCCGCCAACTTGATGTCGTTGTGTGGTATTTGCACTCATTTATCCTAGTTGTCTCAGCATATACGCAATAATTCATCCTCGTTGCATCAATACACAACCCAAGGCAACGTTTGATGCATCACAATAGACCATAAATCCCTCACCATCAACATGAGGAATCAATATAGAAGTAATAGTTAACACCTCATTATGCTTCAGAAAGCTCTACTCACACTCCTAAAAACCACTCAAAAAAACATAAAGAAGAGTCATATAGGTCAAAGGTGCTACAATTATTGATAATCCTTCCATAAACCCTTTGTAGTAGCTTGGTTATTCGACTAAGCTTCTTAGTAACTCACATTGGCCTAGCCCAATCACGAATAGTCTCAATCTTCTCTACATGTACCATGATTCCATCTTCGGACACCACGTGCCCCAAAAATCCATTATACAGAAGTCACTTACATTTTGAGAACCTGGCATAAACTCACTGATCTCTTAAAGGTAGGAGAGCGATCCCCTTATGAATTATTTACCCAGGAAATCTTGAAGATGAACACTTATTATTTCTAAATTTCATTTCTACTCCACTCGGAGAACAATTAATACTTATTAGCTAACCCAAGAACTACACATTTAAAGATACGAATGAACGTTTAAATGCAAGTATCAAATAGAGTTCCCATAAACTCCAAAAGTCCAACAATCATTACTAAAAAATTGCATAACTATTCCCTAGAACCTGAAAGTCAATGTACCAAATCTCTAAGGTTTTAAAAGTTTAAAGGGAATAGGTACAACCCAATTAAACATACAAATATCTAACTAGAAAGTGTGGGTCCGAAAGAGTGGAATAATACATAATAAACTCATGGAAGCCTGGAAGGATTGGCTCACCCTTGAATTAGATTGATAACAGATTTCCTAGAATGAGGTATGTCAGTAGCCTCCTGCAGATGCCCTGTACTCTAGAAGAAAGAGAAAGTGTAGTATCAATACACAACCACTGTGTACATAGGTAGGATCGTACGGCTATTCAAGTAAGCACAACATATAAAAGCAGTTACAACATAGTAAACATGACATGTTCAGAAAATATATTCACATTGGTAATCATTTCAAGAGCAATGTAAAATTCCACATTCACAATACAAGTAGATATAACAATTCAATTGTCCTCTCATGGAACCCATACAAAAATTATCAGTGTAACGAAATATGGTACCCAATCCCAATTAGTGTGTCGGATGTGACACTCAATCTAATATATGCACCAGAATGTGGCACCCGATCTAATATATGTGCTGAAACGTGTAACTCGATCCCAATTGGTGTATGGGAACGTGAATCTCGGTTCATTCATCATACCACAATCACAATGTACATTGTCAAAATCATACAATCAAGTGTTGATTCATGTCATAAAATCTTTTATTCATACTGATTTACATTAGGTTTGATCAATAGTGCTACATTCACACACATGCATTACAATGAAGCAAATACCAACATACATCACACAAACACAAAACCAGACCATCAACTACCTCGAACCAAAGCTTGAATCCCCTAAGGCACTTGAATCTTCCCTTTACGGATTTTTCTACTTGTTCTAGGTCTACAAACAATTAATATACGCAAAGATCTATAATAAAGGTTCTAACCATCCGAATTATAACTAACCCAATAAACCAAGACCTAACCCATGATCCTAGGTGAAAATAGAGCTTTTTCCCACAATCGAATTTAGTCCACCCCCCAATAATAAATAACAATGAATCTTAGTTCTCCGGATAGAAAAATAGACTAGGGGAGTAAAATCCTTACTTTTAGCACCAAATTTTTGGAACACTTTCAAGAAATTGCATGGGGTCGTTTCTTATCTCTCAAAAATATAACGTGTAGAAAAATAATGTTTTTGCAGTTTAATTCCGACTTAAATAGTGAATGTCTCCCATCCCACCACAGCAGCCTCGTTCTGGTGGAAATAATCCCTCCCTAGTGTCTTTTAAGGCACGTGCATATAGTATATATAGTATACGACGGTTGTCATAGAATTACTTGTATTATGTGATCAAAATGATCAGATATTATTGAAACATTTCAAAATACATTCAAAGTTTAAATATGGGGAGAAAGTGACATTTGTTTAGTAGTATTATTATATATTTACTTCACTCAACTTTGTAAACAAATCTAACCAACAAAATTTGAAAATAATATTAATACAAAAAATGTCACCAATAGTCTTTCCTCTTGAGACTATGAACATAAATGATTGACACCATTTAAGTATAATTTTTCTCTTAAATATTCATACTTGAAATATAGTATGCGCATGACATTAATAAGAATTACCATAAATATTTCAATATTTTATCTTTATACTTAACCTATCTTTTCAATTAATATTTGAGTAAATCAATCGAGAGATAATTCTAAATAGAAAAGGTACTTTATTGTTATAACAAATGATGGTTAACCTGAGGTTTGAGTGTATGCCACATATGTAGCTCGACCAATTCTTTGTTTTAAATATACATATATATTTCAGTATCATAATTTAATTTTAATATATGAACGACATCACATTTGGTGAAAAATATTTCATGTCTTTAATTTCTACCTTATCTTTGTAGAATTATAGTATTCTCCTTTTTCCTTCCGCATACATATCATATAGTTGTTGACTAATGAAAGTATCTTAAATCTTATAGAAGTTTTATTGTGCTATAATATATTAAACTTTTTCAATAATAAAAATTAATTAGACGAACAAAATTTAAAGTATTGTTTATAGAATCTTTAATTTGAATTAAGATTATTTTATGGTCAATCACTATATTCGTATCTATTTTTATATAGCTAACAAGAGTGTATCTTGTGACATAAAATTTTCTCAAATTCATATGAACATAAAATAATAGGGAAACAAATATATGGAACAATACATAGTCAATGAAGAAGGAAGACAAAAATATATATTCACTATATCTTTTGTTCCATTTGATTAAATCTCTTGTCACCAACACTTACTTTCATCATTCATTTTGACTAACATATCTATTAAATCTAATTATTGTCATGTATATATTAACATATTATAAGTAGAAGTAAAAATATATTTTTGAAATAGTGGATTTAACATCAAAATTAATGATTCAATGGACAATGTTGATGCCCGTTTTATCAAAATCACAAAGAATCTGCTTCATTTGAGGGTAAAAAACTAAAGAAGAAATATCTTACCTAAATCATGTAACTTTTTTCATATTTGTTTATTATTATTGTCTTTCCCACAAGTTTTTGTCACTGTTAACTCATGGAAATGATAAAAAAAATATGGGTGTGAATTTATGAATTATTTGCTATAATTTTTTCACCGACTCTTTCTTATGTGGTACCTAGAATGGCATTGGATTTTGAACTTAAAATCAATTCTTGCAAATAACCCTTAGAGTTTATAAAAAGAACAAGATTAGAAAACATTCAAAAATCGTAGTTTAAAAGTGAGAAGAAACACTCTATTTATAGCCAAAAAATCGTAGTATCAATAGGTGCTACTTGTTCCATATCATAAAAGTTACAACCTTTCGAAAAGTCACTACTCATTGAAAAAGTCACAACCCTTCGGAAAAGTCACAACCCTTCGGAAAAGTCATCACTCATCAGAAAAGGCACAACCCTTTGAAAAAATACAACCCTTTGGTAAAGTCACAACTCATAAAAAATGCCAATGTCAAAAAAGTCGCAACCCTTTCAAATAGTCACATCTTTGTGAGAAAATCACAACCCTTAATATGAAGTGGTATCTACATTTAACATAATACAAATAATTAAATTAATAAATTAAATAAATTGAGTACTTTTAGTTGAGGGTATTAGAGTAATTCAACATTCAATTTAGGAGTTCATCTTTTTAAGGTAGTATAGAAGATATAGATAGATAGATAGATATAGATAGAATTAGAAGATAGATAGGGTCAAACTATTTTTACTACTTGTTATGTGTTATTTCGTGTGACTCATAAAAAATTTAAGTTGAGACCTTTTGAATTGTGGAAAGGTTACAAGTCTAGTTTGGGATATCTAAGAGTTTGGGATTTTCTAGCATTTGTAAGGCTAATGGATCTCAATATTACAAAATTAGGTAAGAAAGCTACTACTTGTGCTTTTCTTGGTTATGCTTCAAATAGTACAGCCTATAGATTTTTTTTTAATCTTGAAGATAATATTGCAATAGAATCTGGTGATCATGAAAATAAATTTCCATTTGATTCTAAAAATAGTGGGGGTCAAAAGATTGAAAAAATATTTTGTCACTACCTTGTCCTTCTATATCTACTTTGAAAAATAAGGAAATTGATGATTTTGAGTAAGAAGAAGTAAAAGAGGTAGATTAGAAAAATATTTTGGTCCAGAATTTTATGTGTTTCGTGTTGGATATGAACCTCTCACTTTGAAAGAAGTATTATCTTCACATAGTTCTATTTTTTGGAAAAAGTTTGTACGTGATGAAATGAAATCTCTAATTTCTAATAAAACTTGAAAGTTAGTTGATTTACCACTGGGTTGTAAAATAATTGGTTGCAAATGAATCTTAAGAAAAAAATTGAAACTGGATGGATCTATTGATAAATATAAGACTAGACTAGTTGCAACAACTTTTAAACAACTAGAAGGCCTAAATTCTTTTATACATTTTCACCGGTAACAAAAATTACATCTATAAGACTTTTAATTGCTAGACTGCAATTTTTTGTTTTCAAATTCATCAAATGGATGTAAAAACTATTTTTTTAATGGAGACCTAAATGAGGAAATTTATATGGATCAACCCGAGTGTTTTGTTGAATAATGTCAAGAAAGAAAAGTATGTAGACTTACTAAATCCCTATATGGCTGAAACACGCACCAAAGCAATGGCATGAAAAGTTTTATTCCTGCATGATTGAAAATGATTTTAAAACAAATGAGTGTGATAAGTGCATATATCATAAGTCTTGTATAAATTCAATGAGATTATTTGCCTATATGTTGATGATGTTTTAATCTTTGGCTCTCACAAGAATGTTATCGATGAAACTAGAGAAATTCTTAGAAGTCATTTTGATATGTAAGATCTTGGTGAGGCAAATTTTATTCTTAGAATAAAAATAACAAGAACATATGATGGAATTTTCCATGACCAGTCACATTATGTTGAGAAAAATATTAAAAAATATAAGTTTCTTGATTGTAAGAATGTTCCCGTTGAAAGTGAAAATGGTGTAAAAAATCAAACGATTAGCTAGCATATTCGAAAGTTTGAGATATGTAAGTGATTGTACTGGGTCTGATATTTCATGTGCAGTAGGAGTACTTGGAGGGTTTACAAGCAATTCATGTAATGAACATTGATATGATATAACAAGAGTTATGATATATTTGATCCTGGCGGAACCAAGATTTGTAGGCTAGGTTCGCCACTTCTCTACTAGTTTCTGTTACAGATGAAGAAAGAGCGGGAGCATAACTATCGATGTCCGAACAGACTGTGTCCACACATAAGCATGGAAACTTGTGTTTTCTAGGTGGAAAAGTTGTGGCCACCAAAAAGCTTTTTCGGCAGCTGTGACACTGGATTAAACTGGACAACAAGGTTAAAGGTGCTTCAAGTGGAGTCTGCAATCCTTACGTTACCAGACATGGTACGAATCTGTTGGTCGTCAGAGGATCAAAAAAAATAACTCGAGAGAGTTAAGATGTGATCTTTGATACCATATAAGTAATTTAGCAAGATGAATCGGAAGGGCCACCACCAAAAGTAAAGACATAACTTGTGGTAGAACATGAATCACCTAATAAAGTGTTCCAATTTGCATCACAAAATTTGTCAAGTACAACAGGATATTTTATTTAGAACAAAACACAATTTTTTGTTCCAATTAATTGATGTAGAATGCCATAATGGCTTCTGTCAACCCGAAAATTGCTTCAACCAAGGTTTCTGCCTCCATTGCTTGGGACTCCCTACACTTGGCTTATGCCAACAAGTCCCAAAAACGAATATTTAGCCTTTGTGATCAGCTCGCACGCCTCTCAAAGGGATTCCTTCCAGTCACATATTATCTCCATCAAGTACTCTCTATCTACAATGAGCTCGCTACTGCCGGTGTTACAGTCCCCAATGATGAGTTGGTTTACTGAGTAGTCTTGGGTCAAATTTTCATGAGATTTCCGCTGCAATTCGAGCAAGAGATTCCATCATCTCGTATCATGAGTTGTATGCGAAACTGATTAACTATGAACTCTTCCTTAAACATGAGGAATTGAAGAAAGAACCTCTTGCAATAACTACTGCAATGTTTACTCACAATATATCCCCCAATTCCAACAACCGCACTCCTCGTCGACAACAACTCACTATCGCGTCCAAACAATCGTCAAAATGCTCGTGCAGAAAGGCCTTACACCAATAAGTATGTTCCTTGTCAGCTTTGCAACAGGCAAAGTCATACTACAAATGTTTGCAGGTCACATTCTCACAATTATTTATAGGCAAAAGCAAATTATCTTTTGGGTACCCACACTCGAGAAAACCAATGGATTGTAGACTTCGGTGCTAGGCATCATGTCACAATAGCCCAACCAATCTTGTGTTAGGATTTGAAACTTTAGGGAAAAAAGATAAAGTTCAGCAGAGGAAAATTTAAATTCATATTAAGATTTCAAAAGGCATACACACATATATCTACATAGGCTTTTCCAAAGTAAGTAGAGGACCATACATATTCAACCACTATTGACTTTCTTACAAAACATATTCCAGAAATGAAGGACTACTTTTCCTTTACATACTAAAACATAAAATTTAAGAACAACCATTAAACAAAAAACATCTAGTGATATCTCATTTTCTAACACTCCTCCTTGAGATTTTTCATGGAGACTCAAAACTTAGCCCTTAGAACTTCAAATTTCCCCTTAGGAGGAGCCTTTCTGTTGATCTGAGCTGCAATGAACAAGTTTAACTTCGCCATCCTTCTCTTCTTGCCTGATACCGTGAAACTTCACATTTATATGCTTTCTACGACCATGTTGCATTGGATTTTTGGCCATGGATATTGCTGACTTGTTTTCAACCTTAATAACAGTAGCTTCAATGTCATTTTGCTCCAGATCACGTGGAATCTTTCTTAACCATAGAGCCTAATTAGTTGCACCAGCAGTGGTGATGTATTCTGCTTCTGCAGAAGATTGAGCTACCACCTCTTGCATCTTTGAATTCCAAGAGAAGATGCCTCAACCAAGTGTAAAAGCATATCGAGAAGTGCTTTTCATATCATCAACGATTCCTGCCTAATCACCACTATCTGAGTAACCCATCAGTTTCCCTTGCTCTTCCCTTTCTAACCACATACCATAATCAGCAGTTCCTTTGATATATTTCAAAGTTCGTTTAGCAACACCAAAATGAACTTAACTTGGATCTTGCATAAACCTCACCAGTAGACTTGCCGCAAACATGAGATCGGGTCTTGTTGTTGTCAATTACAGCAAACTACCAATCAGACTTCTATAAACTGTTGGATCATCCCTACCACCTCTTTCAAACTTTGAAAACTTTTTATTGTGAACCAGTGGGTCGGTACAGGCTTGCACCTCTCCATCTTGAACCGTTTAATAATATTCTATGCATAATTTATCTAAGAAATGAAGATTCCATCAGTATCTTGTTGAAGATCCATTCCAAGAAAGTAACTCATTTCACCCAAACCTGACATTTCTATGTTGGTCTCCATTTCTTGCATGAAGTGATTCACCATAGCTTCATTGCTTCCTGTAACCAGAAGATCATCAGCAAAGAGTTATACCAGAAACACATCTCCTCCTTTAGCCTTCTTCACGTATAAAGTTGATTCATTTTCACTTCTCTTGAAGCCACAATGAATGAGATGATCATCAATCTTATTATACCATGCTCGAGGAGCCTGCTTTAATACATACAATGCCTTATGAAGTCGATAGACTTTATCCTCCATTCCTGCAACTTGAAGCGTTCTTGTTGATCAACATAGATCTCCTCCTTCAACAGTCCATTTAAGAATGACGATTTCATATCCAATTGATACAACTTCCAGTTTGATTGAGCTGCCAAATCAAATAGCAACATTATTGTATAATGTAGTGCAACTGGTGCAAACGTGTCTCCATAATCAAAACCTGCAACTTGAACGTACCTTTCACAAGAAGCCTTACTTTGTATTTATAAATTGAGCTATCTAGATGAAGTTTGGTTCCATAAAATCACTTCACCCGGCCCCGATCACATTTTTGTTTTTGGGTTTATCAACCAACTAACAAGTATCATTCTTTTCTATCATACCGATATACTCTTTCATAGATTCAATCCAAACTTCATGTCTTGATGCTTCTTGATAGCTATTTGGTTGCGAGATTGCAACGTTACATCTTTCATATATCTCGGAAAGGGACCTTGTTTTAAAAATTGGTGAATCAAGTGAGGATTCCCCGTCTGATTCTTCATCTTCTTCAAGAGTTTTACACCCAAATGATTTGATTTCAGATAGCGGACTCAAGTTTTGAAAAACTGCATTATCTTTCTAAATTTGCTCCTTATACCAGTTCCAATAAGTATGCTCATCCACGATTACATCTCTTCGGATTGAAATACTTTTTGTTTGAAAGTTTAAAATTCTATGACCCTTGGCTTGTGATGAATAACCAATACAGATCCCCAATTCACCTTTTGGTTCAACTTTTCTTCTTTTCACAGAAGGAACATGAGAATAGCATATCGAACAAAAAACTTTAAGATGCTTGGCAGATGGTTGTATTCGACTCCATGCCTCAATAGGAGTCTTTTCATCCACAAATTTTGTTGGCAGCCTATTTAACAAATACACTAAAGTATGAATAGCTTCTGCCCAAAAGCTTTGTGGCAGTTTCTTTTCCAGCAACAAACATCTTGCCATTTCAACTATTGTTCTGTTCTTCCTCTAGAGACTCCATTTTGTTCGGGTGAATATCTTACTGTCAACTTGTGAACAATCCCCATATCTTCAAAATACTTTTTGAACTCATTTGAAGTCTATTCGCCACCATTGTCCATCCTCAAAGCCATTAGCTTACCACCACTTTGTCTTTCCGCAAAAGCTCTAAATTTATTGAAAACTGAAAATATTTGAGACTTGTTACTCAGAAAATACACCCAAGTCATCCTTGTTAACTCATCAATAAAGAGAAAAAAATATCTATTGTGTCCCAAAGATAATGCCTGCATAAGTCCACCCATATCAGTGTGAACTAGTTCATGTTTTTCAGTTGCCCTCCAGGTAGCACTTTTAGGAAATGATTTCCTGTGTACCTTACCTATATTCACAAGCTTCTTTAGACAATGAAATCTCAGGTAAATCCTTAGTCAAGCCCTTTTCATACATAGAATTTAAAGTTGAATAGTTAAAATGACCATATCTTTTGTGCCACAACCATGACTCATCCTTACTTGCAAAATTTGCACTATTAAACCTCCCATCTAATGGAAAAGTTTTATCCACCATTTCTAGTTTAATAATCGAACTATCTTCAGAGTAAAAAATCAAACAATGTTTGTCCTTCAAACATAAGGAATATACTTTAGACATCAATTGATCCACACTTAACAAGTTACATTCTAAACAAGGAACATACAACACGTCGTGAATTAACTTTGTACCGTGTGTAGTCTGAAAGGAAACTGAATCTTACCATGTGCATGAACCATTTCACCATTTCCCATCCTAACCTTAGCTTTTAATGACTTGTCAAGTGTGTGAAACAAGAGATCATTGTGTGACATATGACTCGTACATCCACTATCTATGAACCATGAGAATTTGTTGGTTGTGTTTTCTACATGAGAATCCATAAACAAGCTTTCTTCTCCATTTTGGACTTTTCAACAAAATTTCCCTGTTTCACATGTTTTTTGTGTGGTTGATTCTGCTTGGCCCTGCAATTTTTCTCGATATGACCCATCTTTCTACAGAATCTACATTGAATCGATGGCTTTCCATTGAAACAACATCCTTTTTCTTAATGATTGGTTCTTTTACGGTGGCTGCAAGGTCGAAACTTCCTTTTCTTTGAAGATTCCTTCCATGGTTTTCCCTTTGCTACTTTATCTCCTTCCATCCTTCTAGTGTCCTTCATAGGTTGTTTGCCTTTATGTTTTGCCTGAAATGCCACTTCTTCTACTTCTGCATCTCTATACTTGATCTTTGTTCTTAGGCTTGCCACTTACCGATCAGTTCAGCCACAAATAAATTCTTAAAATCACAAGATTCTTCTATTGCTGAATTCTTCGATTCAAACCTTGCTGGTAAGCTTAACATCATCATCTCCACCACCTTTGAATCGGAAAGGTTTCACTAAACAACCTTTTTTTGGTTAACAATCTCGACAAGTTTGGCAGAATACTATTTCACAGTATCTCCTTCTTTCATCCTTAACATTTCAAATTCTCTTTTGAGAGTTAAGAATTTGACAGTCTTAACTCTGTCACTTCCATTGAACTCCTCTTTTAGCTTCTCCCATACTTCTTTAGGTGTTTCAAAAGCCATTATTCTTGTGAAAATCACATCCGCTAGTGCTGAATGAAGACATGTGAGAGTCTTGGGTTTCCTTGACTTCGCATCTGTATAAATGTTCATTTGTACAACTGTTGGATTTGGTGCAAGTGGAACATGGTCATCTTCACTTTCAATTGTTTCCCATAGACTAACAGCTTTGAGATAAACCTTCATCTTTATCACCCATATGTGATAATTTTCTCCAATAAACATAGGATGGCCTGCACAAAAGAAGCTCGTGGATGCCATGTTACTGCTGCTCAGCTCTCACCTTAGAGGAACTTGAGAAAAAACCTTAGATTTCTTGCCTTCATAGATCCCTCAAGAAGAAGGGCTCTTGATACCACTGTTACGATTGAACTTTAGAGAAAAAAGATAAGATTAAGCAGAGGCAAATTTTCATTCATATCCAGATTTCAAAAGGCATCACACATATATCTACATAGGCTTTTCCAAAGTAAGTAGAGTACCGTACATATCCAACAACTATTGACTTTCTTACAAAACATATTCCATAAATCAAGGACTACCTTTCCTTTACATACTTAACATAATATTTAAAAATAACCATTAAACAAAAAATATCTAAAAATATCTCATTTTCTAACATCTTGATGAATATACCAGTTAAAAAGAATAGCTATTGGGGATGGTAAACGAATCTCAATTACTAATCATTGTTCTACTTCATTAATTGCATAAAATAATGTTTTTAGACTAACTGATAATTTGTGTATACCTACGATCCACCAAAATATTCATTATGTTTCAAAACTTTGTAAAGATAATCTCCATTGAATTTTTTTTATTTTCTTTATCTGTGAAGGACTTGAAAGCACGGGTTCCATTGGTATCTGATCGGAATAGGAACGGACTCTATGAATGGCTTCACGGTGAATAAGCCTACTATTTAAGTTGCCACTACAACAGTTTCTTGCCAAGTCTGGCATTGTGTCCTTGGTAATCCCGATTCAAGAATCTTGAGCTTTGTTTTCAATAAATATTCTCTCCCAGTTTCATAAATGCACAAGTTTTCCTCATGTAATTCTTGTTGTTCAAATAAAGTTCAACGTTTTCCATTCAATTGCGAGGAACAGACTCTATGAATGGGACAATTTCAAAGTGAATAAGGTTAATTTTCAAGTTACTACTACAATAGTTCATCGCCATGTCTGGCACCGTCGCCTTGGTCATTCCCATTGCACACTCTTGAGCTTTGTTTTGGATAATTATTTTCTCCCAGTTTCATTAACGCCAAAGTTTTACTTTTGTAATTCTTTTTGTTCAAATGAAGTTCAACGTTTTTCATTCAATTGCTTGTCTCTTTTTAGTATTTCTCCTTTACAAATACTTTTTATTGACTTGTCGGGTCCATCACATTTCCTTTCCATTGATAAAAAGCGATATTATTGTGTTATCATTGATCAGTATAAAAAATATATTTTGTTTTAAACCATTATAAATAAGGGTGAGGTTCGCACATTATTTCCATGTTTCATCCCTTAGTGAAAAAAAAAATTAAAAAGAAAATTGTCTCTCTTTATACTGTTGGTGGAGGTGAGTATAAAGGTCTTGATCCGTTTCTCCATTCTAATGGAATTGAAAACCTTTTCTGCCCTCCTCATACACCACAAAGAGTTGTCATCGCAGAGCGTCCTCATCGGCACATTGTTGAAACTGCCAAAACTATTTTACATTAGGCATCCTTTCCTTCACATTTATCTTTCATTTGCTTGTCACCATGACATCTATCTTACTAATCGAATGCCCACACCACTGTTAAATAATATATCTTCTTATAAAAATTATTTTGTGTCAGACCCCGCGACAATGCGAGGCCAGCCAATCCAACAATTGAAATAAGTTGGGTTGGGCTTTTTTGGCCCGTTTAGGAACGAGACATTTTAGCTCACCCCATTTGGCCGGTTTTCTTCGTAGGCACAGCCCGCAAGCCTCAGAGGACAACCCATAGGCATTTAATTTTTAAAAATATTTTTATACATATTTTCAATACTGTTTTATTTGTCATGATTTTATCAAAAAATATTTTGAAAACCAAAAAATCAAGTCTTTCGCAATATCATCTTGTATGGTGAATTATAGATGAAGATAAACTTCTTAAGAAACAATATCACATGTTTATTCAAATGTGATAGATGGTGGAAGAGGAAGCGGAAGGAAACTGAGTAGTAAAACTTTAATTAATGGGTCATGTAATATTTAGTAATTTAGATTTATTAAGTATTTGGGCTGCCTTGTGTTGCTGGAAATCTTATAAATCAGCTAGTTTTTTTTGGAAGAAATGGTGGAATGATCAGCATTTATCCGCTAAATCTTACGTTGGCTATTAGATATTTTTGTAAGTATTCACCGAAGTGTGTGATTCAAAAATGTATTTTTGTAAGTATTCACTAAAGTGTGTGATTTATAAATGAATTTTTGTATGAATTGATGTCATGTTTATATACGTAGACGTTCGATACTTTTTTTAAGAGAGTAATATTGTTTATTTTTTGGTTGAAGGGCCAACCAGTCCCAACCCGTGGCCCGTTTAGGGCTGGGTTGGAGTGCTATTTTATAGGCCATTTAATTAAAAGGGTCAGCCTACCCCAACCCATTTAACTCTCTTGCTCGTTTGGGTTGTGCCAACCCATTTTAACAGTTCTACTTATAACCTTTGGTTGTCTATGTTACCAATGGCTTAAGCCTTACCCCACCATTAAACTTGAGCCCCGGTCCACTCCTTCTGTCTATCTGGGCTTCTCTCTGTTCATTATGCACACCAATGTTTTGACCCCATTCACTCTAAAATTTATATCTCACGTAATGTAAAGTTTTTTGAAAATATTTTCCCCTTTCACACATTATTATCACATCTTCAAAATAAGTCTTTTAAGCTCACGTGGGTAGTTGTTGACACTCCTCCAGCCACTCAAACTCTTGCCCCTGATATTTATTCACTTTCTTTGCCTCTTTCAGTACGTGAGACTTCTACTAGTGGTCTATCTTGTGAGTCCATCTCTTCTGGCCAGAATCATACGCATCCCACAAGCTCAGGTAATTCACTTTCTCCTCTATCTTCTTCCCCTGCTTCTTTGCAAAAACCTCACTACTTTGTCCCTTCACATAATTCAGCCCCCAGTCTCATCACCTATCGTCGCTGACTCTAAACACAACCTTTGACACAACCTTCCACTCCTTTTACTGCACAACTAGAAAGTTTTCCCCAAACTCCTCCACCCCCACCTACTCCTCCAACTCGTTGTCCACCACCGCCTACTCCACCAACCCACCCAACGAGCTGATCAAAACATAATATTTATTACCCCAAGAAACCATTCAAATATCTTTCACAATTACCTAACCATCTTACCCCTTATACCTTTAAACAAGCTCTAAAACACCAAGAGTGGCGGTTAACAATAAAATCTAAATTTGATGCGTTTATTCGGAATCAAACATGGGAGTTGATTCTTCGAGGTTCTAATAAGAATGTTGTTTACTGTAATTGGATTTACAGGATCAAAAAGAAAGTTGACGGTTCAGTTGACCGGTACAAAGCTCGTGTTGTTGCAAAAGGGTTCACTCAGTATCTAGGTCTTGACTATCTCTGCACTTTCAATCCAGTTGTTAAGCCCATTACCAATCGTGTTTTAATCACTTGTAGTTCGATACTATTGGATTTTACATGAATTGATGTCAATAATGCCTTTTTACAAGGCATACTTGAAGAAGAGGTTTTTATGAAACAATCACCGTGATTTGAGGATGCCTCTCATCCTTCACATGCTTGACGTTTGCGTAAGGCTATTTATGGTCTCAAGCAAGTGCCTCGCGCTTGGTACAATGAACTGACATCCTATCTTTTTTCTTAGAAATTTCTGAAGTCTCACTCGGATCCGTCTCTGTTTATTCTCTGTGGTTCTAATTGTGTTGTGTATCTTTTGGTCTATGTAGATTACATAATTCTTACAGGAAACAATTCTTCAGTGGTTCATCAGGTTATCTCTTCCTTAGCTTCCCGAGTTTGTTTTTTCGATCCTCTGTCTACCAACATAGTCTTACCATGCCTGATAACGTATGGAATGCAGACTCCACTTGAAGCACCCCTAACATTTTCGTTCAGTTTAATCCAGTGTCACAACTGCATATAAAGCTTGTTGGAAGCCATAACTTCTCCACCTGGAAAGCTCAGGTTTCCATGCTTATGTGTGGGCACAATCTGTTCGGCCATCTTGATGGTTCTTATCCCTTTCCCTCTTCAACTATAAAAGTAAATAGTAGAGAAGTGGCGAACCTAGCTTACAACACTTGGTTCCTCCAAGATCAATTGATCCAGAATGCCATAATGGCTTATGTCGACCCAACAATTGCTTCAACCGTGGTTGCTGCCTCCATTGCTCAACTTGCTTAGGACTCCCTGCACTTGGCTTATGCCAAGAAGACCCAAACACGAATATTTAGAATTTGCGAACAACTCGCACGCCTATCAAGGGGTTCCCTTCCAGTCATAGATTATCTCCATCAAGTATGCTCTATCTGCAATGAGCTCGCCACTGCCGGTTCTACAGTCACCAACGATGAGTTGGTTGTGAAAATACTGATGACTGGTTTTGGGTCAGATTTTCATGAGATTTCCGCTACAATTCGAGCAAGATATTCCATAATCTCGTATGACGAGTTGTATGTAAAACTTATTAACTATGAAAACATCCTCAAGCATGAGGAATTGAAGAAAGAACCTCTTGCAATAACTGCTGCAATGGTTACTCACAACAGATCTCCTAATTCAAAAAACCGCACTGCTTGTCGACCCAACAGCCACTCACAATGGCGTCCCTACAATCGTCCAAATGCTAATGCACAAAGGCGTTACACCAATAACCATGTTCGCTGTCAGCTTTGCAACATACATGGTCATACTACAAATGTTTGCATGTCACAATCTCACAATCATTTAGAGGTAAAAGCCAATATTTCTTGCGGGTAACCACGCTCAAGGAAACCAACGGATTGTAGACTCCAGGGATACACGTCATGTCACAACAGACTCTACCAATCTTGATGAATATAGCAGTTAAGAAGGAATATCTATGGGTGATGGTAAACAAATCTCAATTACTCATCATGGTTCTACTTCATTAATTGCATCAAATAATGCTTTTAGACTAACTGATACTTTGTGTGCCCCCACTATCCACCAAAATATTCTTGCTTTTAGACTAACTGATACTTTGTGTGCCCCCACTATCCACCAAAATATTCTTTGTGTATAAAAAATTTGTCAATATAATCTACCCTCCATCAAATTTTTCCCGTTTTATTTCTCCGTGAAGAACTTGGAAACGCGGGTTGTTTATAAGTAATTGAGCAACATGAATCAAAAGATATCTTTATTAATCTCTTAAGAAGTAATAAATATCCAATCGTGTAATACTGCAAGTGAGAGAATAACACGAATGGTTATGGGCTTGAAATACAACTGGACTGAAAGTGCAATAATAGTCAAGACCTGGACACTGAGTGAACCCTTTTGCAATCAACCAAGCTTTGTACCGGTCAACTGAACCGTCAACTTTCATTTTGATCCTGTACATCCACTTACAATTAACAACATTCATATTAGAATCCTGATGGACCAACTCCCATGTTTGATTCCGAATTGATGCATAAAATTCATCTTTCATTGTTAACCTCCACTATGGGTGCTTTAGAGCTTGTTTAAAGGCATAAGGGGTAACATGGTCAGGTAATTAGGCAAGATAATTGAATGGTTTATTGGGGAAGAAAATATTATGTTAATCAATTGTCCTCTCATACTAAGTTGAATTACTATTGCAACACTTTCATCAGTAGGGTAAAACTAACCTGTCTCACGACAGTCTATTTGTTCACTGATGTTTCTTACTCAGTGAACAAATTGTCTCCATTTATGCATGCTCCATCTGAAGCTCACTGGAAGGATATTAAACACCTCATTCGCTATCTCGAAAGTACTGCTACTTATGGTCTTTGAATTGCTCAAAGCACCGGTCTTAATCTCTCAGTGTTTTCTGATGCCTACTGGGCTGGCAACCTTACTGATCGAAGTTTCACAACAAGTTATGCAATTTTTTTTTTGCCTTACTCTAATTAGTTAGTCATCAAAAAAACAATGTAGCATTGCTCGCTAGTCTACTGAAGCAGAGTATTGGGCTGTTGCTAGTGTTGTTGATGAGACCACTTGGGTGAAAAATCGTCTCAAAGAACTCCATGTTCATCTCCCCACACCCCCTACAATATTTTGAGACAACGTTGGTGTCACCTACTTATGCAAGAACAACAATCTTCACAGTCGCATGAAGAATATAGTTGTTGACATTCACTATGTTCGACAACAGGTTGCCAATAAGCGTCTTATCTTCAAGAACACTCCTAGTTTTGATCAGTTGGATAACACTCTCACTAAGCCCCTTCCGAAGAGCTCCTTCCATCGCCATTTGTCAAAGCTAGGTGTTGTTTCACCCATTTAGCTTGAGGGGGGAGGTGTGTATTAGAACACTATTATAGTTACTGCACTCCACGCACATTCTTACTGCTTAGTGTTTACTGCATAGGTTTTTATATATGTATCCATCACTTTAGGAGTTTGTTTTCTTATTTTCCTAGTTTGTTGGTTTAGTTCCACGAAAGGAAGGTCTCTCTATTAGACTATATATATATATGAGTCCTTAATCGATTGATAAACATATCTTTTGATTCATCTTGCTCAATTACTTATAAAGAGATTTATTGTTTCAAATACCTTACTTTGAAAATCCAATTCCTCCTATTTTTAATTAATTGTGATATCAGTGTTGCGATTGGTAGAGTTCAAAACCGTTATTACAACGGTAAATCAAGACCTATAAGGAGGGAAAAAAGTAATGCAAGATCATATTTGACAAGTGGTACCATTAATGTGATTATATCAAATCTTGTGATAATCTTGGAGATCCTCTTACTAAGGCATTAACGAGAGAAAAGGTCTGGAGCACATCGAGGGGGATGAGATTGAAGCCTACAAATCCTTCAGTCATACATGATGAAACCTAACTTGGGGACTAGAGAACCTCTAACCCGGTTCAAAGAGAAAAATTAATCATGTGATGACTTATTGTGAAGAATGCACTATCATTTTATTCCCTTCCTATGATGTGAGTGCATTGTTACGTATAGTTTGTGAAGGTTGAGTTGATAAAACTCTTAATGAATATATATAGCCCGTATGAAGGAGTGTAAATGTTATAGGAGCACTATCGACAGATTTCACCTACTGAGTGTGGAAGTAGGTCGGTTCCAATGAGAATTGGGCTTATTCTCAAAAGCACTCATGAAACCGGGATAGCACATGATCATAACGTGCTGGCTTTAAAGCTCATGTCAACACATTGATTATTATGTGTAAGCAGCAATATTTATTTCTCTTAAGCAGTCATTGTTCAAGTCTGAGACAACTACGACTCTAGAGTAAAAGTTATTGTTTCACTAAGTGGAGGTTCAATGCAGAGCACACCTTCATTATAAATAGTAGTCTTACTCCAGCTGATAAGATTTCTTGATTAATATTAAAATGAGTGTGGAATTGTTGGTTATTGAGCATTTTAATATTATTTCTTATATTAATTTTTCTCATTATATTTGTGTCTTAATGTTTCCTGATTATCCTCCATTTGGATATTGAATTTGTGGTCATATAATGTTGGCAGAAATGTTGCTTTTAATGTTGGAAACTTGGGCAGCATGTTCATCAACCATTGATAGCATTAGTTACCCCTCTCTTTATCGCATTCTTTATTCCTCCATTTTCTTTGTAACCTATGTAACATATGAAACTCCTAAGACCATTTATCTTCACTATTTACCATTCCATTATCTTCCCATTTAGTGGTTGCCTTCATTTACTCTATACAAGAAAATATAGAGTGAAAGAGTTAGTCAAAAAGAATGTTCTTATTAGTTGAAGGGAGGTGTTCTTTTTGTGGAGCTTTGGACTCATTATACTTTGTGGAAGACTGTTGTATCCTGGAGGGGAGAAGTCAAGAAAGACTACAAGTGAACCGGTAAAAAACATTTGCTGCAGTGAGCTTAAATCTTCTTAAAGAGAGCTAGATGTTTGCGCCTCAGCCTGAAGAGATTTATTTTCTTCATTTTATTTTCAATTGTAATCTTTTAATTCTAATTGCTTGTAATTTTTCACTAACACAATTTGATTGCTTGACTAGCTGAGAGGATGAATACATTAGTTTCTATGTTGAAAGTTACAAATTAACTCATCTTATCGGACAAATATGATTCCAACTTTCTGGGTCCAATTATTTTTTCACTGCTCTATCAGCTAATTAAGTACTGTATATTTACCATATCTGATGAGGTGAGATTATATCTTAATTTCGTTCGTGATTACATGTCTACTACTATTAATCGTCTAATCAAACACTTTCATAAATTGAACCAAAGGTTGCTTTTGATACTATTGAAACTCTGCACAACTCCACTATTTCTGGCATTATCCTACAATCATCACACTAGGGAGTATGTTGCAGAGACATTATACTACAGAATCCTATGTCTCTTGAGAAAATGAGGAATAGGGTGAACGTAATTCGAGTGTTTTAGCTAATTTTAAGAATCATGTGTAATGATTAATGTCTCCTAGTAGTATACGATTTAAGATTTAACTTCAATTTATTGGAGAAAAGGATTTATTGTTGATCTCTGCTAGTTTCAAGAATTCCCTGTCATAGGGTAGTAGGGCAAGTTAAAGAATATTTTGTTGTTTCTTTATCTCTTCCTGACTTTCTCTTTGATAATTTTAGTTTAAGTAAATTATTTCCTAAAATGTCAAAGAGGTAGCTGAATGTATTTGGACAATATCCTTTTATGCTTTTGTGACTGATTTTACTTACAGTATCTTCTAACTTCATTGTAATTTGGTAGTTTAAGTTGGGACTTGTGATAGATATATTTATATTGAAACTAAAATGGGAAAACATACAATGCCGGCTATTCATCTTTAGTTAAAATCTTGCGAGTAAATCCATTTTTATAGCATAAAGTGTTTATAGTTAATTTTAAAATTTGCTAGTTACTATGTAATAGTTAGCCATATTAGAGAAGTTTGAACTATAGTATTGTTGCCAGCGACAACTTCTTGCAAATTGGAAAGCATGTATCCTAAAAGTCAGAGTTGAATTGTCTCATTGGTCTTCCTTTGAGAGAACTTTACATGAGATTAATAGTCTAGCTATAGATTGTAATTGAGTGTTAACACAAATTACCAATTAAAATAAGAGTTATCATTAGAAGGGAAAAAATAATATTTTGGAAGTATCTCAACCTTCCAAAAATATCATTTCATTTGGACTATGTTGTTTCTTTTATTCCATTTTTTGTTTTAATTGCCTAATGCATAAAGTAGGGTGTAAATATTATAATGATTGATTTGACTAGTTTAATTTTTCTAGGATTCTTCCCTTAAGGTTATCTGAAGTGTAGAAATTGTTCCTAGGAGTGATCGATTTTTTTTCTTGTTTTAGCTATTCCAAAGGCATACATTTTGACTACTTCATAAAGACTTCAGTTTGCTTATACCTTGAACCTTCTACAACTTGAGATTTATTTGAACTCTTACCTAGATCTTTAGGTTTACATACGAATTTAATGGAGTTAAGCATGTGAAATAGAAATAGTAAAGGTGTCTTGACACGCCTAGTGAACTTGTTAGATGGCGATCCTACCTAAAACTCTATCTTTAACAATGATTACATATAGTTTCTTTTTTAATTCATGTCATGTTTGATTCTGATGTGAGAAATCCTACATAGGTTATCTTGTACTGAATAGTTAGTAGTTTTCATGAATATGTACATGGAATTTACACGGCTAAGTAGAGTAGATCATTTGTGAGTGTGATGATATAGTAAACTTGTTAGGGTAAAGCTTTCCGTTAAAAATTAGAGATTACTAATATATATTCTCCATTTTTACATTTTAGATGTCTGAATTGATTTAGAACAGATGCAGATTCAATTGGAATTAAAAAAAGATAGTAGAAAGCTAGAAGAAAGGTCTTGCGAAATAAAATAGTCCATGAAAAAAAAAGATACCAAAGATCCAGTCGGTGAAGGGAGATCTTTACAACCAATTTAATCAACAAAGATAATAATATAGTTGGGAATAACAGATCAAAATTGTCATTTGTTCCAAATAATTTGAATGAGCTCTCAGAAGATAAAGGGAGAGACACAATTACCAAGTTCGGAAGTAATAAAATAGGAGAAAACTTAAGACACAATAGGAAGCTCATGAGAGTTCAATTGGTTGTATTCTTAGGCTCAGGGGAAGACAAGATGATATGAACAACACAAGAGAACTACCAAGGAAGACATTATTTTTGTGTATAATATGTTATTTAAATTTTGGCTACAATGATTTGGGACTCTTTAAAGGGGACATGTATTTTAGGACACGACATAACTAAGAGGGAAAATTGTTGATTCGTGCTGAACTAGTTACTAACAAGCTGGCTACATGCGTACGCCTACAAAACATTGTACAATAATAAGAAAGTTTGAATGAAACGTTCTTTGATATATTCCCTACAAACAGGAAGCAAACCTAAGCCAGACATTATGTCTGGTGTGAAGAAGATTATTGAAATACCTACATTTCATTTTCATGAAATATACCTTACAAATATAATTTTATGGGTATATGGATCTAGGGACTAGCCATAATGTGAACCGCACATGCAGTGAATCTAGTTAAATCAAAAGTGGAAAGATTCTAAATTTAAAGTTTAATAACAAAAATGACCTTGAAGGACCATTCTTTACTACAATGCTATTTCAATAAACATGTTTATAAGAAAAAAAATTGTACATTGCAATTCCTAAAGGAATGAACGAAGAGTCAATTGCAATTCTTAGGGTAAAAAGGGATTATTGTTTGACCTTTCAACTGTTGATATAGCCTTTTCAATTTACCTTAATTGCTTCATCTTCCAAATTTATTAAAATATATGGATATTTAAGAGGAAAAAAAAAAAATATCAAGAGCACTTCAAAGAACAAGAAAGCATACATTCACTTATTTGATATTAATGAATAAGAATTTGACAATATAATTTCAAGGCATCATAATAATTAAGTGGTACAAAAAATTGTGAATATTCCAATTGTTTGGAGTAGTTACAACAGGTCGATGATAGTGCTTGTTTATAAAATATCTTTATCATCTTAAATAGTACTAAGAATAATATTTGAAATCATTTATTATATATTATTACCTTAATAACTCAGCTTATTAATATTATATTAAGGTTTTAATTTGGTAGCCCGTTTGATTTTCTTACTATTGTAATGGCTAATTGCCTTTATGAAATTAATTATTCAATATCTTAATATTGGAGTTACAAATATGGAATATTTGATTGACAACTATTATAGATAGTATTTTGTAGTATTAATGACATATTGACAGTTAGAAAAAGTTTTTGGTGCACACGGCTGAAGGGGTAGAAAATTTACCATATATCTATATATCAATATATAGTACTTTGTTGTGTCAAAAAATAGTATGAGACATTACATTAAAATAGTTTCCGTCCTTATTAATTTGCTGGATTTTCTTAAGTACAATATATTCTTTCTTAAATTCTGAGTCCTAGTTTTATTACTAGAAGAGCTTGTTAAATCCTTGGCGATACAACTTAACCGGTGAAATATCCTTAAGGTTAGTGCTATAGGCACGCCTCAAGCTACGTGATTTTCGTGATTTTCAATAATTTTACAACAATCAGAAGTATTTTGGTTAATATGGTTCACAAAAATGAATTACCTGCTTTGTTTACTAATAATACCACAATTGATGCTCAAACATCTCATGGTGTTGTCCTTACTATGCCTTCGCACAACTTTACCAAATACATCCCTGATGTTTCAAAAGCGGAAGTTTTTGGTTGACATAATTTTAAGAGGTGTCATGAACGAATTTTCTCTACTCTTGACATGTATGGAGTGACGTCTGGCTAACAGAATCGAAATCGGAGGAATCTTCTTCTAAGCAACGAAATCAATGGATTTATGCAAATAAGTAAGCACACAATATTAAATACTCTTTCTAATGAACGGTTCGATGTATATTGTTCTAATAAGGAAGCAAAGGAGATTTGGAAATCGCTACTTGCTAAATATACTGCTGAAAATGCTACCAAATAAACATTTATTATTGGTAATTTTTACAAATGGGAGATGAATGAGGAAAAAAATGTAAAGGTACAAATCAACGAGTTTCACAAACTAGTTGAGATCTTAAGATAGAGAAAATTATTTTACCAAAGCAGTTTGTGGTTGGTATTTTGATTGAAAAGCTACCAAAATCATGAAATTATTACAAAAAAAATTTGAAGCACAATCAAAACCTATTATCTCTTGAAGCTTTGGTGAAACACGTCATTATTGAGGATTCTAAAAAATTGCAATCATATTTTTCCAAAGCAAAAATCGCTACAAAGACAATCTTGTGGAAGACAATTGCAATAAAGATAAGAGGTATGACAAAGAACTTGATTATAAACTCAGGGTCAACAATCAAAATTTCAAGATAAAAGGTAATTGTTTTGTGTGTGGCAAATCAGGCCACCATGCAGGTCAATGTAAAAACAGAGGTGGGAAAAATGACAATCCTGTTAAGCCAAGAGTAAATCTGGCTGAAGCAGATGATATCATACTGAAAGTCATTTCTCAACCTAATCTTATGGCCGATTTGAGTGACTGGGTGTTAGATTCAGGTTCTACTAGGCATATTTATGCCAATTAAACAGGTTTGTGTCATACACCCAAGTCAATGAAGTAGAACAAGTTATGTGTCGTGATGATTCTTCAACCAGTCAATTCCTTGGAAATGGAAACGTTCTACTCAAACTCACATCTAGAAAAACCTTGGCATTCACTAAAGTGTTGCATGTTCCTAGTATCCGAACCAATCTGACTTCCATGGGATTATTTGGAAAGGTGTGTGTGAAAGTTACATCTGAATCTGGTAAGGTATTGATAATGAAGAATAATGTGTTTGTGGGTAATGGTATTGTAATCATGACTTATTTGTTCTCAATGTTTTAAGTCATGAAAGAAGAATCTAGTACTTAATTATTTACTTTTGACATTCTAAATTGGAACCAGTTGAAAAAAAAATTGTGTTTCGATAATAAAATTTTCTCCTATGTTAATGTTGTTTTAAAAAGGTTAAGGATTCTAAAAATACATATTGTTCTTTTAATGATGCAATTTGATTCTATAATTTAATTTTTTTCTTGTGACCACTAGATGAATGATGATATATAGTGTTTAATTGAAGTTATATTTTTAGCTTATTATGATGAAATGCTCATTTGAAAAATTGGTTAAAGTTTTTATTTAGAAATACTAGTTGGGGGTAACATACTT
This sequence comes from Solanum sitiens, assembly GCA_016801875.1. Taxonomy (NCBI): domain Eukaryota; kingdom Viridiplantae; phylum Streptophyta; class Magnoliopsida; order Solanales; family Solanaceae; genus Solanum; species Solanum sitiens. The sequence continues at coordinate 1,803,296 of JABWTJ010000204.1, read as the reverse complement.
TATGTGATTTTGTTATTCAAAATCGAATATGTGTTCATCTATTGTGTTAATTACTTAAAATTAGCTTAATATAATGGAGTTAGCTGATAATGATGTTAAGTGGTTAAGTAACCTCAATATGGTGGTTGCATAAGTTTGAGTCAATGAGTAATATAACATTGTTAAGAGATGGAACTATATCAATGAATTGTGTGAAGTCATAAGTGAATTATGCAAATTCTTTGACTCAAAATTTGGGGGTGGGGGTGGTGGTAATACAACGAGAATGGGACTATTGTCAAGTTGTATATAAAACATGAAGGTAATACAACCTATGTGATTGAAGATTCCATGAATTAGGTTCATATGGGTAATAACAAATCATCATTTGATCTTATGCACCATAAGTTTTTTGTCCTGATCTATTATGATGTGCATATAGTGCAAATTTGCAAGGAAAGCGAGGTTGAGTTGTGAACTCTTAATCCATCACCATATCCTTTATAGGTTGTGTATTGCTTTGCAGAATACACTTGATGGGTAGACCTATATGAGTATGGAGTGGTTCCATTTCTATGAAATTATGATGGATTTCTAAAGAATTCATGATTACCAAGACACGCTCATGTCCTCTTAGCGTAAAACCGCGATAACGACAAAGATTGGGCATGTATAATATGATAGAATAAGACTCTACACTTCAACAAACTTTTTGATTCATAGAAGCTTTAAACTTCACCATTTGTTCCGTATGTTTAATATTATTTTATCTAGGTTTGGTTCATAGTCTTCGAGAAACCAGATTCGACGCAATATTCTTTCTTTTGAAAATTCAGCGATAATTATCTTTTATACTTTTAACATATTATATTATATCTTTATATTATTTTTTATATATATGGGGGTTGTTAATAAAATATCTTTATTATCTAAAAAAGTATTAAGAACAATATTTGAAATAATTTATTATATATTAATACATTAATAACTTAGCTTATTAATATTATATTTAGGTTTTAATTTGGTAGTCAGCCGTTTGATTTTCTTACTACGGAAATGGCTAATTACCTTTATGCCATTAATTATTTTATATTTTAATTTGGGAGTTACAAACATGGAATATTTGATTGACAACTATTATTGATAGTATTTTATACTATTAATGGTATATTGACAGTTACAAAATGTTTTTGGTGCACAGGGCTGAAGAGGTAGGAAACTTACCATATATCTATATATCAACATATAATATTTTGGTGTGTTAAAAGAATAGTATGAGATATTAAATTTAAATAGTTTTCTTTCTTATCAATTTTCCGGGTTTTCATATGTAAAATACATTATTTGTTAGATTTCTGCTCCTAATTTTAGTACTAGAAAATCTTGTTTAATCCTTGAGGATACGCCTTAACCGATGAAATATCCTTAAGGACCGTTCCATTGGCACGCCTTAAGCTACGTGATTTCCAATAATTTTACAACTGTACGTTGATAGGATAATTGTCGTATTTATTTTGATTGTGTCGAAGAAGATAATTTCAAAACCCATGGAGTGTATTAGGAACAAATATTTAAAAGTTCATTCTAAATTTTCTCTTGAAATGGAACTTTTCTAGATCTTCCTTAATATCTTGCATGAAACGGTATGATGGCACAGAAAGATACTAAATATTTGTAACTCTTAATGGATAATAGATGGGCATCCAATATATCTATGGAACAGTGAGTCATAGTTTAGCTATTAGTTCTTTACATGTTATTTTTTGTTTGAGTTTTATTCTTGTGATAAATCTTCATTGTATTTATTAGTGAACTGAATTTAGATAGTCTGTTGGCGTAACAATCTAAGGTAGACAACAATGATGGGATATGTTGTTCATAATTGTTTTAGTATTTCTGGATTATTTGTTACTATATAAATGGTCATATTTTTTATGATAAATTCTAATCATGTGAGTCATCATTTATTAAATAATCATTACATGCATATTTTGTGAAAATATAAATCGTTCTAATGAATCTAACAAAAAATTCACGTGCAACACAGCTGCCCAGGGAGTAGTCAATTAAAATGCAAAAACATTGATGTATCATAAAGGAATTCTTCACAATGACACCAAGGCTTAACTCTTTTTACAAACACTAACCTGAATAGCGAATTCCTTGTTTTTCCAGAAAATCAAGAATGGAAACGTTTGAGTTCTCGAAACTGTAAAAACAGAGTAATAAAGAGTGATTTGAATAAGTTGAATGCATAGACGAAATTATATATAGAACGATATAGAGAAACATAGCAAAAGAAACTTGAATTTAAATGAGTCTTTTTTATGAGAGAAATTAGTGAAAAGAGAGGGACAATAAAAAAAAGTTATGTAATGTTTGTGCTATAAGACAGATAGTAGAAGATATCAATCACAATCTTCAAGAAAAACAATAAAATCTACCACATAATGACGCAAGGGAAACAACTAGTAGACTACGTAGCAAACACTACTACTGACAATGGAAACTACATATTTTTGGATTTAAACAACATGGATACAGCAAAGAGAAGGATTACAAAAAATAACAAACTAAATTGCTCATATTTGAGAGTATCACAAACTAGTAGATACTAGGAATGAAAAGGCCACAACATCATAAGTTTTTCACATAGATATCATTTACAAAACATCACGAGTCTAACAAAATGTGAAGATCTGTCTAACCTAGTCTACTTCAGCCAGTAAAAGGGGACTCAGCAAAAGGGAGGAATTGGAGTCAGATGGGAGCTCTTAACCTGGATGGAGTGTTCATTACTAGTTTGAAGAGGTGGACTGAAGCTACTCATGCATTATGATCAATCACCAACTACGGAAATATGGGAATTAGATATGAGAAAAGGAAGAAGAAAAGAACAAAGGTGTGCAAGAACCTGGACGTGAGGTATCCTTTCGGAAGACAAGATAGAAAAAACAACACACAAGAGGAAAGACCCACCATATAATAGAAGGTAGCTGCAAAGACGAAGAGAGGCATTTTAAGCAAGAATAAAAAACATACAAAATTAAACATGATGAACTATACTTGTTCTTGTTATATGAAGAAAGGAAGACACAAACACATGGTCATGAATGTTGAGGATCCATAAATTAAGGAGGTGAAACATCTTTTTGATCCAAAGTAAGAGCCTTTTTTTGGTGTGGGGGTGGAGTTAGGTTGAAAGAGAGAGGCGGATTATGAAATGGGGAACCCTAGCATTAAGGAAATATTATTGGCAGTATGTCGCAGGCCATCCAGATGGGCTACCATTTATTTGTTTTGTTTATTAATTGATATGGGCACTAGGCCCATATGAGGATTGTAATGTTTTTAGATTCATTTTTATGAAAGCCCAAAAGTTGTTCTAAAAAAGTGTGCATTAAGTGAAATAATTAGAATCTTCCCACGAACCAAGATTATATAATGTTTGAAGATTAAATCATCAATCTCTGTAAAATAAATTTACACTCAAAATTTCTAAATTTGAAATTTGAAATTCTTATTTAACATATTGAATCAGAAATAATAGTATGTGTACATTCTTTTATTGTATAAGAATTAACATGCATGGGTACTTTCGGAAAAAGCTATTATTATTTTTTCCTTTAATTAAATTTGTCTATAAGTTTTTGAAATTGTTGTGCCTACTTTAGCTATGCCGGTTAGTTTTAATTCATATACTTTAGCTATAGCTTTATTACTTTGAAAGTTGGTGTTATTTTAATTCATATACTTTAGTTATAACTTCATTACTTTGAAAGTTGGTGTTTTTTGTGTAAATTTTGTAATTACTTTGAGTAAAAATAATAATTATCGATGAACTATAATAGTTTAATTATGGACATCTTAATAGGCCTCATACATTAACAATGAAGTTATTTTGAAAAACAAAGAAATTAACTTGGATACGATATAATACTTTTAGATGAATCCTAAGTGTCATCGGATAGGGATTAGTGGATCCACTTAGTTTTGGTGTTCTATACCCCGCCAAGATATATGACAGTTCTTGCAGCATTGGCTAGACGTTGTATCATCAAGTAGTTGATAATGATGGTTGTCGTTTAGAGAATCTCTCAAATAGAGTTAAAAGTGTATTTTTTTTAATTATATCACTTAATATGTTTATTTTCAGAGATGAGTAAGTATTTTGTGAAGTTATAATTATTTCACTTCTTTATTTCTTTGAATCTAGTTAAGTATATATCAATATAAATTGCAATCCTTTCATTCAGTTATTTGTTATTCAGCTATATTAAAAACTCGTACATTTCATTTACTAATGTATTCGCTCTTTTAATGATGCACATACATGTTCTTAGGATCCTCAGCAAATGTCCATTGAGATCACTTCATCTACTCTCTAGCTTTTGAGTAAGACGTCCTTGCTTTTGGAGGACTCCCTTTTTATGAGTTGTTTGTAGTAGTTCCTTTGAGGAGTCGAATTTCTTATCCCAACACTCATCTTTGTATAGTAGAGGCTTAATAGATAGACAATTTGGGAGAGTCGTTGAGTTTTCATATGTTTCATTTAAACTTATGATTGATACTTAATATGTTTAGCAAAGTTTTAAGATTTAGTAAGCTACTTTTAAACGCTTATTCAATTTAATGTTTATGTATGCTTGAGTTATTCTTCTGCTTGTAGTCAGACAGGATGAGATTTTTCTTGGTGACGAACAATGGTTCTCGAGTGCCGACCACGTCGAGGGTGTTGGCTTGGGTCGTGACAAAATTGGTATCAGAGAACATAATTCAAGTGTCCTAGGGTATCTAGTCGTTCAAATATGATCTTATTTATGGTTATGAGGGCCCCATTTCTATAAATAAGGGACTACAAAAATTTAAGTAATGTTTCCCTTCTTTCATACTCTAAATTGTGCAGTAGAAATGTGTCATATGAAATTTATTCTATCTCGTTCATTTCTCATATAAATTAGACTACCCATCATACTCAAGGTAGTTGAAGACCAAAGTTAGATCCTTATTGATGAGTTACTGTCAGCAAAAATCTTGAGAAAGTCATGAGACTACAGAGGGGCTTGAGAGAAGCCCATGAGTGATCTTATGTGTTGAGATTTGAACGAATGCACTCTTTTTCATATGAATCGTGCTTTTGAGCTTGAGAGAGATGTATTCCGAGACTTGTTTCTCTAAACCGTGTTTAAGTTGAGGTCCTTATGAGGAAGTGTGTTTTAGAGCATGGATAGTATTTTCACCCAAAAAGATAGTGTGAGTTATGAGACTATGAGATGTATACCAGGGGCTAAGTTTTCCATGCATCCCAAATCTCATCACGCTTTTCATGGTTGACAGACAGATAAAGACTTTATCACCTAAAAAACCTTTAAAGGTCACCATCTACGGCCAACATAACTCATCTGCCTACTATGATCTATCTGAAGTCTATCTTGAATCACCGTTTCATGGTCTAAAGCCTCGTGAGGACAGAAACAAACTAACTAGAGAGAGACACCTACCATATAAGGCTTCTAATTGGGCTATCTAAATGCTAGAATGATAGTTGTTTTTGTATACAAACTCTGCCAAAGGGTAAGATGTACCACTAAAATACAAACTCTAAAGCACAAGTTCCAAACATATCTTCAAGAAATTCAAATGGTACACTCTCATTGACCATTATTCTGTGGGTGGAACGATGTGCTAAGGTCAACACGAGTGCACAACTCGTCTTGAAAAAGTCCGCCAAAAGCTAGAAGTAAACTGAATACCCCAATATGATATAATAAAGACCAGCATACCTATAGATAACTTCCTCATGATTGTAGATATGGGTCGATCATTTGGCATTCAATGAAGACTAAAAAGGGAGGAAGTGTGTTGACATGGTCAATAAATCAAAGATGACCCTAATACTATCAACACCTGTATAAGTCCAATGCAAACTTTCCAAAAAATCCATGGTCATGCGTTCTCACTTCCACTCCGAAATGGGTAATCTCTAAAATTCACCACCACCAGGCCTCAAATGCCCTTCCTTCCCCTACTGTAACTAATACAATGGGATAAATATACTATAATATCTCTCCTCATGCGGCCAATACAATAATTCTTTCTCAAGTCACAATGCTTTAGGGTGCCTATATGGATATATTATCTAGAATCATGGGCCTCACGAGTATTAGCTGTACAAAAACCCCAACTCACTAGAAAGAAAATACGAAATGAAAATCTCAAAACTCCTTCTACATCCAAGGTAATTAACAAACATCACTCCCTAACACATTCTCTTGAAGTGCTACCAAATCCACATCCACAAAATGACGATTGCGGATCTAATCAAGTAGATAGGGTTGAACGTCCACTGGCTAAAACACGCCTAGAATTTGAGACATCCAACAGAACCATTTGATTAATTAAGGATTGAGTGTACAAAATCTAAAGGTTGATCCACCATAGATATGAATTCTAGAATACATTTACTTACTTACTTCCGACTCAAGACATTTGCTACTACATTTGCCTTACCAAGATGGTAGAGAATAGAGAGTTCATACTCCTTTACAAGCTCAATTCGGTGACGCTTCCTCGATTTAAGCTCCCTGTAAATTATGATGTATTTAAGACTCATGTGATCAGTGTAGATCTGATAACAAGCATCATACATGTAGCTCCTCCAAATCTCTACCGCAAAACTATCGCCGCCAACTTAATGTCGTTCGTCTGGTAATTGCACTCATGTATCCTAGTTGTCTCAGCACATAGGCAATAAGTCATCCTCATTGCATCAATACACAACCCAAGCCAATGTTTGATGCATCACAATAGACCATAAAGCCCTCACCATCAACTTAAGGAGTCAATATAGAAGCAATAGTTATCACCTCATTAAGCTTCACAAAGCTCTACTCTCACTCCTCAAAACCACACAAAAGAACATCAAAGAGAGTTATATAGGTCAAAAGTGCTACAATTATTGATAATCCTTCCATAAACCATTTGTAGTAGCTTGATTATTCGACTAAGCTTCTTAGTAACTCACATTGGCCTAGCCCAATCACGAATAGTCTCAATCTTTTCTACATATACCATGATGCCATCTTCGGACACCACGTACCCCGAAATCCCATCAGACAGAAGTCACTTACATTTTGAAAACTTGGCATAAACCCACTGATCTCTTAAAGTTAGGAGAACTATCCCCAGATCCTGCTCTTGACCATTCATGCTCTGTGATTATACTATGATGGCATCCATGAACACAATGACTAATAAATCAAGATATCGTCTAAACACCCGCACCATCAAGTCCATGAAGCTGGTAGGGCATGAGTCAACCTAAATACATTAGCAGGAAATCATAGTGGTTATATCAAGTATGAAATACAATCTTAGGGATGTCAGCTTCCCTATTCCTTAATTGATGGTAAATTGACCTTAGATCAATCTTCCAGAACACTGTGGCACCCTGATGTTGGTCGAATAGAACATTAATCCTAGGCATGAGGTAATGGTTCTTTACCGTAACCTTATTCAAGTACAAATAATTAATATACATGTGTATCTTACAATCCTTCTTCTTTGGAAATAGGACGGAGCGTCCCAAGGCCATGGTGTAGGCCTGATGAATGATTTACCCAAGAAATCTTGAAGATGAACACTTATTATTTCTAAATTTCATCTCTACTCCACTGGGAGAACAATTAATACTAATTAGCTAACCCAAAAACTACACATTTAAAGATACGAAAGAACGTTTAAATGCAAGTACCAAATAGAGTTCCTATAAACTCCAAAAGTCTAACAATCATTACTAAAACATTGCATAACTATTCCGTAGAACCTGAAATTCAATGTACCAAATCTCTAAGGTTTAAAAAGGTTAAAGGGAATCGGTACAACCCAATTAAACATGCAAATATCTAACTAAAAAGTGTGAGTCCGAAAGAATGGAGTAATACATAATAAATCATGGAAGAATTAGATTGATCACAGATTTCCTAGAATGAGGTATGTCAGTAGCCACCTGCAGATGCCCTGTACTCTAGAAGAAAGAGAAAGTGTAGTATCAATACACAACCACAGTGTACATAGGTAGGATCACACGGCTATTCAAGTAACCACAACATATACAAGAAGTTACAACATAGTAAACATGACATGTTCAGAAAATATATTCACATTGGTAATCATTTCAAGAGCAATGTAAAATTCCACATTCACAATACAAGTAGATATAACAATTCAATTGTCCTCTCATGGAACCCATAGAAAAATTATCAATGTAACGAAACGTGGTACCCAATCCCAATTAGTGTGTCAGATGTGACACTCAATCCAATATATGCACCAGAATGTGGCACCCGATCTAATATATGTGTTGAAATGTGTAACTCGATCCCAATTGGTGTATGGGAACGTGAATCTCGGTTCATTCATCATACCACAATCACAATGTACATTCTCAAAATCATACAATCAAGTGTTCAGTCATGTCATAAGATCTTTTATTCATACTGATTTGCATTAGGTTTGATCAATAGTGCTAGATTCACACACATGCATTATAATGAAGCAAATACCAACATACATCACACAAACATGAAACTAGACTATCAACTACCTCGAACCAAAGCTTGAATCCCCTAACACACTTGAATCTTCCCTTTATGGTTCTTTCTGTTTGTTCTAGGTCTACAAACAATTAATATACCCAAAGATATATAATAAAAGTTCTAACCATACAAATTATAACAAACCCAATAAACCAAGACCTAACCCATGATCCTAGGTGAAAATAGGGCTTTTTCCCACAATCGAATTTAGTCCACCCCACAATAATAAATAACAAAGAATCTAAGTTCTACGGATAGCAAAATAGATTAGGGGAGTAAAATCCTTACTTTTAGCACCAAATTTTGTGGAACACTTTCAAGAATTTGCATGGGGTCGTTTCTTATCTCTCAAAAATATAACGTGTAGAAAAATAATGTTTTGGGGTTTAATTCCGACTTAAATCGTGAATGCCTCCCTTCCCACCACAACAGCCTTGTTTTGGTGGAAATAATCCCTCCCTAGTGTCTTTTACGGCATGTGCGTATAGTATATATAGTATACGATGATTGTCATAGAATTACTTGTATTTTGAAATCAAAATGATAAAATATTATGAAACATTTCAAAATACATTCAAAACTTAAATATGGGGAGAAAGTGACATTTGTTTAGTAGTATTATTATATATTTACTTCACTCAACTTTGTAAACAAATTTAACCAACAAAATTTGAAAATATTATCAATACAAAAAAGGTCACCAATAGTCTTTCCTCTTGAGACTATGAACATAAATGATTGACACCATTTAAGTATAATTTTTCTCTTAAATATTCATACTTGAAATATAGTATGTGCATGACATTAATAAGAATTACCATGAATATTTCAATATTATATCTTTATACTTAATCTATATTTTATCAATTAATATTTGAGTAAGTCTATCGAGAGGTAATTCTAAACAGAAAAGGTACTTTATTGTTATAACGAATGATGGTTAAACTGAGGTTTGAGTGTATGCCACATATATAGCTCGACCAATTCTTTGTTTTAAATATACATACATATTTCAGTATCATAATTTAATTTTAATATATGAACAACATCACATTTGGTGAAAAATATTTCATTTCTTTAATTTCTACCTTATCTTTGTAGAATTATAGTGTTCTCCTTTTTCCTGCCGTATACATATAATATAGTTGTTGACTAATGAAAGTATCTTAAATCTTATAGAAGTTTTATCGTGCTATAATATATTAAACTTTTTCAATAATAAAAATTAATTAGATGAATAAAATTTAATGTATTGTTTATAGAATCTTTAATTTGAATTAAGATTATTTTATGGTCAATCACTATATTCGTATCTATTTTTATATAGCTAACAAGAGTGTATCTTGTGACATAAAATTTTCTCAAATTTAGATGAACACAAAATAATAGGGAAAAAAATATATGGAACAATACATAGTCAATGAAGAAGGAAGACAAAAATATATTTTCATACTATATTCACTATATCTTTTGTTCCATTTGATTAAATCTCTTGTCACCAACACTTACTTTCGTCATTCATTTTGACTAACATATCTATTAAATCTAATTATTGTCATGTCTATATTATCATATTATAAGTAGAAGTGAAAATTTATTTTTGAAATAGTAGAGTTAACATCAAAATTAATGATTCAATGGACAATGTTGATGCCCGTTTTATCAAAATAAAAATGAATCTTCTTCATTTGATGGTAAAAAGCTAAAGAAGATACCTAAATCATGTATTTTTTTCATATTTGTTTAATATTTTTGTCTTTCCCACAAGTTTTTGTCACTGTTAACTCATGGAAATGATAAAAAAACGTGGGTGTGAATTTATGAATGATTTGCTATAATTTTTCACCGACTCTTTCTTATGTGGTACCTCGAATTCCGTTGGATTTTGAACTTAATCAATTGTTGCAAATAACCCTTAGAGTTTATAAAAAGAAGAAGAGTAGAAAACATTCAAAAAATTGTAGTTTAAAAGTGAGAAGAAACACTCCATTTATAGCTAAATAATTGTAATATCAATAGGTGCTAATTGTTCCATATCAGAAAAGTTAAAATCTTTCGAAAATTCACTACTCATTGAAAAAGGCACAACCCTTCAAAAAAGTCCCAACCCTTCAGAAAATTCATCACTCATCGGAAAAGGCACAACCCTTCAGTAAAGTCACAACTCATCAAAAATGCCAACGTCAAAAAAGTCGCAACCATTTGAAATTCTCACATCTCTTTGAGAAAATCTCAACCCTTAATATAAAATGGTATCTACATGTAACATAATACAAATAATTAAATTAATAAATAAAATAAATTGAGTAGTTTTAGTTGAAGGTATTATAGTAATTCAACATTCAATGTAGGAGTTCATGCTTTTAAGGTAGTATAGATAGATATAGATATAGATAGATAAAGAAGATAGATGGGGCCAAACTATTTTAACTGCTTGTTATGTGTTATTTCGTGTGTCTCATAAAAAATTTAAATTGACACCTTTTGAATTGTGGAAAGGTTACAAGCCTAGTTTGGGATACCTAAGAGTTTGGGGTTGTCTAGCATTTGTAAGGCTAATGGATCTCAATATTACAAAATTGGGTAAGAAAGTTACTACTTGTGCTTTTCTTGGTTATGCTTCAAATAGTACAACCGGTAGACTTTTTAATCTTGAAGATAATATTACAATAGAATCTGGTGATCATGAAAATAAATTTCCATTCGATTCTAAAAATAGTGGGGGTCAAAGGATTGAAAACATATTTTGTCACTACCTAGTCCTTCTACTTCTAGTTAAGAAGAAGTAAAAGAGGTAGAGTAGAAAAATATTTTGGTCCAGAATTTTATGTGTTTAATGTTGGATATGAACCTCTCACTTTGAAAGAAGTATTATCTTCACATGGTTTAATTTTTTGGAAAGAATTTGTACATGATGAAATGAAATCTCTAGTTTCTAATAAATCTTGAAAGTTAGTTGATTTACCACTGGGTTGTAAAATAATTGGTTGCAAATGGATCTTAAAAAAAAATTGAAACCGGGTTGATCAATTGATAAATATAAGGCTAGACTAGTTGCAACAACTTTTAAACAACTAGAAGGCCTAAAAGTTTTTGATACATTTTCACCAGTAATAAAAAATACATCAATAAGACTTTTAATTGCTATGACTGCAATTTTTATTTGCAAATTCATCAAATGGATGTAAAAACTATTTTTTTAATGGAGACCTAAATGAGGAAATTTATATGGATCAACCCGAGTGTTTTGTTGAAGAATGCCAAGAAAGAAAAGTATGTAGACTTACTAAATCCCTATATGACTGAAACAGACACCAACGCAATGGCATGAAAAGTTTTATTCCTGCATGATTGAAAATGATTTTAAAATAAATGGGTGTGATAAGTGCATATATCATAAGTCTTGTGTTAATTCCATGAGATTAATTGTCTATATGTTGATGATTTGTTAATCTTTGGCTCTCACATGAATGTTATCGATGAAACTAGAAAAATTCTTAGAAGTCATTTTGATTTGTAAGATCTTGGTGAGGCAAATTTTATTCTTCGAATAAAAATAACAAGAACATGTGATGGAATTTTCCATGACCAGTCAAATTATGTTGAGAAAATTTTGAAAAAATATAACTTTCTTGATTGCAAGCATGTTGATACTCCTTTTGAATAAAGTGTTCACTTATTTCCCGTTGAAAGTGAAAATGATGTAAAAAATCAAACAATTAGCTAGCATAATCGAAAATTTGAGATATGTAAGTGATTGTATTGGGTCTGATATTTCATGTGCAGTAGGAGTACTTGGAGGGTTTACAAGCAAGTCAGGTAATGAACATTGATATGATATAACAAGAGTTATGATATATTTAATTGGAACAAAAACTTGTGGTTTGTTCTAAATAAAATATCCTGTTGTACTTGAGGAATTTTGTGATGCAAATTGGAACACCTTATTAGGTGATTCATGTTCTACCAAAAGTTATGTCTTTACTTTAGGTGGAGGTCCTATATGTTGGATATCAAAAAAACAAATTATACTTGCTAACTCTACAATGGAAGTTGAACTATATTGTCTTAAGCTTAAACTAGTGAGGAAGTGAATAGGTAAAGAGTATTAGAACGCTATTATTGTTACTGCACTCCACACATGTTATTATTGCTTAGTGTTTGACTGCATAGGTTGTTAGATATGTATACACCACTTTAGGAGTTTGTTTTCTTGTTTTCCTAGTTTGTTGGTTTAGTTTCCACAAAGGAAGGACTATCTATTAGTTAGTCTGTTATTTATTATATATATATAGATATATATCACTTCTTAATCGATTCATGCTCAATTACTTATATGGTATCAAAGATCACATCTTAACTCTCCCGAGTTATTTTTTCGATCCTCTGACGACCAACAGATTCGTACCATGTCTGATAACGTAAGGAATGCAGACTCCACTTGAAGCACCTTTAACCTTGTTGTCCAGTTTAATCCAATGTCACAGCTGCCGAAAAAGCTTTTTGGTGGCCACAACTTTTCCACCTAGAAAACACAGGTTTCCATGCTTATGTGTGGGCACAATCTGTTCGGACATCTTGATAGTTCAGCGCCCGCTCTTTCTTCATCTGTAACAGAAACTAGTAGAGAAGTGGCGAACCTAGCCTACAAATCTTGGTTCCGCCAGGATCAATTGATCTAGAATGCCATAATGGCTTCTGTCGACCCGACAATTGCTTCAACCAAGGTTTATGCCTCCATTGCTTGGGACTCCCTACACTTGGCTTATGCCAACAAGTCCCAAACACGAATATTTATCTTTTGTGATCAGCTCGCACGCCTCTCAAAGGGATCCCTTCCAGTCACATATTATCGCCATCAAGTACTCTCTATCTACAATGAGCTCGCTACTGCCGGTGCTACTGTCAAGCCCCGAGCTACCCCCGAGACGCGGACACGGAACCTAGGACCACAAGTGATCCCAAGCTAACCCTGCTGGCATGATCATGAGCGTACTAAAAATAATAAACTGATGCGGAAGCTAAATCATAATTAAATCTGAAAAGATGGGGAATACCCATATTCTATAACTGAGATATTTGAAAACAATGAGTTTAATACAAAGAAAATATTAACTCATACTAAGCTAAATCTAACTATGTCTGAAAATAGCCTCTAAACTGGACTAGAAATACTGGGACAGGCCCCAGCTAAATCTAGCAAAAACTGAAACTAAATGACTAAAGACTGAAATGAAACTCATGACTCTTGTCCTCGGAGAATGAGGACTCACCACTGAATCTGCTGAACTGGAGATCGGGAAATCGATCTATGTGTGATCTGGATGCTGAGAACCTGAACCTACATTACGAGAAGATGTAGCGCACGTATGCGTCAGTACTTGAAAGGTACTGAGCATATAGGATAGAGTAAAGCTGAAATAAAACATAACTGAACAAGCACAAGAGCAAGTATAATAATCTGAACATGATATACTGAATTTCTGAGCTAACTGAATGCAATGACCAATTTATAACATGCTAAAACTAAATACTGAATATACTGATAAATGGTCATGCAGAGAGTCTGACTGAACTGTGGGAGCTACTAATAACCGATAATAAAACCACATGAGCTAAATGTGGAGTCCGATGTATACGTCCCATCGAGAGGACCCAATATACCCTGCCAAAGGTATAAAGGCATGCTGGCGTGATCACTAAACTGATTGCCCACAGAGGGGACTTACAACCTACTTGGCTAGTAGTTCTGGGACTATTGGGTACGCTAAACCCTAGTCCAACTCGGTATTATGCTACTCCCAATGAATTCTGTAAATTAACTAATTATGTCTGAGTTTCTGTAAATACTGGATAGCTCGAACTGAACATGCAAACTGAGAATGCAATAATTAATCTGGTAATTATGCATTTATAACTGAGGCATGTATATCTGAAGTTTCTGAAATATCTGACCTAGCATGTGTAATTCAAGAACTAAAGAAATACAAAGCTAGGGTTCTGAAATTCATTCGATAATCTGAGTGATAACATGATAATCTGATTTGGAACATATATTTAATAAATTCATGAAGTTCTATCAAAGTTCTAGAAACCCTAGGTTTAATCATGATAAGAAAATCAAGAATCTGACTGAAAACTAGGGACCCAATGGGTGAAAGGAACCCACTAGTGAAATCCCGCATACCTGGTGATGAAATCCACGGAAAAATAATTAAGTTTCTGGGCTGGAACTGCTGGAGCTTGTGGCGTTCTTGAACTAGGGTTCTTGACCTTTTTTTCTCCTCTCTTGCTTCTAATTTTCTAGGTTTTGATTTAATTATTTGACTTGGATATGTTTTAATTATGTTTCTAGGATTAAACTGACTAAAATCTGATGATTTAGGGTCAAAACGACGTAACTTATGGTTTAAACGGAGTGGGAAAGGTCAAAAAGACCCCTGGGAAGGTTGCTGTCGGGCCACACGACGGCCAGGACTGACGGTCCGTCGTGTTCCCGACGCCCCGTCGTTGGATCCGTCGTGAGGGCCTGTTCGACAGGCCTTTACTAAAATGGGCATAACCTTTTACTCGGAGGTCTGATTTTAGCAAGGTCGGTGGATATGGAAAGATAATTCAATTATCTATCTGTGGGTAGGTCATGAGAGACATAATTCATTTTGTAATAAGAGTTATGATCATTTTAAGTTGACCCAACTGCATTTCCCCTTAACTGTCTAAAAAAAAAAAAATTCTGAAAAACTAATTTTTGGTCTGTTTTGGCTACGGGGTGTTACAGCTACAGTCCCCAATGATGAGTTGGTTTACTGAGTAGTCTTGGGTCAAATTTTCAGGAGATTTCCGTTTCAATTCGAGCAAGAGATTCCATCATCTCGTATCATGAGTTGTATGCGAAACTGATTAACTATGAACTCTTCCTTAAACATGAGGAATTGAAGAAAGAACCTCTTGCAATAACTACTGCAATGTTTACTCACAATACATCCCCCAATTCCAACAACCGCACTGCTCGTCGACAACAACTCACTATCGCGTCCAAACAATCGTCAAAATGCTCGTGCAGAAAGGCCTTACACCAATAAGTATGTTCCTTGTCAGCTTTGCAACAGGCAAGGTCATACTACAAATGTTTGCAGGTCACATTCTCACAATCATTTATAGGCAAAAGCAAATTATCTTTTGGGTACCCACACTCGAGAAAACCAATGGATTGTAGACTCCGGCGCTACGCATCATGTCACAATAGCCCAACCAATTTTGTGTTAGGATTTGAATCATTAGAGAAAAAAGATAAGGTTAAGCAGCGACAAAGTTTAATTCATATTAAGATTTCAAAAGGCATACACGCATATATCTACATAGGCTTTTCCAAAGTAAGTAGAGGAACATACATATTCAACCACTATTGACTTTCTTACAAAACAAATTCCACAAATGAAGGACTACCTTTCCTTTACATATTAAAATATAATATTTAAGAAGAACCATTAAACAAAAAACATCTAGTGATATCTCATTTTATAACACTCCTCCTTGATATTTTTCTTGGACACTCAAAACTTAGCCCTTAGAACTTCATTTCCCCTTAGGAGGAGCCTTTCTGTTGATCTGAGCTGCAATGAACAAGTTTAACTTCGCCATCTTTCTCTGCTTGCCTGATACCATGAAACTTCACATTTATATGCTTTTTACGACCATGTTGCACTGGATTTTTTGCAATAGATATTGTTGACTTGTTTTCAACCTTAATAACAGTAGCTTCAATGTCATTTTGCTCGAGATCACGTACAGTCTTTCTTAACCATAGAGCCTAATTAGTTGCACCAGCAGCGGTGATGTATTCTGCTTCTGCAGAAGATTGAGCTACCACCTCTTGCATCTTTGAATTCCAAGAGAAGATGCCTCAACCAAGTGTAAAAGCATATCCAGAAGTGCTTTTCATATCATCAACGCTTCCTGCCTAATCACTATCTGAGTAACCCATCAGTTGCCCTTGCTCTTCCCTTTCAAACAACATACCATAATCAACAGTTCCTTTGATATATCTCAACGTTCGTTTAGCAACACAAAATTGAACTTGACTTGGAGCTTGCATAAACCTCACCAGTAGACTTGCCGCAAACATGAGATCGGGTCTTGTTGTTGTCAATACAGAAAACTACCAATAAGACTTCTATAAACTGTTGGATCATCCCTACCACCTCTTTCAAACTTCGAAATCTTTTCATTGTGAACCAGTGGGTCGGTACAGGCTTGCACCTCTCCATCTTGAACCTTTTAAGAATATACCAGGCATATTTTATCTAAGAAATGAAGATTCCATAAGTATATTGTTGAAGATCCATTCCCAGAAAGTAACTCATTTCACCCAAACCTGACATTTCTATGTTGGTCACCACTTCTTGCATGAAGTGATTCACCATAGCTTCATTGCTTCCTGTAACCAGAAGATCATCGTTATAGAGTTATACCAGAAACACATCTCCTCCTTTAGCCTTCTTCACATATAAAGTTGATTCATTTTCACTTCTCTTGAATCCACAATAAATGAGATGATCATCAGTCTTACTATACAATGCTCGAGGAGCCTGCTTTAATACATACAATGCCTTATGAAGTCGATAGACTTTATCCTCCATTCCTGCAACTTGAAAGCCTTCTTGTTGATCAACATAGATCTCCTCCTTCAACAGTCCATTTAAGAATGCCGATTTCATATACAAATGATACAACTTCCAATTTGATTGAGCTGCCAAAGCAAATAGCTACATTATTGTATCATGTAGTGCAACAGGTGCAAACGTGTCTCCATAATCCAAACCTGCAACTTGAACGTAGCCTTTCACAACAAGCCTTACTTTGTAGTTATAAATTGAGCTATCTGGATTAAGTTTGGTTCTATAAACTCACTTCACCCCGATCACATTTTTCTTTTTGGGTTTATCAACCAACTAACAAGTATCACTCTTTTCTATCATATCGATCTCCTCTTTCATAGATTCAATCCAAACTTCATCTCTTGATGCTTCTTGATAGCTATTTGGTTCCGAGATTGCAACATTACATCTTTTATATATCTCGGAAAGGGGCCTTGTTTTAAAAATTGGCGAATCAAGTGAGGATTCCCCGTCTGATTCTTCATCTTCTTCAAAAGTTTTATACCCAGATGATTTGATTTTAGATAGAGGACTCAAGTTTTGAAAAACTGCATTATCTTTCTAAATTTGCTCCGTATCCCAGTTCCAATAAGCATGCTCATCCACGACTACATCTCTTCGGATTGAAATACTTTATGTTTGAAAGTTTAAAACTCTATAACCCTTGACTTGTGATGAATAATCAGTACAGACCCCCAATTCACCTTTTGGTTCAAGATTGCTTCTTTTCATAGAAGGAACATGAGAATAGCATATCGAACCAAAAACTTTAAGATGCTTGGCAGATGGTTGTATTCGACTACATGCCTCAGTAGGAGTCTTTTCATCCACAACTTTGGTTGGAAGCCTATTTAACAAATACACTAAAGTATGAATAGTTTCTTCCCAAAGCTTTGTGGCAGTTTCTTTTCTAGTAACAAACATCTTGCCATTTCAACTATTGTTCTGTTCTTCCTCTGGAGACTCCATTTTGTTCGGGTGAATATCTTACTGTCAACTTGTGATCAATCCACATATCATCATAATACTTTTTGAACTCATTTGAAGTCTATTCACCACCATTGTCCGACCTCAAATCCATTAGCTTCCCATCACTTTGTCTTTTCGCAAAAGCTCTAAATTTCTTGAAAACTGAAAATACTTGAGACTTGTTACTCAGAAAATACACACAAGTCATAGTTGTTAAGTCATCAATAAAGAGCACAAAATATCTATTGTGTCCCAAAGACAATGCCTGCATAGGTCCACCCATATTAGTGTGAACTAGTTCATGTTTTTCAGTTGCCCTCCAGGTAGCACTTTTAGGAAATGATTTCCTGTGTACCTTACCTATATGACATGATTCACAAACTTCTTTAGAAAATGAAATCTCAGGTAAATCCTTAGTCAAGCCCTTTTCATACATAGAATTTAAAGTAGAATAGTAAAAATGACCATATCTTTTGTGCCATAACCATGACTCATCCTTACTTGCAAAATTTGCACTATCAAACCTCATATCTAAAGGAAAAGTTTTATCCACCATTTCTACTTTAATAATCAAACTATCTTCAGAGTCAAAAATCAAACAATCTTTGAAGATTCCTTCCATGGTTTTCCCTTTGCTACTTTAACACCTTCCATCTTTCTAGTGTCCTTCATATGTTGTTTGCCTTTATGTTGTGCCTGAAATTCCACTTCTTCTACTTCTGCATCTCTTATACTTGATCTTTGTTCTTGGGCGTGAAACTTACCGATCAGTTCAGCCACAAATAAATTCTTAAAATCACAAGATTCTTCTACTGCTGAAATGTTGGACTCAAACCTTGCTGGTAAGCTTAACATCATAATCTCCACACCATTGAATCTAGAAAGGTTTAACCAAACAACCTTATTTTGTTAACAATCTCGACAAGTTTGGCAGAATACTCTTTCACAGTATCTCCTTCTTTCATCCTTAACATTTCAAATTCTCTTTTGAGAGTTAAGAATTTGACAGTCTTCACTCTGTCACTTCCATTGAACTCCTCTTTTAGCTTCTCCCATACTTCTTTAGGTGTTTCAAAAGCCATTATTCTTATGAAAATCACATCCGCTAGTGCTGAATGAAGACATGTGAGAGTCTTGGGTTTCCTTGACTTCGCATCTGTATAAATGTTCATTTGTACAACTGTTGGATTTGGTGCAAGTGGAACATGGTCATCTTCACTTTCAATTGTTTCCCATAGACTAACAGCTTTGAGATAAACCTTCATCTTTATCACCCATATGTGATAATTTTCTCCAATAAACATAGGATGGCCTGCACAAAAGAAGCTCATGGATGCCATGTTACTGCTGCTCAGCTCTCACCTTAGAGGAACTTGAGAAAAAACCTTAGATTTCTTGCCTTCATAGATCCCTCAAGAAGAAGGGCTCTTGATACCACTGTAAAGATTGAACTTTAGAGAAAAAAGATAAGATTAAGCAGAGGCAAATTTTCATTCATATCCAGATTTCATAAGGCATCACACATATATCTACATAGGCTTTTCCAAAGTAAGTAGAGTACCGTACATATCCAACAACTATTGACTTTCTTACAAAACATATTCCATAAATCAAGGACTACCTTTCCTTTAAATACTAAACATAATATTTAAAAATAACCATTAAACAAAAAATATCAAAAAATATCTCATTTTCTAACATCTTGATGAATATACCAGTTCAAAAAGAATAGCTATTGGGGATGGTAAACGAATCTCAATTACTAATCATTGTTCTACTTCATTAATTGCATAAAATAATGTTTTTAGACTAACTGATAATTTGTGTGTACCTACGATCCACCAAAATATTCATTATGTTTCAAAACTTTGTAAAGATAATATGACCTCCATTGAATTTTTCTCATTTTCTTTATCTATGAAGGACTTGAAAACATGGGTTCCATTGGTATCTGATCGTAATAGGAGCGGACTCTATGAATGGCTTCACGGTGAATAAGCCTACTATTTAAGTTGCCACTACAACAGTTTCTTGCCAAGTCTGGAACTGTGTCCTTGGTAATCCCGATTCAAGAATCTTGAGCTTTGTTTTGAATAAATATTCTCTCCCAGTTTCATAAACGCACAAGTTTTCCTTATGTAATTCTTGTTGTTCAAATAAATTTCAACGTTTTCCATTCAATTGCGAGGAACAGACTCTATGAATGACCCAATTTCAAAGTGAATAAGGTTAATTTTCAAGTTACTACTACAATAGTTCGCCGCCATGTCTGGCACCGTCGCCTTTGTCATTCCCATTCCACACTCTTGAGCTTTGTTTTGGATAAATATTTTCTCCCAGTTTCATTAACGCCAAAGTTTTCCTTTTGTAATTCTTTTTGTTCAAATAAAGTTCAACGTTTTTCATTCAATCGCTTGTCTCTTTTTAGTATTGCTCCTTTACAAATAATTTTTATTGATTTGTCGGGTCCATCACATGTCCTTTCCATTGATAAAAAGTGATATTATTGTGTTATCATTGATCAGTACAACAAATATATTTTTTGTACGCCATTATAAATAAGGGTGAGGTTCGCGACATTTATTCCAAGTTTCATCCCTTAGTGAAAGAATATTTTAAAAAGAAAATTGTCTCTCTTTATACTGATGGTGGAGGTGAGTATAAAGGTATTGATCCGTATCTCCATTCTAATGGAATTGAAAACCTTGTCTGCCCTCCTCATACACCAAAAAGAATGGTCATCGCAGAGCGTCCTCATCGCGACATTGTTAAAACTGCCAAAACAATTTTACATAAGGCATCCTTACCTTCACAGTTTTTTCCATTTGGTGTTCACCATGCCTTCTATCTTACTAATCGATTGCCCACACCACTGTTAAATAATACATTATCTTATAAAAACTTATTTGGTGTCAGGCCCCGATACAATGCGAGGCCAGCCCAATCCAACCATTGAAATAAGTTGAGTTGGGCTTTTTTGGCCCATTTAGGAACGAGACATTTTAGCTCACCCCATTTGGCCCGTTTTCTTCATAGGCCCAGCTAGCAAGCCTCAGTGGCCAACCCGTGGAACTATTAATTTTTAAAAATATTTTTATACATATTTTCAATACTGTTTTATTTGTCATGATTTTATCAAAAAATATTTTGAAAAACAAAAAAAAAAACAAGTCTTTTGCAATATCATCTTGTATGGTGAATTGTAGATGAAGATGAACTTCTTAAGAAAACAATATCACATGTTTATTCAAATGTGATAGATGGTGGAAGAGGAAGCTGAAGGGAAACTGAGTCGTAAAACTTTAATTAATGGGTCATGAAATATTTAGTAATTTAGATTTATTAAGTATGTGGGATACGTTGTGTTGCTGGAAATCTTATAAATCAGCTAGTTTTTTTTTGAGAAATGGTGGAATGATCAGCATTTATCCGCTAAATCTTACGTTGGCTATTAGATATTTTTGTAAGTATTCATCGAAGTGTGTGATTCAAAAATGTATTTTGGTAAGTATTGACTAAAGTGCGTGATTTATAAATGAATTTTTGTATGAATTGATGTCATGTTTATATACGTAAACGTTCGATATTCTTTCTAAGAGAGTAATTTTGTTTATTTTTTGGTTGAAGGGCCAACCCGTCCCAACCCATTTTAACAGCTCTACTTAGAACCTTTTGTTGTCTATATTACCCATGGCTTAAGCCTTACCCCACCAATAAACTTAAGCCCCGGTCCACTCCTTCTGTCTATCTGGGCTTCTCCATGTTCAATATGCACACCAATGTTTTGACCCCATTCACTCTAAATTTTATATCTCATGTAATGTAAAGTTTTTGAAAAATATTTCCCCTTTCACACACTATTCTCACATCTTCAAAATAAGTCTTTTAAGCTCACGTGGGTAGTTTTTGACACTCCTCCAGCCACTCAAACTCTTGCCCCCTGATACTTCTTCACTTCCTTTGCCTCTTCCAGTACGTGAGACTTCTACTGGTGGTCTATCTTGTGAGTCCATCTCTTTTGGCCAGAATTATACGCATCCCACAAGCTCAGGTAATTAACTTTCTCCTCTTTCTTCTTCCCCTGCTTCTTTGCAAAAACCTCACTACTTTGTCCCTTCACATAATTCAGCCCCCAGTCTCATCACCTATCGTCAATGACTCTAAACACAACCTTTGACATAACCTTCCACTCCTTTTGCTGCACAACCAGAAAGTTTTCCTCCAACTCCTCCACCCCCACATACTCCTTCAACTTGTTGTCCACCACCGCCTCCTCCACCAACCCACAAACGAGCTGATCAAAACATAATATTTATTTCCCCAAGAAACCATTCAAATATCTTTCCCAATTACCTAACCATCTTACCCCTTATACCTTTAAACAAGCTCTAAAACACCCAGAGTGGCGGTTTACAATAAAAGCTAAATTTGATGCGTTAATTCAAAATCAAACATGGGAGTTGGTTCCTTGGGGTTCTAATAAGAATGTTGTTTACTGTAAGTGGATTGACAGGATCAAAAAGAAAATTGACGGTTGAGTTGACCGGTACAAAGCTCGTGTTGTTGCAAAAGGGTTCACTCAGTATCCAGGTATTGACTATCTCTGCACTTTCAATCCAGTTGTCAATCCCATTACCAATCGTGTTTTAATCACTTGTAGTTCGACACAATTGGATTTTACATGAATTGATGTCAATAATGCCTTTTTACAAGGCATGCTTGAAGAAGAGGTTTTTATGAAACAATAACCGTGATTTGAGGATGCCTCTCATCCTTCACATGCTTGACGTTTGTGTAAGGCTATTTATGGTCTCAAGCGAGTGCCTCACGCTTGGTACAATGAACTGACATCCTATCTTTTTTCTTTGGGATTTATGAAAACTCACTCGGATCCGTCTCTATATATTCTTTGTGGTTCTAATTTTGTTGTGTATCTTTTGGTCTATGTAGATTACATAATTCTTACATGAAACAATTCTTCAGCGGTTCATCAGGTTATCTCTACCTTAGCTTCCCGAGTTTGTATTTTTGATCCTCTGTCTACCAACACAGTCTTACCATGCCTGATAACATAAGGAATGCAGACTACACTTGAAGCGCCCCTAACCTTTTCACTCAGTTTAATCCAAGGTCAGAGCTACATATAAAGCTTGTTGGCAGCCACAACTTCTCCACTTGGAAAGCACAGGTTTCTATGCTTATGTGTGGTTACAATCTGTTCGGCCATCTTGATGGTTCTTATCCCTATCCTTCTTCAACTATAAAAGAAAATAGTAGGAGTGTAAAGCTTATAGGAGCACTCTCGACAGATTTCACCTATGTGAGTGTGGAAGTAGGTCGATTCCAATGAGAATTGGGCTTATTCTCAAAAGCACTCCTGAAACCGGGATAGCACATGGTCATAACGTGCTGGCTTCAAAGCTCATGCCAACACCTTTATTATTATGTGTAAGCAGTGATATTTATTTCTCTTAAGCAGTCATAGTTCAAGTCTGAGACAATTACGACTCTACAGTAAAAGTTATTGTTTTACTAAGTGGAGGTTCAATGCAGAGCACACCTTCATTATTCATAGTTGTGTTCCTCCAGCTGATAAGATTTCTTGATTAATATTAAAATGAGTGGGGAATTATTGGTTATTGAGCATATTAATATTATTTCTTATATTAATTTTTCTCATTATTTTTGTGTCTTAATGTTACTTGGTTATCCTCCATTTGGACATTGACTTTGTGGTCATATAATGGTGGCAGAAATGTTCCTTTTAACGTTGGAAACATGGGCAGCATGTTCATCAACCATTAGTTACCTCTCTCTTTGTTTCATTCTTTATTCCTCCATTTTCTTTGTAACCTATGTAACATATGAAACTCCTAAGACCATCACTATTTACCATTCCATTATCTTCCTATTTAGTGCTTGCCTTTATTTGGTTTGTAACACACAATATACAACAAAATATAGAGTGAAAGAGTTAGTCCAAAGAGTGTTCTTATTAGTTGAAGGGAGGTGTTCTTTTTTTAGAGCTTTGGACTCAATTGTTGTCGAGAGTTGTTGAGTTATACTTTGTGGAAGACTGTTGTATCCTGGAGGGGAAAAGTCAAGAAGGACTACAATTGGACCGGTAAAAAACATTTGCTGCAGTGAGCTTAAATCTCCTTAAAGAGAACTAGATGTCTGCGCCTCAGCCTGAAGAGATTTATTTTCTTCATTTTATTTTCAATTGTAATCTTTTAATTCTAATTGCTTGTAATTTTTCACTAACACAATCTGATTGCTTGACTAGCTGAGAGGATGAATACATTAGTTTCTATGTTGAAAGTTACAAATTGACTCATCTTATCAGACAAATATGATTCCAACTTTGTGGGTCCAATTATTTTTTCACTGCTCTATCAGCTAATTAAGTACTGTATATTTACCATAACTGATGAGGTGAGATTATATCTTAAGTTCGTTCGTGATTACATGTCTACCACTATTAATCGTGTAATCAAACACTTTCATAAATTGAACCAAAGGTTGCTTTTGATACTATTGAAACTCTGCACAACTCACTTTTTCTGGCATTATCCTACAATCATCACACTAGGGAGTATGTTGCAGAGACATTAAACTACAGAATCCTATATCTCTTGAGA
The DNA here is from genome assembly GCA_016801875.1 of Solanum sitiens. Lineage (NCBI taxonomy): Eukaryota > Viridiplantae > Streptophyta > Magnoliopsida > Solanales > Solanaceae > Solanum > Solanum sitiens. The sequence goes on along the minus strand of JABWTJ010000204.1, from coordinate 1,778,453 downwards.
AAATGAGGAATAGGGTGAACGTAATTCGAGTGTTTTAGCTAATTTTAAGAATTATTATGCTATGAACTCATGTGTAATGATTAATGTCTCCTAGTAGTATACCATTTAAGATTTAACTTCAATTTATTGGAGAAAAGGACTTATTGTTGATCTCTGCTAGTTCAAGAATTCCCTGTCATAGGGTAGTAGGGCAAGTTAAAGAATATTTTGTTGTTTCTTTATCTCTTCCTGAATTTCTCTTTGATAATTTTAGTTTAAGTAAATTATTTCCTAAAATGTCAAAGAGGTAGCTGAATGTATTTGGACAATATCCTTTTATGATTTTGTGACTGATTTTACTTTTAGTATCTGCTAACTTCATTGTAATTTGGTAGTTTATGTTGGGACTTGTGATAGGTATATTTATATTGAAACTAAAATGGGAAAACATGCAATGCCGGCTATTCACCGTTAGTTAAAATCTTGCTAGTAAATCCATTTTTATAGCATAAAGTGTTTATAGTTAATTTAAAATTTGCTAGTTACTATGTAATAGTTATCCATATTAGAGAAGTTTGAACTATAGTATTGTTGCCAGCAACAACTTCTTGTAAATTGGAAAGCATGTATCCTAAAAGTCAGAGTTGAATTGTCTCATTGGTCTTCCTTTGAGAGCACTTTATATGAGATTAATAGTCTAGCTATATATTGTAATTGAGTGTTAACACAAATCACCAATTCAAATAAGAGTTATCATTAGAAGGGAAAAAATAATATTTTGGAAGTATCTCATCCTTCCAAAAATATCATTTCATTTGGAATATGTTGTTTCTTTTATTCCCTTTTTTGTTTTAATTGCCTAATGTGTAAAGTAGGGTGTAAATATTATAATGATTGATTTGACTAGTTTAATTTTTCTAGGATTCTTCCCTTAAGGTTATCTGAAGTGTAGAAATTGTTTCTAGGAGTGATCGATTTTTTTTTCTTGTTTTAGCTATTCCAAAGGCATACACTTTGACTACTTCATAAAGACTTCAGTTTGCTTAGACCTTGAACCTTCTACAACTTGAGATTTATTTGAACTCTTACCTAGATCTTTAGGTTTACATACGAATTTAATGAAGTTAAGCATGTGAAATAAAAATAGTAAAGGTGTCTTGACAAGCCTAGTGAACCTGTTAGATGGCGATTCCTACCTAAAACTCTATCTTTAACAATGATTGCATGTAGTTTCTCTTTTAATTCATGACATGTTTGATTCTGATGTGACAAATCCTACATTGGTTATCTTGTACTTAATAGTTAGTAGTTTTCATGAATATGTTCATGGAATTTACACGGCTAAGTAGAGTAGATCATTTGTGAGTGTGATGATATATTAAACTTATTAGGGTAAATCTTTCTGTTAAAAATTAGAGATTACTAATATATATTCTCCATTTTTATATTTTAGATATCTGAATTGATTTAGAACAGATGCAGATTCAATTGGAATTAAAAAAAGATAGTGGAAAGCTAGAAGAAAGGTCTTGCGAAATAAAATAGTCCATGAAAAAAAAAAGATACCAAAGATCCAGTCGGTGAAGGGAGATCTTTACAACCAATTTCATCAACAAAGATAATAATGTAGTTGGGAATAACAGATCAAAATTGTCATTTGTTCCAAATAATTTGAACGAGCTCTCAGAAGATAAAGGGAGAGACACAATTACCAAGTTCGGAAGTAATAAAATAGGAGAAAACTTAACACACAATAGGAAGCTCATGAGAGTTCAATTGGCTGTATTCTTAGGCTCGGGGAAAGACAAAATGATATGAACAACACAAGAGAATTACCAAGGAAGATATTATTTTTGTGTATAATATGTTATTTAAATTTTGGCTACAATGATTTGGGACTCTTTAAAGGGAACATGTATTTTAGGACACGACATAACTAAGAGGGAAAATTGTTGATTTGTGCTCAACTAGTTACTAACAAACTGGCTACATCCGTACGCCTACAAAATATTGTACAATAATAAGAAAGTTTGAATGAGACGTTCTTTGATATCTTCCCTACAAACAGGAAGCAAACCTAAGCCAGACATTAAGTCTGGTGTGAAGAAATATTATTGAAATACCTACATTTAATTTTCATGAAATATACCTTACAAATAAAATTTTATGGGTATATGGATCTGGGGACTAGCCATAATGTGAACCGTACATGCGGTGAATCTAGTTAAATTAAAAGTGGAAAGATTTTAAATTTAAAGTTTAATAACAAAAATGACCTTGAAGGACCAGTCTTTACTACAATACTATTTCAATAAACATGTTTATAAGAAGAAAAAAATTGTACATTGCAATTCCTAAAGGAATGAACGAAGATTCAATTGCAATTCTTAGGGTAAAAAAAGATTATTGTTTGACATTTCAACTGTTGATATAGCCTTTTCATTTTACCTTAATTGCTTCATCTTCCAAATTTATTAAAATATATGGATATTTAAGAGAAACAAAAAGAAAATAAAAAACAAACATATCAAGAGCACTTCAAAGAAAAAGAAAGCATACATTCACTTACTTGATATTAATGAATAAGAATTTGTCATTATAATTTCAAGGCATCATAATAATTAAGTGGTACAAAAAATTGTGAATATCTCAATTGTTTGGAATAGTTACAACAGGTTGATGATAGTGCTTGTTTATAAAATATCTTTATTATCTTAAATAGTATTAAGAATAATATTTGAAACCATTTATCATATATTATTACCTTAATAACTCAGCTTATTAATATTATCTTATGGTTTTAATTTGGTAGCTAGTTGTTTGATTTGCTTACTATTGTAATGATTAATTGCCTTTATGACATTAATTATTTAATATCTTAATTTGGGAGTAACAAACATGGAATATTTGATTGACAATTATTATTGATAGTATTTTATAGTATGAATGACATATTGACAGTTAGAAAAGGCTTTTGATGCACACGGCTGAAGAGGTATAAAATTTACCATATATCTATATATCAATATATAGTACTTTGTTGTGTTAAAAAATAGTACGAGACATTACATTAAAATAGTTTCCGTCCTTATTAATTTGCTGGGTTTTCTTAACTAAAATATATTCTTTCTTAAATTTTGACTCCTAATTTTATTACTAGAAGAGCTTGTTAAATCCTTGGCGATACACCTTAACCAGTGAAATATTCTTAAGGTTAGTGTCATAGGCACGCCTCAAGCTACGTGATGTTCGTGATTTCCAATAATATTAGAACAATTAGAAGGATATTTCGGTTAATATGGTTCACAGAAATGAATTACCTGCTTTGTTTACTAATAATACCACAATTGATGCTCAACCATCTCATGGTGTTGTCCCTACTTTGCCTTCGCACAATTTTACCAAATACTTCCCTGATCTTTCAAAAGCGGAAGTTTTTGGTTGACATAATTTTAAGAGGTGACATGAATGAATTTTCTATACTCTTGACATGTATGGAGTGACGTCTGGATAACAGAATCAAAATCGGAGGAGTCTTCTTCTGAGCAACTAAATCATTGGATTTATGCAAATAAGGTATGTAAGCACACAATATTAAATACTCTTTCTAATGAACTGTTCTATGTATATTGTTCTAATAAGGAAGCAAAGGAGATTTGGGAATCGCTACTTGCTAAATATACTGCTAAAGATGCTGCCAAACAAACATTTGTTATTGGTAATTTTTACAAATCAACGAGTTTCACAAACTAGTTGAAGATCTTAAGTTAGAGAAAAATATTTTATCAAAGCAGTTTGTGGCTGGTATATTGATTGAAAAACTACCAGAATCATGAAATGATTACAAAAAAAAATTGAAGCACAAACAAAAGCTATTATCTCTTGAAGCTTTGGTGAAACACGTCATTATTGAGGATTCCAAAAAATTGCAATCATATTTTGCCAAAGCAAAAAAGATCGCTACAAAAGCCAATCTTGTGGAAGACAATTGCAATAAAGATAAGAGGTATGGAAAAGAGCTTGATTATAAACTCATAAACTCAGGGTCAACAATCAAAATTTCAAGATAAAATGTAATTGTTTTGTGTGTGGCAAACCAGGCCACCATGCAGGTCAATGTAAAAACAGAGCTAGGAAAAATGGCAATCCTGCTAAGTCAAGAGTAAATCTGGCTGAAGCAGATGATATCATAGAGACAGTCATTTCTCAACCTAATCTTATGGCCGATGTGAGTGACTGGCTGTTACATTTAGGTGCTACTAGGTACATTTATGCCAATTAAACATCTTACACCAAGTCAATAAAGGAGAAGAAGTTGTGTATCGTGGTGATTCTTCAACCAGTCAAGTACTTGGAAATGGAAACGTTTTACTCAAACTCACATCTAGTAAAACCTTGGCATTCACTAAAGTGTTGCATGTTCCTAGTATCCGAACCAATCTGACTTCTGTGGAATTATTTCAAAAGGTGTGTGTGAAAGTTACATTTGAATCTGGTAAGGTAGTGATAATAAAGAATAATGTGTTTGTGCGTAAAAGGTATTGTAATCATGACTTATTTGTTCTCAATGTTTTAAGTCATGAAAGAAGAAGCTAGTACTTAATTATTTACTTTTGACGTTCTAAATTGGAACTAGTTGAATTGTTTTTGTTTTTGTGTGTTTTGATAGTAAATTTTTCTCCTATGTTAATGTTGTTTTCAAAAGGTTAACGATTCAAAAAATACATATTATTCTTTTAATGATGCAATTTGATTCTATAATTTAATTTTTTTCTTGTGACCACTAGATGAATGATGATATAGTGTTTAATTGAAGTTATATATTTAGCTTATTATGATGAAATACTCATTTGAAAAAATTGGTTAAAGTTTTTATTTAGAAATACTAGTTGGGGGTAACATACTTTATGTGATCTTGTTATTCAAAATTGAATATGTGTTCATCTATTGTGTTGATTATTTAAAATCAGCTAAATATAATGGAGTTAGCTGATAATGATGTTAAGTGGTTAAGTAACCTCAATATGGTGGTTGCATAAGTTTGAGACAATGAGTAATAGAACATTGTTAAGAGATGAAACTATATCCATGAATTGTGTGAAGTCATAAGTGAATTTGGCAAATTCATCTACTCAAAATTTGGGGGGGGGGGGGGGGATAATAAATAAAGCATCAACAAGAATGGGACTATTGTCAAGTTGTATAGAAAACCTGATGGTAATACAACCTATGTGATTGAACATTCCATGAATTAGGTTCATATTGGTAATACCAAATCATCTTTTGATCTTATGCACTATAATTTTTGTCCTGATCTATTATGATGTGCATATAGTACAAATTTTCAAGGAAAGCGAGGTTGAGTTGTGAACTCTCAAATCCATAACCATATCCTTTATAGGTGGTGTATTGCTCTGCAGAATACACTTGATGGGTAGACCTATATGAGTATGGAGTGATTCCATTTCTATGAAACTGTGATGGATTTCTAAAGAATTCATGATTACCAGGACACACTCATGGCCTCTTAGCGCAAAACCGCGATAACGACAAAGATTGGACAACTATAATATTATAGAATAAGACTATGCACTTACAACAAACATTTTGGTTCATAGAAGTTTTAAACTTCACCATTTGTTCCGTATGTTTAATATTATGTTATCTAGGTTTGATTCATAGTCTTCGAGAAACCAGATTAGACGCAATATTCTTTCTTTTGAAAATCCAGCGATAATTATCTTTAATACTTTTAAAATATTATATTGTATCTTTATATTATTTTTTATATATATGGTGTGTTGTTAATAAAATATCTTTATTATCTAAAAAAGTATTAAGAACAATATTTAAAATAATTTATTATATATTAATACATTAATAACTTAGCTTATTAATATTATATTTAGGTTTTAATTTGGTAGCCAGCGGTTTGATTTTCTTACTACGGAAATGGCTAATTGACTTTATGCGATTAATTATTTTATATTTTAATTTGGGAGTTACAAACATGAAATATTTGATTCATAACTATTATTGATAGTATTTTATAGTATTAATGGTATATTGACAGTTACAAAAGGTTTTTGGTGCACAGGGCTGAAGAGGTATGAAATTTACCACATATCTATATAGAAATATATAATATTTTAGTGTGTTAAAAGGATAGTATAAGATATTTAATTTAAATAGTTTTCTTTCTTATCAATTATCCGGGTTTTCATATGTAAAATATATTATTTATTAGATTTTGGCTCCTAATTTTAGTACTAGAATATCTTGTTTAATCTTGGGGGATACATTTTAACCGATGAAATATCCTTAAGGACAGGTCTATTGGCACGCCTTAAGCTACGTGATTTCCAATAATCTTACAACTGTGTGTTGATAGGATAATTGTCATATTTTGTTTTGATTGTGTCGAAGAAGATAATTTTCAAACCCATGGAGTGTATTAGGTACAAATATTTAAGAGTTCATTCTAAATATTCTCTTGAAATGGAACTTTTCTAGATCTTCTCTAATATCTTGCATGAAACGGTATGATGACACAGAAAGATACTAAATATTTGTAACTCTTAATGGATAATAGATGGGCATACAATATATCTATGGAACAGTGAGTTATAGTTTAGCTATTAGTTCTTGACATGTTATTTTTTGTTTGAGTTTTATTCTTGTGATAAATCTTCATTGTATTTATTAGTGAACTAAATTCAGATAGTCAGTTGGCGTAATAATCTAAGGTAGACAACAATGATGGGATATGTTGTTCATAATTGTTTTAGTATTTCTGTATTATTTTGTTACTATATAAATGGTCATATTTTTATAATAAAATCCTAATCATGTGAGTCATCATTAATTAAATAATCATTACATGCATATTTTGTGAAAATATAAATCATTCTAATGAATCTAACAAAAAATTCACGTGCAACACAAGTGCCCAGACTAGTCCATTAAAATGCAAAAACATTGATGTGTCATAAAGGAATTCTTCACTATGACACCAAGGCTTAACTCTTTTTACAAACACTAACCTGAATAGCGAATACCTTGTTTTGCCAGAAAATCAAGAATGGAAACGTTTGAGTTCTCGAAACTGTAAAAACAGAGTAATAAAGAGTGATGAGTTTGAATAACTTGAATTCATAGACAAAATTATATATACAACGATATAGAGAAACCGAACAAAAGAAACTTGAATTTAAATGAGTCTTTTTTATGAGAGAAAATAGTGAAAAGAGAGGGAAAATAAAAAAAGTTATGTAATGTTTGTGCCATAAGACAGATAGTAGAAGATATCAATCACAATCTTCAAGAAAAGTAATAAAATCTACCACATACTGACGCAAGGGAAACAACTAGTAGCAAACGTAGCAAACATTACTATTGACAATGGAAACTACATATTTTTGGATTTAAACAACATGGATACAACAACAAGAAGGATTATAAACAGTAACATACTAAATTGCTCATATTTGAGAGTATCACAAACTAGTAGATACTAGGGATGGGAAGGCCACAACATCATAAGTTTTTCACATAGACATCATTTACAAAACATCACGAGTCTAACAAAATGTGAAGGAGTCTTCATCACTAGTTTCAAGAGGTGGACTGAAGGTACTCATGCATTATGATCAATCACCATCTACAGAAATATGGGAATTAGATGTGAGAAAAGGAAGAAGAAAAGAACAAAGGTGAGCAAGAACCTGGACGTGAGGTATCCTTTCGAAAGACAAGATACAAAAAGCAACACACAAGAGGAAAGACCCACCATATAATAGAAGGTATCTGCAAAGACGAAGAGAGGCATTTTAAGCAAGAATAAAAAACATACAGAATTAAACAGGATGAACTATACTGGTTCTTGTTATATGAAGACAGAAAGACACAAACACATGGTCATGAATGTTGAGGATCCATAAATTGAGGAGGTGAAACTTCTTTTTGATCCAAAGTAAGAGACTTTTTTAGGTGTGGGGGTGGATTTAGGTTGAAAGAGAGAGGTGGATTATGAAATGGGGAACCCTAGCATTAAGGAAATCTTATTGGCAGTATGTCGCAGGCCATCCAGATGGGCTACCATTTATTTATTTTGTTTATTGATTGATATGGGCACTAGGCCCATATGAGTATTGTAATTGTTTTAGATTCATTTTAATGAAAGACCAAAAGTTGTTCTAAAAAAGTGTGCATTAAGTGAAATAATTAGAATCTTCCCACTAACCAAGATGATACAAAGTATGAAGATTATATCATCAATTTCTGTAAAATAAATTTACACTCAAAATTTTTAAATTTGAAATTTGAAATTTTTATTTAATATATTGAATTAGAAATAATAGTATGTGTATATTCTTTTATTTTATAAGAATTAACATGCATAGGTACTCTAGGAAAAAGCTATTATTTTTTTTTTTGCTTTAATTTAATTTGTCTATAAATTCTTGAAATTGTTGTGCCTACTTTAGCTCTGCCGGTTAGTTTTAATTATATACTTTAGCTATAGTTTTATTACTTTGAAAGTTGGTGTTCTTTTTAATTCATATACTTTAGTTATAGCTTTATTACTTTGAAAGTTGGTGTTCTTGGTGTAAATTTTGTAATTACTTTGAGTAAAAATAATAATTGTCGATGAACTATAATAATTTAATTATGGACATCTTAATAGGCCTCATACATTAACAATGAAGTTATTTTGAAAAACAATGAAATTATTCTGAAAAAAAGGCTCTGCTCAGATTAGTTACAAGGGGTTTTCAAATTTTTGCAGAACCCATTATAAAGGTAATTGAGTTAATATAGAGAATCGTAGACCATGTATCAATTTTACTTGACAATGTCTTCATAGTCAAGTTCGTCACAAATCTTCAAGCAATTGGGTCAAAAGTTTCATCATAGTCTATCTCTTTCTAATGGTTGTATCCTTGAAGTACTAAAATGGTTTTCCTCCTTGTGATATGGCCTTGGTCATCAAGCTTGTTTCCATACACCTACCTAGTTCCTATTAAAGTTCTGTTATAATTTGATGTTTGGAGACAAGGTTCCACATTTCACTTTGCTCAAACTAATTTAACCATCTAGCAATGCCACCTTGATATCTTTTGGCTCTATGTGTGAAGGATATGTAGGGAAGGCGCATATATTCATTATATTGGATCTAGTATGTATTCCTACATCAATCGGTGTTAGGATGTTCTTAACCGGATGTGAGATTTTATATTTACAGTTGCTTCATTGGACATTCTTGTAACATCCCAAAATATTTTAAAATATATGCCAGCCATTCATTATGTGGGAATAAGATTTCACCGAGTGTTTCTACTTTTTCTTACATGTTAAAGTCACTAAAATTCCTTAGCATAAAATTGAGTTGAAAATTTTCCTTCCAATTGACTTTCACTATAAGTGTTTTCTTGGTCAACTTTTAATGGCGATATCACTTAGAATATAAAGATCCACGTGACCCATTACCTATTTAACTAAAGGTATTTGAATCTTTTTTCCAACGCCACAAATTTCGCGTCGATAAGAGTTTTGAGTAAAACGTTATAACTATTTTAGTAATTTGATACAGTGCATTGGCGAATTAGCCGACGGAAAAATATTTAAAAAGGGTTGTTATTTTCTTTTTACTTCATAGAAAACCCTAAACGAGTTTCTTGACTAATTAAAGGCTCAAAAAATCAGATTTTCATCTCTTAATCCCCCATTCTCTCCTCTGTCAAAACCCTAAGGAAAAATTAACGTAGAAGACTCTATTCGAGATTCTATCAATCATTTTCAAGATTCTTCTTCAAGGTCCTTTTTTCTCAAAAAATTTCATTCCTTCCAAGTCAGATTCCTCCATACAATTATGAATCACTAATGAAAATTCTAATTCTTCGTCATTGAGATTTCAAGAAACTAATTCAAGAATCTCAAGAAAGGGTTTCTTGATTGTTCTCCTTATAGCTAGGGTTTCAAGGCTTCTATTCATGTTTTTTCAAGATTCTTTACGAATCTTGTTCTTTAGTTATTTATGGCTATCATAGTGTTGGAATAGTTCCTCCTCACGCCCTACATCTACTTTAAATCTAAAAGAAGAGGAATGTAGAATTCTATCCCTACATGTAAGTATTCTTGAGATGAGTTGGTTTTGAGTTCTTGATTCTTTTGAAATTTTATTCCTATTTATTGAATTGATTTATGTTATGCATTAAGATTCTTGAGTTGATTCGTTCATGTCTATATTTCAAAAGGAACCCTACAGATTTAGTATTCTTGAGATGGGTAGTATTGTTGAGTTCCAAGTTTTGAGTTCTTGAGTTCTTGCATTTCGAGTACTGAGTTTCCATATAGTTGTTAAGACCTTTGAGTTGAGTCGTTCATGTCCATAATTCTGCATGAACCCGATAAATTGAGCTAAAAATTCTGAGAAACCTTTTAAAGCCAACATTTGAGTTTTAAATTGAGTTTTTGAGAAAGTAAAGATGAGTTTTGAGAAAGACATTTTAAAATATACAGTATACTATGCCATCAATATTCGAGAAGTAAGGTATCTAGATATACCATCAATGTTTATGCAATTTTTCATATAAATCGTGCATTTGAGCTTGAGCGAGATGCATTCCGAGACTTGTTTCTCTAAACCGTGTTTAAGCTGAGGTCCTTATGAGGAAGTGTGTTTTAGAGCATGGATAGTATTTTCACCCAAAAAGATTGTGTGAGTTATGAGACTATGAGATGAATACCAGGGGCTATGTTTTCCATGCATCCCAAATCTCATCACGCTTTTCATGGTTGACAGACAGATAAAGACTTTATCACCTAAAAAACCTTTAAAGGTCGCCACCTATGGCCAACATAACTCATCTGCCTACTATAAGCTATCTGAAGTCTATCTTGAATCACTGTTGCATGGTCTAAATCCTCGTGAGGACAGAAACAAACTAACTAGAGAGAGACACCTACCATATAAGGCTTCTAATTGGGCTATCTAAATGCTAGAATGATAGTTGTTTTTGTATACAAACTCTGCCAAAGGTAAGAAGTTGTACCAATAAACTTCAATCTCAAAAGAACAAGTCCCAAACATATCTTCAAGAAATTTGAGCCTACATCCAAGGTATTATCTAGAATCATGGGCCTCAAGAGTATTAGCCGTACAAAACTCCCAACTCACTATAAAGAAAATACGTAATGAAAATCTCAAAACTCCTTCTACATCCAAGGTAATTATCAAATATCACTCGCTAACACATGCTCTTGAAGTCCTACCAAATCCACATCCTGAAACTGACGACTGCGGATCTAATCAAGTAGATAGGGTTGAACGCCCACATGCTAAAACACGCCTAGAATTTTAGACATCCAACTGAACCATTTGATTAATTAAGGATTGAGTGTACAAAATCTAAAGGTTGATCCACCATAGATATGAAGTCTAGACTACATTTACTTAATTTCTTCCGACTCAAGACATTTGCTACTACATTTAACTTACAAAGATGGTAGATAATAGAGAGTTCATACTCCTTTAGAAGCGTCGATTTAAGCTCCCTGTAAATTATGATGTATTGAAGACTCATGTGATCGGTGTAGATCAAATAACAAACATCATAGATGTAGCGCCTCCAAATCTCTAGCGCAAAACTATCTCCGCTAACTCAACGTCGTTAGTGTGGTAGTTGCACTCATGTATCCTAGTTGTCACAGAACATAGGCAATAAGTCATCCTCGTTGCATCAATACACATCCCAAGCCAATGTTTGATGCATCAAAATAGACCATAAAACCCTCACCATCAACTTGAGGAGTCAATATAGAAGCAATAGTTAACACCTCATTAAGCTTCACAAAGCTCTACTCACACTCCTCAAAACCACTCAAAAGAATATCAAGGAGAGTTATATAGGTCAAAGGTGCTACAATTATTGATAATCCTTCGATAAACCATTTGTAGTAGCTTGCTTATTCGACTAAGCTTCGAATCTTAGTAACTCACATTGGCCTAGCCCAATCATAAATAGTTTCAATCTTCTCTACATATACCATGATGCCATCTTCGGATAACACGTTCCCTAAAAATCCATCAGACAGAAGTCACTTACAGTTTGAGAACTTGGCATAAACCCACTGATCTCTTAAAGTTAGGAGAACGATCCCATAATCCTGCTCATGACCACTCATGCTCTATGATTATACTAGGATGTCATCCATGAACACAATGACTAATAAATCAAGATACCGTCTAAACACCTGCGCCATCAAGTCCATGACGCTGGCAGGGCATGAGTCATCCTAAATACAATACCAGGAAATCATAGTTGTTATATCGAGTATCAAATGCAATCTTAGGGATGTCAGCTTCCCTATTTCTCAATTGATGGTAAATTGACCTTAGATCAATCTTCGAGAACACTGTGGCACCCTGATGCTAGTCAAATAGAACATTAATCCTAGGCATGAGGTAATGGTTATTTACCATCACCTTATTCAAGTACTTATAATTAATATACATGTGTATCTTCAATCCTTCTTCTTTAGAAACAGGACGGAGCGTCCCAACGCCATGGTGTAGGCTTGATGAATGATTTATCCAAGAAATCTTGAATATGAACACTTATTATTTCTAAATTTCATCTCTACTCCACTGGGAGAACAATTAATACTAATTAGCTAACCCAAGAACTACACATTTAAAGATACGGAAGAACGTTTAAATGCAAGTATCAAATAGAGTTTCCATAAACTCCAAAAGTTTAACAATCATTACTAAAACATTGCATAACTATTCCCTAGAACCTGAAAGTCAATGTACCAAATCACTAAGGTTTAAAAAGTTTAAAGGGAATAGGTAAAACCCAATTAAACATACAAATATCTAACTAGAAAGTGTGAGTCCGAAAGAGTGGACTAATACATAATAAACTCATGGCAGCCTGGAAGGACTGACTCACCCTTGAATTAGATTGATCACAGATTTCCTAGATGAGGTATGTCAGTAGCCGCTTGCAGATGCCCAGTACTCTTGAAGAAAGATAAAGTATAGTATCAATACACAACCACAATGTACATAGGTAGGATCGCACGACTATTCAAGAAAGCACAACATATACAAGAAGTTACAACATAGTAAACATGACATGTTCAGAAAAGATATTCACATTGGTAATCATTTCAAGAGCAATTTAAAATTCCACATTCACAATACAAGTAGATATAACAATTCAATTTTCCTCTCATGGAACCCATAAAAAAATTATCAGTGTAAGGAAACGTGGTACCCAATCCCAATTAGTGTGTCGGATGTGACACTCAATCCAATATATGCACCAGAAGATGGAACCCGATCGAATATATGTGTTGAAACGTGTAACTCGATCCCAATTGGTGTATGGGAACGTGAATCTCGGTTCATTCATCATACCACAATCACAATGTACATTCTTAAAATCATACAATCAAGTGTTGAGTCATGTCATAAGATCTTTCATTCATACTGATTTACATTAGGTTTGATCAATAGTGCTACATTCACATATACACATGCATTATAATGAAGCAAATACCAACATACATCAGACAAACACGAAAGCAGACCATCAACTACCTCGAACCAAAGCTTGAATCCCCTAAGGCACTTGAATCTTCCCTTTATGGATTTTTCTACTTGTTCTAGGTCTACAAACAATTAATATACGCAAATATCTATAATAAAAGTTCTAACCATACGAATTATAACAAACCCAATAAACCAAGACCTAACCCACGATCCTAGGTGAAAATAGAGCTTTCTCCCACAATCGAATTTAGTCCACCCCCAAATAATAAATAACAAAGAATCTAAGTTCTACGGATAGAAAAATAAATTATGGGAGTAAAATCCTTACTTTTAGCACCAAATTTTGCGAAACACTTTTAAGAAATTGCATGGTGTCGTTTCTTATCTCTCAAAAATATAACGTGTAGAAAAATAATGTTTTTGGGGTTTAATTTCGACTTAAATCGTGAATGTCCTACTATGGAGGCTCCCATCCTGCCACAACAACCTCGTTCTGGTGGAAATAATCCCTCTCTAGTGTCTTTCACAGAAACAGAGAGCTAAATTTTGAGTTCCAAGCCCCCATTTCACAAGACACCCAACCCATGACGCAGAGAAACTACCCGTTCACGCTAAGATCAGTTTTGGGAGTTCTACTCGCCTGAATTCAATCATATAAAGTCGTACGGGTTCTTTACGTCTTTTTTATCTACTGATTTGATCAAATTTATCATTAGACCTCTCATTTGTTACCAGATTTCTCTAGGCCTTATTGACTTTTAAAGTTACTATGAAAAAATTTTCTCACCCAAATTATTTCCCCTATGGATCTTCTATAACGATGGGAACAAGGAATTACAATAAATAAATATTACCCATCAATCATCCCCGAGTGAAAACTTAGGAAAAATAGGTTAAACTAAGAGTGGAGTAGTACCTGAATCGTTGAAAAACTGGGATACTTATTTTACGTGTACTTCTCGGTTTCCCAAGTGGCTTCTTCAACTGTACGATGCATCCATTAAAATTCCACGGACATAATCTCTTTAGTCCTCATCATCCAGACATCACGATCAAGAATTATGATCGGATCTTTCTCATACTGGAGGTCCTTGTCTAATAACACTAAGTCTCATTTGATGATGTAATCCCTGTCATCCTGATATCTCTTCAACATGGAAACATAAAATATTGGATGAACTCCCGATAGGATAGGTTGTAAAGATAATCTATACGGACTGGCCCTAAAAAGTCAAGAATCCCAAATGGACAAATCTATCGAGGACTAAGCTTGCCCTTATTTCCAAATCTCATCATCCTTTCATGGGTGATACTTTAAGAAGAACTTTCTCACCAGTCTGAAATGCCATTGATCTTACCTTACGGTATGCATATTTTTTCTATCTACTCTTGGCTGCTAAAAGCTTAACTTGGATACTTCCTACCTAATCATGAGCATCCTTCACTAAATTAATGTAACATCTTGAAACTAGAAAGAACTAGAAAGGAGTTTAAAATATGGAAATATTTACTTTTGGAATGTATAAGGACATCTGGTAATTTTAAGCAAGTTAAAAGTAAGTTTTTGGTCAACAGAAAACGGCCATAACTCCTAACTCAAGTTGACTTAGAAGAAGTTCCAGATATGGTTGGAAAACCCATAGAATAATCTTTCGAATATCGCCAAGTTTGCGCAATTCCGAGCTTGTATGAGTGAGTTATAACCTTTGGAAATTGGACTGTTGGAATAAGAAAAGTCTGAAAACAGGATTTTAGAAGGGTAGTTTTATCTTTTCCTTACCCAACTTATTTAATTCGTTATTAGGAGTTTAATTGGGCTAAAGTTATATTTTATTCAGTTTACAAATGTGAATTTCACGCTATGGCTTGGAGAGAAGACAAAAGAGGAGAAAAAGAAAAAAAGTTCAGGAGTCGTCAAGAACGTTCAAGAATCACATATGGATTTAGTTAAGGGGTGATTTCTACGAGGTATGTGAGCTTCCATAGTGTTGGTTTATTCAATCATGCGCCAATCAATATTTATTCAGCGTAATTTCATTCTTGCAATTTAAGGATTTAATTTCATGATGAGTTCTTCATAAGTGTTCTTGAAGTTTCATTAAGTTTTGATGTAAGATTCTACTTGGTTCAACTTTAAACGACCCTATCTCTTAGAATATAAAGAGCTACATGATCAATCACCTATCCAATTATAGGTAATTGAATCTGATTTCCAACGCCACCAGTTTTGCGTCAATTGATATATGAGTAAAACATTATGACTATTTTACTAACCTCTACAATTTTGTTACGAATTAGCCGTCGGGAAAACATGAAAAAGGTTTGTTTTTGTTTTTTTATATCGAAGAAAACCCTAAACGAATTTCTTGACTAATAAAAGGTTGAAAACAATATCATATTTTCATCTGTACTAATGAAAATCATAAATTCTTGGCCATAAAGATTTCAAGAAACTAATTCAAGAACCTCAAGAAAAAGTTTCTTGATCATTTACCTTCAATCTAGGGTTTCAAGATTTCTATTCAAGTGGTTAGCAAGGATTCTTCAAGAGCCTTCTTCTTTCTCTCTTATATAATTTCTAAACATCATGAGATCTTTTTTTAATCACAAATCATGATCCCTGAATCCATAATTTAATTCAACGAAAGTCAAGAAGTAAAAAGTCAAGAAGTCAAGATAAGTTCTTAAAGTTTTTTAAAAGCCTTTTACAAACGTTTAAACTTTGTTAAAAGACTTGAGTTTTGAGATCAATAAAGTGTAAAGTTAAAGTTTAGTTCTTCAAAAGTATATGGGTACTATGAATTCCCAAAGAGTTTAAAATACTTTCACATTTGAACAAGTAAGAAAACTTTTATTTCAAAAAGAGCCTTTGAGCTAGTCTTTCGGTAAAGAGCCTTTGCGCTAGTTTTTCAGTAAAGAGCCTTTGAACTAGTTTTCAGTTAAAGAGTATATGCTTTCACAATTAAGCAAGAGAGGAAACTGATATTCCAAAGAGCCTTCGGGCTAGTTTTCAGAAGAGAGTAATAACTTTCTAAATGAAGCAAGTAGGGAAATTGAGATTTCCAAGATAGGCTTTGATCTATGTTTTTTAGCACTAATCTCAAATCACAAGAAAAATATATTTTAAAAACATAAGAGCCAGTATATTTTGGGAGTAATATTGAGCACCGTATCGGGGATGAGCATGAGTTCAGATAACTCACGTCTCCATAAAATCATGTAGCCACCATGGGTAGAAAAGGGTCATACTTTTTAGATGAATCCTTTTCATAGTAGACTATTCGATCCATTAGGCAGTGCAGGTCCTATAACTTGGGCAAGGCATAGGATGCACTTGCAGCGTGAGCTAGATCAATTTATAATCACAATAACTCTTATGTGACAGTTATCGGTTAGAGAAACTCCCACGTCAGTATATTGTATTATTATATATATCAGAGATATTTGTATTTTTATATACATTACAAAGTTCATATTGTATCTTTGTATACATACAAATTTATATTTGTATTTCTAAATACACAGAGTTGAAAATCATGTTTTATAGATTTTCTTTATAGGGCATTTATTCACACAGCTATATATTGAAATCAGTTGAGTTCAGTTGAGTTAAGTAAAGCCAAGGTAAGTGTTTCTTTCAGATTCTTTTCAAGCCTATGTTATGTTTAGCATCAAACTCGCATACTCGTACTTTCAATGTACTGATGCCTTTTGGACTGCATCATCTTATGATGCAGATGCAGGTAACTAGGATTAGCAAACAACACATCATTGATCTAGTGAAAACTTTAGAGTAAGTTGGTGAGCCTCCTTGCATTTCAAAGGACTCTTTTTTATTTCTTTCACTTATTATATTATTTCATTAGTATGTTGTGGGGTTTTTCCCGACATCCATCAGAGTTTTTTAGAGGTTTCATAGATAGTCAGTCAGATGTTAGTTCATTTGTCATTATCTTGTTATTGGCTTATCTTTAGATTTGAGTTGCCACTTTGGCTACGTTAAATGTTTTGTTAAAAACATTATGAGTTAGTTGAGAAAGTTAATTTATTTAGAATTTGAATTCTTTTCTTTATGCTTAAAGTCTTCCGCAGAGTAAATATTCAAGGCGAAGGGTTCGCTTGGGGATAGAATTGTTCTCGAGTGCTAGCCACACCTAAGGTGTAGGCTTGGGGAGTGACAAAGTTGGTATCAGATCATAGAGTTCAATAGTCGTAGGGAGTTTATAATGTCCTGTCTCTTGAATCCTAGTTATCTGTGTGAAACCTGCCACATCTATAATTATGAGATTACTACATCTAGGAATTTCTTCACTTCTTTCACCCTATTTTCGTGTGTTAGAGTTTATCTATAAAAAGTTTCCTTATAACTCACTCTTACTCATAACCGATTATGAGCTGAGCTTTGTTTGAGGAGGGCATTTTGGGGAGTTTTGTTTCCCCGTGAGCTAAGAGAATCAAATATATTTTTGTTGACATGAGGAGTAGAACGATCTTGTTTGTTGTTGGTTTGAGTCGTTTGTCAATTAAGGAAAGTAGGGCAACTATGCTAATAGGGGACATGGGCACAACAAGGCTGATGATCCATGTGCAACAAGTTGAGGAGGACAAGGTGAAGGAAAAAGAAGAGATTAAGAATAAGAAGGCTAAGACATAAGGGAATTACTCTAGACAACAAAAATGTAATGCGGTGTTATCTTCTTTCTAAAAGAAGTAGAAAGACCCGCTTAAACTTCTACTAGTGCACCTACACAAAGGAACCAATGTGTGTATGATACTCAAGATTCTCAGAACATTAGATCTAGGCATACGTATTCGCAAGGTGGTAAGGAACAAGGGGGTACTTATACTCGTGCATGTTCCAAGTGTTTTAGGAGACACTCAAGGGTGTGTCGTGATGTCTTCACTAATTGCTTAAAGAGTTGCCAGAATGATCATTTTATAGGAAAATATCTTAAGTACAAGTAGAGAAATGATAAAGACGACAATAAAGCCCAATTTTCTTTAGTTTCTTCTTCAGTTAGAGTAACATCTGGATAAATGACTTCAACGGAAGAGGGAGAATGAAATTGTCTTTATGCTATCACTAGTCACCGAGAGCAAGCATTTGCCAGCTATTGTCACTGGTATGATCCATGTCTTCAATTTTGATGTTTTTCCAGAGCAACATCTTGGTCATTTTAGTGTTTTTTTACACCTTTTGAGAATTTTATTCTAGTAGAGAGAGTCTATTGTGATTGTACCATTTCCAGTCAACCACAAGATTATCATGGATGACTTAGTTTTGTTCGACATAGTATAGTTTGATGTCATTTTAGGTATGAACTGATTTCATGCTTATTATGAATCCATAGATTTCGACACTCGAGTAGTCAAGTTCCAATTTTCTAGTGAAGCAATTATATAGTGGGAAAGCAGTCCAGTAGTGCTTATGGGTCAATCTATTTCATACCTTAAGGAAACAAAGTTTTTCCAAGGGTTGTGTCTATCACTTAGTCTGAGCTAATGACTCAAGTGTTGAGATACCTCCTATTCAATCAGTTCTAGTAGTAAAAGAGTTTCCATAAGTCATTCCAGATGATCTTCCTGGAGTCCCTCCCAAGAGAGATAGACTTTAGTATAGGTCTTCTTCCACATACTCATCCAATATCTATTCCACCATATAGAATAGAACCAGTAGAGTTGAAGGAATTGAAAGAGCATTTGAAAGATCTACTAGAAGAAGGCTTTATTCGACCAAGTGTCTCATCTTGGGGCGCTCCGGTCTTGTTTGTGAGAAAGAAAGATGGTTCCCTTAGGATGTGTATAGATTACCACCAATTGAACAAGGTGACCATCAAGAATAAATATCCTCTTCCAAGGATTGATGGTCTTTTCTATTATCTTTAGGGTGCTTGTTGTTTCTCGAAAATTGACCTCAGATAAGGCTACCATCAGTTGAAATTTAGGGAATGTGACATTCCAAAGACAGCTTTCAGATATAAGCATTATGAGTTCTTGTTCATGTCCTTTGGGTTGACCAATGCCCTGCAACATTCGTGGATCATATGAATAGAGTCTTAAAACCTTGTTTATATATGTTGTTTATCGTCTTCATTGATGATATACTAATCTATTCTAAGAATGAAGAATATCATGCTAGTCACCTCAAGATAGTCCTTCAGACTTTGAGAGATAAGAAGTTGTATGCTTAATTCTCAAAATACGAGTTTAGGCTTAAATATGTGCATTCTTGGGCCACATAGTTTCCAATGATGGAATTAGAGTTGATAACGAGAAGATAGAAGCAGTTCAGAGTTGTCCTAGAATCACGTATCCAATTGATATTAGGAGTTTCTTGGGTTTGGCTGGATACTATAGAAGGTTTATTGAGGGGTTTTCATCTATTTCATCTGCTTTGACCAAGTTGACTCAGAAAACAGTTAAGTTTCACTGGTCTGAAGCTTATGAGAAGAGCTTTCAGGAAATAAAGAAGTAGTTGACTACTGCCTAAGTTTTGACTTTACCAGATGGTACTCAAGGTTTTGTGGTGTATTGTGATGAATCTAGAGTCGGTTTGGGGCGTGTGTTAATGCAGAATGACAAGGTTATAACTAGAGACGTCAAAATGGGTTTGGCCCGCGAGGCCAGCCCAACCCAACCTTTGAAATAAGTGGGGTTGGGCTTCATTTTTTAGCCCTATTTAGGAACTTGGCTTTTTAGCCCACCCCATTTGGCCCGTTGGCCTACCCTACAAGCATCATAGGCCAACCCGTGGGCTATTGATTTATAAAAATATATTCGTATATATTTTTAATACTGTTTTATTTGTCAAGATTTTATCAATAAATATTTTAAAAATAAAAATCAACTCTTTTGTAATATCATCTTGTATGGTGAATTGTAGATAAAGATGAACTTCATAATCGAACAATATCATATATTGATTCAAATGTGATCGATGGTAGAAGATGAAGATGAAGGGAAGCGGAGTCATAAAACTTTAATCAATGGGTCATGTAATATTTAGTAATTTAGATTTGTTGAGTATTTGGGCTACCTTGTGTTGCTAAAAATCATATAAATTAGCTAGTTTTTTTTGGGAGAAATGGTTGAATGATTAACATTTATCCGCTAAATCTTACGTTGACTATTATGTATTTTTGTAAGTATTCACCGAAGTATGTGATTCATAAATGTATTTTTGTAAGTATTCACTGAAGTGTGTAATTTATAAATGAATTTTTGTATGAATTGTTGTCATGTTTATAGACGTCAACGTTCGATACTTTTTCTACGAGAGTAATATTATTTATTTTATGGTTAAAGGGCCAACCGGTCCCAACCTGTGACCCGCTTAGGGATGCTATTTTATAGGCTCTTTAATTAAATGGGTCAGCCCGCCCCAACCCGTTTAACTCTCTAGCCCTTTAGGATTGGGTTGGGCCATCCCATTTTGACAGCTCTAGTTATAGCTTTTGCCTCCGGACAGTTTAAAGTTCAGGAGAAGAATTACACAACCCATGACTTAGAGTTTCCTGCTATAGTTTTCACCTTGAAGATATGGCATCACTATCTGTATATTGTTCATGTTGAATGTCTTTACTGATCACAAGAGCCTACAATATGTGTTCACTAAGAGATAGCTTAATCTCATACAAAAAAGGTAGTTAAAATTGCTCAAGGATTATGATATGAGCATTCTTTACCACCCAAGCAAGACTAATGTGGTTTCTGATGCATTAAATAGGTTTTCTATGGGTAGTACCACCTATCTTCAAGAAGAGAAGAATGAACTAGCAAAAGATGTGCATAGACTTGCACACTTAGGAGTCCAACTCATGGATTCAAAAGAAGGAGAAATAGTGGTGACAAATGGGTCTGGATCGCCGTTAGTGTCATAGGTGAAAGAAATGGAAGACCAAGATCCCATATTTCTTGAACTGAAGGCTAATGGTCATAAGCAAAGAGTCTTAACTTTTGAACAAAAGAGAGATGGTGTATTTAGTTATCAAGGTAGATTGTGTTACCTGTGCTAGATGGACTTCAAGAAAGGATCATCGAGGAAGCTCATAACTCTAGACATTCCATTCATCCTGATTCCACAAAGATGTACCGTTATTTGGGAGAAGTATATTGGTGGAATGGTATGAAGAAGGGCATTGCTGCCAAGTGCCCGAAATGAAAACAAGTTAAGTAGAGCACCAAAGGCCTGGAGGTTTGGCTCAGAATATAGAACATCTGGTGTGGAAGTGGGAGATGATTAATATGGATTTATCACAGGTTTACCAGATTCGCAAGCAACATGATTCTATCTGGGTGATTATCTATAGAATTACAAAATCTTCCCACTTCTTACTGGTAACGACTACTTATTCGGCATAGGATTATGCTAAGTTGTACATTCAAGAGGTGGAAAGACTCCATGGAGTTTTGGTCTCCATTATTTTAGATAGAGGTCCACAATTTACTGCACAGTTCTGGAAATCTTTTCAGAATGGTTTGGGTTCAAAGGTGAACTTAAGTACTGTCTTTCATCCCCAGACTAACAGACAAGCGGAGCATACTATTCAGAATCTAGAGGATATGTTGAGGAAATACGTGATGGATTTCAAAGGGAATTGGGATGATTACCTACCTCTCATTGAGTTTGCTTAAAACAACAGTTACCACTCTAGCATCCAAATTGCTCCTTATCAAGCACATTATAGGAGAAAATGTAGATCACATATAGTATGGTTTGATGATGGAGAAACAAGTTTGATAGGAACATTTTTGTTCACTAAGCTATGGAGAAGGTGAAGGTGATTACTGAGAGATTGAAAATGACACAAAGTCGTCAAAAACCCTACACTGATGTTAGGAGGAGGCCGTTAGAGTTCGAAGTAGATGAGTGAGTATATTTATAAGTTTCACCCATGAAAGGGGTTATGAGGTTTAATAAGAAGTGGAAGCTCAATCCGCGGTATATTGGACCTTATCGCATAGCAAAGAGGATTGACAATGTAGCTTATGAGTTAGAGCTACCCCAAGAGTTAGCAGCAGTTCATCCGGTGTTTTAAATCTCTATGTTCAAGAAGTGCATCAGTGATCCATCTTTGATCATACCAAGTGAAAATATTGAGATCAAGGATAGTCTATCTTATTAAGAGATTCTGGTTGAAATTTTAGATCGCAAAGTTCACAAGTTGAGAACAAAAGAAGTAGGATTAGTCAAGGTCCTTTCGAGGAACCAATTTATTGAAGAAGCTACATGGGAATCTGAAGAGGACATGAAGAAGAGATATCCACATCTCTTTGAATCCAGAGAAAATGCAGATCAAGGTACTAATTTTCTTCTTAGTACTCTTTAAGTTATGAGTAAACATGTTATTGTTTTATTTCCTTTTTGGGTGTTTGAATTTAATGTTACTACCGTTAGATAAGTAATAATAACCTCATTCGAGTACAAATGTCCCCAAGCGGGATATATTGTAACATCTCGCACCTAGAGAAAACTAGAAAGGAGTTTAATATCTGGATTTTTTTTTTTGAAAGTATAAGGAAATCTGGAAACTTTAAGCAAGTTAAAAGTGAGTTTTTGATCAAATTCAAATGGAAATAACTCCTAGATATAGATGAGTTAGGAGTAGTTCCAAAAATGGTTGGAAGTACCTTACAATAATCTTTCAAACGCCGCTAAGTTTGCGTGATTCCGAGTTTGTTTGAGTGAATTATGACCTTTGGAAGTTGGTCTGATGGAATAAGAAAAGTCTGAGAACCAGGATTTTAGAAGGGTAGTTTAGTTTTTTCCTTACCCAACTACATTAATTCTTTTAGGAGTTTAATTGGGATAAACTCATAATTTAGTGAGTTTACAAAAGTAAATTTCACGCTAGGGCTTGGAGAGAAGAGAAAAGAGGAGAAATGGGAACAAAGTTCACGATTCGTCAAAGAACGTTCAAGAATCGCTTGTGGATTTCGTCAAGGGGTAATCCCTACGAGGTATGTGAGCTTCAGTGTTGGGTTCATTCACCCATGTTACAATTATGATTTATTCAGCGTAATTTTGTTCTTGAAATGTAAGGATTTAAGTTCTTGATGAGTTCTTGATAAGTGTTCTTCAAGTTTCATTAAGTTTTGATGTAAGATTCTACTTGGTTGAATTTTAAATGATCATATCTATTATAATATAAACAGTAACATGATCCACAACCTATTCTAGTAAAGGTAAATTGAATCAACTTTCCAACACCACCAATTTCGCATAAGTCCGATTTTTGAGTAAAAAGTTATGACTATTTTAGTAACCTATACAAGGCTGTTACGAATTAGCCCACAGGAAAACAAATAAAAAAGTCGTTTTTGTTTTTTTTTCCCTCCAAGAAAACCATAAACGAATTTCTTGACGAATAAAAGGTTAAAAAAAAATTAGATTTTCATCTTTACTAATGAAAATCATAAATTATTGGCCATAGAGATCTGAAGAAACTAATTCAAGAATCTCAAGAAACGTTTTCTTGATCATTTACCTGCAAACTAGGGTTTCAAAGTTTCTATTCAAGTTCTTATCCAAGATTCTTCAAGAACCTTGTTATTTATATCTAAAATCATTCCTAAACATCATGAGATCTTTTTTTAATCACAAATCATGATACTTGAATCCGTAATTTAATTCAATGAAAGTCAAAAGTCAAGTAAAGAAAAATTCTGAAAGTTTTTCTAAAGTCTTTTACAAACGTTTTAACTTTTTTATAAGACTTGATTTTTGAGATCAGTAAAGAGTAAAGTTAAAGTTAAGTTCTTCAAAACAATATGGGTACTATGTATTCCCAAAGATTTTAAAATGATTTCACATTTAAAAAAGTAAGGAAACTTTGATTTCCAAAAGAGCCTATGAGCTAGTTTATTAGTAAAGAGCCTTTGAGCTAGTTTTTCGGTAAACAACCTTTGGGCTAGTTTTTTTTTAGTAAAGAGCCTTTTGAGGTAGTTTTGAGTGAAATAGTAAATGCTTTCACAATCAAGCAAGAGTGGAAAGTAAGATTTCCAAAGAGCCTTCGCGCTAGTTTTCACAAAAGAGTAATAACTTTCTAAATGAAGCAAGTAGGGAAACTTAGATTTCCAAGATAGCCTTTGATTTAAGTTTTTAGCAATAATCTCATATCACAGAAGAGGTATGTTTTAAAAACATAAGATCCAATATATTGTGGGAGTATTATTGAGCATCGAATCGGGGACGACCATTAGTTCAGATAACTCACGTCTCCATAAAACCATGTAGCCACCATAGGTAAAAAAGGGTCATAGTTTTTAGATGATTCATTTTCAAAGTAGAATGTTAGATCCATTAGGCAGTTCATGTCCTATACCTTTGTCCGGGTATAGGATGCACTGACAGTGTGAGGTATATCAATGAATCATCACTATAGCTCTTATGTGAGGGTTGTCGGTTAGAGAAACTCCCACATCAGTATTTTGTATTTTTATATACATTAGAAATATTTGTATTTTTATATGCATTATAGAGTTCATGTTATATTTTGGATACATAAAAAGTTATCATTGTATTTCTAAATACACAGAATTGAAAATCATGTTTTAAAGTGTTTCTTTATACTGGATTTATTCACACTATATTATACTGAAATCAATTGAGTTAATTAAAGCCCGAGTAAGTGTTTCTATAATACTCTTTTCAATCCTATGTTATGTTTATCATTATTGCATACTCGTACATTCAGTGTATTGATGCCTCATGGCCTTCATGTCTTATGATGCAGACGCAGGTAACTAGGATCAGTAAGCAGCACATCGTTGAATCAATAAGCAATCTAGAGTCGGTGATCATCCCTGCACTCCACATGACTTCTTTTTATTTATTTTAGTTATTATATTAGTTCATTAGGATGTTGTGGGGTTTGTCCCTACATCCATCTCAGTTGGTTTAGAGGCTTCATAGATAGTCACTCAGATGTTATTTCATCCACCATTATCTTGTTATTTGGCTTATCTTAAGATTTGACTTGCCACTTTGGTTAAGTTCAATGTTTATTTTTTAAAAAATATTATGAGTTTAGTTGATATAGGTAAGTTATTTAGCATTTGAATCCTTTTATTTATACTTAAAGTCTTCCGCTCATGAGTAAGTAATTTAGGTCAAGTGTTATGTTGGGGCCAGCAGTGGTTCTTGAGTACCGGCCACGCCCAGGGTGTAGGCTCAAACTCCGTTATATATTTCTTCATGCCCGACCACCAATATAGTTTCTTTAAGTCTTAGTACATCTTGTTCACACCGGGATTAATGGAATACCGCAAACAATTCGATTTTGCAAATAAATTCTGAATCAAGTCACAACTATAGGAACATAAATCCTTCCTTTAAAGTTGAGCACCCACTCCGCATCAAGAGTGATCTTTTGTGCCTTGCCATGCACGGTCTTCTTTCTGAGCTCATTCAAACTGTCATTTTCAAATTGTTTGGTCTTGATCTCGTTGATGAATATAGACCTTACTTCAATGGTAGCTAACACCCCACCTTTCTTTAAGATTCCCAACTACATAAGCTTAGACTCCATTGTTTGAACTTCCTTATTCAAAGGTCTTTGGATACACTCAAGAAAGATAGAATGCCCATATCACCGCCATCCGACTTAGTTAGTCTTCCACTAAATTAGCCTTATGCGATTAAATTGGATGGTCACATCATAATCCTTAAGTAACTAAAACCACTTTTGCTATTTTAAATTCTGATCCTTTTGAGTTAAACATGTTGTAGACTACGATGATTAGTAAACACCTCAAGTGTTAGGTAATTCCTCTCATGCACCTTCAACTTCAGCGATGCATAAGCTATAACATTCTTATCCTGCATTAACAAATCACCAAAACCAGAATGTGAAGCATCACAATAAATACTAAAATCTTTACTTTCCACCGGTAGCGCTAGAATAGGTGTTGTGGTCAAAAGAGTCTTGAGCTTTTTAAATATCTTCTAACATTTTTCAGTCCATTGAAAAGGTACCTCATTTTTTGTCAACCTTGTCAGATGCGTGGAAATAGAAGCCATTTTTTCACAAATCAACAATGGTAGCTAGAGAGCCACACAAAACTCTTACCTACAGCCACATGGCAAGGTTGAACCAAATTTTTAACTGCTTCAACCTTTTGGGAATCTACCATTACCCCTTCCCTTGAAACTACATGCCCCAAAGCTACTGAATTTAACCAAAATTCACACTTAGAAAATATCGCATAAAACTTTTGTTTCCAAAGAACACCCAAAGCAATATGAAGATGGTTGGCATGATCTTATTTACTCTTTGAACAAACTAAAATTTCATCAATAAAACTATAAAAAAGAATCTTGAAATGGTTTTAATACACCATTCATCAAACTCATGAAAGCTCTAAGCGCATTCATCAACCCAAATGACATCACTAAAAACTCACAGTGGCCATAGCGGGTCCTAAATGTTGTCTTGGGTACATCCGCATGCCTAATCATTAACTTATGGTAGCTAGACCTTAGATCAATTTTAGAGAAAATTTAAGCACCTTACAACTGTTCGAAAATATCATCTATCAGAGGAAATGGGTACTTGTTTCAAATGGTGACCCTATTCAATTGTCGCTAATCTAGGCACATTGTCATACTTCCATCTTTTTCTTAACTAACAAATAGGAGTACCCTATGAGGAAGCACTAGAACGGATAAAACAATTATCAAGAAGTTGTTAGATTTGAGCCTTAAGCTCACTCAATTAAACCGGAGCCATGCGATATGGAGAGATAAAAATGGGGAGGGTTCTAAGTTCCAAATCAATGCAGAAATCTATATCTCTATGAGGAAACACACAAGGCAAATTAGTAGGGAACACTTTTCTAAATTCTAACACCATATAAATAGACTCAATAGAGGGGGACTCAACCTCAACATCCCAAATATGAGCCAAATATGCCAAACAACCCTACTTCATTAATTTTATGGAGGATATGATCTTAGATGACTTAAGCATGTACATCCCTTCCCACTCTAACTTTTCCCTACCCAGAATTTCTAGAGTGATAGAAATAGTATTACAATTAAGCACAACATAAGAGGGGAACAACCAAGTCATGCCTAATATTATATCAAAGTCAGGTATATCTAAAATCACCAAATAGGCCTAAGTCTGGAAACCCACAAACAAGATAGGACAAGCATGATAAACATGAGTGACTATGACAAACTCTCTAACTGGGTAGAAACATTGATGGGGGCATCTAGTACATCACATATCATATCAAATTCCAAGTAAAAATGAACATACACATAATAACAAGTAGTACCCGGATCAAATAAAACATTATACATCCAGTCACACACAAGAATACTACCTATGATCACTGCGTTAGAAGAATGTGCCTCGCGCCTGAAATAGCATAACACTGAACCCTATCATCTTCATGGGTGACTTCCCTTGTTTTGTCGTACCTCTGGCTACGTTACCATTTCCTCGACCTCTATGACCTGCTGATTTCTTCCTCGCCCACCTTATGGATGTCCTCACCCATTATTACCATTATTCACGGGTACCATTGCTCTTGTCTACTACTGCGCGGGGTTCAACATACGTGGGTGGGGACTTATCTCCTCATATGCCTATGTTTTCCACAATTATATTAAGTGCGATAAAACCTTGATGCCCACAAATGCGACTCCCTTGCTATCCTGAATCAAATACTATGGTTAACATCACTAGTAGTTACCTATGGATGCAGGCATAGCGGACGGTATTGGTTGGGCTGTAATTGTCGGCCTCCCTGAACCTCTAAAATAGGAAACCTGGAAGTTTCATGTGATTTTATGTTTCTTAAAAAATAACCTAGACTTCCCATCAAATCTAAATCCTTCTACCTTCTTCACAAAGCCGATCACCTCATTGAAGCTTTTTCATGTAGAAGTCATGTGAACAAACAATACCTGAAGTTCGGGGTTTAATTCTTTAACAAACATATGAGTCCTATCCTGTTTAGTAGTTACCAAATGTGTAGCATATCTAGAAAATCCATGGAACTAAGCCTCATAAGAAGCTATAGTCATACCACCCTTGTCCGAATACATGAACTCATCTTTCTTGTGATCTCTCAAACTACAGGATATAAACTTCTCCAAGAAAAGAGCATGAAACTGGGTCCAAGTGAGTGGAGGGAAAGCTGACGATCTACACTCCACATAAGTTCCACACCACTTCTTAGCCTCACCTTGAAGCTAAAAAGTCACAAACTCTACTCCATGCTGATGGATAATACCCAACTTATGCAGCCTCTCAATACAATATAAGATGAAATAATAGGCATACTTACTCTCAAAAGCATAGAATACCGGAGGCTTCACTTTGAGAATCTGAGTCAATATTTTAGGTTCATTACCAATAATAACCGCACCCAACAAAATAACAGAAGGAAACATCAGTAGCTACAGTTCAACCCACCTTTGGGACAATGATAGCAATATGAGGATTGACGGGAGTTTAAGTTACTTGAACTTTGGGAAGAACTCCAAGACCAATAAATCCTTTCATGTAAGACATAATCTATTAAGCTAACATTGGGTTTAATGAAGGGATACATGTAGTCTCATCCTGTACCTCTTCCTCTTGTCCAACATCCTCCTTTTTCTCAACCTCCACATTCTTCTCTATCTATTCTTGATACATAGGAGGGATCTCATATGTTAGAGAATTCTCAACTAGAGCTTTACCCGTGGGGGTGATACCCTTCCTCGGCCTCTACCCATTTCTCTTCCTCTAGCCCTGCCTCAACTGTGAACTCTTGCTGCGAGATCCTCAGCAAACTCATAGACGGGAGCTACGGGCCAAATACTGATGAATCAATTGTTAACCATCAGCAAACATAAGAATGAAGGAAATCCGATACCAATATGGTTCACCAGATACAAATTGGAATCAAGTTATAACACAAAAGAATATAAGAGAAACAGAGAGATTTCATAAAGTCATATAGCCTCTCAAACAAAAGTAAAGACGTCTCCATACTGTTTTGTAAGACTCTACTAGACTCATTTAAATACACCAATATAAATGAATATAGAGCTATGTTATAAACTTCGTAGGTGTAACACCTCGGAAATCATACCTAGAAGAACATTTCAGAACATAGTCGAACTAGTTAACCACTGCAGGGTTCACAAACTATGATAGGTCCATGGTTCGTTGACCTGCCCGTGGATACAACCTTTAGTAGAAGAGGTGGATCCCTTCTCCCATGTATTAGACTACTGGGCAATCACGATATGTGGTCCTCACAAGTAGCAATCCTCGCACCCCTTTGCCCAAGTAAAGACCACAGGGACCTTGAGGTCCTGAAGACGGTCGGTGAAGGCATCCGAGAGGTCGAGACAAGAGACTCCTTCTAGCCAAGCCCCCATGACAACCTCGCCCAAGTGAGGACCACATGAACTTTCACAGTGTGTGGTCCTTTACAGGGGTCATGGGGCATCTGTGATGTTTAACCAGTAGACTCCTAAACTTGAGGTTTATACCTCAATCCAAGTGAGGAACGCGAGGAACTTCGCGGCCTCCACATGTGCCATGGTATGGGCTCGTGAAATAGAGGCCCTCAGTTCCTTGACCAAGTACAAACCGTGACTGACTTCACGGTCTATGAAAATGGTCATGGTTAGCCCGTATGCATCTTTAAGTTAGGGGTATTTTTGTCTTTTCCTTTCCCGTTATACCTCTAAAGTATATCGTTTTAACCATATACTTCATGATTTTGGTTATTTTTAGCCCAAAAACTTAAATAGAACTTTCTTAGGTGAGATCTTTCATCAAAACTTAGAAAATTAGAACACTAGAGAGAAGAAAGAGGCAACCAAACCCCAGTTTAAGAACGCAATAAGATTCCATCAATTAGGATTTGAAATCGAATGATTGTCTGTGGAATTCATCACCATGCACAAAGGATTTAACGGGTGGTTTTTTTTTGCCAATGAGGTCCTTAGATTTTAATTAGATTCTTAATTCCTTACTTTTATCTACACCTAGGGTTTCTAGAACTTCAGCAAATTATCATGAATTAGCTATTTAAATATTCCAAATCATATTATCATGTTATTACTTCATTTATTTTATGAATTTCAGAACCCTACCTATATATTTCTTTGGCTCTTCAACTATATATTAGGTCAGATATTTCAGTATTTGAGATATACATGCCTCAGCCTTCAGTATGTCATTATCAGTATATTAATGTGCATTCTCGGTTTGCATGTCAATTTTGACCAATCAAGTATATTACATAAAGTCAATATTAATGTGTTAATCATTTAATCTATTGGGAGAAGCATGATACAAAGTTGGACTAGGGTCAGTAACCTATATAGTCCCAGAATTATGAGCCACGCATCTTATAAGTCCCCTATATGGGCATCAGTTTAGTGATCATGCAAACGTGCCTTTATACCTTTGGCAAGGTATATTGGCTCTTCTCGATGAGGTGTATACATGAAAATCCACATTTAGCTCATCTTGTTATATGTTTATTATTAGTAGCTCCTATAGTTCAGTCAACCTCTATTGCATTGACGAGATTTTAGTATTCAGTCTCAGCATATTATAACTTGGTCTTTGCATTCAGTTAAGTTATACTCAATATTTAAATATCTTTATCATTTTCAGAATATGTTATTACTTTGTTCAGTTATAAGTTATTTCAGTTATACTCTATCCTATATGTTTAGTAACTTTCAAATACTGATGCATACTATGCATTTCATCTTATTGTGAGGTAGGTTCATGTCCTCATCAGTCTGATCACTCATAGATCGGTTCCTGATCTTCAGTTTAGAAACATGTCTGGTGAGTACTTATTCTTCGAGGACTAGTGACATGGCTATCTCTATCATTTTTAGTCTTTAGTTTGAGTTTCTCTAGTTCTAGTTGGGGCATGTCCGAACATTTCTAACTCTCATTCTTCGAGGACTAGTGACATGGATATCTCTATCAATTTTAGTCTTTAGTTTGAGTTTCTCTAGTTCTAGTTGGGGCATGTCCGAACATTTCTAGTTAGTAGAGGCTTATTTCTAACATAGTTATATTAAACTTAGTGTTTCGAGTTGGATATTTCCCTGTATTGAACTCTCAGATTTGATATATTCAGTTTAGTACATGGGTTGTAATGACCCGAGAGCATACCCTAGAAGAAATGACATCATCAAGTCATTACACAGCATATTCGACCTCTCGGAGGTCTCATACAAGCCCTTAGACATACGAATCAAAAATTTTCACAACATTAGATAAAATCACTTGTATAAAAGAAAAACATAGGAAATGCTATGTCTTTCATAGACATCTTAGACACATGAATATCTTGTGTCACAGCCCATACATCAACAAAATAGAAAATATGTAATGTCTATTACAATATATTTTGAATAGAAAAGCTAAACATAATTATGTCCTCGAATCAATTGAGGACATACCACAACTTTCTTGAAATGATGCTAATATCCAAGATTCACCACAAATGACTCCTCTCAATTTCCACCTACAACTTTAGAGATAAAACACATATGGAATTATTACATTAGAATGCACTAAGTATGCTGACATGCAATAAAACCATGCTAAAAGGACATTTATGTAAAACATGCTCTTTTATGCTCTTTTGAGGAAAACTTCATTACATAAGTATAAGAATTGCTTTCACACTAAAGATCACATATAAGTCATATTCCAAGTAACCCACATAATAACATTAACAAAACTTAAAACCATATAAACATAAAACCCTCCTACCAAAGATTCCCCTACGACTTACTTAAGTAAGACAAGAAGAGACCACCTATACACCCTCTTCAAGCACACCAAATAATCCTTAAGACTACCTAATATAAGATTATTCCCTTTTTAACATTTAACCCACCACCTAAGGTTACTCTAAGATTCACTTTAGTAAATCATGAAGATATTGCACATACTCCCTATTCAAGTCTACTTAAGCAACCCTCAAAGCGACCTATATAGGGGTACTTTTATTCAACTTGCAATAACCTATGTAATAATAATTCATTGAGTCATTAAGATTCAACTAAGCATATAGAGTAATTCACAAAATGGTTTTGGGAAAGACATAGGGAACCTTCATACTAGCATCTTCAAAGCCTATGTGCCATGTCTAGATAACATCTGATTCCACTACCTAAACGTTGTAGAACTTATCCAATACTACAATGTATCCCACATTATGAGAATAGGCATTAACCTACATAGACCATACTAGCTAGACATGGAATCCGGATTCTACCCTACTCCGATGGAGGGTGTTCTACTTACCAAGGATAGAACTAAGACACATCCTGTGTAGGCACATGGTTAAGGAATATCAAGGGGTTCTTTGTACACTAGTCTCAACTTAAGTAGAGTCACTCCACAAGCATACTCACTCGATTCTAGCCTTAGTTGTCATAGAGTAGTTCAATCAACCAAGAGATATGAAAGGTAACATTTCTAGCCTTACCTCTCCATAATGCCTTTACCAAAGATAGGTCCTCTAGGGCTGCCACCCAATGATTCATAGTACAGTTTAAGTTCTTTCTTAGAGATGGTTTCATGCCGTTCCAGCCAACCTACCCCTAATTGCATCATTCACACAAGAAGGATTCATTATGGCTTTCAACTTCAAGGATATCTCAACCTTCTTTCTAGTTTGATGGTTCCAATGTTAATGACCCTCTTAACAATGTTCAAGGTCATATTTCAATCATATGATCACATACATGACAAAGGTGCATAAACGTACTAAGTCAAGAGTTCATATTAACATTCTTCGTGTATCAAGTAGAGGGACATAGGTCTACCAAAAAAAGACACACACATCTTCATCTTATCACATGTACAATATCATTAGAGTAGCACATAGGGAAAACTAAGTCTACTACAAGTTACCCTATTCACTCCTATATAACATCAACATATTCCATCATAAGACTCCTATAGTCAATTAGGAAGAATCATACATCAATATCAAGTATACACACATAACGACATCGCCATAGTCTATCATGATCACCTATAATAAATTAGGAGCAAACATGTTTTGACTTCATTGACATACATACCACATAAGCCTTCACATTGACTATCTACACAAGCTATAACATAATAATATCACAATTAATAAAGTGATGCCAACAAGGCCATGTTCTTTACAAGTATAACACATAAGCACCGCCACAATAAGTGGACCATACCAATCAACACAATTCAATACCTATACTACACAATATAGAGAGAATTAGGTCAACATACCACCATTCCATCATCAACACCTCCAATCCTTAGCCATTCAAGCAAATTCAATTCACAAAGGCTCTTACTAATAGCCATAAGCACCAATACAATCCAATAATCAAACCATATAATGAACCAAAAATACATAATCTGAAAATCACTAAATTGGGGCAGCCTATATACAATTCTAACCTAATTCATACATCTTTGAATAGCCCAACATAATCTACATAAGAATTCAATACTATTAAGCCTTGATCAAATCAACCATATTAGAGCCAAAATAAGGAAACCATGATTTGCATGGGTTTATAGATTTTTCGATCTAAAAACATTCAATTAACATAAATTCTATCATAAAACATTGTTTCAAAACCTTTCATGAATGAACCTATGGCTAGAATTCAAAATAGAAGAATTCATGTTTTTGATCATATTTTAAAACCATTGGATTTGACTCCTTGAAAGGAAGAGGATTCAAGGATGAAACACCATACCTATATTGAAGAAAATCCCACGAAATTGATGGAGAAAAACTTGAAAAATCAGTCTTCTTCCTTGGAGCTCCAAAACTTCATCAATGCAGATTTTGGATAAAAGAAATGAAGAGCCTTTGTTTTGAGTTGAGGGTTATGCTTTGATTGGTGAATTAGGGGTTTAAAAAGACTCAAACCGTCAATAGGTCATCCCCAAATTACCCAAAAGACCCCTGAACTTATTGGAACATGTAACCAATTCTAATTTGACTTAAAAACGATGCGACCAAATCTGGGAAGTCACTGCGCGTTGCGGGGTCACCTCCAATTCTTAGTTCTGGAATTTTATTTGAGACTAAATGTTTCGCATTGTCCCCGCGTCGCATGGCAAAATTTTCCCTTTTAGTGATGCCGTCTCAACGTGCACCCACCTTCAAAATGGGGTTGTCCGACATCTTGCTTGGCCCATGTTTGGGTCCTCCTTAAGGACCCTTTGGTTGGTCCTTGGGACGTCGTTCTCGGACGTTTTGACCCTTTACATGTCAGTATAGGTACTAGGGTAATCCTCACTGATTTTAGACACCAAACAATACCTTAAAACAAGCACAACATACATGGACACACAAGCATGTCTAAAAGCTAACTTCCGAACATCTTGGATGT
Source organism: Solanum sitiens (assembly GCA_016801875.1). Taxonomy (NCBI): domain Eukaryota; kingdom Viridiplantae; phylum Streptophyta; class Magnoliopsida; order Solanales; family Solanaceae; genus Solanum; species Solanum sitiens. The sequence goes on along the minus strand of JABWTJ010000204.1, from coordinate 1,743,522 downwards.
TCTTGGACATTTAACTTCCAAGCTCTTCCAAACTCAACACACTGCCTTATAACACTATTATGAACAATTTAAATACCTTATAGACTCATTACACACGTGATAGGATCTAGTTCAACGTAGTTCATTGTAGTTGTGAAACATCCTCCCCCATTTGGACAAAATTCATCCTCCAATGACACTTGCTACTCTTACAACACTTTCAAGAGATAATACTCAAGACTAGCAGCTCATAACCATACCACAAAACATACAATACCCATAGATTGGAGGAACATCAACTGCACGTAACCATGAGACTCAAAACACAACAAGAAAGTAGGAACTACATCTACACTCATCATGCAATAAGACTCTACCTTCTCATCTCATCCAGGAGGAACTTCTTTCTCCACATATCATCATGCTCATATAAATCATTTTTAAACGTAAAATGCCAACTTCTCATTGAAACACAATTAAGCAATAATTTAAAATATCTTAAAGTAAAACATGCTCACTATTTCACCAATGCAACTTTTAAGCAATTTATGAAAAAGGCACGACTACATAAGAGACAATCATATAAACTCATTTAACCACATAAACATAACCTCATGAAAAGATATGCACAATGCAAAGATATCAATGGAGTTAATTTTCAACAAGACTTCTAAACAACATGCAATATGCTACTAGAACATTCTAACTCTCAAGCTTGAATAGAATAGAAGAGAAGAGACAACAATCCACAACCCAACTACTCACCATACTCCCCCACTTATAAGGAACCTAGAATAACTAAAGAGAAAAGGCTATAACTTACTGGTATCATCACCTGAATTTGCCTTAGCTTGGAGAACATAGAAACGATTCCTCTTTGGAGCACCATCATCTAGAGCACTAGGAGGAACTCTTTTGGCCTCTTTCCTCTAGCCGCAATAGTAGTACAATACTTCATCTTATGACAATCCTTACCACAACCAAAAGAGCCACCAATACTGGCTAAACATTACCCAAAGTGCTTCTTCCCACACCTAGCACAAGTAGGCTTAACCACTTTGAACCGCTACCACTCTCAAAATTGACATTTGAAGCACTAGACCCTTCATGAGTTGGAGCCCTCTTGTTAAATCTAGGTTGGTTGTGCTCCTCCACTCTACCCCTCTTTAAATTTCTTTAAATCCTGCTAAGTTTGGACTCTTCAATGGATTATGCATACACTATAAGTCTAGACAAGTTCATGTCATTATAGAGCATGGTCATACAACATTCTTCTTTCACAAGGTCGTAAACACCGGTCACAAACCTACTCATCTCATCCCTAGGGTTAGACACAAAGTATGAAGCATACCTAGACAACAAGGTAAACTTCAAAGAATACTCTTCAACACTCATATCACCTTGCCTAAGGTTTATGAATTCCTCAACCTTCACCTCCCTTCTCTCACGGGGAAAGTAATTAACTAAGAAAGGTTTCTTAAACTCTTCCCACTCAAACCGACCTATTTTCTTTCCATTGAGTGTACCACACTTGATCAAAATCCCCCAATTGGTACGAAGCTAACTCTGCCTTCTCCCTAGAAGCCACCCCTATGTCACTCAACACCTTGTACACACAATCTAGAAACTTTTTGGGATCCTTTCCCACCTTAAAACCAAGGAAACTAGGAGGATTCATCCTCACAGAGTCCCTAAATCTAGAGGTCATAGTAATTTCAAGAGCATTCACCCTAGGATCAACACCCCTATTCAGATGAGTTGTCATGGCTCGAGCTAGGGAAAGGAAAGTCTAACTAATCTCCCCATTATACATGTCAAAGGGAACCACCGGAACCTCATCCCCTTGACCTACAATAGGGACTTGGTCACCTTGAGGAAATTGAACACCTTGTGGATATTGTCCACCTTGGAGAACTTGTTCAACTTGGGGAGGAACTCCCTTATTCACACTTTCTTCTTCCACTCTTGTTGCGACCATCCTTCTAGTAGTCATATCCTATAAACACAAGAGAAGATATTATGAATAGAAACTTATAACCTCAACTCTACGGCACAATACAAGAGTAATGAAGAAAGTAAAACTCTATCATCCTATAGCCTCTTTCTCATAGATGTGTCGCAACTCATAAGACTTTTCTAGACGTGGCTTTAAGAGACTTTTGGATCCTAAAGACTACTCCCAAAACCTTATGCTCTAATACCTAGTTTGTAACAACCCGAGAGCATACCCTAGAAGAAAAGGAATCCTCAAGTTGTTACACGGTGTATTTGACCTCTCGGAGGTCTCATACAATCCCTTAGACATCATTCAGTATATATATATATATATATATATATATATATATATATATATATATATATATGTATATAATGTAGTGCTGTATTAAAACTTTTCACTATATTATCTCAAATCTATATTTTGGAAAAACATAGGAAATGCTAAGTCTTTCATAACCATATTACACACAAGAATATGTTGGGTCACAACCCATACATCAACAAAATATAAAATATGTAATATCTATTACAATGTCTTTTGAATAGAAAAGCTAACCATAGTTATGTCCTCGAATCAATTGAGGACATACCACAACTTGCTTGAAAGGATGCTAATATCCAAGCTTCACTTAAAATGACTCCTCTAAATTGCCACCTACACCAGTATAGATAAAACACATATGTAATTATTACATTAGAATGCACTAAGTATGGTGACATGCAATAAAACCATGCTAAAAGGACATTTATGTAAAACATGCTCTTTTATGCTCTTTTTAGGAAAACTTTGTAACATACGTATAAGAACCACTTTCACAACAAATATCACATAAAAATAATATTCCAAATAACCCACATAATAGGATCAACAACACTTCAAACCATATAAGAATATATCCCTCCTACCAAAGATTATCCTAAGACTTACTTATGTAAGAGAAGAAGAGACCGTCCATACACCCTATTCAAGCACACCTAAATAATCCTTAAGACTATCTAAAATAAGATTATTCCCTTTTTAACATTTAACTCACCACCTAAGGTTACTCTAAGATTCACTTGAGTAAAACATGAAGACAACTGCCCATACACCCTCTTCAAGTCAACTTAAACAACCCTCAAAGCTACCCTAGATAGGTATACATTTATTCAACTTGCATTAACCTAAGTCATAATCATTCATTAAGTGAATTAATATTCAATTAAGCATTTAGAGGACTTCACATAATGGTCTTTAAAAAGTCCTAGGGAACCTACATACTAATATCTTCAAAGCCTACTCGTTCCATGTCTAGATAGTGTCCAATTCCACTACCTAAATATTGTAGAACTTATCCAATACTACAATGTATTCCACATGATAAGAATAGGAATTAACCGACATAGACCATTCTAGCTAGAAACTAAATCTGGGGTCTACCCTACTCCGATGGAGGGTGTTCTACTTGCCAAGGGTAGAACTAGGACACATCTCATGTAGGCACATGATTAAGGAATAGCAAGGGTTTCTTTGAAATCTAGTCTCAACCTAAGTAGAATCACTCCCCAAGAATACTCACTCAGTGCCAGCCTTAGTTCTCATAGATTAGTTCAATCACACAAGACATATGAAAAGGTAACACTTCTAGCCTTACCTTTCCATAATACTTTTAACAAAGATGGGTCTCCTAGGGCTGCCACCCAATGGTTAATAGGATAGCTTAATGACTTTCTTAGAGATGGTTTCACGTTGTTCCAAACAACCTACCACTAATTCAATCATTCACACAAGAAGGATACCATTACGACTTTCAACTTCAAGGATATCTCAACTTTCTTTCTTGTTTGAAGGTTCCAATGTTAGTGACCCTCTTAACTATGTTTAAGGTCATATTTCAATCATTATATCACATACATGACAAAGGTGCATAAACCTACTATGACAGAGTTCATATTCACATTCTTCATGTATCAAGTAGAGGGACATAGGTCTACCAAAACAAGACACACACATTTTCATCTTATTACATGTACAATAACATTACAGTAGCACATAGGCACAACTAAGTGCACTACAAGTTACCCTATTCACTCCTATAGAACATCAACATATTCCATCATAAGACTCATATAGTCAATTAGGAAGAATCATACTTCAACATCAAGTATACACACCTAAGGACATCAACATAGTCTATCATGATCGCCTATAATCAATTAGGAGAAAACATGCTTTAAATCATTCACACGCATATACTACATAAGCCTTTACATTGACTATCTACACAAGCTATAACATAATAATATTACAATTCATAAAGTAATGCCGACGAGGCCATGCTCTTCATAGGTATAACACATAAGCACCGCCACCATAAGTGGACCATACCAATAAACACAATTCAATACCTATACTACACAATATAGAGAGAATTATGTCAACATAAAACCATTCCATCATCAACAACTCCAATCCTAGTCAATTCCAACCAATTCAATTCACAAAGGCTCTTACCAATAGCCATAAGCACCAATCCAATCCAATAATCAAAGCATATAATGAACAAACAATACATAATATGAAAATCACCAAATTGAGGCAGCCTATATACAATTCTTACATAATTCATACATCTTTCAATATCCCAACATAATCTCCACAGGAATTCAATACTATTAAGCCTTGATCAAATTACCCATATTATAGCCAAAATAAGGAAATCATAATTTGCATGGGTTAATGGAGGTTATGATCTAAAACAATTCAATTAACATTAATTCTATCATAAAACATATTCAAAACCATTCATGCAAGAACCTATGGCTAGAATTCATAAATAGAAGAATTCATATTTTTTATCATTTTTAAAAACCATTGGAATTGACTCCTTGAAAGGAAGAGGATTAAAGGATGAAACATCATACCTATATTGAAGAAAATCCCACCAAATTTATGGATAAAAACTTTAAAAATTAGTCTTCTTCCTTGGAGCATCAAAGCTTTATCATCCGAGGTTTTGGAGAGAAGGAATGGAGAGCTTTTGTTTTGAGCTGAGGGTTTTGCTTTGATTTGTGAGTGTAGGGTTTTGAAAATACCCAATAACGGTCAATAAGTCATTCCCAAATTACCCAAAAGACCCCTGCATTTATTGGACCATTTAACCAATTCTAATTTGACTTAAAAATGACGCAAGCAAATCTGGGAATCACTGCGCATCATGGGGTCACCTATAATTCTTGGTTCTGGACTTTTACTTGAGACAGAATGGTTCGCGCTGGACCCGCGTCGTAAGGAAAAATTTTCCCTTTAAGTGCTACAGGCGGGATGCGCAGACACCTCCAAAAAGGGACTGTCCGGCAGCCTGCTTAGCCGATGTTTGGGTCCTTGGTTGGTCCTTGAGGCGTCGTTCTTGGAAATTTTCACCCTTTACATGTCACTCTAAGTACGAGGGTAATACCTACTGATCTTAGACACAAAAAAATACCTTAAAACAAGCACAACATACAAGGACACACAACCACATCTAAAGGCTAACTTCTGAGCGTCTTTGACGTTCTTGGGCATTTCACTTCAAAATTCTTCCAAACTCAACACACTGCCTTATAACACTATTATTAACCATTTAAATACCTTATAGACTCATGACACACAAGATATTCTCTAGTTCAACCTAGTTCATTTTAGGGGTGTTACATGGGTATTCCTCAATTATTTCAAATTACATTACGATTAGCCTCTACATCAGTTATGATTACTCTTAGTATGGTAATGTAATTCCATCTAGGTTAACTTAGGTCACTAGTGATCCTAGGTCCCGTGTCTTCGTACAGGGGTAGCCTCAAGGGTGACAAACTTGCTATCAGAGCACTTGGTTTAAGTTTCTTTGGATGTCTTTAAAGTTGCACAAAATAGAAATTTTTCATGGGTGTGTAGTGTGTAAAGCTACAACGAGGGAGGATCTAATGATACACAGAATACAAAGTGTTCTTAGGAAAGAGATTCATTTTCTTGTTACTCTTATCGTGTGTAAGGTGTCATCTAATACCATTCAAACTCGAGGTCCTATGTTTATTATCATGATTCCTTGTAAATCCAATGCCATGAATGCAAACGCAGATCCTCCAGTCACTGATTAAGAAGTTTCAAATGTAGAGTTCCAGAATACCATTTTGATGTTGGCTAAGAGTGTGTCAAACCAGGACAATCAGCGGGCTCCAATTTTGAAAAATGCTTATGTTGGGTCAGCTGTAGGTAGAATTTTGGATTTTGTTAGAATGAATCCGCCAGAGTTCTTAGGATCGCAAGTTGGAGAAGATCCGTAAAACATGATTGATGAGGTCAACAAAATCTTTGAAGTGATGCAGGTAACTGGAAATGAGTGGGTTAAGTTGGCATCTTACCAGCTTAATGATGTCGCTCATATCTTGTATACTCAATGGAAAGAGAAAAGGGGTACAGATGCAACTCCTATCAATTGGGATTGCTTTAGTGAAATTTTTCTAGAAAGGTTCTTACCAAGGGAGCTAAGCGAGGAAAAAATACGGGAATGTATGAATTAAAGGCAAGGAAGAATGACAGTCCAAGAGTATGTTCTCAAATTTACCCAACTCTTCAAGTATGCTCCTCACATGGTTGCTAATTCTAGGGATCAGATGAATAAGTTTCTTTATGGAGTGTCAAACTTGGTGAAGACAAAGTGCATGAATGGTATATTGCTGGGAAATATGAACACATATAGGCTCATGACTCATGTTCGGCATGTTTAGAATGACAAGCTTAGGGGAAAACCTAGGAAAATAAGAAGAATTGGACTGAAAACTATGAGTATTCTCAACAGGAATTGGGCGGTGTAAATATTTTGTAGGGTCATCAGAAATTCTCAACTCCAGTACGTTCATCAACTAGTGTTCCATCCTCCTAGTTCAGAAAAGATCAAAAAGGTAGGACATCAGGTTCTAACTCTTAGGGAAGTTTTTCAGGTACTACAACATATCAGACTTGCCCTAATTGTTGTAAGAAGCATCCGTTCAAGTTCCTTGTAGGAAAGGAGGGTGTTTTCGATGTGGATAGTCTGGTCAAATGTTGATGGATTGTCCTTCTAAACATGGTCAAGAAGGTAATAATTGTAGAGCTTAGTATATAATTTCGTACCACCAACAAGTCACCAACTCAGTAGGATAACTCATCTGGTACAAGTGGAGGACAATGCCAAAACATGCTCTATGCTCTTCACGATCGCCAAGATTAGGAAAATTCTCGTGATGTAGTCATCGATACATTATGAGTCTTTGACCTTGATGTTTATGCATTATTAGATCTAGGGGCTACTCTCTCCTTTGTGAATCCTTATATAGAAGTCAAGTTTGATGTTAGTCCAAAAAATCTTTCAGTATCTACTCTAGTCGGTGACCCAATTATAGCTAGACATGTATACAAAAATTGCCCTCTCTAAGTCTCCTAAAATGTTACCACACTAGATATTGTAGAGTTAAAAATGGTGGACTTCGATGTTATTCTAGGCATCGATTGGTTATATTCCTGTTAGGACTCAGTCGATTTTAGAACTAGGATTGTTTGTTTTTCAGTTTCGAGACGAACCAATCATAGAATTCAAGGGTAGTAGCTTAGCGCCTATGTATTGATTCATTTCTTACCTTAAGGCCAGAAAGATGATCTCTAAGGTTTATCTCAATCATCTAGTTTGGTTTAAGGATTCACGCTTCCAAACTTCAACTCTTGAGTAAGTTCCAATGGTTAACGACTTTCTAGATGTCTTTCCAGAAAATCATCCTGGAGTTTTTCCCGAAAGGCAAATCAACTTTGGAATTTATATTCTTCTGGATTCCCAACCAATTTCTATTTCTCCTTACAGAATATCTCCAACAGAGCTTAAGGAATTGAAAGAACAATTGAAAGTCCTTCTAGATAAGGGTTTCATCAAACCTAGTATTTTGCCTTAGGTACAATAAAACTGTTCGTGAAGATTAAAGATTGTTGTCTCGAAATGTGCATCGACTATAAGAAGTTGAACAAGTTCACAATCAAGAATTAATATCTCATTCTTGTGATTGATAACTTGTGTGACCAACTTCATATTGCTATCATTTATCAAAGAGAGACCTCAGATTGGGTTATCATAACTCTTAGTCATAGATAGTGGCATTCCGAAGAAGACCTTCAAAACATGGTATGGTCATTACGAATTTTTCGTTATGTCATTTGGTCTAACCAATGCTCCTGCAGATTTCACGGATCGATAAACAGAGTGTTCAATCATTGTTTGGACTTGTTCAAAATTTTCTTTGTTGATGATATCCTCATTTACTTTAGAAATGAGGAAGAACATGCGAGTCATTTGAGGATTCTCCTAAAAACTGTTAAAGATCTTCAATTATTTGCTAAGTTCAGTAAGTGTGAGTTTTGGTGCAGTTAATTGGTTTCCTTGGGCATATAGGGTCTAGTGAAATGATTCGAGTATATATCATAAAAAAGACTTGGTGAAACAATGTCCAATAGATACCTCTCCTTAAGATATCAGAATTTTATTGGGGTTGGCGGGCTATTACAGAAGGTTTGTGGAATTTTTTTTTCCATATCTTCTCCGTTGACTAAGTTGACTCAGAAAAAGGTCAAGTTTTGGTGGTCAGATTATTGTGAGAAGAGCTTCGAAGAACTGAAAACTAGGTTAATTACATATCCTCTTTTGACTCTACCACAGGGGTGAGATGGTTATATTACATATTTTGATTCTTTATGAATCATCATTGATTGTGTGATGATGCAGTGAGGTAAGGTTATAGCCTATGCTTCCAAACGACTTAAGGTGCATATGGAGAAGTATCCATCTTATGACCTCGAACATGCAACTGTGGTGTTTGTACTAAAGATATGGTTACACTACTTGTATGGTGTTCATATAGATGTGTACACAGACCGTCAGAGATTTCAATCTGTGTTCACCCCGAAAAGATTTAAATCTTCACATGAGTGTGCATTACTATGCTGATAAGGCAAATGTAGTAGCAGATGCCCTTAACATATATGGGTAGTGTAGCACATTTTGAGAGAGAATTAAAAGAGATAGAAAAGGCAATTCACAAGCTTGCTCATTTAAGAGTTTGTCTTAAGAGCATATCAAGTGTTGGTGTGACAGTTCTAAATGGATCTGAATCTTCGTTTGTACAGAGGTTAAGGAAAAGAAATACAGTGATCCGATACTGCTTGAACTCAATGTTGTATTCCATCAACAGAGAGTAAAAGTTTTCTCCCAAGGGGATATAGTGTACTTCACTATAAGAGTCGATTTTATGTTCCTAAGGTGGGTGAGTTAAGACATAACATTCTTGCTGAAGCCCATAACTCAAGATATTCTATTCATCCAGGCGCCACTAAGATGTATTGCGATTTGCGGAAATTCTATTGGTTGAATGGTATTAAAATAGTTATAGCAGATTTTTGGGCTAAGTGCTCTAAATGTTAGCAAGTGAAGGTAGAACATCAGAAATCTGGGTTTATGACTCAAGAGATCGACATTACTACTTGGAAATGGGAAGTGATCAACATGGATTTCATTACAGGTTTACCTCTTACTCACAGACATCATGAATCCATTTGGGTGATAGTAGGCAAGGCCATTAAGTATTCTCACTTTTTGGTGGTGAAGACTGCAGATTCGGCAGAGGACTATGCCAACCTTTACATTAATGAGATTTTGAGGTTGCATTGGGTTCTTTTGTCTATCATCTCAAATAGAGGTCCTCAGTTTACCTCTCATATTTGGAAGTCATTTATGAAAGATCTTGGTACTCATGTTAATCTTAGCACCATATTTCTTCCACAGACGGATGGTCAGGCAGAGTGTACCATTCAGACCTTAGAGGACATGTTGAAATCTTGTATGATCAATTTTAAGGGTAGTTGGGATGATCACCTTCCTCTTATTGAGTTCGCCTACGATAATATCTATCATTCTAGTATTCAGAGGACCCCTTATGAGGCATTGTATGGGCATAAATATAGATCTTTTGTTGGTTGGTTTGAAGTAGGTTAAGAAGCCTTGATAGGACCATTTTCATTCCATATTACTATGGAGAAAGTGAAACTCATTAGAGATAGACTTAAGACTGCCAAGAGTCGCCAGAAGTCTTATGCAAATGTAAGGATAAGGGAACTAGAGTTCCATGTTGATGATTGTGTTTTCTTAAAAGTATAGCCTATGAAAGGGTGATGACATTTGGCAAGAAAGGGAAGATCAATCCCATATATGTAGGCCCTTAGCATATCTTGAAAAGGATTGGAAAAGTGGCTATGAGTTAGAGTTGACAGTTGAATTAGCAGTCGTGCATCCTGTGTTTCAGATCTCACCGTTGAAGAAGTGTGTGGGTGATCTAGCATCCGTAGTGCCATTAGAGAGTGTGGTTGTGGAAGATAATCTTTCTTATGAAGATATACTAGTTAAAATTCTTGATCGTCATGTTAGAAGGTTGAGAAACAAAGAAGTCGCTTCATTCAAGGTTTTAAGGAGGAGTCAGACCACAGAGGGAGCTACTTGGGAAACAGAAGCAACAATGAAGGCCAAGTATCTTCACCGCTTTCCTTTTGATTCCACTCTAGCTTTGAGGTAATAGTTCCTCTTCAGTTTTTCAGTCAGTCATGCGTAAAATTAGTCTTTACATCATTTTCCTTCAGTTGTACATGCATTTTTAGCATATTTGCATGTTATTGTTACTATGTTTAGTTAGAAATTACTTTGAGTGTTTAGTGGTAGGGTTGTAGTTCTTTCAGCTCCATTTTAGCTAGTTTAGTCTTCATTCGAGGACCAATGATCCCGATGCAGAGATATTGTAACACCTCAAAATCAAACTAAGAAACAAATTCCATTACTTAGCTGAACCAGTGAACCACGACAGGGTTCAGAGACCATTATATGTTCCATGGTCTGTTGACCTGCTCGTGCACACATCCATTAGTAGTAGAGGAGGGTACCTTAACCCAAGTAAGGACCACGAGGGCCATTACGGTCTGTGGTCCTCACAATGGGTCTTAGTGACATCCATGGGAGGCTAACCAGTAGGAATACAAACCTATCGTCGCACCTCCCTCGCCCAAGTAAGAACCCCGAGGACCTTCACAGTCCATGTCTCTGAATATGTGCCATGAAGATGTTCGTGAGGTCTAGACAGTAGAATCCTCCTAGCCAAGGCCGTCAGACCTCCTCGCCCAAGTAAAGACCGCGGGCACCTTCATTGTCTGTGGTCCCTCACACGAGTCATTGGGGCATCCATGACGTCTAATTAGTGCACTCCTAGACCTAAGCTCCAGACCTTAGCCCAAGTGAGGACCACGGGGACCTTCACGATCCGTGGTTCTCAACAAGGGCCATGGGAATGGATCAGCAATCAGAGGCCCTCAGTTCCTAGACCAAGTGCAAACCACGAGTGACGTCACGGTCTGTGGTTCCTTTTATTGTCCGTGAAGATGTTCAAGGTCAAACCGTCAACAACTTAAAATTAAGGGCATTTTGGTCTTTCGTATCTCGTTGGACCTCTAAATTACATTGTTTTGACCCTAAATTACATGGTTTTTGTTAATTTTATCCTAGAAACATAACTAGAACTTACTAATAGAACATTAGAGAGAAGAAAGAGGCGACCAAACCCTAGTTCAAGAACGCAACAAGATTCCCTCAGTTGCAGCCTCAAAATCAAAAGATTTCTCCTTGGATTCGTCACTAGGTATGTGTGACTTCACTAGTGGTTTCCTTTCGCCCATTAGGTTTGTAGAATTCAGTCAAGTTCTTGATTTCCTACTATTAAATACCTAAGGCTTCTAGAACTTCAACAGATTATCATAAATTAATTATTTAACGTTTCCAAATTAGATTATGATGTTATTACTTCATATCTTGCATGAATTTCAGAACTCTAGCTATGTATTTCTTTAGTTCTTGAATTATATATGCAAGGTAAGATATTTGAGTATTTCAGATATGCGCGCCTCAGCCTTGAGTGTGTCATTATAAGAATATTAATGTGCATTCCCAGTTTGCATGTACGTTTTGAGCTATCCAGTATATTATAGAAATTCAGTCTTTATGTTTTAATCATTTAATATATTGGGAGTAGCATAGTACCAAATTGACTAGGGTCCGTCACCCATATAGTCCAAGAAATATGAGCCACGTAGGTTGTAATTTCCTTGTGCGGGCATCTATTTAGTAATCCCTCTAGCATGCCTCTATACGATTGTCCATGTATATTGGGTCCTCTCGATGTAGCCGATACATCAAACTCAATATTTAGGTGATGTGGATTTATATTGATTAAAAGTAGATCCCACAGTTCAGTCAGACTTTATTGCATTGACGAGGTTTCACTATTCAGTTTGAGCTTGTTATAACTTGACTGTTGCATTTAGTTTAGTGATGTTCAGTATTTCAATATCCCTACAATGTTTAGATTATGTAATTGCTGTTGTTAGTCATCTGTTATTTCAGTTTTACTCTATCCTACATTCTCAATACCTTTCAAGTACTAACTCATACTCTACGCTACATCTTCTCGTGATGTAGGTTTATGTCCTCAACAGTTAGATCAAGCATAGATCGGATCTCGATCTTCAGTTCAGCAACATCAGTGGTGAGTCGTCATTCATTTACGACTAGTGACATGACTATTTCTATCATTTTTAGTCTTTAGTTGCATTTGCTAGATCTAGTCGGGGAATGTCCCATCATTTCTAGTGACTGGAGGCTTATTTCAGACATAGTTAGGTTCATCTTTGGATTTCGAGATTGATATTTCCTTATGTTAAACTCTCAAATTTGATATATTCAGTTTAGTACATGGGTATTCCCAAACCATTTCAAATTTAAGATTTTCTTCCGTATCACTTATTATTACTCTCAGTATGATCATGTCATGCTAGCAGGGTTAAATTAGGGTCACTTGTGATCCTAGGTCCCATGTCCGCATCTAGGGGGTCTCCTTGGGGCGTGATAGTAACGACCCAGATCATGGGCACCCACACTAACCCTTCACTTGGATAACCATTAATACTAATGAGCTAAACCAAGAACTACACATTTAAAGATACGGAAGTAGGTTTTACTGCAACAATCAAATAGAGTCCCTATGAGATCCAAAAGTTTAACAATCATTACTAAAACATTGCAAAACAATTCACTAGAAGCGGAAAATCAATGTACTAAAACTCTAAGGTTTAGCAAGTATAAAGGAAATGGTAATGATTGTTAAACATACGAATATCTAACTAGAAAGTCTGAGTCCAAAAAAAGTTAACTAAAACATAGTGAACTCATGGCAACCTCAAAAAACTAGGTCATCCTCGTATTTGATTGATCATTAATCTCCTAGATGATGTACGTTAGTAGCCGCCTGAAGATTCCCCGTAGTCAACAAAGAAAGAACAATTGTTGTATTAGTACACAACCACAATGTTATGGTAGGATCACGTGGCTATTCCACTAAGCACGACATATAGAAGCAGTTACAACATAGTAAACATGACATGTTTAGAATATATATACACATTGGTTATAATTTCATGAGCAATGTACAGTTCCACATTCTCAAAACAAGTAGATATAAAAAGTGAATGATACTCTCATGGAATAAAACTTAATGGTTCTCTCATGGAAGCCAAATCCAAATTGTTAGTGTACCAAAATGTGGTACCCGATCCTAATTAGTGTCTCAAATGTGACACCCCATCATGTATATGCATCAGAACGCGACACCTGATCCAATATTACCATAACATAGAACCAGATCCTTGTTAGTGTGTTGGAACGTGACATTTGGTCCATTCATCATACAACAATCACAATCACAATGTACATTCTCAAAATCATACAATCAAGTTGGTAGTCATTACATACAATCTTTCATTCATTCTCATTTATATTAGCTTCGATCAATAATGCTATATTCACATAGAAACATGCATTACAATGAAGCAAATACCCACATACAACACATAAACATGAAATCAAAGCATCACCTAGCTTGAATCCCCAAGGAACTTGAATCTTCCCTTTTTGGATTTTTTCCGCTTGTTCTAGGTATACTAACAAATAATTTATGAAAGGATCAGCAAATAAAGGTCTAATTATTTGGATTATAATAAAACCAATAACCCAAGACCAAACCCATGATCCTAAGATGCATCTAGGGCTCTTTCCCACCATCCAATTAAGTTCAAAAACCCTCCCCAATAATAAATTACCAAGAATCTATGTTCTACGAATCAAAAAACAGATTATGGGAGTAAAATCCATACCTTTAGCACAAAAATTTGTGGAAAACTATCAATAAATCGCATGGGTTCGTCTCTTAGCTTTAAAGAACAAAACTTGCAAAAAAAAAATAATTTTAGGGTTTATATTCCAACTTAAATTGTGATAGGTCTGCTATGACTACCCTTTTCCCGCCACAGCAATGCCGCCCTAAAGGGAATATTCTCGCCCTAGCGGCTTGTAAGAAAATTGAGAGCTAAATTTAGAGTTCCAACCTCCCATTTCACAAAACACCTTCAACCTATGACGCCTAAAAACTACTCGTTCACGCTAAGATTAGTTTCGAGAGTTTTACTTGCACAAATTCGATTCCGTAAAGTTGTAAGGGTTCCTTAACGTCTTAGCTATCTACTCATGCGATAAATTTCATCAATAGACATCTCCTTTTTAACCAGAATTTCCTACACCGTACTAACACCGATTTCAAATATAGACTAGGCTAGGCATTCTCAAGTTACTACGAAGACGTTTTCTAGCCCAAATTGTTTCTCCAATGGCTTTTCTATAATGACATGAATAGATTTTTACAATTATACATACAAAAGTTGATGGTGTTCAGGCCACAACCTGTTGTAGGCTTTCAAATGTTTTCTCAGAAACCCATGTTTATTATATGGTAACATTACCGGTCCACAAAAAAGTAAGACAAATTTGCTCAATACTCTTCATCACCTTCTTAGGAATCAAAAATATTATGGATCAATAAGCTTTCACCCCAAACAAGACTGATATGGTCAATTTCACTGCAACAAGACTGACTTGGTCAATATTACTCTTCCAACATAGGATAGTAATTTTGCGAATCAACAAGTGATCATGCAATAATTTTTCAATAAGGGGAAAGTAATGGTTGAAACTGAAATTCTTAGATGCTAAAGGCCCTCCTAAGTATTTGAATGGGAGGGTACCTTCAATATAGCCCAACTATTTAAGAATCTCTTTCTTTGTATGAGTTGCGACCCCAACAATATATAGAGAGATCTTTTGTCTACATAGCCTGTGATCCAGAAGCCTTGGAAACCTTTATGAAGGCTTCATTTAGGAGCCTAAAAGAGATAATATCAGCCCTGCAATACATCAATAGATCATCCCCAAAAGAATTATACACACTTCCCAATTTCCCACACCTTGGGTGAAAATTGAAGTTCTCATTCCTAAATAACTGAATTAGTTGTCTTCCAAAATACTCCATAGTCGAGACAAAACGATCAAGGGACATAGGATCCTCTTGTCTAATGCTCTTTATAGAATTAGAAGGCTGAGTCAATCCTCCTATGATCATCAAAGAATTCGACACCGTCGACACACATGTCATGATCCAATGAAAAGTTTTGTGGGAACCCCATATCACTAAGAACTTCTTGAGAAATCCCCATTCCACAATATCATATGTCACGAGCCGACCCCTCGACGTAGCCGACACTGAAAGACCATTGTTGGTCCTCAAGCAAGCTCTCATCCTGGCTGAATACAAGAAAAAGACTAACTTAAGCATACAAAATCTGAAAAACGGAATAAAATCAATAACTCAATTTCAAAGCTTTTACTTAAAAGATTAACTTTGAATTAAAAAATGTATTCAATTCACCATATAATAGGCAACTTAAGTGTTTTAAACAGTTAATAAAATAAATGAATAATACAGACTCATCAACTATACTCACTATCTATGAAGCCTCTAGATGACAAAGATGGAAGTTCCGACAAGACCCACACCATCCTGACTAAACTGAAAAATAAATGAAATCCTTCAGAAGTAAGAAGGTTCACCATAGCTAACTCAAACTCTCGGATGTATCAATGAAGCTCCTGCTGATGATCCTGAATACGTGTGTATGCATCATCAAAAGGTGCAGGCAAATGGCTAAGTACGTGGAATGTATGAGCATGAAAGGGGAAATCTAAAGCATATAACATAGTCTTGAACCTGATAAAAAATAAAAATACTTACCTGTTTTCAAACATACTCAACTCAATAAATAATCAAGGATACTCAAAACTACTCAACTTAAAGATTAGATACTCGACTGAATGCAACACAAATCAACTCAAGATACTCAACTTAATGTACTTAGCTGAACTCATTTCAATATAAATCTGTTTAAAATAAGTTCAACATAAAGAAAAGTTTTTTAACAGCATGATGTCAACTCATAATCATAATATCATAAAATACATATCATGCTCCCTCTCAAAGTCTACTTGTGAAATGCATGAATGAAGTCTCATGCCCCCATTCATACTAAGAAGAACCCCTTGAGGAACCATGCATTTACTACTGTGGGAGTTTTCCTAACCGACAACAATCACTCAAGAGTTAATATGATGATACAACACTTTACATCGCGCTGCCAAGGACCGACATATACCTTGCTATAAGTATTGGAAGCTAAGTTAACTTCGTGGATCCACAAGCTTAACTTAGTGGATCCACTTGATTAACTTATGTGATCATCTAAACAGTATAATCCATTAATACCCATGATAGTTACATGGTTTATGGAGACTTTAGTTATTATGAACTCGCATCCCCATATCAGTGCTCAATACTACTCCCAAAAATATACTTAGCTTATGTGTTTTTAAAACAACTTCTTTCTTTAAGTTGAGATAATTGCTCAACACTTACCTTTAAAAGCTCTCTTTGAATCAATATTCTCTTTTATTGCTCAATACTCTTTTGGAAATCTTAGTTTTCTCTTATCTTAAATGTGAAAACATTTATAAAGTCTTTGGAAATACTTAGTTACTTGTATCCTTTTGAGAAGTGAACTCAAATCTTTAATTTAAGCTTAACTTGAATCTTTTAGTCTTAAAACAAAGTTAAAACATTTGTAAAAAACTTTTGAGAACTTTATAAACTTTGCTTTGACTTGCTTCTTAACTTCTAAACATGACTCTCAACTTTACTTGAATTAAAGTATGGAATCAAGGTTCATCATCTCATGTTTATGGATGTTTTCATTATTATCAACTTGGAGGGTTCATGCGGAGTTATGAGCATGAACTACTCAACTCGGGAACTCAGATATACTCCTCATCTCGAGACTGTTCAACTTATAGGGTTCATACAGAATTATCGGCATGATAATTTCAAGTCAAGGACTTCATGAGTAACATGTAATAGTCCCATCACTAGAAATATAATCTCAAAGGAGATTAGGAACTAAATACTAAATACTTAAAACTTGAAGATAACTTCTCTCAAAGATACTCAATTTGTAGAGTCCATGCGGAATTATTGGGCATGAACGACTCGATCTTTAGGTCTACTTACTACATGGAACTCATGTATATGACTCTTCTCATTCTCTTGTTTACTTCCTCAAAATTTAATCGATGATGGATCTCAAAGAATTCACAATTGAACTTAAATACTTTCTTGAACTCTACTCTTAAGTTTCTCTTGAATGTGAATTATGAATTCAAGAGTTATGGTTCTTTATATGAAGGATATCAATAACAATAAAGAAATTCGATAATTTTGAATAAAACTTTTAAAAGAAACATGAACGCAAGAACTAAAAATAAACTTATCTCAACAATACTCAAATCTAGGGGTAGAATCCTAGATTATTCTTTTACTGATCTCAAAGTAGATGTAGGGCGTGAGGACGAACAAGTACAAAACTATGATAGCCTTATATACTTAAAAAACAAAATTCTTGAATAATCTTTAATAAAATTTACTAATTTGAAGATAAACTTGATTAGAAGACATGAAACCCCAGTTTGAAGGTAAATAATCACCAAAACCTTTCTTGAGATTCTTGAATTAGTTTCTTGAAATCTCTATTACAAAGAATTATGATTTTTCATGAGTGAAAATGAAAATCTGATTGTTTTGAGTCGTCTATTAGTCAATAAATTCATTTAGGGTTTTCTTGGAGGAAAAAAAAATCTTTTTAACGTTTTCCCGTTGTCTAATTCGTGACAACACTATATAGGTTAATAAAATAGTCATAACTTTTTAATCAGAAATTGGATTGACGCAAAATTGGTTGCGTTTGAAAGTAGATTTTATTGGATAGGTTATGCCTCACGTAACTCTAAATATTCTAAGAGATATGGTTATTTAAAGTTTACCCAAGTATATTCTTAAGTCAGAAGTCAATGAAACTTCCAGAACATTTATAAAATATTCATCAAGAACTTAAATCCTTAATTTCAAGAATGAAATTACGCGGAATAAATCATGATTGGTGTGTGGGTGAAGGAACCCAACACTATGGAAACTTACATACCTCTTACGGATCAAAGCCATGACGAAAATTCACAATAAGACGCAAGTATCTCGACGAACGCTTGATCCTCTCCTCTTTTTCTCATCTTTTTTCTTCATGAACTCTCAACTTAAACCCTAACCATATATTAGTGTTATAAAACTTAATCTAATAGGATTATACCCCTAAAATATTACTAACAGTGAATTAAATCTAGTTTGGTAAGGAAAAAACTAAAATACCCCTCACTATTTTCGGCTAACTTTCCTTAACTGGACAATCTAACTACAAAAAGGTCATATCTCACTCATCGAACTCAAAACATAGCAAACTCGGCGGTGTTGTAAAGATAATTAGAAGATATTTCCTATGATATCTTTTAGCACACCTAACTCATGTTTTATTATGAGTTATGATCATTTGAAGTGGACTTAAAACTCATACTTAACTTAACCCTCCAAATTTTAGATTATATGCATGCTATTTCCAATTTAGGTCTTTTTGGAATTCATGGTGCTAAATCTAGTGAACTGACCTTAATACTTAAGAAAAATTTTAATTCCTTGGTAAAATTTCACTAAATACGATGAACGATTCGAGTCTTAATTAAAAAAAAAATTGGGGTGTTAAAAACACACATCGGGTAAATCCATTTCAAAAGTAGCATTTAAAAATCTCATGTCTAAACAATATACTATATATTGTGATTCTCCCGTCAACAATGCAGATTGGGAGCGTCCAGCTAGACCACCAATCACCCGATTCAGTTATAGCATTACTGAAGAGTTGTTGTACAAGCTATCTCATCTTTCAGTAACTCCCGATTCAAAGTGAGTAATTCAATTGGAAATCCATCTACCCCAGGAGCTTTCTCTTTCGTCATAGTCTTTATAGCATCAATAATATCCTCATATGTCACCTCTCTTATCAATTCTTTTTGTGTTGCACTGTTACGCAGAGCCAATCTATAAAAACCATAGAGTCCAAGCAAGGAACATGTGTGTTGCACGTGTAATCCAGGCTTGATAGTATAAATATTTCAAAGTTATGTATTTGAACGTGTAAAATAAAATACCTACATTTTTAGAACTACTTTTTGTACATCAAATTTTATATTATAAGGTACCTGATGGATGATGTTCTTCTTGTTGGTTTTCATATATTACTTTTCGATTGAATGTTTACATAAATCAAAGATAGTCATTTGACTTTCATATATTTTTTCCCATTCTTAAACTATATTTAAACATAACAATATTTTCAATATGTTAAATCATACATATAATGACCAATTTACCTTACACCCTATAAATTTATTGTTTATATCCTTGTAAGCGATTTTTAATTTATTCAACAAGGAATGATTCTTTCAAGGGTCAATAACAATGTTGTGTTATCATGTATATAGGGGTGGTATAAGAATATGAAAAGTTACAGGACAAAAAGTGAATATAAGGAAAGATGAAAAATAGATATAATTAATGTAATAATGAACGCAATTCATAATGCTATAACAAATGAATGTAAAAGTATGTGAATAACATTTGCAATAATTAATAATAAATAAGAGAATTCATACTGCCATAACTAAAGAAGTAGAGTGCAATAGCTCAATTTCTTATTAATTGTGCATTAACATAATTCGATATGACTTCTAATTGTTTTTACTGTTTATTTAGATGGTTAATTAGACTTTAATTTAGTGTAGGGTCAAAGTAGTAATATAACTTTACGCTTTAAAGTTTTCCGTGCATTCCATATTTATTCCATATTACTAAATATATAATTTATTTTGCAAATGATAGTTTTAATGATTCACATATTTTCCTATTTTTTTATGATTTCTTAAAAAAAAAGTAAAAAAGAAGAAGAAATCAGAACATTTAAAAAAAATATTTTGAAGTTAGAAGATCTTGTTAGCTTGATGATACTTAGATCTCATTAGCTTGACGATATTTTCGTGATATATGTAATACTTTAATTTAAATGCACATACTTAGCCAAATATATATCAACAGATAAAGATTTGCATATATTAGAAATATTTTTATCATAAAAATAAGTGACTAAATAAAAAATAAAAAATAAACTACTACACCCTTATTTTCAACGTCATTTTGAATCATATGAATTTTTCCTTCGAATAAAATACGTATTTTTTTTTATAAAAGCAAGAAAATAAGTAAAACGAAATGAAAATGTTTATATTTATAAATCACATGAAAAAATTTGAAGTGTAAGAAAAAGAAGAGTAGAATATTAGAAATTTTTTGTTGTGGATAAATGAGGGGAAATCCCTCTATTTATAGCAAACAAAGGGTAGTATCATGTATGAACAAGTGCTTATGTGCCTTATCTGCAAGATCATGAACCTTCATAAAAGTGACACTGCTTAAGTCAAAACATATAGAAAAGGTCACAATTCTTTGGAAAGTCACAACTCATCTAAAAAGCCACAATAATTTATAAAAGTCACATCTTATTGGAAAAGTCGCAATCTTTTTGAAAGGTCAAAACTCATCAGAAAAGTTACAACCCATTGAAAAAGTCACAACTCATCAGAAAAGTCACAACCCTTTGAAAAGGTTACAACTCATCAGAAAAGTCATAACCTTTCAGTAGAACATATGTTATGCAAATAGATAGATATAGATGAGTGTTTTAAGTAGGGGTACTATAATAATTTAAAGGGCGAACCCATCAGTTGTCCCCCAAAGTTGACACTAAGTTTCACTTAAACACCTCAACTGAGTGATGTTCATTTTAGACACCTCATGTAGGTTCCCTTTGTGTCATTTTGACACTTTTTGTTGGCATGTCAGTGTGAGTGTGATACAGTCAACAATAGAGCATGAAAGGATCAATTTACATAATTTTTATTTTATTTTCTCTTCTTCTCCGTTTATAAACTACCACCTCCCATCATTTTTTGAAGCTTAAAATTCTTCAATGGACGTCGAATATTTTTTTGAAATACCTTTTCAAGTATTTTTTCATCTTCACTATCGTATTAGTTCTTTAAATATAAATAACCTCCCTCCACTTTTGTTGCCGGAAAAATTTATACCAACACTCATATTTCATATTATTCTCTCTTTCTTTCTTCCTCTCCCTCTTTTCTTCACACAAAAAAACATTAAAAAAATAGAAAAAAAGTAATATGAAAAATAGTAAAAGAAAATAATTAGTTTTTTTTTTAGAAAAAACAAATGGGATTTTGAGTATAATGATGATTTTCGATGGCAAAAGGAGGGTAAGGTACCATCACCTTAAAATTTCTTGTGTTTGCCCATGTACTCTTTTCTAAAATAAATAATTAATATGATACATTGAAATGATTTTAAACAAATTTATTAAGGCACCACCACAGTCCGATTTCACAACACATATTTATGAAGTTGTTTTGCACTTTACCCAAATAATTTTTTATAATAAATTTTATCAGCTCTTGATATACAAGTAGTGAACAAAAAATAAATATTTAAGAAAATTTTATTAGATAAATAATAAAGTTGAAGAATGAAAGGGACTTGAAGTTTATTTTATTTTGAAGAAGAAGATTTGGAGAAAAAATTTGGAGCACAATGCTCCAACTTTTTTTCTTAAAATAAATGTGTCTTTAAAAGAGTTTGAATGAGAATACGAATCTTTTACATATATGATTCATTAATACCTTTTTAGATCCATTAAGAGATTTTTAAATAAAAAAAGAAAAACTTATGGTCTAATATCTAAATCATTCATATTCAAATCACCATTAAGTGCAAACAAATGAGGTATTAGAGTAGAAATGATGATAACTAATTCTTTATATTAAATTCTTATCATGAAGGGGTAATCATTGTGTACTAAGGTCCTTTCATAAAGATTGTTTTTGATGAATCAATAAATTAATTTGACGTCGAAGTGCCGACAATGAATTATGGTTATATTTTGTTATAGGGACAAGTGACTTTATAAGAGATATAGCTTAGTCAGTTTGGCAGAGTGAATACACATGAATGAGTTGATAGCAAATTATATCTTTGATTTTCGATGGCTAAGAACTATCACTCTGATTAAAATGCAAGTATATAAAGTAGTTGATATTTCGATTTGAAGAAAATGAGCCTCATCTCCCGGAGAAAGAAGAATGGGGAAAAAAGTTGAAGATCTTTTTGTTGAAATGGACATGTATGTCTTGCAATCACGTAGTGGCTTTACGAATCCATATTCTGTTTTACTGCTGCTGCAGAGTGAATGTCAAAAATTTGTCACATCTGCTTATTTAATGTTCATATATCCTAACAAGAACTTTTCTTTTCAAACATTTTGTTAACTCCGCTCTCCAATTTTTTTGGTCCATCTTAAATTCTTGAACTTATGTGTCATCTGCATGCTTATAGAACTCGAGGGAGGTACTCAAGAAAATATTTTGGAGAGTCGCTGTTACTCTTGTATGTTGACGCCTTCAAAGTTTTAGATTCTTCTATAGCCAAGGATTTTCCTATTTATGGAGAAAGAATCGTGTGAGATTTAGTTACCGAAGTTCCAAAGAGACAATATATTCTCTTTAATATTGAGGCATTGATTTCATGTGGAACACAATTACTAGAGATATAAATCTCGAGAGGTTTATAGAGCTTATATATGAGAGTAAGGGAAGATGCATTATCTCACCCCTACTTGGAACCGGAAAAGCCTTACTACCCATAGTGTTTTTTCAATCATTTCTTAATCTCTTTCCACACTTGTGGCATGTAATCATAGATCCTTCAAATTTTCTTTTGAACTAGGAAGCCTAGTTTATGAAATGGGAGGTGGACAACATTCTTCTATGAAGAAGGGAATGTCTGCCTCCCATTTCTGAACGCGGCTGCACAGTTAAGTAGCAAACGGAATGGAGAACTGATTACAGGCCGATATTTCGGAAATATCTTCCAAAATAAATGAAGAAATACGATGGTTGGTTTGGTTTTTCTAATGCTAGGTGGATGTGATATTATGCATCCTCCCTCACTAGTAGATAGGGGATCTCTCAGTCTCTCAGAGTTATATGTCTAGTAATGCATTTCCACATGAACTGAAATCCTCCATGATGAGGATACAAAGTCGCTCTGACATTGGAGGAGTTCAAAACCTACACTTATCCTTCTCCATATATAGGAGAATCATTTTTTGTATCCGAAGCTTTGAAGCATCAATATCCAAGAGTGATGGCGACTCTCTGAAATATTTCCATCCACACCCTCTTCGAGATCTGATATCCTACAAAAGACACATAACTGTCAAAATTCTAAGAGTGAACAAAATATAAACAGAAGAACATGTGTGTTTAATTGGCATGTCAAAGTTATAGACAAAACATTCATAAACTTAGATTAAGTAGAACATGTGTGCAGCAGAAAAAATAACAAACGAAGTGTGTGTGAGCTAACAAAACTCGTATACTTACAAAATTAGGGATGATGTACTTGACCTAAAAAATCACATGTGAACAAACTGAATAGATGGTTCCAATTTATTAAATTTGTGTTATCATTTAGTTATTCATATGTTATGTTAAACTTGCATTATTACTTCAATATTTGAGGATAATACATATTGAAGTACTTCAAATATGGCATATTTCCTAAAAAAGAAAATTTTTTATTAGTAAAAGATAAAATATTACGAGTCATATATCCCAAGTATTAAATAAATATTTGTCACTAACTCAAATACAAAACATACAATATTATCCTTTGAAATTATATTTTGAATGATCACATTGTGGTCAGAATAGATTTTTGAAGAACATTATTGAAGAGACTGAGTTTCTGAAGTTTATTGTTGATTCAAAAATATATATTGATGATCATATTAAACTCAGTACTGTAGAAGGGAAGGAACATGTTTTTTTGTCAATGAAACACTTTCTTTAATATTCTAATTAAAAATGAGGAAACTATTCCCCGGGATAAATAAGAAAGGGAAAAAGAATTTGATGAGTTTCGTTGATGCAAAGTGGACTGTAATGTCAGATGGGGAACCACCATCTTAATCTAGAGAAATAAATTTGACCCATCTGTTTCGTTTGTTCATCTGTGCATTCAGAGAGAATGTATGCCTTCCCTCCATTTGTTAGTATATGAGTTTTTCCTTATCAAACACAAACTAAATAGATGTGTACGAAACTGCATACGTACAAATATAGGTAATATATACTTGACCTTGAAAATCAAACAAGCGAGTACAATAAATTCATCTAGATCAAGTCGGTGGTTCCTTATCTGATAATCACTCATATTTTCACTCTATGTTGCCAAAACAGGTGAAATTGTAAATCCAGCTTTTACTTCCATGATTGGCATGTCCATATCAACAAAAAGATTTTCAATTTCCAATTACCATTCTTCTTTCTCCATAAGTAGAGTTTCCTCGTCTTCCAACATGAATACTCAATGAAGTGTTTGTTAGATAGGAACCTACAAAATCGTGGACTGATCGTCTTCATCTTGTCATCTCCAAAAGGCTCCCCAATCCTTATTTTCCTTCAACTATGAACATCTTCTCCAATATGAACATTCGTAGGATAATAAAAATCTTTAAGAATATTTTTTATATCAATTTCACAGTCCTCTCAGACTCCTCATAACCAGATAGAAGAATCGGGCCATTGTTGTGCTTTTCACCATCAATAGCAAGTGGATGACACCCCAATTGGAGTTCCACAAAGATATGTCATTCCATGTGAGTCTAATGTACACGAAAGCTACACCCCCCCCCCCCTCAGTAGTTTGGAATTCACCTTTGCCAGCTTAAGATGGTTACAATGTGGACACAGGCTCCTTGAAGTAGAGGCATCCCCTTAACTCATAAATATGCACCTTAGTCAAATTGCACAAGCATTAGCACACTAAATATACATTCCAAAATTTTTTAGTCTTTTTAGAGGACAAATATTTTTAATAAGGTCGACAAGTTTTTTTTAGAAAGAGGAAGTATTACTAAAAAAATAGTGTGAAACACTGTTGTGACCAAAACGTCAAAATTCAAAACTTATGTATAAAGGATAATAACACGTATTATATTGAATTTATTGATAAGTTTTTAGTTTGGTACTTGCGAAATAAGTAACTACGACAAATAAATTAAAACAACAATGTAATTTGAATGTTTTATATAAACATTAAAGTTTATACATGCATCAACCTTATTTTATAGTTAATTTTAATTTAAAATATAAAATATCTGATTGTGTCATTGTAACGACCGGGTTCCGTCGTTATAGAAATGCAAACTAGGGAAAAATTAGCGCCGAAAAAACTTTTTCGTAGTATTAGGATTTTCCCAACCTTTTCCTGATTTTGAAGAATTCACACTCATCAAGGTGTAGGAAGATCTTGTAGAAATAGGGTGGAGTAAATATGAATTTTATTACATAATCGGTTCTCGTGGAAACCGTCCTACTTTACATAATTGAATTTGGATAAATAAATCTCTGAGAAACAAACTTAGCATTAAGGGTATTTTGTGAGCGTAGTGGGTTACGAGTGTGTTGTAAAAAGGGAGAATTAAAATTCTCTAAGAAGATCAGTGTTTCAATTCGTGTCGCTGCAACGGGATGGGTGTGGCTGTAGCGGACGAGGCAGGAATTTAAATTATAAGATTTTTTGAGATTTTTCAGACGAGATCTCAGTGGTTCAAATATTGCCGCTGCAGCGATGCTTCTAGAGGGATGACAGTTGTTGTAGCGGGACAAATATGAATAAATCATAAATAAAACCCATAAACGACATTAATTTGCACTTTTCGACTTGTAGAGCTAAAGAACGACCCCTGGGCTATTTCAATTTGTTTTTCACAATTCTTGAAGCTAAAAGTAAGTTTTTTACTCCCTGAATTCACTTTTCGATCAGTGAAACGTAATAGAATGGGTCAATATTGATAGGGAAGGGTTTCTTGATAGATTCTATGGTATACTTAACCATAGTTTGACTACTTGGGATCATGAGTTTGACCTAGGGTTTAAAGAATTGATAGTAATTGGGTTATTAGAGATATTTTGTTGATTCACATGTCCTTGTGATTGTTTGTAGACCCATAACATGCGAAACGAATCTAAAAAGGGAAGGATCAAGTTTCTTAGGGTTTCAAGCTTGTTTCGAGGTTGATGATGGTTGTGATTTCATGATTTGTGTGATGTATGCATGTTCTTGCTTCATTATGATACGTGTATGTATATGAATGTTGTAATATTGATCACATTATTGTAACTGAGATAGATGAATTATATAGCCATTAAATGATGATGTAAATGTATGATATTGATTATGTACTTGTGATTGTGATTGTGGTGTGTGATTGGGGATCAGATTTGCACGTTCCGAAAAGCTAACATGGATCGAATTGCCATGTTTTGGCATAATACTGGATCGGGTTGCCATGTTTTGTACAACTATAGGATCGGATTGCTACGTTTTCACAAGCTAACTGGGATCGGGTACCACGCTGGTGCACTAAAAGTTTGTGTTTGTGTTTAGTGAGAGGAACAATAATGTGTTAAGCATGTGAAATGTGTTGTGAAATTATCATATTGATAATGTTTTTTATCTTGATATATATGCATGTGTTATACTGTTGTTCGACTTGTTATATGTTGCACTAATTGGATAGCCGCATGATCCTACCAGTACACGGTGGTTGTAAACTGATTTTGCACTTGCTTTTATATTTATTCAGTATTGGGCATCTTCAAGCGGCTATTGACAAACCTCTCTTAGGAGATTAGAGATCATCACATCGACTTCAAGGGTGAGCTGCTTCTTCCGGGTTTCCATGGAGTTCTATTTTGTCCATGTCCACCAATTTTTGACTTGGACCTTTATATTTAGTTAGTTGAATAGTTCATTAGTAATTTCTTGTTTAGACTTGGTTATTCGTTAGTAGTTTTGGTACATTGACTTACAAGTTCTAGGTTATCTTCCGCAAATGTTAGTTGTTAGATCTTTGTTTAATAATGGAAATTCGTGTTAGTCATTTAACTTGCTTCCATGATTTAAATGTCTTAGTTTTAGGATAATTGCTTTAGTTGGATAGTAGTAGTGGTTCTCCCACCGGCTTATAAGTGTGGGTGCCAATCACAACGGGTTTGGGTCTGCACAGTCATTACATTGGTAAACCAAAAGGTGAAACAGAATTACAACACAAGGTATGTTTCTAAGGAAGGAAAATGTGTTGCATGAAAACATATTTTCTAGAAAAATAAATGAGTTTCTTATTTATTTTCTTATGTTCAGAAAAATACATGATTGGGTTATTTTTCATTTGTGTTAGATATGGAGGTGTAACATTTTTGAAATGTTAAAAATGTTTTTTGGATTTTTGTTTCAATTAGTAAAATAGATTTGTTAAAGAACATGTTAAATAGAAACCATCAGTTAGCTTGTGTATAAATTTAACATATTTTTTTAATAACAAGTGGCATATCATCTGTACATCGCAAAGTTAGGGACAAATTCAAGTATAACGACTAGCATAAATGAATTGTAAATACTTCAGTTCTCATAAATAACATACCTCAATTAGTAGGGCTGTTTATTGCCTTCATGATCTAAATCTCATAATATGTTAAAAATCTAACGGGTCAACTTCAAATCTTCCTATCTCTATTACATCAAAGAAGAAAAGTTGTTCTGGTTGGGGGATTTATTTTCTATTGTTGTCTTGTATTGTAGATTGGTCGGAGATCTAAGAGGCGTTAGCTTTTTCTACGGCTGATGTTAGTTATTCAAGTAGGCTATCTCTCATTTATAGTTAGGAAACCCTTGTGATTACCACTTGACAATAGCCTAAATTTGGTTGTTATCTTCTTGTTCCGCGCTTGTCATTGTGATGCCCATATATCGTGGCCTTACGATTAGTAGCCCACCACATGAAAAATAATTTGAGATACCCAAATATAGGCTCATTTCTAGAGGTAATCACAAGGGTTTCCTAACTATAAATAAGAGAGAGCCTACTTGAATCACTTACATCTTCCATAGCATAAACTAGAACCTCGTCTATATCCCATCTAATCTACCATAGAGGAAGACAATAGAAAATAAATGCCCCCACTAGAACATCTTCTCTTGTGTTGATGTAATGAAGATATGAAGATTTGGAGTTGACTCGTTAGATTTTCAACTTTAAAAGTGATTTGTATCAAGAAGGAAATAAACAACCCTACTAATTGATGTATGTTATTTATGATAGCTAAAGTATGTACAATTCATTTATGTTAGTCTTAACCCTACAATTTGCCCCAAACTTTGCGATGTACAACGGATATAACCCTTGATAAATAAAATTGGCGCATATATACCCCATCGGTGATGCTTCTTGTTTACAATTTTCGTTAACAAACATATTTTACTAAATTTAAAAAAATCCTAAAATTATTTTTAAAAAAAATTCAAAAATGTTTGTAACCTTAATAAATCACCCCACAAATTTTTGTACCCCTCCAAACCTAACCCAAATGAAAAATAACCTAATCATGTCCTTTTCTTAACCGAAGAAAATAAATAAGAAACTCATTTATTTTTGAGAGAATATTTTTTATGTAACATGTTTTCATTT
This sequence comes from Solanum sitiens, assembly GCA_016801875.1. NCBI lineage: Eukaryota > Viridiplantae > Streptophyta > Magnoliopsida > Solanales > Solanaceae > Solanum > Solanum sitiens. The sequence continues at coordinate 1,714,442 of JABWTJ010000204.1, read as the reverse complement.
CTTAAAAACACACCCTACGTTGTAATTCAAGTGATAGTTTTTGTATTACCAATGTAATGACACAATAAGATATTTTACATTTTAAAATGATATTAATTATAAAAGAATTAGTTGACTATTTCAATAAACTTTACTGTATATATCAATCACTAACTTACACTATTGTTTCAGGTTATATGTCTTAGTTATATATTTTTGCAAGTACCAAAATCAAAATTTATCAATAAATTCACTACCATACATGCTATTATCCTTTGTTAATTATGACATTTTGGTAAAATTAGTATTTCGCACTATAATTTAAGTACTACTTTCTCTTTCTCAAAATATTTGTCAACATTACTAAAAATATTTGTCCTTAAAAAAAACAAAGTTAATTTCTAATTGTTTTTTTAGTGTGCTAATGGCTATGCAATTTGACTCAGGTGTATATTTATAGATTCAGGAGATGTGTCTATTTCAAGAAGCATGTGTAAACATTGTAATCGTCCTGAGTCTATACAAAGGTAATTCTCATATTATGAAGGTGGATGTGTATCTTGGGTGGACAATGGAACTCAGACGAAATGACCTATCTTTGTGGATCTCCAATTGGGGAGTACTCCACTTGTTGTTGATGGTGGAAAGAAAAATAAAGGCCCAGTTCTTCTAAGGGATGAAATGGAGTTTGAGAGGACTTTAATGTTTATAGGAGGATTTCCCTTTTAGATTTTTATTATCCTACGAATGTGAATGTTGGAGAAGATTTTAATAGTGGAAGGAAAAGAAGGATGAAGAACATTTTGGAGGTAACAAGGAAAACTCTTTGTCCAGGAACTTGTTGGTTCCTTTCAATTAAACACTCCCTTTACTATTCAAGTATGACTACGAGGAACCTCTACCTACGGATAAAGAAGAATGAGAAAATAAAATTGAAAATATTTTTGTTGGTATGAACATATGTATCATAGAAGTACACATTGACTTTAAAAATTTGCTCAACGATGTTGCTCAAGTGAAAAATTAAGTGACTATTTGAGCTTAATGAATTTCAATGTTTCCAGACTTTTGGTACTTATCAAAATAAGCGTTCATAGTTAGTATTACGTCCATGTTTGACCCCTCAAAAATGTATCACTAACAGAATTCCCCTGATGTATTAAACGTCTAAAGAACACATACAACTAGTCCTGTTGAGAATTGAAGGGTTTAAGTGTGCAAAATCCACAGTATACAACGAATGAATGCCATATTTGATTTTGTATAAATATTATGTTATAGCATGTATGCAATTTGAAAAACAATTTCCCTCCCCGAAACATTCCATCTTAGGTATAACATTTCTTAAGTGTATTTTTCATAACACAGATGCACCATAGGTTATTCATCCCTTCTAATATAGTATCTACTAGTTACTAAATCATAAATTTTCAACATAGGTTTCCAATACAAAATTGTAACCAAATAGCCTTTGTTTGATCGACATTTTCCCCAATCATTGACATGTTTGTATTGATGTTCTATTTTGGACAATTCTTGGGAATGAATAAGACTATTCCATCCTACTATCCCCTGTTCCATGAAGAACCAGCAAAATGGGCAACTTCCAACATGGCGGTGAAACATATTTTAATAAGCTATTAAATTTCATATGTTACTCAACAAATACATGCAAAAGATAGAATCGACATACATAAAAAGTGTCACGCCCTGAGCCTACACTGTGGACGTGGACGACACCCAATGACTATTGTTGGCCTTGAGAGAACTCTTGTCCTAGTTTACTCAACTCAGCGGAAGACTTAACTTACTCAATTATGAAGTAATAAACATTCCCAATAGATATACTTAAAACATAATAGTCTTGCCAAAATGACACTTAAATCTCATAACAAAGTATTTGGAATACAGAAATAAGGGACTCAAACTAAACTGTATGACTGTCTATGAAGCCTCTATAATACTAAGAGGGATGTTGGGACAGGCCCCTCAACATCCTATTAAAGGAAAGACTTATAATCAATAATGATGTGTCCTCGAGTATGCAAAGAGGCTCACCAATGACTGTGAATGCTCAAACTGGATCAACAAGGCAATGCATGCTGACCCTGGTTACCTGCATCTGCATCATAAGACGATGTAGTCAACCTGGCATCAGTACATTGAATGTACGAGTATGCGAGTAGGAATTCTAGCAACAACATAAAGCTTAAAAGGATTAAAAAGAACTTACCTTGGCTCAGCTCAACTAATGAAATACTAACTCAATATAAAGTAGTAGTGACACATAAAATTTATATATAAAGCTTGTAAAATAGTGTTAACAACTTAGTCCGGTAAATAAATGCGATAAAAACTCAGCTTTACTTATAAATGATAGTAATATAGTTTTTTCTGGGAGATTCTCTAACCGAAAAACATCACTATGAGCAAAAGTTATGGTACAATGTCTTACCTCACGTTGCAAGAGGACCTTCCTATACCTTGCCATAACTATTTAACCTGAACGACTTAGCGGATCCACTAATCTATGCTAAAAAGCACTAAGCAATCATCTAAAAGTATGACCCTTCCATTGTCCATATTGTCTACATGGTTTATGGGGCTTGAGTTAATATGAACTCGCATCCCCATATTGGTGCTCAATACTAATCCCAAAATACTTAGCTGATATATTTTAAAAACAACTTCTTCTCTGGTCTGAGTTAATTTTCTAACACATAGCTTTTGAAAAATCTCTCTTGGAAATCATAGTTTCCTCTTTCCTAAAAAAAACTAGCAAAAGACTCTAATGGATGTCTAGCTTCCCTTCTTGCTCAAAAGGTGGAAACAATTGTAACTCTTAGGAAATACTTAGTTCCCTTACATATTTTGACAAGTGAACTCAACTCTTTACTCTTTGCTTAGCTTGCAACTTAACTCCGAGGGGATACTTAGTTTCCTTATAGCTTTTGAGAATTTACTCAAGTTCTTACTCCTTGCTCAACTTGAATCTTGAGACTTAAAAAAAAGTTAAAATGTTTGTTTTAGACAGTTGAAAACTTTTAAGAACTAACTTTGACTTGCTTCTTAACTTTTAAACTTTACCCTTAACTCTTTTGACTTTGATCTTAACTTTCCTTGAATTGAATTATGGATTCAAGGTTCATGATTTGGGTTCTTGGTTGATTTCTAGGTGCTTAGAAATCATTAGGAGTAATTATAATCATTGGAAGGAGCTAATGTACCTTGGAAGGGCTTACGAAGGCTAAACTACGAAAACTGGGTGAAAAACGTTGAACCGGACGCACTAGTGGCGTGCTGCGCCAGCCTCAGATGACTGAGGCTTGATTATGACGGAGTGAGGACACGCCGTGCCATACCTAAGGATAGTGAGGCTAGTTTCAGGCGGACTGCAGGCGCGTCGCGCCTGCGCCTACCCAGGTGCTATTGACGACTGTTTTAACTCGTTTTGTATCTCCAAAACCTCCAAACCATCGTATTTTTTTCACCAAACACATGAGACTATTGGTATTCTCAATAAAAACCTACTTAAACTAAAAAATAACAAGGAGAAACAAAAATTCAACAAAAAATGGCAACCAACAATTCAATCAACAAGAATTCAAAACTTTTTTCAAGAACTTAACTTCTAACATGAAATCATCTCTTAGATTACTGAATATAAATAAATTGGTGTGTGGGTGAATTAATCCAACACGAAAGATCGCACATACCTTCATAGTTATCACCCCCGACGAATTCCACTCTACATCTTGGCATTCTTGATGAATTCGTGGCCCTTTCTCCTTTCTCCTTCTTCTCTTCTTTTTTCTCCCAAGCCCTAAGCCTATGCTCATTTTCTAAAATTGACTTAAGGTTTAGTTTTAACCTTGACAAACCTTTAAAATGAATTAGGAAATAGTTGGGTGAAATAACAAGTTTACCCTTAAAAAAATAGGGATTCAGACCTTCCTCAATCCAATAGCCCAAACATCTGATAGGCATATCTTCTTCATACGATATCAAAAATGCACAAACTCGACGACGTTGGAAAGATCTGTGCAAGGGATTTCCAACCATATAAAGAACTAACCCTAAATCACCCTGAGCTATAAGTTATGACCGTTTTAAAATGACCAAAAACTCACTTTGTTAACTTAGGAAATTTTCTAAATGTTTCCTATTCTTTTTAAAATGATAAACTTTAGTTTCCTTGCTTATGCTTGGATATTACGAGTTACGAGATATTAAAATATCTCCCCCTTGGGAACATTCATCCTCAAATGATGTTTCTTTCATTACGTTAAGGATAGTAACATCAAGTTCAACACTTAACAATCCAAAAGCAAATAACAAATCATACTTACTCATAGTTCAGAAAGTACTAAGAAGAGAACTACTACCTTGATCTGCATCCTCTCTTGATTAAAAGAGATATGGATATGTATTCTTCATATCCTTTTTATCTTCTCAAGTTGCTTATTCAATAAATTGGTTTATCCAAAGGCTCTTGACTGACGCAACCTACTTTGTTCTCGCCTAGCGAACTTGGCGATCTAAAATCTGAACCAGAATCTCTTCATAGGATAAGGTATCCTTAGTCCCAACATTCTCAGTCGGAAACTTTAATGAAGGATCACCCATGCACTTCTTCAACATGGATATATTAAATACCAGATGAACCGCTTCTGACACTTGTGGTAGCCCTAACTCATAAGCTACATTGACATTTCTCTTGGATACACTATATGTCCAATATATCAGGGACTAAGTTTCCCTTTCTTACCAAATCTCATAAAACCCTTCATGGGTGGAACTTTTTGATACACCCAGTCATCCACTTCAAACTCAAATGGACTTCTTCTCACATATGTGTAGGACATCTGACGACTCTGTTCCGTCCTCAATCTACCTTGAATCACCTTCACCTTTTCCATGGCTTGCTGAACTATATCTCGTCCTATCAACCCTGCTTCACTAACCTTGAACCACCAATCCGAGAGCTGCATCTTCTCCCATAAAGCGCGTCATATGGAGCCATTCGAATGCTCGAGTTGTAGCTTTTGTTGTATGCGATCTCAATGAGAGGTAGGTGCTCATTCCAATTCCCCTTGAAATTGATCACACAAGCTCTAAACATGTCTTCTAAAGTCTGGATGGTACGCTCTGCTTGTCCATCCGTCTAAGGATGAAAAGTAGTGCTTAAGTTCACCTTTGAATGTAAACCTTTCTGTAAATACTTCCAGAACTGAGCAGTAAATTGCACACCTCTATCTTAAATAATAGAGACCGAAACTCCATGAAGTCGTACAAATTCTTCAATGTACAACTTATCATAATCCTCCGCGAATGAGTGGTCTTCACTGGTAAGAAGTGGGCTGATTTTGTCATCCTATTGACAATTACACAAATTGCGAGACCTTTGTAAACCTGTGATGAAGTCCATATTAATCATCTCCCACTTCCAATATAGAAGCTCAATATTTTGAGCCAAAACTCTAGTCCTTTGGTGTTCTACTTTCACTTGTTGGCAATTTGTGAATTTGGCAACAAACTCAGCAATGCCCTTATTCAAGCCTTCCCACCAATATAATTTTGTCAAGTTGCGGTACATCTTTGTGGAACCCAGATGAATGGAATATCTAGGGTTATGAGCCTCCTCCATGATACTCTGTTGGAGTCCATCCACCCTAGGTACACACAATCTACCTTGATGCTTTAGCACACCATCTCCCCTTTGTTCAAAAGCCATTACTCTTTGCTTATGAACATTCACCTTCAAATCACGAAAAATGGGGTCTTGGTCTGCTTTTCTTGCACCTCTGACACAATGATGATTCAGACCCATTAGTCACCATTGTTCCTCCTCCTGTGGAATTCATAAGTCTGACTCCCAGGCGTGTAAGTGTGTCCACATATTTGGATAACTCCCTCTTTTCTGCCTCAACATGGGTGGTACTCCCCGTGTATAACCTGCTTAAAGCATCAGCAGCAACAGTAGCCTTACCTGGGTGGTAAATAATACTCATGTGGTAATCCTTGAGTAGTTCTAACCACCTCTTTTGTCTAATATTAAGCTCTTTCTGGGTGAACACATATTGTAAGCTCTTGTAGTCAGTTAATACGTCAACATGGACACCATAAAGGTATTAACGCCATATCTTCATGGGAAAAACTACAACAGCTAACTCAAAGTCATGGGCTGGATAATTCTTCTCATGAATCTTCAACTATTTGGAGGCATAAGCTATTACCTTGCCATTTTGCATTAACATACATCCCAAACCAACTTTTGATGCATCACAATACACCACAAAACCTTGAGAACCCGCTTGTAAAGTCAATACCGGAGTCATAGTCAGCCTCTTTTTTAACTCCTGAAAGCTTTTCTCACAAGCTTCAGACCATTGAAACTTAACTATCTTCTAGGTCAGCTTAGTCAAGGAAGATGAGATAGACGAAACCTCTCAACGAATCTTTTATTGTAACCATCCAAACCCAAGAAACTCCGTATATTTGTTGGATAGGTGGGTCTAGGCCAACTCTGGACTTCTTCTATATTTTGGGTATCAACGCTAATTCCATCGCCCAAAACTATGTGGCCTAAGAATGCCAAAAATTTAAGCCAAAATTCACACATGGAGAATTTGGCATATAACTCCTTATCTTTCAAAGTTTGAACAACTATCTGGAGATGACTAGCATGGTCTTCTTCATTCCTTAAAAGTATGTCATCAATAAAGACGATAACAAGCATATCTAAATAAGGTTTGAAAACTCTATTCATTAGATCCATAAATGTTGCAGGCGCATTGGTCAACCCAAAGGACATGACCAAAAACTAGTAATGCCCATATCTGGTTCTAAAAAATGTCTTTGGAATATCACATTCCCTAACTTTTAACTGATGGTAGCCTGATATGAGATCAATTTACGAGAAGTAGGAAGCACCCTGAAGCTGGTCGAAAAGATCATCTATCCTTGGCTCTGTACACATCCTAAGGGAACAATCTTTATTTCTTACAAACAAGACCGGAACGTCCCAAAAAGAGACAGTTGGTCGGATAAAACCTTTATCTAAGAGATATTTTAGTTGTTCTTTCAACTATTTTAACTGTGCTGGATGATACGCTCAAATTACACTTCTTTACAGAAGTATAAGCGGTCGTATCAAGTAAAGAACCCAACAAGTAGGTTGGGGTCGATCTCACGAGGAAAATGGTTTAGACTTAACTTCAATATACAATTACATCTATATAGACAAATCCTTTTGGAAAATAGTTAATTAAAGGGGGGTTTTTGTGAAACAAAAGTGTTTAATTAATTCTAAGTAAAACAAGTACCAAGGTTTTAACTTTGGTGTTTATCAAGTGGTGAGAGAAACTAGGGTGTAAGTGTCATAACGCAGTAATCCTAGCTATAACAATTCTTTCCTAGTGTCTTTCATGCAAAGTGATAAGTTATGTATCTCTAAATCCTTGGTCTGGCATTTAGAAAATTTCACATCGTACGTTGGTCCGGCTACGTGTGTCTAAGTTACTAAACCTCACCTTTACTTCATATTAAGCATCATATTCGATGTATGGCTTAGTAACTACTTCGCACCAATCGACACTAGCCTATTAGATAGTGTCCACTAAATCTATGTCGATAATTCTTTTTCTATTAACTACCTCCTTGGTCCGGAAGTATAGATAGGGCAAGTTCTAACGCGTGCACTCATTAAAAAGACTTCTAAACGAAAGAATTGTCAATACATGCAAGGACCTATTCTAGAATTGTTATTTAGCTAGTATTACCTTGTTAATCACCCATGGTTCCCACAAACCTAGTTGTGGATTTAGTTAACCATGCCTAGAAGAACATAATTCATGGTTATTAAACAATAATTCATGTACTTACTTTGATAAGTTTGAAGAAAATCTAGAAATGACACTTGAAACAACAAAATTCACTTGATAATCGATTCTGGAAATTTAAATAAATTGCCAAATTGCAAAGTCAAATCTCCAAGAATAAAAGGATGAAAAATAATAAAAAGTCTAACCCCAAAATCGAGGTTTTTAACCCTATTTATAATAACAAAGTCCTAAATTAAAAGGAGTTCAAAATAAGGAAAGTTTGTCCCAAAACGCGTCTTCAATCGACTACTCCACATAAACAACGGACCGTCGACTGCCTCTGTCGGTCTTCAAGCCTCCAAATCGCACCTTCCTGATCCAATCGACGTACCAACATCATGGTCCATTGATGCACTTACAGTACATCGATGCTTATCGTCGTTCCATACTTAGCTTTTTTTCCAACACCGGGTACTGGGATAGTCTCTGATCTCATCGACGACTTGCCAGCACAGTCCGTCAACCAGTCGACGGACCATCGATCCTTCCGTAGCACCACACTTGGTCAGAATTCCACGATTTGCTTCCAGATGCTCGAACCTTTACTCGACGGTCACAACCTACGGTCCGTCGATGGTTTCGTAGGTCACTTCTTTACATTTCTTCATAGTCTTTTGCATTTCCGTTTCGGATAATTTTCCTGCAACATACAGATAAAAACACATTAAAATTACTACAAAAAGGCCATAGACACACACTAAACTTAAGGAAAAAGCATTGAAAGTACCGTGAAACCACGGTACGTCAACACCCTCAACTTAAATTCGTTGTTTGTCCTCAACGACACACTATGACACACCACAACACTTTTGTACAAAAGTAATCTCTTTTAAGCTTTCACAATCATCTGTCTATCAATCCCGATTTTTTTTATTTCATTGCTTTAGTGCATGCTTTTACTCTTAGCCTCACTAGGCTCCTTCATGTGGATCAGACCATGACACAGACTCACCACGCACCGACACCTCTCTTCTTTTATCTCTCACCAAGGTACCAACTTTCCAATATTGCAACTAGTACCCTCACTCCAAAAACAATATCCTCCTTTTTCACACTGTGATTTCAAATTTGAGTATAAGTATCATTATTCAACACTCACGCTTATAACAACTTCACACCTAATTGGTACTTGTCGCCATAGGCTTGCCCTTATTTTTACTGCTTTAGGTTCACCAAATTAGACTCTTAGGATCAGGATAGGACTTTCTGGGCTTGTAACGTAGGCTCAGGGTCAGGTATGGTACATATGGATAAATTTTAGTGACTTGTTGCCCTTCTTGACATTACGGCTAATCGTCCTACCTCTTTCATTGTCTATTATGCCCTACTTTTCTTTTCTTATCATCTTTTCCTTGTTTTCTCCTTTCTTTCCCTTTTGTGGAAGTGACTTTTACTTCTTTTTCTTCAACACTCTTTTTCTCTTTAATCTCCTTCTTTTTTTTTTCTCTACTCAATTGATAATTTTGACTAAGTCACTTCTCTTGCTCACTGTTTCTTTCCTTTACACATTACTCTTTTCATCCCCACTTTTCAGGACATTACTCATAATAGCCACCCTCAACTTATGGCTTTGCCATGAGTCGAGGTACACAATACCCAAGGTTGGGTCAGTGCCAAGACGAGGTCAGTTTCTGCATTAGCCACCCTCAACTTATGCTTTTGGCCTAAGTTGAGGTGCACATGTCCAAGGAGGGACCAGGGCCAACACATTATACCCAGGGAAGACAATTTGGTGTAGAAAAAAAAGGTCTATTGAAACCTCAAAATATTTTGATCAAAAGGGGATCGATTATGTTTGGTTTTCTTTTATTTAGGCTAAAGATTGGCTAATTTGAAAAAAGTCCTATGATCCTTTCCTAAATGTCTAACACAAATTCCTTTTTGCAAGACTAACCGAGCAAGTTCTACCTAGGTACCAAGAGTGGAACAATCAAATTTCCTCAAACTCTCTTGACATTTCATTACCCTATCAGATTATCAAACACCTAGTTCGAGTGTTAGATTTGAGGGTTATACAGTAGTGCATATCTATGTCATGCTTAGAGCCAACACGTTCAACATTCATTATACCTAATCATGCAAGCATTATTTTTAGAACGAGATATCATTCATACTTACCCATCATGCTTCAGATTTCAAATTCATACTTTGTACAAGATACTACACATGCCGGTTCAACAATAGAGTAATCAGTCTCTTGGGGCAAATAAAATAGAGGCAAGAAAACCACCAAGAGAGGATCATGAGTTGGGATACTCAGACTTCACCCTAACACTCACTTTCCATTTACCCCACACCCAACAAAAAAACATGCAATTGTCCCCAATACATAAGAAATATAAAAACAAGGTGGTAGGTGAAGCAAACCTGAGGCGCATAGCGCCGAAGATCAATAGCAGGCGGGTCCGGTTTCCCTAAACCCCCTCCATCAATAGTAGGGACACCATCAGTAGTGTCCACAACAATATTTGCACCATCAGTGGTGCTCCTCTCAACAGCCTCCAATCTGAAGCTAGACTCCCTAGCAGCTAACTCACGAGCCGGGCCTCCTCATGAACCAACAAGGCTCTCCTCACAGCCTCCATATCCGATCGCTCCCTCTTCCTAGCCCGAGCACCCTCACCCTCACTGGTGTGGCTGGAACGGTGCCTCTTGGAATGCTCACGTGGTGGAGGCGGTGGTGCAGTGGTGGTTTGGAACAGGTAATCACCGTATCCTTCGCATGCTCCGTAGGTGCGGCATCAGGCTCGAGTACTCTCACATCAAGTATCGCATCCACATCAGCCCGCAGACTCACCACAGCCACCTGGAGAGTTATCAAATCGATGGTGGGGGCAGGGCATTCTATGACCCTCAACTCAAAATCATCGAGGCACTGGTGGACCGCGTGAATCCTCCTCTCCGTCTGCTGAGAAACGTTCTTCTCAATCCGGTACTCAGCCTCAGCAATGGATTTCTGCGTCCAAGGCTGGATATGGTGCAGCAATGTGGCCATCTGGGCCTCTAGCTTTTGGACCCTAGCAATCAGGACCAGTGCTGCTGAGGTTCAACAATAAAGTAATCAGTCTCTTGGGGCAAAAGAACACACGCAAGAAAACCACCAAGAAAGGATCATGAGTTGGGCTACTCAAACTTCAACCTAACACTCACTTTCCATTAACCCCACCCCCAACAAAAAAAACATGCAATTGTCCCTAATACATAAGAAATATAAAAATAAGGTGGTAGGTGAAGCAAACCAGAGGCGCATAGCGCCGAAGATCAACAAGCAAGCGGGTCCGGTTTCCCAAAACCCGCACCATCAATAATAGGGACACCATCAGTAGTGTCCACAACAATATCTGCACCATCAGTGGTGCTCCTCTGAATAGCCTCCAATCTGAATCTAGATGCCCCAGCAGCTAACTCATGAGCCCTCATCTGTCGGGCCTCCTCATGAACCTACAAGGCTCTCCTCACAGCCTCCATATCAGATCGATCCGTCTTCCTAGCCCGAGCACCCTCACCCTCACTGGTGTGCCTGGAACGGTGCCTCTTGGCACGCTCATGGGGCGGAGGCAGTGGTACAGTGGTGGTTTGGAACAGTGTAGTAAGCACAGTATCCTCCGCAAGCTTCGCAGGTGCGGCCTCAAGCTCGGGTACACTCACATCAAGTATCGCATCCACATCAGCCCGCAAACTCGCCACAACCACCTGGAGAGTTATCAAAACCTAGGGTGGGGGCAGGGCGTGCTAGGAACCTCAACTCAAAATCATCAAGGCGTTGGTGGACCGTGTGAATCCTCCTATCCGTCTGCTGAGAAACTTTCTTCTCAATTCGGTACTCAGCCTCAACAATGGACTTCTGCATCCAAGGCTGGATAAGGTGCAACAATGTGGACATCTAGGCCTCTAGCTTCTGGACCCTAGCAATCGGGACCATTGCTGCTGATGGTGGTTTAGACCGGGAGGAACTCGGTGCCCTACTAGTGCCCAGGGCAGACTCAACCGGGGTGGTGTCGGTAGGTTGTAAAGCAGCATGATCATCCCTTTGGCCTTGCTCTACCGTATCTGCCAGGTTCTCACCCAACGGCTGCACATCAAATCTCGGCCCTTTATTCGGTGCTGCCTTATTTGCCTCATCCCGAATGAGGCCTATGTCCACTGTCCTGGTAGGAGTACGAAGAACATCTATGTGACAAATGGGCACTCCAGCATTCCTGCACAACTGAAAAATCATACAGGAAAAAGGGTAAGTGGTCGAGGCCTTAAAAGCCCTCTCATGGATGACAGACAACAAGAGTCTTGGAAAATCAATCTCAAACCAGACGACCATAGCAACTACCAAGACCGCTCTATCCCACGTAAGGATGTTATCTGCAACTGTGGGGGATAGGCGGTGGTGGACCAAAATCCCGATAAACTTTGCCGCAAATGTGAGGTTGGCCTTCTTGATACGGCCTCTGGGGTTCAGCACCCAGTCTGCGCCCTCACGGTCTACAGATATATGCTGGGCAATCCACCTCTTGGTGGTCTCTCTCAAATCCTTGTCTCGCTAGAAATGGCCCTGCTTGACCACGTCCCACATGTAGTCAAACTCGGGGGTGAGGGGAACCCTGTTGGCATCAGTATCCTCACCGTATAAGAAACTTTGAATGGCAGGCAAAGAGATATCCACCCGGCAGCCACGAACTCGAACATCACTGAGTGGTGCCTGTTTGGAGGGGTTAGCCCGCCTATCCACCGAACCTTGGAGAGTCGCTACGTAAGAGGCGTAGAACTCTCGCACCATCTCCTCACTGTAGCGCCCCATACTCCTAGACATCCACTTGAGCTGGTGGCGGGTGAATAAATCATGTATCACAGGGACAATGTGTAGACTCCCTGTAAGAACCCACCGCTCAACTGTCAGAGTCCGAGTCATCACCCCCTTATCGTTGAGCAACTTGGCATCCCTGTAGATGTGGTACTGCCCCTCTACGCACCAATGGTTAGGCGGATCAGCAACCGGTGCAGGGTCCTCATGTCAGGGTGCCGGAGAAGACTCCGAACTTTGGGCCTTATCAGATGAGGCACGGTGTGGAGGTACATCCGGAAGAGTGGATCCCTGTGATACGAAACCTGAGGAAGTGGACTCATTCGACCCTGTAGAGTGGGAGGACTCAGAACCGAAAGCCTCCTCAGAGTCAGATGCTCCCTCAGAACCAGAGGCAGACCCAGACGGTGTGCCGATCAGTGTGTGCTCCTCATCAGACAGGGAGGGAGTGACTACGCTGGACGCCACCTTGTTGGGCATTCCCTAGCAGCTGGTGTCGATTTCTGGGTGCCTGGTGGCACGTATTCGAGATCACTCTCATCGTCAAACGATCCAATCATCCGGCGGGAAGGTGACACGGACTTGGACCGTCCTCTGGAATAGACAATATCCGTCTTGGGGTCCATTGGTACCTGCAAAAGAGAGTTATTAGTTTCATTGGAATCAACCTATACACTCAATAGAAGCAAAACAAAATCAGAAAAACACAGGACACATATTAGTGCAGAACTACAGACTCAGCAGACGGGCACTATTGATGTCCTGTCGATGAATCGACGGTCCGTCGATAGACACTTAGCAAATTTTTAAAAGACATCATTGATTAGAACTTTCAGTTAGAAACGACGGACGTGCAGAACGGCGCGTCGATCAATCGACGGACCATAGTCTACTTCCGTGGTCTGACACATAGAATAATTTTTGGCAATCAAACAAAGAACAGTTTCAGGCAGAAACAACGGACGTGCAGAACGGCGTGTCGATCAATCGACAGACCATAGTCCACTTCTGTCATCCCAGAGTTAGGCAAATACAGTGTGCAACTATCAACAGACCCCATCGACGGTCCATCGATTGACCAACGGTCCGTAGACGGGGTCTTGTGCTGTCGGTCAAAGACAAGTTTTTTTCACACAATCGTTGCACCCCTCAAATGTATAATATCAAGCATATACCAACACACAAAACATTCAATAACCATCAGCAAACAAATTTGTCATTCCTAGGGCTTCGCTTTTGTGAATTTCTATCGTAGATTCGAAGAGACTCTCAAGCCCTAAGTCGGAAAACAACAAATCAAACAACATGCAGAGTTCATTTAGACAGTTTTCACCCACAAACCATTCACTTTCTATCATTCTAAGGGACATGAAACTCAATTTTAACAAGTTAATCATGTAAAGTTGTCCCTAATTCAAGACCCACATACAATCTATTCAGTTTCTCAAGCAAATGAACGTGAATTCAGTGAGAAGATGAGAATGAAATACATATACTTTGTAGTGGAGTGAATGCATGGGTGAATTTTCAACAACAACCGACGTGCCCGCCTTCAACACCGACCAAAAAACGCTTGAATTGGATGGGGAATTGGGGAACTAGGGTTCTGGGAATTTTGAGAAGTGTAGAGAATAAGAAAGTAGAAAGGAATTTAGAGTGAGTGAATGTGGGAGTGAATAGGGGAATAAGGGAATAAGGGGAGGGAAACGGTTGGGGGGATAATTTGAAAAGGTTTGGGAGGGTAACTGAAAGGTTATTATGTTATATAGCCGGTCGGGTTGGGTTGGGTCACGGGTTTAGGAACTAACGATTCCCCGTCGACGGACCGTAAGTCATTCGACGATCCGTCTACTGATCCTACGATTGTGCCCTAACTTAGTCGATATTGGAAAACATACCTGGGATCCACGGACACCATCGACGGCCCGTCAATGGGACAACAGCCCGTCCATTTGTCCGTAGATCAGTGCCCCAGAACAATTTCTGCAGATTTTTTGTGGTTTGGTCCCTGCATATTGAGCACCCAAGAAGCCATTCCTTTTTTGTTTTCTGGACACTTTTTAGACACGGACCCTAAACTACTCTCTACCCAACAGTCTAAAAGAAATAAAAGAAAATTCACACATGACATTGAGTAAAACCAAAAGAATGAAACTATTGCTACAAAGAAAAGAAAAACCTATTGTTGGCTAGAGGATACACATTGGGTTGCCTCCCAATAATAACTTGATTTAACGTCGCGGCATGACGCAAGACTTTAGATTACTGAGACTTCATCAAAATGATATGCCTCAACCACTTCATTGGCATTTTCCGCATGCCCGAGGTAGATCTTGATTCTTTTCCCATTTACTGTGAACCTTGCACCTTCCTTGTTCTCCAACTAAACCACACCATGAGGGAACACTTTATTGATCAAGAATGGACTAGTCCATTTGGACTTGAGTTTGCCCAGACACAGGCACAACCTAGAGTTAAACAACAGCACCAAGTCCCCAACCGCAAATTTGCGCTTTTTAATCTTTTGGGCATGGTACTTATTCATCTTTTCTTTGTAGAGGGCTGAAATTTCATATGCCTTTAAGAGAAAATTATCAACCTCATTCAACCCATTTAGTCTCTGTTCCGCTGCTTCATTCCAATCCATCTTCAGTTTCTTCATCGCCCACATGGCCTTGTGCTCTAACTCAACCGGCAAGTGCCAATCCTTCCCATATACAAGTTGGTATGGAGACATACCTATGGGAGTCTTGTATGCTGTTCGGTAGGCCCAAATAGCATCATCAAGCCTCCTTGACCAATCCGTTATACTAGCATTCACCGTTTTTGCCAGAATTTGCTTGATTTCTCTATTTGACACCTCAACTTGCCCACTAGTCTGTGGATGGTAAGGAGTGTCTACATTGTGGCGAAGCCCATATTCTCCAATAATCCTTTGAACAACTTGTTGCTAAAGTGGGATCCCCCACCACTAATAATGGCCCTAGGGGTGCCAAATCTGGAAAATATGTTTTTTTTCAAGAACGCGGTGACACTCTTCCCTTCATTGCTTGCATGTGCTATGGCTTTCACCCATTTTGACACATAATCCACCGCCACAAGAATATATTTCATCCCATGAGAACTCACAAATGGGCCCATAAAATCAACGCCCCATACATCAAAGAACTCAATTACTAGAATGGGATTCAAAGGGAGCTGTTGCCTCCTCAAAATACCTTTATCTCTTTGGCACCTATCACATGACTTGGCGAACTCATGAGCCTCTTGGTGTATAGTCGGCCAATAGTACCCACACTGCAAAGTCTTATGGGCGGTCCGGATACCACTACGATGCCCTCCCACATGCGAGGAATGACATGCCTCCAAAACACTTAGCATCTCAACTTTCGGCACACATCGGTAAATAAGCCCATCGATACAACTCCGATATAAGTAAGGCCCATCCCAAAAGAACTTTTTCACATCATGCATGAACTTTTTCCTCTGATGGAAGGACAAGTACGATGGGACTATATCACTCGCCAGATAATTCGCAAAATCGGCGAACCATGGAATCAAGTCATGAGAAGCGGCCAATACATGCTCATTAGGGAAGTATCATCAATTTCAGCCTTTTCACCCAACTCTCGCATAGCTTCATCCTCTAATCTAGACAAGTGATCGGCAACTTAGTTTTCGTTCCCCTATCTGTCTTTCACCTCGAAATCAAACTCTTGCAGCAGTAATACCCATCTAATCAACCTTGGTTTCGCATTCTTTTTTGCCATCAAATATCTCAAAGAAGAATGATCAGTATGCACTATGACTTTCATGCCAAGCAAATAGGAGAAATCTTTTTCGAAAGCAAATACCACCGCAAGGAGCTCTTGTTCTGTCACAGTATAGTTCTTTTGAGATTCATTTAGGGACTTACTGGCGTAATAAATGGGATGAAGGATTTTATCCCTTCTTTGTCCCAATACCAAACCAAGAGCAACCCCACTAGCATCACACATCACCTCAAATGGTTTGCTCCAATCTTGGGAAATAATAATGGGCGCAGACACTAACTTCTCTTTTAACTCTCCAAATGCCTTCAGACAAGATTCATCAAAATAAAATTTACATTCCTTCTCAAGTAACTTACACAGAGGATGTGAAATTTTTGAGAAATCCTTAATAAATCTCCGATAGAAACCCGAAGAAAACTTCTCACACCCTTTACAGAGATGGGTGGAGGAAGTCTCTCAATAAGCTCTACTTTTGCTTGATCAACCTCTATTCCCTTTTCTGAAATGCGATGGCCCAATACAATACCCTCTTTCACCATGAAGTGACATTTCTCCCAATTTAGCACAATGTTGCAATCATCACCTCTTTTGAGAACTTTGGCCAAGTGACTCAAACAACGATCAAAAGAGTCTCCAATAACAGAAAAATCATTCATAAACACCTCAATAGTATCCTCCACCATATCAGAGAATATCGACATCATACATCTCTGAAAAGTATCTGGTGCATTACACAAGCCAAAAGGCATCCTCTTGAATGAGAAAGTCCCATAAGGGCAAGTAAAGGTGGTTTTATCTTGATCTTCTGGTGCAATAGAGATTTGATTGTAACCCGAATAGCCATCAAGGAAACAATACCATCCTTTTCCCGCGAGTCTATCTAACATCTGATCCATGAAGGTCATAAGAAAATGGTCCTTCTCGGTCCATGTATTCAACTTCTGGTAATCCATACACACTCTCCATCCGGTCACTAGCCGCATGGGAGCAAGCTCATTTTTCTTATTTGGAACCACTGTCATTCCCCCCTTTTTGGGCACACACTGAACACGGCATACCCAACTACTATCTGTAATGGGATATATGACTCCGACATCCAACCACTTAATAATCTCCTTCTTCACTAGCTCTTGCATAGGTGGATTCAAACGTCTCTGGTGCTCAATACTTGGCTTATGATCGGGCATGAGTTGGATTTTGTGTGAAAAAATATCAGGAGGGATCCCAATAATATCCGCAATAGTCCACCCAATAGCTCTCTTGGACCTCTTCAACACTTCTACCAAACACTTTACTTGTTGCACATTCAAATCTGACGCAATAATTACCGGCAAAGTGTCATCTTTTCCCAAGAATACATACCTCAGATGAGGCGGTAGAGCCTTAAGCTCTAATTTTGGATCCTCTTCAATAGATGGTTTCGCGGGTGGAGACTCGCGATGTTTCATATCTAACTCCAAATTCTTTGGTTTGAACCAAAAATCACCTCGATCAAGCTCCGCACCTAATGACCTATATTCTTTAATACCATCACTCTCAAAATTCATGATCACTGCTTCTAGTGCCTCAACACCAAGACACTCTTCGATTTGTACCTCAGACGTTCTCTTAACACTATAAGATATAGCAGATACCGTTTGGAGCTCACCACTCTGCTTCATGGACCTACAAATGTTAAAAGTTGACTCTTTATTATTTAACCGAAACTTCATCTGCCTTTTTCCATATCAACCAAAGCACGAACAGTAGCAAGAAATGGTCTCCCAATAATAATGGGCACCTCGAAATCCACCTCACAGTCAAGAATCACAAAGTCGGTTGGGAATATAAATGACTCCACCTTCACTAATACATCATGGAGTATCCCAATAGGCCTCGTCACCGTTCGATCGGCCATCAGTAACCGCATCGCTGTAGGCTTTGGGTCACCCAAACCCAATTTCTTGTAAATGGAAATAGGCATGAGATTTATGCTTGCACCTATATCACAAAGTGCTTTAGCAAAGTGTAACAACCCGATGATACATGGAATAGTGAAAGCGCCCGAATCTTCCTTCTTTTGCACAAGAGACCTTGTAGCAATATCACTACAATGTTACATTCGGTCATCATCCTCAAAACTTACCGATCTCTTCTTTGTAACCATATCATTCATAAACTTGGCGTAATTGGGCATTTGTTCAAGAGCTTATATCAAAGGGACATTGATGGAAAGCTGTTTCAACATAGTAATAAAACGCTGATATTTACCATCCTCAGTTTTCTTCACCAACATTTGCGGGAATGGTGGTGGTGGTCTAGGTACGGGGACCACCTTTTGGGGCATCTCTACTTCTTTCACCGCTTTATTTACCAACTCACCACTAGATTCTACTACCTCATCAATTCTTCTCAACTAATCTTCTACGCCAGACGTTATAGGTGGAACAATGGTTTGCTTACCCCCTCGAGTTGTGACTGCAATACAATGTCAATCATTTTTCGAATTTTGGACGGTATTGCTAGGAAGAGTACCCGGTTGACGAGGGTTCACAGTAGTAGACAATTGGTCCATTTGCAACTCAAGATACTTGATTGAGACTGCATGTGCATCCACCTTTTGACAAATATTAGCCAAATCACCTCTCAACTCCTTGGCGTGCTCATCACTCGCGTCAAACCTCCTCCTCATCTTTTGCAACATATCTTAAACTCGTGCCATACTACCTCCACCATCCCTATGAGCAACTTCCCGATTTTGAGGTGAAACGTAGGATCCACTTCGATCACTCCTTTACCATATTAACCCCGGTTGAAGTTGTTGTCGCGGTTGTAGTTTCCTTCTCGAACATAATGGCCTTCTCTGTTGTAATTACCATAGTTCCTACCTTGATTTACTTAACCTTGGAGCCAATTATCCTGATTGGAGCCTTGGGTGTTCGGTCGGAAACCCCACGTCTACTCATTCACTTCATAAGAATCTTCTTCATATAGTACTCATCAACCGAAGGTGGTGGTTTAGTCAAATAATTTAGAGTATTTACCTTCTCCGCACCTCCAGTGACATGTTTCAAAACCAACCTGAGCTCAGTTCTCATTTGAGACATCTCCTCACGAATCTCATCAGCGGCCGGGTTGTGTGTAGCTTGCACTACAAAGGTGTTTTTCCAAGTATCTGACTTCCTAGTGCTCCAAGCTTTATTATTATGGCAGAGTTTCTCTAATTTCTCTGCGATCTTTGCATAAGTAGACTCACCATAAGAACCACCCACAATCATATCAAGCACTGCCTTATTAATGTCATCTTGCCCCGATAGAAGTACTCTTTCAACGACTCATCATCAATGCGGTGGTTTGGGACACTTTTTACGAATGAGGTGAATCTATCCCAAGATGTACTCACCGACTACCCAGTAAATGTCACAATGTTGTTCACCCTGTCTTTGTGGTTGAGATTAGATACCGGGTAGTAACGCTCTAGGAACACATCTCTCAACTGGTCCCAAGTATAGATCGAGTTATAGGGCAACTCAGTAAACCATGTCGCGGATTCTCCTATTAGTGAGAGAGGTAACACTCTTAACCCGATGACATCCATGTCCAAGTCTGGTCTCCCTACATAACTCTTACACACCGACCTCAGTTTGGTGATGTGAGCATGTGGATCCTCAGATGGTAGCCCCGAAAACAAGCCTCTGGCGATGAGCATCTGCATCAAGCTACTAGTTACCATGATAGTATGACCATGTGGTAGAGGAGGTAGGACAAGAGGCCCATCAGAGTCAGTGATGTTGATGTTTCCCTTATAGAACTCCTGAGGGAGTGGAATATGAGGTTGCCTCCTCAAAGCATCATCAAGTGGATTTTCAGAAACAACTTTATTGTGAGCATCTATCGGTGGTGGAGGTTGACGATTGATCCCATCGACAGGATTATCGGGATTATGTTGGTTATTCATTTTGCAGAGTTTCCGGTTCAGCCTAGGATCGTGTGGAAACATTGGTTTTCCTCGGCTCCGTGTACTTGGCATACACTAGAGTTAGACCTGAGAGAAACAAAAAGAAAAAGAAAAAGTAAAATTAGGAAATTGTTGACTAAAATTTTGTAATGTTCTTAAAGTTAATCTAAAAACCACTATTCCCCGGCAGCGGCGCCAAAATTTGATACGCTCAAATTACACTTCTTTACATAAGTATAAGTGGTAGTATCAAGTAAAGAATCCAACAAGTAGGTTGGGGATGATCCCACGCGGAAAATGGTTTAGACTTAACTTCAATATACAATTACGTCTATTTAGCCAAGTTCTTTCCGAAAATAGTTAATTAAAGGGGGGGGGGTTATGAAACAAAAGTGTTTATTTAATTCTAAGTAAAACAATTGGCAAGGTTAAAAGTTTGGTGTTTATCAAGTGGTGAGAGAAACTAGGGTGTAAGTGTTCTCCATAGGTTCATAACGCGGTAATCCTAGCTATAACAATTCTTTCCTAGTGTCTTGCATGCAAAGTGATAAGTTATGTATCTCTAAATCCTTGGTCCGTCATTTAGAAAATTTTACCCAGTACCTTGGTCCGGCTACGTATGTCTAAGTTACTAAACCTTACCTTTACTTCATATTAAGCATCATATTCGATGTATGGCTTAGTTACTACTTCGCACGAATCGAAACTAGCCTATTAGATAGTGTCCACTAAATCTATGTCGATAATTCTTTTCCGATTAACTACATCCTTGATTCGGCAAGAAGAGATAGGAAAAGTTCTAACGCGTGCACTCGTTAAAAAGACTTCTAAACAAAAGAATTATCAATATATGCAAGAACTTATTCTAAAATTGTTATTTAGCTAGTATTACCTTGTTAATCACCCATGGTTCCCACAACCCTAGTTCTGAATTTAGTTACCCATGCCTAGAAGAACACAATTCATGGTTATTAAACAATAATTCATGTACTTACTTTGACAAGTTTGAAGAAAATCCAGAAATAACGCTTGAAACAACAAAATTCACTTGATAATCGATTCCGAAAACTTAAATAAATTGCCAAATTGCAAAGTCAAATCTCCAAGAACAAAAGGATGAAAAATAATAAAAAATCTAATCCCAAAACCGAGGTTTTTAACACTATTTATAATAACAAAGTCTTAAATTAAAAGGAGTTCAAAATAAGGAAAGTTTTTCCCAAAACGCGTCTTCAATCAACGACTCCATAGATGGTCTGTCAATGAAAGGACGGACCGTCGATTGCCAGTCCATACTTAGCATCTTCTTCAATCCTCCAAATCGCACCTTCTCTGAACCAATTGACGGACCAACAACATGGTCCGTCGATGCACTTACGATTCGTCGATGCTTATCGTCGTTCCATACTTATCTTTTTCTTCCAACACCGGTTACTAGGACAATATTTGATCTCATCGACGACTTGCCAACACGGTCCGTCGATTAATCGACGGACCGTCGATCCTTCCGTAGCCCCACACTTGGTCAGAATTCCCTGAGTTACTTCCAGACGCTCGAACCTTCAATCAACAGTCACCACCTACGGTCCGTCGATGAGACGACGTGTCGTCGATGGCTTCGTGGGTCACTTTTGCACTGATTTCTGCATAGTCTTCTGAATTTCTATTTTGGACAACTTTCCTGCAAAACACAGATAAAAACACATTAAAATTACTACAAAAAGGCCCTAGACACACACTAAACTTAAGGAAAAAGCATTGAAAGTACCGTGAAACCATGGTAAATCACTGGTAACATTCTATATGGAGGAATAGACATAGGACGGGTATCTGGAATGATATCTATCTCAAAGTCTATTTCTCTCTCATGAGGGACTCCAAGTAGATCATTAGGAAAGATGTCTGGAAACTCTTTTACTATAGGAACTAAGTCAAGGGAAAGTACCTCACCACTTGAGTCATTAGCTCAGACTAAGTTATAGATACAACCCTTTGAAACTAAATTTCTGACCTTAAGGTATGAAATGAAGCGATCCATATGAAGTGCTGAACTACTACACCACTCTAAAAGTGGCTCATTAGGAACCTAAAACTTGACAACTCGAGTTCTGGAGTCTATTGATGCGTAACACGCATAAAGCCAGTCCATACCTAAATTGATATCAAAATCTACCATGTCTAACTCCACTAGGTCAACCATGCTGTTCTTGTGATTGATAGAAATAGGAAAATCATGATAGACTCTCTCCTTTAGAATAGACTCCCCAATGGATGTAGAAATAGAGAAGGGTTCTCAGTGTTTTTTTTCAAAAAGGATATCAAACTGATTTGCAACATAAGGAGTTACAAAAGATAAACTTGCTCTTGGGTCTAACAAATCATAAACCTCAAAAGTAAAGACTTTGATCATACCCGTGACAACAACTGGAGAGTTCTCTTGCTCTTGGAGGCTAGTGATTGCATAGAGGTGGTTTTCTCCTCTGCCACTGCCGGAAGTAGTTCCTCAAGGTACAACCCTGTCTGTTGGAGCAACTGATAAAGATTAGGCTCTATTGCCCGGATTACCACCACCCTTCTTATTCTTAGGACACTCTCTCTTAAAGTGATCCTCTTTACCGCACTTAAAGCAAACTGACTGGCTATCACGACACTTACTGGTGTGGTTTTTGCAACACCTACAACATGCAGGAGCCCAACTACCTCCTTGTGCCAAACTACCTTGGGAACGGGTTGGTCTAGCCTTCAAGTTTTGTAAATTGTGTCCATGACACTCACCTATGTTTGTGGGTGCAGGTGTACTAGCAGATGATGGTGCATGACGTTTTTGTTTCTGAAGCATTGGTCGATTCGAACAACCTTTTAAATTGCTGCACATATACCATATATCAGGATATGTACATGTCAGGGATCAGCATTGCAACTCTACTCTATTTACTAGATGCACGACCTAATCAAGTTACAAACAAACTCATTTTTCTCCTGATATCCTTAACCATCTAAGGAGCAAAGAGAGACAGTTGGGTGAACTTAAACCTATAGTCTTGAACACTAAAGGAGTACTTTATTAGAGTAAGGAACTCCTATACCTTTTCCTCTTTTAAGTTCTCGGGGAAAGAAACGCCCTGAGAAATTCTCTTCGAAACAAGCCTAGTTTAGATGTGGTGCATTCTCATCTCTGCTCTCCTTTCACTAGTTGAACCAAGTTCTAGCCAGATTCTTCAGTTGGTATGCAACTAGCTCGACTCTCTCAACACCAATTGCAATGACATGCATCACATTGAATATCTTCTTCAACTCTTCCATAATGTAATCCAGATCCTCAGTAGTGCTAGAACTGGTGAAATAGGGAGGATTCGTTCTCAGGAATTAACAAATGCTTGAGGTGTCAGCCTCTTCTTGTCGAGATCATCTCTGTTACCTGACTTGGTTACTCACCTCTTGACTTAGCATACGGATAGCCTCATAGAACTTAGCATTGGTGAATTCCCATTGAGCTTGGACTACAGGTGCATTGGGTAACTCTTGTTCCTGATGTTTAATATTTCTCCTAGATGGGCGACCCCATTCTACTCCTCCTGGAGAGATAGTTATCTGAAATACGCGTAAACACGAATTAGAGAGATACTTTTATAGATAAACTCTAACGCGTTAAAAGTAATTTAAGAAATTCCTATATGTTGTAGCCTCCTAATCATAGATGTGGCGCGCTTCACACCAATGACTACAACTCTACAAACACGGCTTCATAGACTCCCTAGAACTCTTGAATTGTGTTCTTTGATACCAAGATTATCATGCCCCGAGCTTACACCCAGGACGTGGCCAGCACCCAATGACTATTGTTGGCCTTGAGAGAACCCTTAGCATGGCTTACTCAACTCAGCGAAAGACTTAACTTAACTCAATTATGAAGTAAGAAACATTCCCAATATAAATACTTAATACATAATAGTCTGGCCAAAATAACACTTTAATTCAAGAAAAAATTATTTGGAATATAGAAATAAGAGACTCAAACTAAATTGAAGATTGTCTATGAAGCCTTTATCATACTAAGATCCATGTTAGGATAGTCCCCACAACATCCTATAAAAGGAAAGACTGATAAGCAATAATTATGTGCCCTCCAGAATGCAAAGAGACTAACTAATGACTCTGGATGCTCAAACTGGATCAACGAGACACTGCGTGCTGACCCTGGTTACCTACGTCTTCATCATAAGACGATGCATGCCAACTGACATAAGTACATTGAATGTACGAGTTTGGGAGTTGGAATGCTAGCAACAACTTAAAGCTTCAAAGGATTAAGAAGAACTTACCTTAGCTGTGCTCAACTCATGAAATACTAAGTCTATATAAAGTACTACAGACACATGTAATTTATATACAAAACTTGTAAAATAGTGTAAACAACTTAGTTCGTTAAACAAATGTTATAACAAAGTCAACTTTAGGTATAAATAAAAGTAATATAATTTTAGTGGGAGATTCTCTAGAGGACAACAATCACTATGAGCCTACGCGATGGTACAATGTCTTACCTCACGTTGCAAGAGTACCATCACATACCTTGACATCAGCGTAGAAACTGAACTACTAAGTGGATCGACTAGTCTATGCTAAAAAACACTACGGAATCATCTAAAAAGTATGACCCTACCTCTGTTGATTTTGGCTACTTTGTTTATGGGGGCTTGAGTTAATATGAACTCGCATCCCAATATCCGTGCTCAATACTATTCCAAAAATACTTAGATCATATGTTTTAAAAACAACATCTTCTATAGTTTGAAGTAATTTGGTCAAACTTAGCTTTTGAAAAAAGCTCTTTTGGAAATCATAATTTCCTCTTTACTAAAAAACTAGCCAAAGGGTCTGATGGATGTCTAGCTTCTCTTCTTGCTCAAAACGTGAAAACATTTGTAACTCTTAGGGAATACTTAGTTACCTTATACCTTTTGAGAAATGAACTCCACTCTTTACTCTTTGCTTAATTAGCTTGCAACTTAACTTTTAGGGAATACTTAGTTCCCTTATAGCTTTTGAGAATTTAACTCAACTCTTTACTCCTTGCTCAACTTGAAGCTTGAGCCTTAAAATAAAATTGAAATGTTTGTTTAAGACTCTTGAAAACTTTTAAGAACGTACTTTGACATTCTTCTTAGCTTTTAAACTTGACCCTTAACACCTTTCACTTTGATCTTAACTTTCCTTGAATTGAATTATGGATTCAAGGTTCATGATTTGGGTTCTTGGATGATTTTTAGGTGTTAAAAACTCATTCGGAGTAATTAGAATAATTGGGAGGTGTTAATGTACCTTAGAAGGACTTACGAAGGCTAAACTACGAGAAGTGGGCGAAAAACGCTGATCCGGGCGCACAGTTGGCAAATCGCACCAGGTCTCAATTGTCTGAGTCCAGTTTGTGGCGCATTGCAGGCGCGGCGCTCCCGTACTCAGGTGCGTCTGATGAATTTTTCAATTCATTTTTTGTCTCCAAATCGTCCTAGTTCTTTCACCAAACACCTGGAACTATTGGTACTCTCAATAACCACCTAATTAAACTAAAAAATAACCCGAAGAAACAAGAATTGAACCAACAATGGCAGCAAACAATTCAATCAACAAGAATTCAAAACATTTTTTTCAAGAACTTATCTTCTAACATGAAATCAATTGATAGATTGCTGAATTGAAACAAATTGATGTGTGGGTGACGAAAGATCCCACATACCTTGATTGGAATCACCCCTAACGAGTTCCACTCGAAGACCTTTGTGTTCTTGATAAGTTCCTGGCCCTTTCTCATTTCTCCTTCTTCACTTCTCTTTTCTCCCAAGCGCTAAGCGTATTCTAATTTTTTAAAAGTGACCGAAGGCTTAGTTTTAGCCTTAATAAACATTTAATATGAATTAGGAAATAGATGGGTGAAATGACAAGTTTACCCTTATAAAAATCCATATTGGGATCTTCCTCAATCCAACAACCAAACTTCTGATAGGCATATCTCCCTCATACGATATCGAAAATGCACAATCTTGAAGGCGTTGGAAAGATATAATCAGCTGAATCTAACTAATCTTGAGCCAGAAGTTATGGCCATTTCAAAATGACAAAAAACTCAAAGGAAAATTTCTAGATTTTTCTTGTTCTTTTTATATTGATAAATTTTTGTTTCCTTCCTTTTTCTTGGCTATTACGAGTTAAGAGATGTTACAACAAGTTTGAAAGTAATGAAATAGGAGAAACAATAGCACACAATAGGAAACTCATGAAATTTAAGTTGGTTGTATTCATAGGATTGGGGAAGACAAGATGATATGAACAACACCACAGGACTGCCAACGAAGAAGTTATTTTTGTGTAGAATATGTTATTTAAATTTTAGTTTAAATGAATTAGAACTCTTTGAAGGGGACATGTATTTCAGGACACGACATAATAACAAGGGTTAAGTGTTAATTCGTGCGCAATTAGTTACTAACAAACTTGCTACAACATACACCTTCAAAGTAGTGTACAAAGAAGAAGCAAACCTAAGCCAGACACCAAGTATGGCATGATGAAAAATTATTGAAAAACCTATATTTCGTACTCATTAAATAAACCTTACAGATATATTTTTATGGGTATATAGATCTGGAGACAAGGCTTAACGTGAACCGCGCATGCGGTGAATCTAGTTAAATTATAAGTGAATAGATTCTAAACTTAAGGTTTGATTACAAAAATGACCTTGAAAGACCATTTTATTCTTTACTACAATACTATTTCAATAAACATGTTTATAAGAAAAAAAGTGTACATTCTAATTACTAAAAGTATGAAAGAACATGCAATTACAATTCTTAGGCTTAATGAAAAGATTAGCGTTTGAACTTTCAACCGTTATAGCCTTCTCATTTAACCTTAATTGCTTCATCTTCCAAATTTATTAAAATATATGGATATTTAAGAGAGGCAAAAGAAAACATATCAAGTGCACATAAAAGAACAAGAAAGCACACAATCACTTATTTGATATTAATGAATAAGAATTTGTCAATATAATTTCAAAGCATCATAATAATAAAGTGGTACCAAAATTGGTAAATATATTCGACTTGTTTGGAATTGTTACAGTAGGTTGATGATAGTGTCTTGAGACGATAATTATTGTATCTATTTTGATTGTGGTGAATAAGATAATTTCCAAACCCATGGAGTGTATTTGGTACAAATATTTAAGATTTCATTCTAAATTTTCTCTTGAGAGGGAAATTTTCTAGATCTTCTCTAATACCTTGCATGAAACACTATGATGGAACAGAAAGATACTAAAATATTTGTAACTGTTAATGGACAATAGATGAGCATAAAATATATCTATGGAAGAGTGAGTCACGTTTTAGCTTTCACTTCTCTTATTCAAACAACATCACCTTCTGCGTATGAACATTTACCTTTATTTCAAGCAAAAGAGGGTATTATTGTTTCTCCTTAACTTCATACACTAGTGATGATGTATCAACATTCATCACCGCCACTCCACATTTATTGGAATCTAAAAAATGAACTCCAAAACATGCAACTATGTGCACATCCTTGGTGAGAGAAGATACTCATGTGTTAATCCTTGAGCAAGTCTAACCACCTCCTCAGTCTCAGATTAAGCTCTGTCTTACTGAATACATACGGGAGACTCTTATGGTCAGTGAACATATCTACACGAACACCATATAGATAGCGACACAATATTTTAATAGAAAAAACTACTACTAAAAACTAAAGATCATGAGTCGGATAATTAGTCTAGTGAATATTGAGTTGTCTAGAGGGATAGACTATAAGCTTACCATTCTAAATCAATACACAACTAAGTCTGGACGAATCATAGTAAACAAAAAAGCCTTATGTACCCTCCAATAGCGATGACTCAAAAATAGTTAAGTTACCATTATGAATAAAACACAACAAGTGATTTCTTGTTTATCTCACAAACTCCAGACCATTGAAACTTAACTATTTTTTAGTAAACTTACTCAATGGGGGCTAAAGTAGATAATAACCCCATGCGAATCTTCTATAGTAACTAAGCAATCCTATGAAACTCCTTATATCAATTGGAGATGTGGGTCACAGTTTAACTGAAAAAGATTTTTTCTTATGATAAATCTTCATTGTATTTTTAGTGAATTGAATTCAGATAGTATGTTGGCGTAACAATCTAAGGTAGACTACAATTTTTGGATGATGTTCACAATTGTTTTAACATTTCTTAATTATTTGTTATTATATACATGATCATTTTTTATGATAAAAGCTTAATCATATGAGTCATCGTTTTTTGATTAATTATTACATGCATATTTTCATAAAAATATTAATCATTCTAATGGATCTAACAAAAATAAATAGGACACATGTGCAACACAGATGCCGAGAAACTAGTCAATTAAATGCAAAAACATTAATGTATCATAAATGCATTCTGCACAATAACAATAAGGCTTAACTCTTTTTACAAACACTAACTTGAATGAAAAATTCGGTCGACAAATCAAAAATCAAAAGTTTTGAGATAACAAAACTGTAAAAACCGAGTAACAGAGAGACGATGAGTTTGCTAAATTGAATTCATATACAAAGAACGATATACATGAACTAAAAAAAAAGAAACTTAGATTGTGATGAGCCTTTTTTCATGAGAGAAAAAAGTTAAAAAGAGAGGGAAAATAAAAAAAACATATGTAAAGTTTATGCCATAAGACACATAGTAGAAGATATCAAACACAACCTTGAAGAAAAACAATAAAATCCACCATATTATGATGGAAGGGAACCAACTAGAAGACTACGCAACAAACATGACTATTAACAAAGGAAACTACATATTTTGGATTTAAACAACATGGATACAATAGAGAGAAACGGTAACAAATTAAATTTCTCATATTTGAGATTATCACTAACTAGAAGATATTGGGAATAGGAAGGCCACAACATCATAAAATTTTCAAATAGACAACATTTACAAACCATCACGAGTCTAACAAAATGTAAAGAGCTATCTAACCTATTCTACTTCAGCCAACAAAAAGGGACTTGGCAAAAGGTAGGAATTGGGGTAAGATGGGAGATTTAAACCTAAAAGGAGTCTTCATCACTAATTTGAATAGGTGGACTGAAGCTACTCATGCATTCTGATTAAGCACCATCTTCGGAAATAGGGGAATTAGATGGGAGAAAAGGAAGAGAAAAAAAAGTGATAAATAACCTAGAAATGAGGTATCCTTTCGGAAGACAAGATACAAAAAGCAACACAAAAGAGTAAAACCCACCATAAAATAGAAGGAAGTTGCAAAGACAAAAAGCAGCAATTTAAGCGAGAAACAAACACATACAGAAGTAAACAGGATGAAATGGGAAGACCTATATTATGTAAATATTATTGGCAGTATGTAGCTGGCCATCCAGATGGGCCACCCATTTATTTGTTTTGATTGTTAATTGATATGGGAATTAGGCCCATATGAGTATTGTAATATATTTTAGATTTATTTTAATAAAATCCCAAAAGTTGTTTTAAAAAAGTGTGCATTTAATGATTTAAACCAAGATAATGTAAAGTATGAAGATTAAATCATCAATTTGTGTCAAATAAATTTACAGTCAAAATTTTTAAATTTGACTTTTGCAATTTTGATTTAACATAAATTAGATAGAACTTCATAGTATTTGTATATTCTTTTATTATAAAGAATTGACGTGCATGGCTATTTTTGGAAAAAGTACATTTTTTTCTTTAATTAAGTTTTTCTATAAAAATTTTAAATTGTTAGGCCTACTTTAGCTATTTCCATTAGTTTTAATACATATACTTTAGATATAGATTTATTACTTTGAATGATTGTGTTCTTTTTGTACTCTTTGTAATTACTTTGAGTAAAAAATAATTTTTGATGAAGAATAATACTTTAATTGTGGACTTCTTAACAGGTCTCATACATTATGTTTTCAAGAAAAGAGAATGAAATAATAAGTGAGAATTTAGCCGAACGGTTTCATATTTGTTTACAACCTAGAGAAAGAAAATTAACAATGAAATTATTTTTAAAAAAAGGCTTTGCTCAGCTTTGTTACATGGGGTTTTCAAATTTTCATATAACCCATTATAAAGGTGATTAAGTTAATATAGAGGGTTGTAGTCCATGTTTCGATTTTACTTGAAAATGACTTCATAGTTAAGTTCGTGACACATCTTAAAGCAATTGGGTCCAAAGTTTTATCATAATCTATCACTTTCTCATAATTGTATCCTTGAACTACTAATCTAGTTTTCATTCTTGTGTAATGCCCTTGTTCATCAATCTTGTTTTGCCACACCTAACTAGTTCCTATGACAGTTATTTTTGGGTGTTTGGGGACAACGTTCCACATTTCACTCTGCTCAGACTAATTTAGTTCTTCTTGCTTATCAATTATCCAGTCTTCGTCTAGCAATGCCACCATGATATCTTTTGCCTCTATGTGTAAAACATAGGCGGCCATGGCACATATATTCCATAGCTTGGATCTATTGTGTATTTCTAAATCAATCGGTGTGAGGATGTTCTTAACCGGATTTGAGATTTTATGTTTCCTGAAATTTTTAAAGATAGATTTGAGTCTTTCTTTACTTGTGAGTAAAATTTGACCGAGTGACTCTAAATTTTCTTTGCTGTTAAGGCCACTAAATTTCCTTAACATAAAGTTGAGTTGAAAAATTTTCTTCCAATTAAGTTGCACTGTGAACTTTTTCTTGGGTCAACAACAAATGACCATACATAATACAATCTAAAGAGTTACGTCGCCCATAACCTATTAAATTAAAGGTATTTTTGAAGTTTTTTTCACACGCCACCAATTTTGCATCTATCAGAGATTCGAGTAAAATGTTATGACTGTTTTTAGTAACCTGACACAGTGTAGTGATGAATTAACCTTTTTTGTCTTTTATCTCTAATAAAACCCTTCACGAATTTCTTGACTAATTAAAGGCTAAAAACAATCAGATTTTCATCTCTTAATCCCCCATTCACTTTTCTCTCAAAACCCACGCAAATCCCTAAGGAAAAATCAATGTAGAAGACTCCATTCAATATTCTTTCAATTTGGGGCCGCCGATCCCAACAAAAGAGGCTCTCGAAAGGGAGATTTCGACCTTTCTTTCTTCCTTTCGAAATAGGGAAGTTAGAAATGATGTCTTGGAAGGGACAATAAGGAAATTTTTTCAATATTCTCCTTCAATGTAAGTTTTTTCTCGAAGAATTCCATTCTATCCAACTCAGATTTCCCCATAAATTATAAATCACTAATGAAAAATCATAATTCTTGGTCATAGATATTTTAAGAAACTAATTCAAGAATCTCAAAAAAAGGTTTCTTGATTGTTCTCCTTCAAGCTAGGGTTTCAAAGATTCCATTCATGTTTTTTTTCACGATTCTTCAAGAACCTTGTTCTCAGGTATGTAAGGATATCATACCGTAGGACTAGTTCATCCTCACACTGTACATCTACTTCAAATAAGTAAAAGAGTAATCTCGGATTTTATCTCTATATTTGAGTATTCTTGAGATAAGTTGAATTTTGAGTTCTTGAGTTTCTGATTCTTTTGAAATTTTATTCCAAATTATTAAATTACTAAATGTTTTGCATTAAGATTCTTGAGTTGATTCGTTGTCTATATTTCAACAAGAACCATATGGATTGAGTATTCTTGAGATGAGTAGTATCGTTAAGTTCTGAGTTCTTTATTTCTTGTATTCTGAGCACCGAGTTTCCATTTTTTTTTGTTATGACCCCTTAGTTGAGTCGTTCATGTCCATAATTATGCATGAAGCCTATAAATTTATCAATAAATTTTGAGATATTTTTAAAAGCCAACATTTTAGTATTAACCTGAGTTTTTTAGAAAGTAAAGATGAGTTTTGAGAAAGATTTTTTAAAACATGATTAGTACGTCAGTCGAGTATGCCATCAATGTTGAGCAGTATGGTATCTAGATATACCATCAATGTTTATGCAATATAACTTCCCGAGTCATTAATAATGATATGACAATATGTTTTGATATATTTTTGAGAAAGAGTTTTCAAGTATGAACTGAGTAACAGTATAAAGGAATCAAGTATTCCAAAAGGTATCAGTTTTAATACTGATAAAAGAGAATGTATGATTTCTAAATGAGCTATGCGTTCAAAGATATTTCAAGATCAGTTACCTCTTTTAAGAGTATAGTTTGATCAATTAACTCAAAGAAAAGAAGTGTGTGTTTTTAAACGTAGAAAATGGTACGTATCATTAAGAGTAGTATCGAGCGCTTTTATGTAGATGAGTTCAGACAACTCACATTCATCATGCACCATGTTTACCAATATGGGTACGGGATCATACTTTTTAGATTAATTGTCACACCCCGAGCTACCCCCGAGACACGAACATGGGACCTAGGACCACAAGTAATCCCAATCTAACCCTGCTGGCATGATCATGAGCATAATAGAGATAATAAGCTGTTGTGGAAGCTAAATCATAAATAAAATTAAAAGATGGAGAATACCCATATATTATAACTCAGATAAATGAAATATTGATGAGTTTAATACAAAGGAGATATTAACTCAACTCTAAGTTGAATGTAACCATGTCTGAAATAAGCCTCTAACTGACTAGAAATGCTGGGACAGGCCCCAACTAAGTCCAGAAAAACTGAAACTAAAGGACTAAAAATACTGAAAAGAAACTCAAGACTATGATCCTCGCAGAATAAGGATTCACCATTGATTCTGCTGAGCTGGAGATCGGGAAATGATCTAAGCGTGATTTGGATGCTGAGAACCTGAACCTACACCATGAGAAGATGTAGCGCAATTATGCGTGAGTACTTGAAAGGTACTGAGCATGCAAGATAAAGTAAAGCTAAAATAACATATAACTAAACACGGCAAAAAAGTAATGAAATAATCTGAACACGATAAAGATAGTGAATCATGAGATAAGTGAATGCAGTGACCAATTTATAACATGCTGAAAGTGAAAACTGGATATAGTGATAAAAAGGTCAATACAATAGAATCTAACTAAACTGTGGGAGCTACTAATTAATGATAATAAAACCACATGAGCTAAATGTGGAGTTCGATGCATTCGCCGCATCTAGAGGACCCAAAATATACCCTGCCTGAGGTATAAAGGCATATTGGTGTGATCACTGAAATGATGCTTACAAAAGGGAATTACAACCTATGTCCCGAGTAGTTATGGGACTATTCACGTACGTTCAACCCTAGTCCAACTCGGTATTATGATACTTCCAATGGATTAAGTAATGAACACATTATGACTGAGTTTCTGTAATACTGGATATGCTGCATAGCTTAAACGGAACATGCAAATTGAGAATGCAATAATTAAATTGATATTGATGCATTAATAACTGAGGCATGTATAATTAAATAAGTGAAATATCTGACCTAGCATGTGTAATTCAATAACTAATGAAATACATAGCTATGATTATGGAATTCATGCAATTAACTATTTTTATTAACATACTAATTTGATTTAGATCATTCTAATAGATAAGAACCCAATAATTCTAACATTCAAGAAACGCTAAGTCTAGTCATGATACGGGAATTGAGAAACTAACTGAAAATTAGGGACCTAATGGGTGAAAGGAACCCACTAGTGAAATCCCGCATACCTGGTGATGAAGTCCACTGAGAAATCTTTAGATTTTGGGGTTGGAACTGATGGAACATTGTTGTGTTCTTAAACTAGGATTCTTGACCTTTTTCTCCTCTTTTGCTTCTAATTTTCTATGTTTTTATTAATGATTTGACTTAGGTAAGTTCTAGTTATTGTTCTAGGAATAATTTGACTAAAAACTCATAATATAGGGTCTAAACCACGTAGCTTAGGGGTTAAACAAAATAGGAAAAGACCAAAGACCCCTGAATTTATATCTGCTGAAGCGATCTATGTACTGATCAACTATTCGATGATTGATCAATGATCCATCCTGTCAAACGGTCGATGACTTCACAGACTAGGTTCTAAGGGTATCAACCTATGGACTAATGGATTGTCTGTCAATGTATCGACGATCCTTCCTGTCAGTTTATCGATGACTTCAGAGACCAGGTTGTGAGGGCCTTGACCTAAGGACTGATCAATGATCCATCGATGGATCCACAATTCGTCATGTCAGTCTGTCGATCGACTTTAGAGACTAGGTTCTGATGGACTCGACCTAGGGAATGATCGATAATCTATCGATGGATTCACGATCTGTCATGTTACTCCATCGATCGACTTTAGAGACTAGGTTCTGAAGTCTTTAACCTACAGAGTGACGACGATCCGTCGAAGGATCCATGATCCGTCATGTCAGTCCATGGGTCATGCCTTAGAATTGTTTTTGAGTGAATTTATGGGGATGGTTGCAGATGTGAACCACGGGCTACTAGCACGGTTTGTGGGTAGCAACCGTGGGTTACACCTGCAACTTCAGGAAATCTGTATTAAGTTCTATTTTCAGATATGAGGTGTTAAATTATCTCCCCCTTGGAAATATTCGTCCTACAATGAAGACTAAACTAGCTAAAATGGAGGGAGTGGGATGCGATCCTTACAACTAAACACTGAGAACAGAACTTCTAACTTAATTGAGTTCCAAGAACATACCAATACGCTGAATATACAAGTAAAAATTGATGAAATATGATTCTAAGATAGAAATCACACAGGAATGACTAAAAAACTGAATAGGAACTATTACCTCAAGCTGGAGTGAATCAGAAGTAAAGAGGCAAGGATACTTGGCTTTCATGGCTGCGTCTGCTTCCTAAGTAGCTCCCTCTACGGATTGACTCTTACACCAAACATTGATTGAAGCGGTTTCT
This sequence comes from Solanum sitiens, assembly GCA_016801875.1. Classification (NCBI taxonomy): domain Eukaryota; kingdom Viridiplantae; phylum Streptophyta; class Magnoliopsida; order Solanales; family Solanaceae; genus Solanum; species Solanum sitiens. Next base: position 1,679,144 of record JABWTJ010000204.1, on the reverse strand, counting down.
TTGTTTCTCAACCTTCTAACCTGACGGTCAAAGATCTCAACTGGCACATCATCATAAGAAAATATTTCACAAGCACACTCTATAATGGCACCACAGAGGCTGGATCACCCACACACTTCTTCAAAACTGAGATATGGAAGACCAGATACAGTGTTGTTGATTTTGTTGAAAACTCTAACTCATTTGCCACTTTGCTAACCCTTTTCAAGATCTTGTAAAGGCCTATATATATAGGACTGCGCTTCCCTTTCTTGTCAAACCTCATCACCCCTTTCATAGGTGACACTATTAAGAAAATCCAATCATCAACCTAGAACTCTATTTCCCTTCTCCTTACATCTACATAAGATTCCTGACGACTCTGGGCTGTCTTAAGTCTATATCTAATAAGTTGCACTTTCTCCATAGAATAATTGACTTAATATGGCCCTATCAAAATACTTCACGGACTTCAATCCAACCAACATGAGATCTACATCTATGCCCATACAGTGCCTCATAAGGGGTCATCTGAAGGCTCGAATGGTAGCTATTGTTTTAGCCAAACTCAATAAGAGGAAGATGATCATCCCAACTACCCATGAAATTGATCATACAAGATCTTCACATATCCACTAGGGTATGAATGGTACGCTCTTCCTGTCCATCCGTCTACGGATGAAATGTTGTGCTTGTGAAATGACTTCCATAAATGAGAGGTAAACTGAGGAACTCAATTTAAGATGATAGACAAAGGAACCCCATGCAACCTTACTATCTCATTAATGTAAAGCTTGGCATATTCCACTGCAAAATCTATAGTCTTGACCACCAAAACGCCATAAGACTTTGTCATACTTTCAACTATCACCCAAATTGAGTCATATTGTCTGCGAGTATGAGGTAAACATGTGACATAATATATTGATCACTTCCCACTTCCAAGTAGAAATGTTGATCTCTTGAGTGATACCCCCTGGTTTTTGATGTTCTACCTTTACTTGCTGGGAGTTGGGGTACTTACTAACAATATCTGTTATATCCCTCTTCTTGCCATTCCACCAATAGACTTCTCGTAGGCCACGTTACATTCTTAGTGGCACCTGGTTGAATAGAATATCATTAATTATTGGCTTCTACAAGAATATGTTGTCTGAATTCACCCACATCAGGAACACATAATATACCTTGATAGAAAAATACACCTTCTACCCCTTGGGAGCAAATCTTTACTATCTGATTGTGGACTACACCCTTAAGTTCAAGCAAGATTTGATCATTGTCTTTCTTTTCCTTAACCTCCACTACCAATGAAGATTTTGTCCTATACTGAACTGTTCCACCACTTTTTGATATACTCATAAGGTGAATTCCAAGGTGAGCAAGCATGTGAACTCCTTCACTAGTTCCTTCGTTTCTTCCTTAATATGGGCTACACTGGACATAGATAATTATCAAAGAGAATGTTCTACTACATTCTCCTTACCATGATGGTAATGCACACTCGTATCATAATCCTTAAGGAACTCAAGCCATATCCTCTGGCAAAGATTCAACTCCTTCTGGGTGAAGACATATTTAAGACTCTTATGGTCAGTGAAAAAATCTACGTGAACACCATATGTGTAGTGTCTACAGATCTTTAGTGTAAACATCACTGCTGCAAGCTTGTTGTCAGGAGTTGGATAGTTTTTCTCATGAACCTTAAACTGCCTAGAAACATAATCTATAAACTTATCTCGCTACATCCACACACAAAGTAGGCCAACTTTGTATGCATCACAATATATCACATAAACATCTGAACCCTGTAGTAGAGTCAAGATAGGAGGTGTAGTCAATCTAGTTTTCAATTTTGCGAAGATTTTCTCACAATTATCTAACTATTGAAACTTGTCAATCTTCTAAATCAACCTAGTCAATTGTGAGTTCATGGATGAAAATCCTTCTATGAACCTTGTATAATAACCCTCTAGACCTCCCATGCATTTATTTGGACGTGGGGTGAATTTGCTAATTCACCCCTAGCCATGCTGAGACACCTACAGGAAAGGTTGCAGGCTCAATCGACGCCTGCTAGCAACGAACCATCGATTGAATGACGGCTTCATTCTGTAGGTCCGTCGTTTGTGAAAAAGAACATACATTTTGGGGGCTTAACTCCCACGCTTAAGTGTGGAGTAATGGACCCATATACGGAGTGTAGTCCAATGAACAGGGCATCCTTTGGGAGGTCTTCATTTGGACACTGCCAAAGCAGTGTACTGCCAGCTTTTGGGTCCTCCTCAAGGACCATTAAGGTGGTCCTTGCGGAGTTGTGCCCAGATGTTTTGACCTTAAATACGTCCATCTACATGTTAAGAACCTTTCCTATCAATTTTAACACCAAACACTACTTAAAACCCCATGAAACATACTAACACACACTAGCACATCTAGAGGCTAACTTTTGAACGTCTTCGATGTTCTAGGACGTTTGACCTCCAAAATCCTCAAAGTAACTTCTACTGCAATAATTCACCATTTTTTGAACTTATAAGCTCATTACACACATGTTATGCTCTATTTTGACCAAATTCATTTTGGAGTCCTTACAATAGACAATTGAACAAGGTCACAATCAAGAATAAGTATTACATCCCAAGGATTGATGATTTGTTTTATCAACTTCAGGGTTCTAAATACTTGCAGCATACCTGTGACCACATCAGCAGACTTCTCTTGATCCTCCCTGCCCTTCAAGGCATAGAACTTGTTCCTCTTAGGAGGCTCGGCTGCAGCTGCACCCTATGGATTAGGCCTAGGCTGAGCATTACCTCCAGCCTGACCTCTGTTCTGTGGGCAGTTTCTAACCATGTGTCAACACTTACCGCAATCGAAGCAGGCATTAGTGCACTGTCTGCACTCTCCATTGTGTGTACGGCCACACTTAGCACATTTCTTTTTGGGACGCTGCATCTCACCTCCATTGCCCTTCTTGGGCTCAGGTCTGCCTCCTCTAGGTGTTGTACTCCTCTGAGAATTAGAGTTCCCAGAACTCTGCTGCCCCTTATTGAACCTGGGCTGCTCACGGACGCCAAAATTGTTTCTGTGGCCTCCATGGCAGGGATCTGCCTGATCTTGAGGCTTAGGCCTCCTAGCATCACGAATGCCCCTCTTTTTGCGGCTGTCCTCTACCTGCTGGATATGCAACATCAACCTGGAGAGGTCCATGTTATCATGGAGCATCGCAGACCGATACTCCCCCTCCAGATCTCCGTTGATTCCTGTGAGGAACCTGCTCATCTCATCCCTGCAGTTAGATACAAGGGAAGTAGAATACCTGGATAATTTAACAAACTTCAGTACTCATCTCATCCTTGATGTTAGATACTAAGGAAAGTAGCATACGTGGATAGTTTAACAAACTTAAGGGAATACTCCCTGACTGTCATTATCCCTGCTTAAGGTTGATAAACTCCTCAACCTTGGCCTCCCTCATCTCCTTAGGAAAGAATCTCTCCAGGAAGGCTGTCTTAAACATCTCCCTATTTACCGGAACTCCACCCAAAGCTCGGCTATCCTACCACATCTTGCACCAAGTCTTTGCAACATCCTTGAGCTGATAGGAAGCCAGCTCAGCCCTATCAATATTTGTGGCCCCCATAGCCACAAAAATCTTATGCACCTCATCTACAAACTCCTATGGGGTTTCTGAAGTCTTAGACCCTGTGAAAATAAGAGGATCATCCTCGTGAAGTCTCTCAACCTGTCAGCCATGCTACGAACCGGTGGGTTGTCCCTCTAAACATCCTGCCGGTTGACCTGGGCAGTCATAGCCTGGGCCTGCATAGTGATGGCCTGTGCCATCTGGGCTAGAGATGCCCGCACCTCCGCATCAGTCAACCCAGCTGGGTTAACCGGCATAGCCACTCCTTCAGCTGGGGCCTGGGGTGGAACCTGATTGCCCCCACCAGCTGCACCTCCTCTCCTCTGACCAATGGTTCTCCTAGTATTCATTCTCTGAAAACAACAAAGATTGATATTAGACACGCTCATAACACCAAGAAATTAGACATTAGGAAAAGCACGATAAGATTAGAAGAAAGGAAATTTTCCTACGCATCATGCAGTCTCTAATTCAGGATAGTGGTGCACTTCACTACCATGACTTAGAAACTACTCAATGTGGTTGATGTGAACTCATTATTCTCGGAATTTAACCTAGTGCTCTGATACCAACTTTGTCACAACCATAATCTAGACCCTAGACGAGACCGGCGTCATTGACCTCTCAGAGGTCGCAGACAAGCCTACATACATCATTCTTACTTCATCTAGGTTAATTTTAGCAGAAAATTTGAACTTTTTGTTTTCTTATTTCATGCTAAACATTTTAAACTTAACATCATAGGCGTTCACAAATCAACCATCTAATATAGAGTTAATCAAATGAAAGAAACATTTTGTAATTGCATTAGACGTATTTTTGCCAAAACGGCACCAATACAAAGTTTGAAATGAAAGTGGAAAGAAACACTAGTGGAACATGCTCCACTAACTAAAGCCTACATCTAAGCTAGATAATAACGGTAGACATCCTCGAAAGCATGAGGGCCTACCAAGTCTGGATGAAAGCTCCACCTCCGGATAGCTGCAACGTCAACCTGTAAGCTCTAGCGTCCACCTGTGCCTGCACCTAAAAATATAGAGTTGCATGGGATTAGTACACACTTGTACTAAGTATGGGTATATGCAAGCACACACCAAGGACATGCATGAGTAAGAATAGCTCTTTCCTAACAACATGATTATGGAAAGTCAAGTCAGTAGACTTGCCAAATTGGGATTAGAAAAGTTAGTGAACTTTCCAAATTTGGATTAGGAAAATCAGTGAGCTTTCCAAATTTGGATTAGGAAAGTCAATGAGCTTTCCAAATTTGGATTAGGAAAGTCATGCCATAGGAGTAACATGCATCATCATACTTAATATATTGCACACAGCACATAACATCTTACACATTACACCTATCATATTGCATATAACACATAACGTCTTTTATAACATTCATTCATATGCCATGAGACTTTGAAATCATGAACTTGACAATAAGACTTTCCAAAATGACGGCTCAACATATGGGACCTCAACTAGGGAGTCTTCATTAGCAAACACAGAGTTTGCTTCATTCATTCATACGTACTTTATTTCATTTAGTTCATAGGCTAGTGTGAACACCAGCTCTACCTAGGACGTAGTTTAAGACTTTCATCGGGTTTGCTATGCAATGATCAAGAGTAACCTAGTGTCATTACTTGAGTCTAGCTCACCTCTTGATTATCCTATCCTAACAACCTTGGTATCGTTCATTTCATTATGTTCATCATTTGAGGCAAACCTCATTCATCCATTGGGAACTTTACCGAAAAGAGGTGGAATCACCGGCTAAAGTGACGCAAAACATGCTAGCGTACATGGGAATTTAACCCCGCCAGATTCCTATGTTGGCAGTATAGGTTCGAAGACTAGGAGATATAAAGAGACCCATACCCAGCATGGCGGACAGTCTCATCTCATGAGAGTTACGTGAACCTCAGCCCTTCCTGAAAGAAGGCATCACCGCTCATAGCTAGTCTATCGGTGCTCAGTATAAAGTTTCATTACATTGAACTCATACGTCATGGAAGCTGGCTTCTAGTATGAGGACATCATACATCAATAGATGATTTCTCATCTCATCATTAGTATTAAGTGTGTTAATCTCAATGCTTTCATTAGAGTGTTCATAGAGACTGGTCTCTTCATTAACTTTACACTCTCATAGGTGAGTACATTTTGGTAACGTTTATTTAGGCTCATTTGAGATTACTCTCATCTTTTACATTAGCCTCATATCATGTTGTCACCACACTCATTAACATTAGCACATTTGCTATTCATTATTACTCATCCCTTTTTACGTGAATGTTCATCTCATCATATGCCAATGCACTTGGCCATTTGTGTGTTTCACATTCTTACTTAACCCTTCTAGGGTTTCATCATTTAATTACATAATATTCATTTCATCGTATGCCAGTGCACTTGGCCATTTAATGTGTTTTACACTCTTACTTAACCCTTCTAGGGTTACATCATTTCATTACATACATCTTAGGTTCACTTATATTTAAACGTATGTTAGACTTATGGGTCAATACATACAAGCCATCAGGCTTCATTCATAGTTCGTTAAGTAACTCATATCTTCCTATGATGATGTAGTACAAGACTTATGTATCTTGTATGTATGCCAAGATATCGATTTCGATCTAAGTAGGTGGCATTATTCTTGAACATTTAATTCACGTATGACTTATGTATCTATACGGAAATTTGGACAAGGGAACCCAAGTTCGAATCTCCTTGGAATCTCTTCTTATTTGGCCGAAGGGTTGTGGGATCGAACCCCCACAGCCCCTTTTATATTTTTTCATTTAATTCTCTTGACTCATTCGCATAGACCATGAGGTTGTGGCATCAAACCCCCATAGCCTCTCTTTATTTTTCTTTAATTTTGCAGCCTGCCTAGAGGTCGTGGGTTCAATTCCCACGCCTCACAATTCTTTTATTTTCATTTTTCTCCTTAACTCCCTTCATTGCCTTGAGGTCGTGGGTTCGATTCCCATGCCTCACTTTCCTTTTCTTTTTATTTTCCCTTTCTCCTTTACTCTCCTTCACAGCCTTGAGGTCGTGGGTTCGATTCCCACGCCTCACATTTCTTTTCTTTTATTTTTCCTTTACTTCACTCGCTTCCTGGAGGTCGTGGGTTCGATTCCCACGCCTCCCATTTTATTTTATAAATTTTCTTTTACCTTACTTTGCAGCCAGCACACCCAAGATTGATCCCCCTTGACCCCATTTCCCTTTTCGCAATTTTAAGTCATTATACGGGTGAGGTCACAGGTTCGAATCCTTGTGGCCTCATCCCTTTATACTCAAATAAATTTCCAGATTTATTCCTCTACATTTAGCCTAAAATAAACTTGTAAGTTTGCTGGAAATTTAGTCATTATTTAAGCTTATTTTCACCAACATTTTCACTTGAAATCTTAGGGAAATTCATAGATCATTTAACACTTTTTGGGGTGCATTTTTCATAGATTCATTTAGCCAAAAGATTGATACTCAAATTAGCCACACTTCCATTTTAATGAACATCACGATTTACATAGGTTTATGCACGTAAAATGACAACCAAAACATTATCAAATTTGAAGCCTTAACCTGAGAACCTCATTCACAGTAACATACTTGCACACGCATACACTTGCACATAATTTCAAATACATGGTTGTCTTTCATACGATTTCAAGTACACAAATATAATCATATTCATCACGAAAATATAACATACACCTAAATCTACCAGCAATCATACTCAACCTACGATTCATTGGGATCTAGTGACAGGGGCATGCAATAGGGGAAATAATCGTAGTTTTCGGATGAATAATATGAACCTTAAGGGGTCTCTTGGGAAAGGGACCAAGAGAGAAGAAAACCCATACCGTTTTGACGTTAAACCCTTGAATTGCTGCTCAAAAACTTCACCCAAGAACACGTCCAAGCCTCCTCATTGTCAACTCCACTCGAATGACAACCTCCCTTAGCCTAGTGTGCGATTAACGTTTGTTTTCTTGTGATTTCGTGTGAGTTCTTCAAGTGTGAAGAACTTGGTTTATTTTCCTGCTTTTGTATCTTATTTTGACAAAGAAATTTAGTGAGAAAGAAGAAGTGAGATTGAGCGCGAGAGTGGAGAGATAAACGTGAGAGAGTGGGAGTTGTAGTAGGCTTAGGAGTCTAGTTTTAGGACTTAGTCAATAGGGTTTTGTTTATTTAATAAAAATCTGTTTTTTATTTTATTTTAAATCAGCTAATGAATAATAATCATTAATTTATTACATTAATTCAATAGCTTAAATAAAAATCACATTAATTCATTGCTTCCACCTAGGTTCGAACCCGGGTGGAGCAAGACTTCACTTCAAAAGCCCAATTTCGGCCCTCTCTTCCCAAATTGCCCGTCCACCTTATTAATTAAATAATTAATTATATATTTAGGGTAATTACGATACTACCCTTAGACAGGAAAAAGACCATTTTATCCCTAGACCCTTCAAACCTAAGATTTCCTCTTTTTAAGTCCGGTAAAGACTCCTTCGAGTAAATCTTCGTATTCGAGAGCCCTACATGGTTGGACCCAAACTTTCCAAACTCAACTAAATCCCCAAGTTAGTTGGCTTGGCTGTAGCAAGGGTTCCGAGGTCTTGTTCTACACGCATTAATCCGTGTGATCCCTGGTCTAATCGTAGGCAGTTTTGACACATTATGCATTACTTATCTTATCCATTTTTAGGATTGTTACAACAGCTTCTAGGAAGAGATTCAATACTGAATTTAAGTAGGGTATGTGAAACTTATTCATCCGTGCATTCTTCCATTCACCGAGTCTCCCTAGTTTCCCTCAATTGTTAATCTAAAGGACCCTAATCTAGAGATGGTTGTGATTGCATTGTGGGTAAGGCTTGATTGTGATCCCAATCTAGTGGGTAGCATTGAACTATGTCAATATGATTATTATCTGATTTTTAATGATATTTTCATGGTGAATTGTAGTATTTGATAATGAAGGTGATCATGGTGGGTTTAGGCCATTAGAGGCATGATTGAAGGTTCTAAATTGATCTTCTTGATTCAATTATATTGTATGATAGTTGATCATAATAGGTTAACCTAGATATGAATTGAACCAGGACTAATTGATTAACGAGGATCTTGACTTGTAAAGTTGGAATTGAACATATGCCATCAAGTATGACTAGAATTACCTTCTAATGATCAAATTATATGAAATAACTTGTAATTGGACATGGATAATGATATAATGAAGTTATCTCTGATTATAGAACTTGTATATGATTGTTGATAGGGCTTTGAGGGTGAAGTCATTATGAGAAGATTGTCTTAAGTTTTTCTTTACACTTAGACATGAACAACCTAGGGAAGCAAGTTCCCTCACATAGATGGATTCTAGGTTGACCTAAGAACCTAAAATGAATCAAGGCATGATGAACTAGAATATCTTGAATTTGTATTGAATAGTCACTTTTTGTGTAAGTGACTTGGTAAGATAAGACTAAGATGTGAAACATTGCGATGGTAGATCTCCTAGAAGCTTGAGTTGAATTACTCATGGTAGCTTGACGTGATGAAACTCATGGTATCTTGCTTTGGAGGAATGAAGCACCCCCATGTTTAGCTTGGTCTTGTTTTGAAAGGATACTTTATCATTAAAGATGTACTTGGTTTGACAAAAAACCATTCCATGGTAACTTTAGGGGAAAGGCCCATACTCTCCTAATGGTAGCTTGATTTGCATGCAAGGTGTATTTCATGGAATAGCTTGATATAGGTTTCTCATGGTATCTTAGGGTTGAGGATTCATGCTCCCTTGTGGTTAGCTTGCATCTACATGATTGGTTACATGGTGGTTAGGTTGGTACTTGTAGATCCTTCCTTGTTAGCTTAGATTGTAAGTTAAGATGCTCTCCATCATAGTATAGTAGGTCTGTTATGTTAGTATGTTAAGCTTAATAGACAAGAGTGCAAGATAAGTTAGCTTTGATTATGTTATCATAGAGAAGTACTTTCTAAGGATGGTAGTATGGGATTCCGTCCTTACGTGGCACAAGTATGGCTTGAAGCTACCTATGATATGACCCCTATGAGATGCCTGTTTAACTTGGGTAGTGGCTATGGTTGCTTTCCATGACATGATTGATATAAGATGATAGCTCCTTGTCAATGTGAAGTAGGTCTACTAGGGAAACCTAAAGTTTGTAAAAGAGGATAGAGTGACTTCAAGATATGCTTAGTGTGTGAGGTAGAATGGGATGCCTCACATGCATTGCACAAGTGTTCCTTTAGTTGATCTAGGGGCATAGTGATGAAGAACATAGGTCTTTATTATGAAAGTGGATTATGATCAAGAATTACCAAAGAGAGGTACGTAGCTTTGGTAGTAGTATGAGATGCTACCTTAGCCTTGCACAAGTATACTTGGAGGTGGCTTGTGAAGTAGTTCAATTGAGTAAGAAGGATAATAGCATAAGTATGAACTTACATATGCTTTATAATGATTTATTATTCTTATGATATTAATGTTATGTTATTCTATTATCTCTTATGACTATGTGTATTGTTGACTAACCCTTTGAGATATCTTATGCTTTGTATTATAGATTCCATACTTGGTACATTTCGTTCTAATGCATAGTTTGCCTACATTCTAATCCAATGTAGAGTCTTGAGAAGATGGAGTTGCTTTGAAGGGCTGAGTTTCCATGGATTTCAATAAGTGAAGATTGGTGAGTCCTCATACCATTCGAGGACACCACCTATATGTTCTTTAATATGTTTTGACTTTTATGGGTTGCATCCCAAGACATTGTTATTCATGATTGTCATAGATGGTTTTTGAAACATATGTTAAAAAGACTTTCGCATTATGCTTTTTAGAAAAAGTTCTAATTTGTTCTACTTTTAATATGTATGCAATGAAAGATATCTAAGGGCTTGTACAGGACCTCCAATAGGCAAAGTACGGCGCGTCACTTCTAGGGTTGTGCTCCGCAGTCGTGACTAGTGCTGTCAATTTAAGCCCATTTTTCATTGACCCGCCCAAATAGTCCTTCAAATATGGGTTGAAAGAGTGATTTTAAATATGGGTAATATTTGGGATTATACCAATATTTTACCCATTAAAATATGAGTATATTATGGGTAAACTACGGATCAAATATGAGTATTGCAAGTTTTTTCCAAATTTTCAAAAAATGTTATGTTACAAAGTTTTAGAAGCGATTTTTCAAAACTTTCGTATATGGGTCCCTATTAATATTTCAACTCTCGACCTCCACCCCACGCTTCCCAAAAAAAATTAAAGTTTATTTTAAAAAAATATTTTGAACTTCAAAATTTCATTTTTTTCACCCCTACCCTCGACCCCCCCCCCCCCCCCCAACCCACCCACACACCAGCCCCCTCACACCCACCCCCCAAAAAATAAAAATTTAAGTTTATTTTTAAAAAATGTTTTCAACTTCAAAATTTCATTTTTTTCATCCCTACCATCGTCCCCCCATGACCCCCACCCCCACCCAAAAAAAATTAAGTTTGTTTTAAAAAAATATTTTCAACTTTAAATATTTATTTTTTCACCCTACCCTGGACCCACCCCACCCCAGCCATCGTCCTCCCACCCCCACCCCCAACCAAGCCCCACCCTTCAAAAATATTAAGTTTGTTTAAGTATATTATTAACTTCAAATTTTTTTCACCCTACCCTGGACACCCCCACCCAACCCTACCCCAACCCAAAAAATTTTTTAAAGCTATTTTTTTACTTTTATAATAAAATAAAACTAAATGATGCATTTTCAACAGATTTCATCTTTAAAAAAAGACTAAAATATTTTCTCCATATTGAATTCTTAAGTAAAGAACTATTTATTCATGAAATATGGGTAAAATATGGGTAAACTAGTATTTTACCCAACCCATTTATTACGCAACCCATTTTTACCCATATCTAAAATGGGCGGGTTGAATGATTACCCATTTTATGTTTAACCATTTTTAACCCGCCCACATTTTACCCAACCCACCCATTTGCCACCACCAGTCGTGACAAACTTAGTATCAGAGCATAAGGTTATGAAATGGTCTTTTGATGTCTCAGTACCACATCTAGTAGAGTCTTATTTATGGATGTGAATCACGACACATCTATTAGTAGGAGGCTATGGCATGATTAGGAAAGTTCCACTTCTTCATTCTTCAAGTCGTGCCATAGAGTTTGGCTTTAGTGGGCCATTTTTTTTAATGTTTCCCTATGATTTTTTCCAGGTTATAGCTAACAATAGGGCTAATACTAGAAGGGAAGGAGATTGAAATAAGGATCAAGAGATTCCTCCCCAAGGAGGTCAAGCTCCTCCTCGAGTTCCTAATGATCCACAAGTGGGGAATTTCGCTCTAGAGGAGTTTAGGACTTCTATGTCTATTTTGTCTCAAGCCTTGACTGCCAAAGCCAATAAGGGGAATGAGTGCCTATAGGAATAGGGAGTTCTTGAGGATAAACATTCCAAAATTTAGTGGTTTCTAGGTGGAGGAAGATCCAAATGGGTCCATAGATAAGGTTTATAAAACTCTTGCTATTATGGGGTTAACGTGTAGAGAGAAAGCGGAACTAGCCTCTTACCAACTGAAAGATGTGGCACAAGTTTGGTATGAACAATGGAAAGATACTAGACTGGTAAGGGCGGGTCCCATAGAGTGGGAGACTTTTAAGTCGGCTTTTCTTGATAGTCTTTTTCCTAGGGAATTAAGGGAGGCTAAGTTGGAGGAATTCATAAACCTCAAGCAAGGCAATTTGAGTTTTAAGAAATATGCTTTGAAGTTCACTCTTTTGTCTATGTATGCTCCAAGCTTGGTAGCAAACCCTAGAGACTTGATGAATAGGTTCATGAAAGGGGTATCTGAACAAGTAGAAGAAGAGTGCCGTATTTCAATACTTGTAGATGATATGGATATCTCCTGAGTAATGGTGTTTGCTCAACAAATAGAAGATTCCAAACTTAAGAAGGAGCAAAGAGAAGTAGGATGGACAATGATGGGTCCGAAGGACATGGTCGTTTTATGAATCGACAAAACTTTTCCATAAAAGGTGATACTAATGCTCCTAGGTATGATAATGATAGGATGTCTAACCCTAGACTCAAGGAAACAGAAATTATTATTCAACTCTAAGTGTGGTAATAGACATTGTAACATCCCTAAAATGAACTAAGGTGAACTAGAGCCTATCATGTGTGTCATGAGGTTTTAAAGTCTTAAATTGTTTTAATAATGGCATTTAGAAGAAATGATTAATGTTTGGAATAGTTTGGAGGTCAAATGTAACATTCCGGAAAATTTTACGTTTAATGTAAAGCCCTATAGTTTCTTAAGAATGCGTATTAGGGGTAAATAGACATCCCAATGCCCAATATTTAGAAATATTGGGCATATTAGAAAATTATGGGCATAGTAGAAAATGTTGGCTTAGAGGGTGTTAGCCAATTTCTATGTATGCATAAGTAATTAAAATAACAATATCCTTCATGTATAATCACATTCATTTAATAAGTAACCCAATGCCCAATATTGAGAAATATTGGGCATGGTATAGAAAAATTGGCTAAGGGGTATTGGCCAATTTCTGTATATACTCAAATAAGCAAAATATTGGGCATATTAGAAAATATTGGCTTAAAGGGTGTTAGCCAATTTTCTAATATTAATGAGCTTGTCCAAGAAATGTACCTGCAATGAAGACCCTAGGCTAAAATGTTTTTTCCTTTAACTCACAAATTGGGTATGAGACATCCAAGTGTCAAGCCTAGATACCATAACACATGACCATTTAAAATGATCATGCAAATTAAGCAGTGCCCAAGGACATGGTGAGGATCCTTGGGACAATAAGTAAACATTCCCAAATGAACCATAAATAATAGTTACTTAGTAAAGTACAAACAACACATGTGCAAGCACATGTGCAAGACATGTGAAGAAGCTGCCAAAGGAGGGGACCACCCTAACCGAATTCGGTTAGGGTAGTTAGGAGGAAAAACGTGTACAAGGGACCCCTCCATGTGGGGAATAACTTCCTAACTAATCTATACTCTAACCTACTGCCCTAAATAGCTAACTAACCTAGGAACAAACGAAATAAACTAATTAGTGCACTCGACAACCTAGGACCAAAATCGGGTTGACACTAACCTAGTACTAGTTAAAGAGACAACCTAGTACCTAACCTAGGATTGTCCAAAAGGTTAGTTATGATCTTAACAACTTATGTGTACTTTAGTAATTACCCTAGGTTACCTAATTAATTAATTTAACAACTTAATTAATTAATTTAAAAGGGCTAAAACCGAAACTACAAAGGAAATTTTCAGATTTCGGTTAAGACAAGAAAGGGACAACCTAGTACATAACCTAGGATGGTCCAAAGAGTTAGTTAAGGTCCTAAAAACCTAGGGATACTTTAGTAATTACCCTAGGATACTTAATTAATTAATTTAGAAACTTAATTAATTAATTTAAAGGGGAAAAACCTAAATCACAAAAGAATTTCTAGATTTCGGTTAAAATAAGAAAAATACAACCTAGTACCTAACCTAGGATGATTCAAAGGATTGGTTATGGTCCTAACGACTAAAGGGTACTTTAGTAATTACCTTAGGTCACCTAATTAATTAAATTAGCAATTTAATTAATTAGTTTAAATGATCAAAACAAAATTCTTACACTAACCTAGTATAACTCAAGAAACATCCTAGTACTTAACCTAGGATGGTCCAAAAGGGTTAATTTTGGTTCCAATGACTTAGGGGTACTTTAGTACTTACCATAGGTACCTAAATTAATTAAATTAAGGATTTAGTTAATTAATATTAAGTCAAAATGTTGACCAAAACCATAGTCAACACCAATTTCCAGATTTGACTGAGTGTTATGTTCTCCTATGTTTAGTCAACTTAGGAGAGGCTTTTTGGTAATTGGTTAATTATTTTATTAAATTAACTTATTAAACCTAAGTTTTATAATTGAATATCAGTTCATAAACCTAAAAATAACGTTCAAACTCATAGAAAAGGTGACGCAAAAACAGCAAGCAACGAATGAAAGAAAAAACAGAAAAATTTATCGATTTCTCTAGGGAGATTTCAAGGTTTCTTCAAGGTTTCGTTCAAGGTGGTATTCGTAGATTAAGTTCTACATAAGGTATACGTTTCTCTCCTGGAATTCTTTCTCCAAGAGTATTTTCCTTCGAACGATTCCAAGATCTTGAAACTAGGGTTGTTCCCGTTCTCGTCGAACTCCTTTCCCTAGTATCCTTGTTACGATTTCAATGTTGAATAGGTTAGAAATCATGTTGTTGGTATGTGGTGCTGGCTGATCTTAATGTGTATGTTGTTTGATTAAATAATGATTGAAAACCTATTAATTGGACTTATTTGATGCTAAGTGTTATTACGTGAATTAAAAGAATGATACTATGTTAACGATATGTCCGAAAATGATATGTATGAAGATGTTATGGTCTGTTGTGCACGCTTGCTGTTAATATGACGTTATGAAGATGATATATTCATCAAATGATAATATGATGATGTCCAAGATGTTTAAAAACGTTATGCCTAAAGGTATGTTATAAGGTTGGCTAAAAAGATCTCCATGAAATCATAATTTGAGTGATTGTTGGCTTATGCCAATAAAATGGCTAACAATACATTGTCCAAAAGGGATGCATGCAAATGACTATAATGTTAGGATTAATAATTGAATTGGCTAATGAATAAAGGTATAATAATGTAAGCATGAATGAATATAACTTCTGCTTATGCCAACAAAGAAGTTATGAAGCCTATAGCCAATTGCTTATGCCAATACTAATCTTATGCCAATAAATTGGCTGACACTACATTGTCAAACAAGTTATAGGGAATTGGCTATAATATTATATTAAATAGCTAAAAGATTGGCTAATGTATAATGTATAAAAACTTAAGCATGTTGATCATGGAAATTTGCTTATGACAACAAATATGGTTATGAAATCTATGCCCAATTGTTTATGCCAATAAAATGGCTAAAGATACATTGTCTAAAAGTGATGCATGTAAATTGCTATAATATTATGTTAAATAATTAAAAGATTGGCTAATGGTTCATGCATATTAAATTAAATATGAACACACGTAAAATTGGCACATGCCAACAAAAATGGTTATGTAGTTTAATATTGAAAGGTTGAGGCCAATACTAATCATATGCCCATCTTATGTAGTTAGAGTATCCAATGATAATATAAGCACTTCTAATCTAATTCAATGAATCTATAACCAAGAGCACGCCATCATTGGGACAACTCTCAACATCCTCTAAAAGAATGACATATGAACTCATAAAACTCATTGAATAAAGTGCTTATCGTCCATAAACGATGATATGAATCTACTACACTAAAGTAATTAAGTAACGTGAGTTATAACATAATTAAGGAGTCTTAATTAAGTAAGTGACCAGAATGGGGTGTTAAAGGAAGTGAGACAAGTCTCACTTACACCTAAGCTACTATGTTAAAAAAATACTCACGTATGACGATGTTACAATGTGTGAGACCAGTATCATTAACACCAAAGGATGATATGTAAGGACAATTCATATTCAACAATGTAAAGTAAGGATGATATGTAAGGACAATTCACATTCAACAATGTAAAGTAAGGATGATATGTAAGGACAATTCACATTTCATCAATGTAAAGTAAGGATGACAAGTCATCAAAAGAGAAAATAAGTCTCAATCATACTCTATATGTAAGTGTAAGGACAATTCTCACTTAATACTAATGATGATATGAGAAATCATCTAATGAGTTATGATGTCCTCACGCTAGAAGCCAGCTTCCATGATGAATGAGTTTAATGTAATGGAACTTTATACTGAGCACTGATAGGCTAGCTATGAGCGGTGATACCTTTCTTCGGGAAGGGCGGAGGTTCACGTAACTCTCATGAGATGAGACTGTCCTGCATGCCGGGTATGGGTCTCCTTATATCTCCTAGTCTTTGAACCTCTACTGCCAATATAGGGATCTAGCAGGGTTCAATTCCCTATATACGCTAGCATGTTTTGGTTTCACCTTGGCCAGTGACTCCACCTCTTTTCGGTGTGGGGAAGACCCCGGATTTCATGATGCTCACATGATCTATGTCAGTTAAGGTTGGAGTTCCTCAAAGTATGAAAGATAATAAACTGAACGATACCGAAGGTGTTTGTGCAAGACAATCAGGAGGTGAAATCAGATTCAAGTAATGACATTAGGTCATTCTTGGTCATTGCACTTCATGATCCCGATGAGAGTCTTAAACTTCATCCTAGGTATAGCTGGTGTTTACATCAGCCTACGAATGAATGAAATGAATAATGTGAAGTACGAATGAACGAATGAAGCAGACTCTATGTTTGCTAAAGAAGGCCCTCGGGTTGAGATCCCATATGTTGGGTCCTCACTTGAGATGTCTTAATGCTATATCAACGATTCCAAGGTCTCGTGTATATGAAATGTAAAATATATATAAAACATGAAAGTGAAATCAATGGCATAATCAATAGAGAATGGCTTATGAAATGTAATGAATACTTGATGTAATGAATAACTTTGTTGTAAGGATAGTCAAATTGTGTCCAATAAAGTTTACAATAAGTTAAGGGCATAATTAATAATGAATCCTCATGTTATATGAAAATGATAAAGCCAAATAAATTGGCTTATAATGATTTTATATAATTGGCAAAAGATATTAGCCAAATAAGATTGGCTTATAATGACTTCTTACATTAGGGCAATAATACAATAATAGGAATAGTCACTAAAGATTGGTTTATAAAGAATTCATGCCCAAGGTAAGCAAGATCATAAGTTTTAATGATATGCCCCAAGATCTATGAACATTATGCAATCAACTAAAGAATGAGTATAGTCAATAACTATTGACTTATAAATATATTCATGCCCCAAATTGTGGTTAAGTCATTTCCTTAATCTCTTGAATTACTTACTTGATTCATTGTGGGTATGGGCCTATAATTAATCATTGCACTTGTAAGTAAAACATAGGACCAAAGGAGTTATTGAACTACACAACAAGAAGAATAAAAAGACTGAAAAATAATCGAAGTGTACAAAGAGGAGCTCTCGGGATTGGAGGATCAAAAATTCAAATCTTCGCCCGAGTGGTTCTAAAATTATGTTGATGATACTAATGTCTTTTAATCAAATAGAAAATGATTTGTGTGCTTTGAATGCATTAAAATACATCATATTCATACCACAATTCACAACTAACGAATTAGGAAAGTCTAATGACTAGACTTTCCATAAATGGCATGTTTCTTAGGAAGAGCTTTCATTGATCTTGCATAGCTTTATGTGTATGTGTGCATACACCCATACTTAGTACAAGTGGTGTACTAACCCCCTACTATTTACTATTTTTATAGGTGCATGTCAGAGGACAGGTTGACGACACTTGCAGCGGCTTGGACTTCAGTGTTTCTCCAAACCATTTGGTAGGTCCTCACGATTTTGAGGATGCTGCAGTTTTAGTCTAGCCTTAGTCTTAGACATAGCTAGTGGATGTTGTCCCTAGCGTTTCTTTCGTACTTTCATTTGGAAGCTTTGTAATAAGGCCGTGTTTGGCAAACTATTTATGATATATTCATCTTTAGTTTCAAATTGATTCTTTATAATAGATGGTTGTTCTATTGATGTTGAGCTTAGTATATAATGTTTAATACGTAATGACTATATGAAGTCTAAGTAAACTTCATACATTTAAAAAGTTTTAAATTTTCCGCAAATTTAACTAGATGAATGTGATAAATGCAAGATGAGGCTTGTCTGCGACCTCTGAGAGGTCAACGACGCCGATTGCGATCCGGATTCAAGAATTCGGGTCGTGACAAACTTGGTATCAGAGCATGAGGTTAAATTACCTAGGAACTAAAGTTCAACACAACCACGTTACGTAGTTTCTAGCTTATGGTTGTGAAGCGCGCCACAATCATGACCTAGAGACTACGCGATGATAGAAAAATCTCCCTTCTTCAACTTTTTATCGTGCTATCTAGATCTTTGACACTTTGTGTCATTATAAGTATCTAACATCCTTCTTGTGTGAACTCGTAGAAGAATACACACAAGAATTAGGATGGCCAAGTGGTCTAAGGCGCCAGACTCAAGATCTAGCCTTCCCAAGAAGGGCCATAATGGAAATGCCCAACGTGGACGAAAGACGTGTGGTGAGTGTGGCTGTTCGCATGGAGGTGAATGCTTGGTAATGTCTAAAAGCCTGCTATGAGTATTGATGAAGAAGAGAAGGATAAGTTGGCTGCATACCAACTCAAGAATATGGCTTAGACATGGATTTTCTTCATAAGTGTTATGCTATAATAGACTATAGAAACAGGGTAGTAAGGCTTCAGTTTCCAAATAAGTTGGGTTAAAATGAGAAGGGCGTGGTTCAAATCCAATAGGCCAACAAGATTTTATCTAAGAGGTTAGATATACTCTTCCTAGGACTAATTTATGTTTAAGAAACTCTAAGTTTAAGTGCTTTAGTCGATTTGGTGTTATAAGTCACTAATCGTATGTCTTATAATAGCACTATGTGAGTTAAAACGAAGTTATGTTGCATTTTTTGTTACTGTTTTTGTGTAGCATATGCAGGTTTTTTGTGTTGCATGATTTCTGATGTGCATTAAGTTAATTGTGATTGAGAAGGAAATTCCTCAATCTCCAGTATGAAGCTTCAGATAAGCTTGAATGATGTGCATCATCCAAATATGTGTGAATCAGATATTCACAAAAGAGAAAAGTTTAAGAATGATAAAGTAACTTTCGAAAATCACCCTCTTTGTTTAAATGATGTGTAGGTGTCATTCGGGGACGAATGTTCCTAAGGGGGGGATAATGTAACATTCCGGAAAATTTTACGTTTAATGAAAAGCCCAATAGGTTCTGAAGATTGCGTATTAGGGGTAAATAGACATCCCAATGCCCAATATTTAGAAATATTGGGCATATTAGAAAATTATTGGCATAGTAGAAAAAGTTGGCTTAGAGGGTGTTAGCCAATTTCTATGTATGCACAAGTAATTAAAATAACAATATCCTTCATATATAATCACATTAATTTAATAAGTAACCTAATGCCCAATATTGAGAAATATTGGGCATGGTATAGAAAAATTGGCGAAGGGGTATTAGCCAATTTTTGTATAATACCCAAATAAGCAAAATATTGGGCATATTAGAAAATATTGGCTTAAAGGGTGTGAGCCAATTTTCTAACATTAATGAGCTTGTCCAAGAAATGTACCTGCAATGAAGACCGTAGGCTAAAATACTTTTTCCTTTAACTCACAAATTGGGTATAAGGCATCCAAGTGTCAAGCCTAGATACCATAACACATGACCATTTAAAATGATCATGTAAATTAAGCAGTGCCCAAGGACATGGTGAGGATCCTTGGGACAATAACTAAACATTCCCAAATGAACCATAAATAATAGTTAGTTAGGAAAGTACAACCAACACATGTGCAAGCACATGTGCAAGAGATGTGAAGAAGCTGCCAAAGGAGGGGACCACCCTAACCGAATTCGATTAGGGTAGTTAGGGGGAAAAACGTGTACAAGGGACCCCTCCATGTGGGGAATAACTTCCTAACTAATTCTAGACTCTAACCTACTGCCCTAAATATCTAACTAACATAGGACCAAACGAAATAAACTAATTAGTGCACCCGACAACCTAGGACCAAAACCGGGTTGACACTAACCTAGTACTAGTTAAAGAGACAACCTAGTACCTAACCTAGGATGGTCCAAAATGTTAGTTATGGTCCTAACAACTTATGGGTACTTTAGTAATTACCCTAGGTTACCTAATTAATTAATTTAACAACTTAATTAATCAATTTAAAAGGGCTAAAACCGAAACTACAAAGGAAATTTTCAGATTTCGGTTAAGACAAGAAACAGACAACCTAGTATAGAACCTAGGATGGTCCAAAGAGTTAGTTGAGGTCCTAAAAACCTAGGGATATTTATTAATTACCATAGGCTACTTAATTAATTAATTTAGCAACTTAATTAATTAATTTGAAGGGGCAAAACCGAAATCACAAAACAATTTCCAGATTTCGGTTAAAACAAGAAAAAGACAACCTAGTACCTAACCTAGGATGGTTCAAAGAATTGGTTATGGTCCTAACGACTTAAGGGTACTTTATTAATTACCTTAGGTCACCTAAATTATTAAATTAGCAATTTAATTAATTAGTTTAAATGATCAAAACAAAATTCTTACACTAACCTAGTACAACTCAAGAAACATCCTAGTACTTAACCTAGGATGGTCCAAAAGGGTTAATTTTGGTTCCAATGACTTAGGGGTACTTTAGTACTTACCATAGGTACCTAAATAAATTAAATTAAGTATTTAATTAATTAATATAAAGTCAAAATGTTGACCAAAACCATAGTCAACCCCGATTTCCAGATTTGACTAAGTGTTATGTTCTCCTATGTTTAGTCAACTTAGGAGGAGATTTTTGGTAATTGGTTAATTAGTTTATTAAATTAACTTATTAAGCCTAAGTTTATAATTAAATATCAGTTCTTAAACCTAAAAATCACGTTTAAACTCATAGAAAAGGCAACGCAAAAACAGCAAGCAACGAACGAAAGAAAAACAGAAAAACTTATCGATTTCTCTAGGGCGATTTCAAGGTTTCTTCAAGGTTTCGGTCAAGGTGGTCTTCGTAGATTAAGTTCTACATAAGGTATGGGTTTATCTCCTGGAATTCTTTCTCCAAGAGTATTTTCCTTCGAACAATTCCAAGATCTTGAAACTAGGGTTGTTCCCGTTCTCGTCGAAGTCCTTTCCCTAGTATCCTTGTTACGATTTCAATGTTGAATAGGTTAGAAATCATGTTGTTGGTGTGCGGTGCTGGCTGATCTTAATGTGTATGGTTTTTGATTAAATAATGATTGAATGAACCTATAAATTGGACTTGTTTGATGCTAAGTGTTATTACGTGAATTAAAAGAATGATACTATGTTAACGATATGTCCAAAAATGTTATGTATGAAGATATTACGGTCTGTTGTGCACGCTTGCTGTTAATATGACGTTATGAAGATGATATATTCATCAAATGATAATATGATGCTGTCCAAGATGTTTAAAAACGTTATGCCTAAAGTTATGTTATAAGGTTGGCTAAAAAGATCTCCATGAAATTATAATTTGAGTGATTGTTGGCTTATGCCAATAAAATGGCTTACAATACATTGTCCAAAAGGGATGCATGCAAATGACTATAATGTTATGATTAATAATTGAATTGGCTAATGAATAAAGGTATAATAATGTAAGCATGAATGAATATAACTTTTGCTTATGCCAACGAAGAAGTTATGAAGCCTATAGCCAATTGCTTATGCCAATACTAATCTTATGCCAATAAATTGGCTGACACTACATTGTCAAACAAGTTGTAGGGAATTGGCTATAATATCATATTAAATATCAAAAAGATTGGCTAATGTATAATGTATAAAAACATAAGCATGGTTATCATGAAAATTGGCTTATGACAACAAATATGGTTATGAAATCTATGCCAAATTGTTTATGCCAATAAAATGGCTAACGATACATTGTCTAAAAGTGATGCATGTAAATTGCTATAATATTATGTTAAATAATTAAAAGATTGGCTAATAGTTTATACATATTAAATTAAATATGAACACACGTAAAATTGGCACATGCCAACAAAAATGGTTATGTAGTTTAATATTGAAGGTTGAGGCCAATACTAATCATATGCCAATCTTATGTAGTTAGAGTATCAAATGATAATATAAGCACTTCTAAGCTAATTCAATGAATCCATAACCAAGAGCATGCCATTCATTGGGACAACTCCCAACATGCTCTAAAAGAATGACATATGAACTCATAAAACTCATTGAATGAAGTGCTTATCGTCCATAAACGATGATATGAATCTACTACACTAAAGTAAGTAAGTAACGTGAGTTATAACATAATTAAAGGAGTCTTAATTAAGTAAGTGACCAGAATGGGGTGTTAAAGGAAGTGAGAGAAGTCTCACTTACACCTAAGCTACTATGTTAAAAGAATACTCACGTATGAAGATGTTAGAATGTGTGAGACCAGTCTCATTAACACCAAAGGATGATATGTAAGGACAATTCACATTCATCAATGTAAAGTAAGGATGATATGTAAGGACAATTCACATTCATCAATGTAAAGTAAGGATGATATGTAAGGACAATTCACATTTCATCAATGTAAAGTAAGGATGACAAGTCATCAAAAGAGTAAATAAGTCTCAATCATACTCTATATGTAAGTGTAAGGACAATTCACACTTAATACTAATGATGAGATGAGAAATCATCTAATTAGCTATGATGTCCTCATGCAAGAAGCCAGCTTCCATGATGTATGAGTTGAATGTAATGGAACTTTATACTGAGCACCGATTGGCTATCTATGAGCGGTGATGCCTTCCTTCGGGAAGGGCGGAGGTTCACGTAACTCTCATGAGATGAGACTGTCCTGCATGTCGGGTATGGGTCTCCTTATATCTCCTAGTCTTTGAACCTCTACTGCCAATATAGGGATCTAGCAGGTTTCAATTCCCTATATACGCTAGCATTTTTTGGTTTCACCTTGGCCAGTGACTCCACCTCTTTTCGGTGTGGGGAAGACACCGGATTTCATGATGCTCACATGATCTATGTCGGTTAAGGTTGGAGTTCCTCAAAGTATGAAAGATAATGAAATGAACGATACCGAAGTTGTTTGTGCAAGACAATCAGGAGGTGAAATCAGATTCAAGTAATGACATTAGGTCATTCTTGGTCATTGCACTTCATGATCCCAATGAGAGTCTTAAACTTCATCCTAGGTATAGCTGGTGTTTACTCAGCCTACGAATGAATGAAATGAATAATATGAAGTATGAATGAACGAATAAGGCAGACTCTATGTTTGCTAAAGAAGGCCCTCGGGTTGAGGTCCCATATGTTGGGTCCTCACTTGAGAAGTCTTAATGCTATATCAACGATTTCAAGGTCTCGTGTATATGAAATGTATAATATATATAAAACATGAAAGTAATGAAATAAATGGCAAATTCAATAGAGAATGGCTTATGAAATGTAATGAATACTTGATGTAATGAATAACTTGTTGTAAGGATAGTCAAATCGTGTCCAATAAAATTTATGATAAGTAAAGGGCATAACTAATAATGAATCCTCATGTTATGAAAATGATAAAGCCAAATAAATTGGCTTATAATGATTTTATATAATTGGCAAAAAATATTAGCCAAATAAGATTGGCTTATAATGACTTCTTACATTAGGCCAATAATACAATAATAGGAATAGTCACTAAATATTGGTTTATAAAGAATTCATGCCCAAGGTAAGCAAGATCATAATCTTTAATGATATGCCCCAAGATCTTTGCACATTATGCAATCAACTAAAGAATTAGTATAGTCAATAAGTATTGACTTATAAATATATTCATGCCCCAAATTGTGGTTAAGTCATTTCCTTAATCTCTTCAATTACTTACTTGATTCATTGTGGGTATGGGACTACAATGAATCATTGCACTTGTAAGTAAAATATAGGACCAAAAAAGTTATTGAACTACACAACAACAATAAGAAAAAGACTGAAAAATAATCGAAGTGTACAAAGAGGAGCTCTCGGGTTTGGAGGATCAAAAATTCAAATCTTCACCCGAGTGGTTCTAAAATTATGTTAATGATACTAATGTATTGTAATCATATAGAAAATGATTTGTGTGCTTTGAATGCATTAAAATACATCATATTCATACCACAATTCACAACTAACGAATTAGGAAAGTCTAATGACTACACTTTCCATAAATGGCATATTTCTTAGGAAGAGCTTTCATTGATCTTGCATAGCTTTATGTGTATGTGTGCATACACCCATACTTAGTACAAGTGGTGTACTAACCCCCTACTATTTACTATTTTTATAGGTGCAGGTCAGAGGACAGGTTGACGACACTTGCAGCGGTTTGGACTTCAGCGTTTCTCCAAACCATTTGGTAGGTCTTCATGATTTCGAGGATGCTACAGTTTTAGTCTAGCCTTAGTCTTAGACATAGCTAGTGGATGTTGTCCCTAGCATTTCTTTCGTACTTTCATTTGGAAGCTTTGTAATAAGGCCGTGTTTGGCAAACTATTTATGATATATTCATCTTTAGTTTCGAATTGATTCTTTATAATAGATGGTTGTTCTATTGATGTTGAGCTTAGTATATAATGTTTAATACTTAATGACTATATGAAGTCTAAGTAAACTTCATACGTTTAAAAGGTTTTAAATTTTTCGCAAATTTAACTAGATGAATATGATGAATGTAAGATGAGGCTTGGCGACCTCTGAGCCGTCAACGACGCCGGTTGCGATCCGGATTCAAGAATCTGGGTCGTGACATCAAATGTCTAAGACGTTCGAAACATAGACTTTAGACGTACTTGTGTGTTGTAGCATACCTTCGCATGTTTTATGTGTTTATTTCAGATTAAATTGACGTGAGAGGTCCCTAACATTTCTATGACTGTATTTAGGTTGAAAACGTCCGGCCACGACTCCCCAAGGACCACCTTAAGGTTCCTTGAGGAGGACCCAAACTTGTCCCTTGAAACGGCCAAAACAGTCCCAAACCACGAAGCTAATCAACAGACAGTAGGTCCATTGACGCCCCGTAAATTAGGGCGTAGACCATACTTGGTGGTGGGAGGTTTTGCTCCAATTTTTAAGTCTCGGAATAAAATGATGGAGTTCCATCACGACCTGTCGTTTGATCAAAAGGCCATCGTTTGGTTCCGTCGATTGACCCATGCAGATTTTCTACAGGGTCTTGGCCAAGCTAAGGCCATTTTAGGTATTTCCCCTAGTGTTCTAAAAATAAAAGGGCAGTTAATTAAGGTCATTTTGGGTATTTTAATTGGTTTTATAATTCTTGAACCTTAAGATGAGTTCACATTCAAAAATCAAAACCAAAACCCTAAAAATAAGAACTCTTTAGAACTCCATTGAAGCTTGAAAGAAGGTTGGAGCTTGGAACTTGATTTGTCCAAGAAATCTTCATAATTTTGGTGGATTTTCATCAATCAAGGTATTTTGTTTCATCTTTGAACTATATTTCTTCAAGGAGCCAAACATCAAAAGGCTTTTCCAAGACTTTCTCAAAGCATGGACATCTAAATTGAATTCTAGCCATGGGTTCTTGAATAAAACTATTTGAATCAATGATTTATGATTGAGTTGAAGTTAATTAGATGATTCTAACTCAAAAAATCTATGAACCCATGCAAATCCTGATTTTCTTATTTTTGCTGTAATATGGATGATTTGATTATGGCTTAATGGTAATGAATTCTAATGTAATTGGTATTTTATTGTTGAATCATGTAAAAATTATACTAGATTTGTGTATAGGGTGCCTTAATTTGGTAATTCTCATATTTTATTATTTTGATTCATTGAATGGTTTGATTATAGGATTGGATTGGTGTGTATGGCTATTGGTCGGAGCATTTGTGAATTGAATTAGTTTGATTGTCTAAGGATTAGAAGTGTTGATGATATAATGGTGGTATGTTGAACTAACCTCTTGTATATTGTGTAGTATAGGCATTGAATTTTGTTGATTGGTATGGTCAATTTATGGTGGCGGTGCTTAGATGTTATACTTGTGATGAACATGGACTGGTTAGCATTACTTTATGAATTGTGATATTTCTATGTTATAGCTTGTGAAGTTGATCAATGTAAAGTATGATTATGATTATGTATAGGTGCAAAGTTAAAGTATGTGTTCTCCTAATTGATTATAGATTATCATGATAGACTTTAGTGATGTCCATATGTGCATATACTTGATATTGAAGTATGATGATTCCTAATTGACTATATGAGTCTTATGAT
This sequence comes from Solanum sitiens, assembly GCA_016801875.1. Classification (NCBI taxonomy): domain Eukaryota; kingdom Viridiplantae; phylum Streptophyta; class Magnoliopsida; order Solanales; family Solanaceae; genus Solanum; species Solanum sitiens. Next base: position 1,652,431 of record JABWTJ010000204.1, on the reverse strand, counting down.
GAAATATGTTGATGTTTCTATAAAAGTGAATAGGGTGACTTGTACGTAGACTTAGTTGTCCCTATATTCTACTCTAATGATATGGTGCATGTGATAAGATGATGATGTGTGTGTCTTGTTTGGTAGACCTATGTCTCATTACTTAATACGTGAAGTATGTGAATATGAATTCTTGATTTAGTAGGCAAAAGCATATTTGTCATGTATGTGTATGTATGATTAAAATATTACCTTGAACATGGTTAAGAGTGTCATTTACTTGGCACCTTCAAACTAGAAAGAAGGTTATGATATCCTTGAAGTTGAAAGTCGTAATGGTATCCTTCTTGTGTAAATGATGGACTTAGGGGGTAGGTTGGTTGGAACAGCATGAAACCATCTCTAAGAAAGTTATTGAGCTATCCTAATTGACAATTGAGTGTAAGTTCTAGTGGACCGATCCTTGGTAAGGTGTATTATGATTTGGTTGTGACTAAAATATGGTACCTCTTCATATACCTTAGTGAATTAACTACTCTATGAGAACAATTGCTAGCACCGAGTGAGTATGCTTGGGGAGTAACTCTACTTAATATGAGACTAGAATACAAAAAAAACCTTGATATTCTTTAACCATGTGCCTACAACGGATGTGTCGTAGCTCTACCCTTGGAAAGTAGAACACCGTCCATTGGTGTAGGGTATACTCCGAATTCCATCCCTAGCTAGTATGGTCTATGTCGGTTATTTCCTATTCTCATCATGTCGGATATATTCTATTATTGGATAAGTTCTACAACGTTTAGGTAGTGGAATGGGATGCTATATAGTCATGGCACGAGTAGGATTTGAAGGTGCTAGGGTGTAGGTTGCGTAGGTCTTTTCCAAGACCATTATGTGAAATCCTCTAAATTCTTAAGTGAATCTTATTGACTTAATGAGTGATTATGATTTGAGTAATGTAGATTGAATAAAAGTATCCTATCTAGGGTAGCTTTGAGGGTTGCTTAAGTAGACATGAAGAGGGAGTATGGGCGGTCTCTTTATTTTTACTCAAGTAAATATTGGGGTAACCTTAGGTGGTGAGTTGAATGCTAAATAGAGAATAAACTTACCTAATTAAATCTTAGGATAATCTTTGGTAGGAGAGTTCAATTCTTATATGGTTTGAAGTGTTGTTAATACTATTATGTGGATTACTTGGAATGTGACTTATATGTGATCCTAGGTTTTAAAGGTGTGTCTTATACTTATGTTATGAAGTTTTCCAAAAAAGAGCATGTTTTACATAAATGTCCTTTTAGCATGATTTTATTGCATGTCACTGTACTTAGTGCATTATAATTTACTGATTCCATATGTGTTTTATCTCTAAAGGTGTAGGTGGCATTTTAGAGGAGTCTTTGAAGTGAAGGTTTGATATTAGCATTGTGGTCGTGCAAGTTGGGGTATGTCCTCAATTGTTTTGAGGACATAACTATGTTTAGCTTTATGTTTTAAAAGTCATTGTAATAGACTTAGATATTTTCTATATTGTTGATGTATGGGTTGTGACCGAAGATATTCATGTGTCTAACATGGCTAAGAGAGACTTAGCATTTCTTATGTTTTCTATAAAAGAGATTTTAAGATGATGTTTGTGAAAATTTTAAATTCCGCACTACTTTTCATGTATGTTTATGAAATGAAGGATGTCTAAGGGTTTGTATGAGACCTTTGAGAGGTCGAATACACCGTGTGACGACTTGAGAATGTCATGTCTTCTAGGGTATTTTCTCCGATTGTGACAAACTTTGTATGAGAGAATAAGGTTATGAATTAGTTTTTAGGAATCCAAAATTCTCATTAAAGCCACGTCTAGTAGAGTCTTGTTTATTAGTGTGAGTCGCGACACATATATGAACGAGATGCTATAGGACGATAAAGTTTCTCTTCTTCTCTACTCTTGTATCGTGCCGTAGAGTTAAAAATTATAAGTGTATATTCCTAATCATTTCTCTTGTGCTTATAGGATATGACTACTAGAAGGATAACCGCAAGAAGAGTTGAAGAAGAAAGAGTGAATGAGGGAGTTCCTCCCCAAGTGTAACAAGTTCCCCAAGGTGGACAAGCTCCACAAGGTGATCAAGTTCCTCAAGGTGATCATGTCCCTATAATGGGTCAAGGGGATGAGGTTTCGGTGGTTCCCCCGGACATGACTATTGGGATATTAAAGAGGCTCTCCTTACCCTAGTCCGAGCCATGATGGCTCAAGTAAATAGAGATTTTGGGCCTAGGGTGAATACTTTAGAGTACCATGACCTCTAGATTGAGGGACTTTGTGAGCATGAATCCTTCTATCATCCTTGGTTATAAGGTTGGAGAGGATCCCCAAGAGTTTCTAGATGGTGTGTACAAGGTGTTGAGTGCCATGGGGGTGACTTCTAGGGAGAAGGGGGAGTTGGCTTCGTACAAATTGCGGGATGGTTATCAAGTGTGGTACACTCAATGGAAATATATAGGCCGGTTGAGTCGGGTCTCATAGAGTGGGAAGAATTTAAATAAGCTTTCTTAGGAAAGTACTTTCCCCGTAAGAGGAGGGAGGTAAAGCTTGAGGAGTTCATTAACATCAAGCAAGGTAATATTAGTGTTGAAGAGTATTCTTTGAAATTTACCTTGTTGTATAGGTATGCTCCATCCTTGGTGTCTAACTCTAGGGATAACATTAGTAGGTTTGTGACCTGTGTTGCCGTCCTTATGAAATAAGAGTGACGTACGACCATGATCCATAATAACATGAACTTGTCTAGGCTTATGGTGTATGCACAATCCATTGAAGAGTCCAAACTTAGTAGGATCTCAAGGAATTCAAAAAGGAGATCCAATGAGCAAAACCACCAAGGTTTAAGAAGAGGGCTCCAAATAAAAAAAGATCTACTTCTCCTGAGGTCAAGATCAGAGAGGTAGTGGTTCTCAAAGTGTTAAGCCTACTTGTGTCATTTGTGGGAAGAATCACTTTGGGAAATGTCTAGCTGGTACTGATGGTTGCTTTGGTTGTGGTAATGATGGTCATAATGTGAGAGATTGTCCTACTATTGCAGATAGAGGAATAGAGGCCAAGCTAGTTCCTCCAAGTGTTCCGGATGGTGATGTTCCAAGAAAGAACCGCTTCTATGTTCTCCAATCTAAAGGAGAAAATTCTTGTGATGAGGCCGGTAAGTTATAGTTTTCTCTATTTAGTTGTTATGGGTTCCTTTTAAGTGGGGGATTATGGTGAGTAGCAGTGTTGTAGATTGTTGTCTCATCTCTTCTATTCTATTCAAGCTTGAGTGTTAGATGGTTATAGTAACATGTTGCATATTGTCTAGAAGCCTTATTGAAAATGAATTTCATTGATCTCCTTGCATTGTGCATTTCATGAAGTTATATATATTGTAAAATGAGTTTATATGGTTTTGTCTCTCATATTGTCATGCCTTCATCATAAATTCTTAAATGTTGCATTAGGGTGTTAGGTAGCATGCTTTACTGTAAGATATTTGGTACTTCACCGTAATGGGTTTGAAAATTTGACTAAATTGTTATTTCATGAAAAATGGTTATAATGTGTATTGAATTGATGTATATGAGCATGATAATATGTGGAGAATGAAGTTTCTATTATATGATGTGAAAAGGTTGAGTCTTATTGCATGATGAGTTGTAGAAGTTGTGCTTACTTTCTTGTTGTGTTTTGAGTCTCTTGATTATGTGGAGTTGATGTTACTTCTATATAATTATATTGTATATTTTGTGGTATGGTATTAAGCTTCTAGCCTAGAGTCTTATCTCTGGAAAGTTTTTAATAATGAAGCAAGTGTCATTCGAGGACGAATGTTGTCCAAGTGGGGGAGAATGTAATGTTCCAAAAATGAACTAAGGTGAACTAGAGACTAACATATGTGTAATGAGTTTTTAAAGTCTTAAAATGATTAATAATAGTGTTTAGAGGCTGTATCTATAGTGTGGATTATTTTGGAGGTCAAATGACTAAGAATGTCCAAGACGTTCGAAAGATAGACTTGAGACGTGCTTGTGTGTTCTAGTGTGCCTTGGCATGTTTTACATGTTCATTTTGGTTAAAATTGATGTGAGAGGTTCCTTACATCTATACGAGTGTATTTAGGTTGAAAACGTCTATGAATGATTCCCCAAGAACCACCCTAAAGGTCCTTGAGGAGGACCCAAACTTGTGGCTTGAAACAACTAAAACTGTCCCAAACCATGAAGCTAATCGGCGGACAGTAGGTCCAAAGACGCCCCGTCAATTGGGGAGTATACCCATACTTTGTGGTGTGATCTTACGATACATTTTTTGAGTCTTAGAATCAAACGACGAAGTGCCAACACAGCCCGTCATTTGATCAAAGGGTCGTCGTTTTCTTCCGTCGATTGACCCCTACAGATTTTCTGTAGGGTCTTAGCCAAGCCAAGTCCATTTTGGGTATTTCACCTAGTTTTCTAAAAATAAAAATGGCGGTTACATAAGGTCATTTTGGGTATTTTAAATGGGTTTATAAGTTTTGAACCTTAAGATGAGTTCACTGTTCAAAATCAAAACCAAAACCCCAAAAAAGAACTCTCTAGAACTCTATTGATGTTTGAATGAAGGTTGGAGCTTGGAGTTTGATTTCTTTATAAAGTCTTCATCATTTTCGTGGATTTTCATCAATCAAGATATGGTGTTTTATCCTTCAACTCTCTTTCTTCAAGGAGCCAAACTTCAAAAGGCTTTTCCAAGACTTTCTCAAAACATGAACTTTTGAATTAAATTCTATCTATGGGTTCTTGCGCAAAATGTTTTGAATCAATGATTTATGATTGAATTGATGTTAATTAGATGATTCCAAGTCAAAAAATCTATGAACCCATGCAAACCATGATTTCCTTATTTTGTCTCTAATATGAGTGATTTGATTATGGCTTAATGGTAATGAATTCTTATGTAGATGGTACTGTATTGTTGAATAATGTAAAGATCATGTTAGAATTGTCTATAGGGTGCCATAATTTTGTAATTATAATATTGTATTAGGTAAATTCATTGTATGGTTTGATTATTGGATTGGATTGGTGAGTATGGCTATTGGTAAGAGCCTTTGTGAATTGAATTGGTTGGAGTGTCTAAGGATTGGAAGTTTTGATGATGGAATGGTGGTATGTTGACCTAACCTCGTTTATATTGTGTAGTATAGGCATTGAATTTAGTTGATTGTTATGGTCCACTTACGGTAGCGGTGATTATGTGTGATATATTTTTAAGAACATGGCCTTATCGACAATCCTTTATGAATTGTGACATTATTATGTTATAGATTATGAAGTTGATCAATTTGAAGTATGATTATGATTATGTATTTGTGTAAAGTCTAAGAATGAGTTCTCCTAATTGATTATATGTGATATAGACTATAATATTGTCATTATATGTGTATACTTGATGTTGAAGTATGATGCTTCCTAATTTACTACATGAGCCTTATGATAAAATATGTAGATGTTTCTATATTAGTGAATAGGGCTACTTGTAAGTAGACTTAGTTGTCCCTATATGCTACTCTAAAAATATGGTGCATGTGATAAGATGATGATGTGTGTGTCTTGTTTGTTAGACCTATGTCTCGCTACTTTATACATGAAGTATGTGAATATTAATTCATGATTTAGTAGCCTGAAGAACCTTTGTCATGTATGTGTATTTATGATTGAAATAAGACTTTTAACATGGTTAAGAGGGTCATTTACTTGGAACCTTCAAACTAGAAAGAAGGTTATGATATCCTTGAAGTTGAAAGCTGTAATGGTATCCTTCTTTTGTGAATGATGGACGTAGGGGTAGGTTTGTTGGAAGGAAATGAAATCATCTATAAGAATGTCATTGAGATATCCTAATTGACTATTGAGTTGCATCCCTATTGGACTCATCTTTGGTAAGGTGTATTATGATTTGGTTGTGACTAAAATATGGTACCTCGTCATATACCCTAGTGATTGAACTACTCTATGAGAACAAAGGCTAGCACCGAGTGAGTTTTCTTGGGGAGTGACTCTAATTAAGATGATACTAGAGTACAAAGAAACCCTTGATATTCCTTAACCATGTTCCTACATGGGATGTGTCATAGTTCTACCCTTGGCAAGTAGAACACCCTCGATCTAAGTAGGGTAGACTCTGGATTCCATGCCTAGCTAGTATGTTCTATGTCGGTTATTGCCTATTCTCATCATATGGGATACATTCTAGTATTGGATAAGTTCTACAACGTTTAGTTAGTTTAATGGAACACTATCTAGTTTGGCACGAGTAGGCTTTGAATGTGCTAGGGTGTAGGTTCCCTAGGTCTTTTCCAAGACCATTATGTTAAATCATATAAATGCTTAAATGAATCTTAATTGACTTAATGAGTGATTATGACTTGAGTAATGTAGGTTGAATAAAATTATCCTATCTAGGGTAGGTTTGAGGATATCTTAAGTAGACTTAAAGAAGGTGTGTGGGCGGTCTCTTCATATTTTACTCAAGTGAATCTTAGGGTAACCTTAGGTGGTGAGTAGAATGCTAAATAAAGAATAATTTTACCTAAGTAAGTTTTAGGATAATCTTTGGTAGGAGAGTTATATTCTTATATGGTTTGAAGTGTTGTTAAGCCTATTATGTGGATTACTTGGAATGTGACTTATATGTGATCCTTGGTAATAAAGGTGTCTCTTATACTTATGTTATGAAGTGTTCCTAAAAAAAGAGAATGTTCTGCATAGATGTCCATTTAGCATGATTTTATTGCATCTCATCATAATTAGTGCATTCTAATATACTCATTCCATATGTGTTTTATATCTAAAGGTGTAGATGGCATTTGAGAGGATTCTTTGAAGTGAAGGATATTAGCATTCCTTTCAAGCAAGTTCGTGTATATCCTCAATTTTTTCGAGGACATAACTATTTTTAGCTTTATGTTTCAAAAGTCATTGTAATAGACTTAGATATTTTCTATATTGTTGAAGTATGGGCGGTGACCCAAGATATTCATCTGTCTAAGATGGCTAAGAGAGACTTAGCGTTTCCTATGTTTTCTATAAAAGAGATTTTAAGATGATGTTTGTAAAATTTTTTGATTCTGCACTACTTTTCATAAATCTTTATGCAATGAAGGAAGTCTAAATCAATGTATGATACCTCCAAGAGGTCGAATACGATGTGTGGCGACTTAAGAATGACATGTCCTCTAGGGTATACTCTCGAGTCGTGACAAACATGAGGGTAGGTGTTTGGCCGGTTGGTATGGTTGCTATGGGTGTGGTGAGAGTGGCCACATGATGAAGGATTGCCCTTAGGCAAAGGCTAATGTGAGGTAAGGCAAGCAAGTTTCTCCTAGTAATGTAGACGATGGTCCTCCAAAGAGGAATAGGTTCTACGCTCTGTGATCAAAGGGTGATAAACAATGATCTCCTTATGTCCCTTCTCGGTATGTGTTTCTTTAATGATATATGAAAATTTCCAGAGTTTCTTATGATTATGTTTTGCCTTGTTGATTATTATGTTTTCCTAATGATACTGAATTTGAATGTAAAAGATATGTGTGGCTTACACCCAACTGGGGGATAGTGGAGCTATTTTTGAGAAAATCTTTATATGATTAGGTGTAGCTATGATTAGCTTGGAATTGAGTTTTCATTGATTTGGGTATATGAATTTAGGAATAATTCATATACAATGGGCTGCTTGTCTAGCATTAATACTATAAGAAGTGCTTAGAAAGGTTTCATTCGAGGACGAATATGTTCCATGTGGGAGATATTATAAGGACCCAAAAATGAATTAGGTAAAAATAGAGGTTGACATGTGTGTCATGAGCTTATAAGGTCTAAATATGTTGAATTATTTCATTATAAGTTAGTTTGAAGAGTTTGGAGGTCAAACGTCCAAAAATGTCTAAGACATTAGAAAGTTAGCCTCTAGATGTGCTAGTATGTCTTAGTATGTTTCATGGGGTTTGAAGTAGTGTTTTAAGTTCAAATTGATATGAAAGATTCATAATGTGTATATGGACGTATTTAATATCTAAACGTACGGGCACGACACCCCAAGGACCACCCTAAGGGTCCTTGAAGAGGACCCAAAAGTTTGTAATGTACTGCCTTGGCAGTGTCCAAACGACAACCTCTCAAATGACGCCCCGTTCATTGGTCTACACTTCATAGATGGGGGCCGTAGCTCCAAACTTAGGCGTGGGATCTAAGCCCCCAAAATGTGTGGTCTTTGTCATGACCGAGCCTTCATTTAATCAATGGTCTGACTAGTAGTCATCAATTAAGCCTGCAACTTTCTCTGCAGGTGTCTCGGCATGGCTAGGGGTGAATTGGGAAATTCACCCCATGTTCATATAAATTCATAGGCGGTTATTTTTGGTGGTTTTTATGTATTTTAAGAGTATTTACAATAACAAAGACATTTAGACTCTAGACTTCAAATCAAAACTTCTCCCTCTACAAAACTCTCTCTAGAACACCATAGAAGAAGAAGCGATATTGGAGGCAGCTTCAAGGAAATATTTCATCATTGAATCAAGCTGGGTTTGAGGCTCTAATAAAAGGTATGTGAATCTTATTCATCCATGGATTCTTCCATTCACGTAGTCCCCTAGTTTCCCTTAATTGTGAATCCAAAGGACCCCAATCTAGAGAGGGTTGAGATTGTATTGTGGGTAAGTCTTGATAGTGATCCCATTCTAGAGGGTAGCATTCAATTATGTTCATATGATGATTATGTGATGTTTTCATGGGTTTTCATGGTGAATTATAGTATTTGATGATGAAGGTGATCATGGTAGCTGGGTTTAGGCCATTCGAGACAAGATTGAAGGTTCTAAGTTGATCTTCTTTATTTAATTGTATTGCATGTTGATTGATCATAATAGGATAACCTAGATATGAATTGAACTAGTCACAATTGATTAAGGAGGATCATGACTTGTAAAGTTTGAATTGAACCTATGTGATCAAGTATGACTAGAATTATCTTCTAATGATCAAATTGTATGAAATAACTCGTAATTGGACATGGATCATGATAGAATGAAGTCATCTTTGATTAAGGGCTTGTATATCATTGTTGTTAGGGCTTTAGGGGTGAAGTCGTTATTAGTGGATTGTGATGAGTTGTTACCCTTCATCTTTACACTTAGACATGAACAAGCTAAGTGAAGCAAGTTCTCTCACATAGATGGATTCTAGGTTGCCCTAAGAACCTAAAATGAATCAAGGCATGATGAACTAGAATAGCTTGAATTTGTATTGAATAGTCAGTTCTTGTATAGTTGACTTGGTAATATAAGACGAAGATGTTATAACTTGAGATGGTAGATCACATGGAAGATTGAGTTGAATTACTCATGGTAGCTTGAGGTGATGAATCTCATGGTAGATTGGGATGGAAGAATCAAGAACTCCCATGTTTAGCTTGTCTTCTGTTTCAAGGATGCTTTATCATGAAAGCTTGACTTGTTTGGCCAAAACCATTTCATGGTAGCTTTAATGGGAAGGCCTATACTCTCCTAATGGTATCTTGATTTTCATGCAAGGTGTATATCATGGAATAGCTTGAGATAGGTTTCTCATGATTTCTTAAGGTTGAGGATTCATTCTCCCATATGGTTAGATTGCATCTACATTATTGGTTGCATGTTGATTAGGTTCGTACTTGTGTATCCTTCCTTATTAGCTTAAATTGTATGTTAAGATTCTCTCCATGATAGTAGGTCTATAATGTTTGTAAGTTAAACTTAGTAGACAAGAGTGCAAGATAAGTTAGCTTGGATTAGGTTAACCTAGAGAAGTACTTAATACGAATGGTAGTATGGGATGCCATCAATACATGGCACCAGTATGGATTGAAGCTACATATGATATGACCCATATGAGATGCATGTTTAGAATGGGTAGTTTTTTTGGTTTCTTTCCGTGACATGATTGACTTAAGGTGATAGCTTCTTACCAATGTGAAGTAGGTCTACTAGGGACACCTAAAGTTGTTAAAAGAGGATAGGGTTACTTCAAGATATACTTAGTGTGTGAGGTAGAATGGGATGCCTCACATGCACTGAACAAGTGTGCCTTGAGGTGATCTAGGGGCATAGTGCTCATACATTTTGAGGAACTTAGTCGTAATTATAAAAGTTGATTATGATCAAGAATGACCAAAGATAGGTATGTAGATTTGGTAGTAGTATGGGATGCTACCTTAGCCTTGCACATGTATAATTGGAGGTTGCTTGTGAAGTAGTTCATTTGAGTAAGAAGGACAATAGCTTAAGTATGAACTTAGATATGCTTTATGATGATTTATTATGCTTATGATATTCATGTATGTTATGCTATTATATCTTATGACTATGTCTATTATTGACTAACCCTTTGAGATCTCTTATGTTTGGTATGATGGATTTCATACTTGGTACATTTCGTACTAACATATGTTTTGCCTACATTCTAATCCAACGTGGGGTCTTAAGGAGATTGAGTTGCTTTGAAGGGTAGAGTTTCCAAGGCTTTCAAGAAGTGATGACTAGTGAGCCATCATAGCATATGAGGACACCAACCTTGTGTTCTTTTATGTTCTTTACTATATTTAAACTTTTGTGGGATGCTTCCCAAGACATTGTTATTCATAATTGTCATAGATTGTTTTTGAGACATATGTTATAAAGACTTCCATTTTATGAAATGAATTCCGCATTCTGTATTTGAGAAAAAGTTTTAATTCCATGCTACTTTTCATATGTATGCAATGAAAGATGTCTAAGGTCTTGTACATGAACTACGAGAGGTCAAGTACGCCGTGTCACTTCTAGGCGGGTGCTGCCGTATTCCGATATCTATAGTCAATACACATTCAGACAAAACCATCTTTCTTATTTATGAACAACTTTTGTGCACCCCAAGGAGAAATACTAGGTCTTATGAAACCCTTATCTAGAAGGTCTTTCAACTGCTCTTTCATTTCGTAAGCTCCGTTGGAGAAATTTTGTAAGAAGGAATAGAAATAGGCTGGGTATATGGAAAGAGATTAATTCAAAAGACTATTTCTCTTTGGGGAGGGACTTCCATAAGATCTTCGAGAAACACTTCTAAAAACTTATTGACTACTGCAAATGACTCGAGAGTTGGGGTTTTGGAGTTAGAATTCTAGACATGAAGTAGATGATAGAGATAACCCTTAGAGATCATATTTATGGTCTTAAGTTAAGAAATGAATCGACCATATGTGCTAAGCTACTACCCTTCCATTCTAAGATTCGTTTGTTTGGAAACTGAAAACGAAAAATCCTAGTTCTACAATCAACTGAGGCATAACAGGAATGTAACCAATCCATACATAGAATGACATCGAAGTCTACCATTTCTAACTCTACAAGATCTTTTGAGATGACCTTCTAAGAGATTATGGTAGGGCATTTTGTGTATACCCGTCTAGCTATAACTAGGTGACCAACTGCACTAGAGACTGAGAAAGGTTCTTAGAGAGTTTTTTTTGACTAACATTGAATTAGACTACTATGTAAGGAGTTACAAAGGAGAGAGTAGCCCCTAGATCTAACAATGTATAAACATCATGTTCATAGACTAGTAATGTACCAGTTATTACAACAGGAGAACCTTCCTGATCCTAGAAAACCTTAAAAGCATACAACCTGTTCTGTCAATGAACCCACCTGTACCAGATGAGGTACCCTACTAAGTCAGGCGACTTGTTGGTGTTACTGAATTTATAAAATCAGCTCTACCATTATTGTAACAACCCTAAAAATGAATACGATCAAGACTTAGGTTGTCAAGAATGCTTGCGATTAGACCAAGGTTCACACAGACTGATACGCGTAGAACCAGACCTCAGAACCCTTACTACGACCAAGCCAACTAACTTCGGGAGTTAGTTGAGCTTGGAAAGGTTGGAACCAACCAAGTAAGGCTCTCGAAAATGAAGATTTAATCGAAGGAGTCTTTACCGGACTTAAAAAGAAGAAATTTTAAGTTTTGAGGGTCTAGGGGTAAAATGGTCTTTTAGCAGGTTAAGGGTAATATCGTAATTACCCTAAATATATAAATAATTAATTATTTAATAAAATAGAAGGGCAATTTTGAGAGAGGGGGCCAAATGTGAGCTCTAAGGGTGAAGTCCTGATCCACCCGGGTTCGAACCTAGGTGGAAGCAATGATTTAACTTGTTTTTATTTAACTGGATAAATTAATTTAATTAATTAATAAATATTAGCTGATTTAAGAAAAAGAAAAATCAGATTTTTACTTAAAAGTTTGAAAGAGTCCTAGTTGACTAAGTCCTTACCTAAGTCTAAACCACCTTGCACGTTTAACTCTCTCTTTCTCTCACGTCAATATCTCTTTTCTCTTTCATGTTATCTCTGCCAAAAACACAAGAACTGATCAGCCGCTAAAAATTCTTCACGCTTGAAGAACTTTCACGTCAAAAAACATATTCAAAACATAACCAAAAACGTTAGGCAAAGATTGTTCCCCATTTCATGCTCCCTGTCACTAGCTCCCAATGATTCGTAGGTTGGGTATGTTTGCTGGTAGATTTAGGTATGTTTGATGTTCTTGTGTTGAATGTGTATATGTTTATGTACGTGAAATCAAGAAAATGACAATCAATGCGTATTCGAAGTTATGTGCAAGTGTGTGCAAGTTTGTGAATGTGGCAAGGGCCTCGGCTTGATGCTCAAAATTTGATAAGGTTGTAGTTGTTGTTTTGTGTACATAAATCCATGAAATATCGTGATGTTCATTTAAGGAAATGTGGCTGATTGAATGACAATTTTTTTTAGCCAAATAAATTCATGAAAAATATGCCTAAAGATGTGTTAGAATGGAATATGAATACACCCGATGAATCAAGTGAAAACGTTGATAAAAGTGAATAAAAAATGACCAAAATTTCCAGCAACTATGCAAGGTTAAATTAGACTAAAGTTTAATAATGAAAATCTGGAAATTTAATACATTTTAAAGAGGTGAGGCCACCAGGATTCGAACCTGTGACCTCACCCTTTGGCTACTGTAATTCGTGAGAAAAGGAGACAAAAATGGGGCTGGGGGGAATCGAACTCGGTCCACTGGTTTGGGAAAGGAGAGGAAAATGATTTAATTAAATAAATGGGAGGCGTGGGAATCGAACCCATGACCTCCAGGTAGCGAGTGAAGGATGAGAAAATAAAGAAAAAAGAAAATTTGAGGCGTGGGAATCGAACCCACGACCTCAAGGCTGGGAATAGAGAGCGGGCGAAAATGAGTAATAAAACAAGTGAGGTTGTGGGGATTCGATCCCACGACCTCACTGCCAAGTACCCTCAACCTAGCAAAAAATTAAAAAAAATAAAATATATGGGGCTGTGGGGGTTCGAACCCACCACCTCACAGCCCTAGCGAAATTTAATTAAAGATAAGGAGGCTGTGGGGGTTCGAATCCACAACCTCCCTAATTATGCGAATTAAATGACAAAAATAAAAGAGGCTGTGGGGATTTGATCCCACAACCTCTTGGTTTAGGCGAGAATGGACAAGATGATGTTAATAAAAATTAAAAAGGGGTTGTGGGGGTTCGAACCCACAACACTTCGGCCAAATTAGGATTATTATTAAGTAGAAAATTAATCCTTCAATGTTAATATTGGGATTTAACTTAGAGTCATAATGTTATGAATATTAGAATAAAATCAATTAAAATATAAATGATATCCAATTGATTCAAGAATTGGGTTTCCTTGCCCAAGCTTCCGTATTGATACATAAGTCATACGTGAATAAAATATCCGAGAATAATGCCACATACTTAGATCGAAATCAAGATCTTGGCATACATACAAGATGCGTAAGTCTTGTATCACATAATCTTAGAAAGATATGAATCACTTAGACGAAATATGAATGAAGCCTCATGGCTTGTATGTATAGACACATAATTCTAACATACGTTCAAAGTAAGTGAATCTAAGAAGTATGTAATGAAATGATGAACCCTAGAAGGGTTAAGTATGAGTGTAAGATACACTAAATGGCCAAGTGCATTGGCATATGATGAAATAAACGTTCACGTAATAAGAGGTGAGTAACTATGAAAAGCAAAGGTACTAATTATAACGAATGTGGTGACAACATGATATAAGGCTAATGTAAATGATGAGAGTAATCTCAAATGAGCCTAAATAGATGTTACCAATACGTACACTCTTATGAGAGTGTAAGATAATGAAGAGACCAGTCTCTATGAACACTATAATGAAGGTATTGAGCTTAACACACTTAATACTAATGATGATATGAGAAATCATCTAATGAGCTATGATGTCCTCATACTAGAAGCCAACTTTCATGACGTATGAGATAAATGAAATGGAACTTTATACTGAGCACCGATAGGCTAGCTATGAGCAGTGATGCCTTCTTTCGGGAAGGACGGAGGTTCACGTAACTCTAATGAGATGAGACTGTCCGACTTGCCGGGTATGGGTCTCCTTAAATCTCTTAGTCTTCGAACCTATACTGCCAATATAGGGATCTAGTGGGGTTAAATTCCCATGTACGCTAGCATGTTATTGGATCACTTTTGCCGGTGATTCCACCTCTTTTCGGTATGGGGGAGACACTGGAGTTCATGATGCTCACATGATCTATGTTGGTTAAAGTTAAAGTTCCCAATGAATGAATGAGGCCAGCCTCAAATGATGCACATAATGAAATGAATGATACCAAAGGTGTTAGGATAGGATAATCACAGGTGAGTTAGATTCAAGTAATGACATTAGGCATTCTTGGTCATTGCACAACGAACATAATGAAAGTCTTAAACTACATCCTAGGTATAGCTGGTAGTTACACTGACCTATGAATGAAATGAAATAAAGTACGTATGAATGAGTGAAGCAGACTCTGTGTTTGTTAATGAAGATTCCCTAGTTGAGGTACCCTCTGTTGAGCCCTCATTTCTGGGATGTCTTAATGTCAAGTCCATGATTCCAAGGTCTCATGGCATATGAATGAATGATATGAAAGAAGTTATGTGCTACATGCAAAATGTACTGTATGCTATATGATATGTGCTATGTGTAAATGTTATGTGCTTTGTGCAAATGTGAAAAGTGTGATGATGTATGTTATTCTCATAGTATCACTTTCCTAATCCAAATTTGGAAAGCTCATTTACTTTCCTAAATCCAAATTTGGAAACTTTCCTAATCTCAATTTGGCAAGTCCACTGACTTGACTTTCCAAAAATCATGTTGTTAGGGAAGAGCTATTATTTCTCATGCATGTCCTTGGTGTGTGCTTGCATATACCCATACTTAGTACAAGTGTGTACTATCCTTATACAAACTCTACTATTTTAGGTGCAGGCACAGGTGGACGATAGAGCTACAGGATCGTCGTTGCAGTTATCCGGACGTCCAGCATTCATCCGGTTTTGGTAGGTCCTCATGCTTTCGAGGAAGCTACTGTTTTATATTCTACCTTAGTTTTAGAGTTGAGCTAGTGGAGCATGTTCCACTAGCGTTTCTTTCCTATTTTTATTTAGACTATGTATTGGTGCCATTTTGGCAATTATACGCTTTATAAGTATTGAACTATTCCTTTCATTTGATTATCTCTTAATGTTAGATGGTTGATGGTGAACAAATTACGAATGTATTAGAAATTTTTAGTAAGCAATTTTTAGAAACAAAAAGTTTCAAATTTTCCGCTAAAATTAACCAATGTAAAGTAAGAATGACGTAAGTAGGCTTGTCTGCGACCTCTGAGAGGTCAACGTGCCGGTCTCGTCTGGGGTCTAGATTTCAGTCCTGACAAAGTTGGTATCAGAGCATTAGGTTAAATTACAAAAATAATAAGTTCACATCAACCACATTGAGTAGTTTCTAAGTCATGGTAGTGAAGTGCACCACTATCCTGAATTAGAAACTGCATGATGCGTAGGAAAACTTCCCTTTTTCTGATCTTATTGTGCTTCTCCAAAATTTTAATTTCTTGGTGTTTTGAGCGTGTCTGACATCAAATTTTTGTTGTTTTCAGAGAATGAACACTAGAAGAGCTATTGGTCAGAGGAGAGGAGGAGCAGCTGTTGGGGGTAACCGAGTTCCACCCCAGGCTCCAGCTGAAGGAGTGGCTGTGCCAGCTAATCCAGCTGGGATGACTGATGCTGAGGTAAGGGCATCTCTGGCCCAGATGGCATAGTCCATTACTATGCAGGCCCAGGCTATGACTGCCCAGGTCAACCGACAGGATGTTCAGAGGGAGAACCCACCGGTTCGTAGCATGGCTGACAGGCTGAGGGATTTCACGAGGATGAATCCTCCTATTTTCACAGGGTCTAGGCCATCAGAGGATCCCCAGGAGTTTGTGGATGAGATTCATAAGATCCTGGTGGCTATGGGGGCCACTGATATTGAGAAGGCTGAGCTAGCTTCCTATCAGCTCAAGGATGTTGCACAGACTAGGTGCAAGATGTGGCAAGATAGTCATGTCTTAGGTGGAGTGCCAGTCACATGGGAGCTGTTCAAGACAGCATTTCTGGAGAGATTCTTTCCCAGGGAGATGAGGGAGGCCAAGGTTGAGGAATTCATCAACCTTAAACAAGGCTCTATGACAGTCAGGAAGTATTCCCTGAAGTTTGTTAAGCTGTCAAGGTATGTTATTTTCCCTAGTATTTAATAGCAAGAATGAGGATAATACTCAACTTTGTTGAAATCATCCAGGTATGCTACTTCCCTGGTTTCTAACAGCAGGGATGAGATGAGCAGGTTCCTCACAGGAATCAATGGAGACCTGGAGGAGGAGTGTCGATCTGCAATGCTCCATGATAATATGGATCTTTCCAGGTTGATGGTGCATGTCCAGCAGGTAGAGGACAGCCGCAGAAAGAGAGGTGTTCATGATGCTAGGAGGCCTAGGCCTCAAGATCAGGCAGGACCCAGTCATGGAGGCCACAGGAACAACTTTGGCGTCCGTGAGCAGCCAAGGTTCAAAAAGGGGCAATAGAGTTCTGGGAATTTTAATCCTCAGAGTAGTGCTACACCTAGATAAGGCAGACCTGAGCCCAAGAAGTGAAATGGAGGTGAGATGCAGCATCCTAAGAAGAATTGTGCTAAGTGTGGCCGAGCTCACAGTGGAGAGTGCAGACAGGGCACTAATGCCTACTTCGGTTGTGGTAAGAGTGGAAATATGGTCAGAGACTTTCCACAGAACAGAGGTCAGGCTGGAGGTAACACTCAGCCTAGGACTAATCCACAGGGTGCAGCGGCAGCCGAGCCTCCTAAGAGGAACAAGTTCTATGCCCTGAAAGGCAGAGAAGAACATGAGAAGTCCGCTGATGTGGTCACAGGTATGCTGCAAGTGTTCTCAACTTCTGCTTATGCTTAACTTGATCCAGGGTCTACACATTCCTTTGTAACTCCTCTGCTTGCTCTTACTTTTGAGACATTGCCTGAAGTTCTGCATGATCCTATAGTGGTTAGTACACCTTTAGGAGAAAATGTAAGAACTGATAGAGTATACAAGGATTGCCCAATAGTGGTGAGTGGTAGAACTATGTGTGCGAACTTGGTTGAGTTACCCATGCATGATTTTGATGTTATTCTTGGCATAGATTGTCTTCATAGTTGTTATGCTTGCTTGGACTGTCGTAGTAGAGTGGTGAAATTTTGCTTCCCTAATGAAGAAGAGTTAGTCTGGGAGGGGTACAATTTGAGTCGTCCTAACCCCTTGATTTCTAACCTTAAAGACAATAAAATGATGTCCAAGGGGTTATTGTGTCATCTTATGAGTGTTAATGATTTAGATCATGACATTCCTTCCATAGACTCAGTACCTGTAGTGAATGAGTTCTTAGATGTGTTTCCTGATGATTTACCTAGAGACCCTCCCCTTCGAGAGATTGACTTTGGTATCGACTTAGAACCCGATACTAAACCAATCTCAATTCCTCCTTACCGAATGGCTCCAGCTGAACTCAAAGAGTTGAAGCTGCAGTTAAAAGATCTCACTGACAAGGGTTTCATTCAGCCGAGCATATCCCCTTGGGGCGCTCCAGTGTTGTTTGTAAAGAAGAAAGATGGAACCCTTAGAATGTGTATCGATTATCGGCAGCTCAACAAAGTCACTATAAAGAAGAAGTACCCACTTCCTAGAATAGATGATTTGTTCGATCAACTCCAAGGGTCTAGTTTCTTATCTAAGATTGATCTTCGTTCAGGGTATCATCAGCTTAGGGTTAGGGATGGAGATATCCCAAAGACATCTTTTCGTACCCGCTATGGTCACTATGAGTTCTTAGTCATGTCATTTGGTCTCACGAATGCACCTGCTGCATTTATGGATCTCATGAACAGGGTCTTCCGTGAATACCTTGACTCTTTCGTCATAGTATTCATTGATGACATTCTTATCTACTCTAAGACCAAGGAAGAGCATGAACAGCATTTGAGACTAACCTTGCAGGTACTTAGATAACATCAGTTGTATGCCAAATTCAGCAAATGTGAATTCTGGCTGAGATCAGTGACCTTCCTGGCTCATGTTGTGTCTGATCAGGGCGTGGAGGTGGATCCCAGGAAGACTGAGGCTGTGAAGAACTGGCCAAAGCCTCTTACTCCTACTGACATCCGTAGCTTTTTGGGATTGGCTGGTTACTACCGCAGGTTTGTGGAGGGCTTTTCTTCCATTGCTGCCCCATTGACAGCTTTGACTAAGAAGAAATCCAAGTTTGAGTGGACGGAGACTTGTGCGAAGAGTTTCCAGGAGCTCAAGGACAGACTCACTTCAGCCCCGGTGCTTACTTTCCCTAAGTGTGGTGTGAATTACACTGTTTATTGTGATGCATCTAGGGTTGGTTTGGGTTGTGTTCTTATGCAGGTTGGTAAGGTGATAGCCTATGCATCCAGACAACTCAAGGTTCATGAGAAGAATTGTCCCACTCATGACCTGGAGTTGGCAGCGGTGGTGTTTGCACTGAAGCTGTGGAGGTATTATCTGTATGGAGTGCATGTAGATGTGTTCACAGATCATAAGAGTCTCCAGTACGTGTTCACACAGAGGGAGTTGAATCTACGTCAGCGGAGATGGTTGGAGCTGTTGAAGGATTATGACATGAATGTGCACTACCATCCAGGTAAGGCTAATGTTGTAGCTGATGCTTTGAGCAGGATGAGCATGGCAAGTACAGCTCACGTTGAGGATGAGAATAAGGAGCTGGTGAAAGATGTACACAGACTGGCCAGACTGGGTGTGCGTTTGGTTGACTCCACCAGTGGGGATGTTTCAGTTCATCCTAGTTCTGAATCATCCTTTGTAGTTGAAGTCAAGCAGGGTCAGCATCTAGATCCCGTGTTGATGGAGCTGAAGGACTCAGTGCTGATGAAGATGAATGAGTCTTTCGCTTTGGGAGGTGATGGCATACTTAGGTATCAGGACAGGCTGTGTGTGCCAGATGTGTATGATTTGCGGACCAGGATTGTTGCAGAGGCCATGGTTCCAGATATTCTATACATCCAGGTTCCACCAAGATGTATCATGATCTCAAGCAGATTTATTGGTGGGATGGCATGAAGAAGGACATTGCAGAATATGTGGCCAAGTGTCCTAATTGTCGGCAGGTTAAGGCAGAGCATCTTAAGCTTGGTGGTCTAACTCAGATTATTGAGGTTCCGACTTGGAAATGGGAGGCCATTAATATGGACTTCGTGGTTGGGCTTCCGAGGACTAGGAGGCAGCATGACTCTATATGGGTTATTGTGGACAGATTGACTAAGTCTGCCCACTTTATCCCTGTGAAGTCTACTTACAGAGCCGAGGATTATGTAAGACTCTACATTGATGAGATTGTGAGATGGCATGGGATTCCCTTGTCTATCATTTCATACAGAGGAGCTCAGTTTACTTCTCATTTCTGGAGATCTTTCCAGAAGAGCTTGGGCACGCAGGTGAAGCGTAGAACTGCCTTTCACCCTCAGATAGATGGGCAGGCAGAGCGCACCATACAGACATTGGAGGATATGTTGAGAGCGTTTTTGATTGACTTCAGAGGTAACTGGGATGACCATCTGCCTTTGATAGAGTTCTCGTATAATAATAGCTATCACTCCAGCATTGGGATGACACCGTTTGAGGCACTGTATGGTAGGAGGTGTAGATCTCCAGTTGGGTGGTTCGAGGTTGGAGAGTCCTCCATTTTGGGTCCGGAGATCATTCATGAGGCCTTAGAGAAGGTTACAATGATTAGGGACAGGTTGACTACTGCTTACAGTCAGCAGAAGTCATATGCTGATAACAGAAAGCGGCCCTTAGAGTTTGATGATGGTGACCAGGTTTACTTGAAAATATTGCCTATGAAAGGGGTGATGAGGTTTGGGAGATAAGGGAAGATGAGTCCGAGGTATGTTGGGGCATATAAGATCCTACAGCGTGTGGGCGAGGTGGCCTATGAGTTAGCATTGCCTACAGAACTAGCTTCTGTTCATCCAGTCTTTCATGTCTCTATGTTGAAGAAGTGCCTAGGTGATCCAGCATCAATCTTACCTGTTGAAGGTTTGGGGGTTGGTGAAGACTTGTCTTATGAGGAGGTACCTGTCGAGATCTTAGACAGACAGGCCAAGCGGCTGAGGAACAAGGAGATTGCCACATTGAAGGTATTGTGCAGAAATCATCTTGTTGAGGGTGCTACGTGAGAAGCTGAGGCCGACATAAGGGCCCGCTACCCTCACCTGTTCAGCCCTTGAGGTTAGACTTTATACTCTTAAACCTATGTTTCCTTATCGCCCCGTATTTTATTGCTATTGATTGACTATGTATGGTGATTTTATTATGATCTGACTGGCATTACAACGTGAAGTAGTAGTGTCATTCGGGGACGAATGTTCCTAAGGGGGGGGGGATAATGTAACTACCCTAAAAATGAATAGGATCAAGACTTAGGTTGTCAAGAATGCTTGCGATTAGACCAAGGTTCACACAGACTGATACGCGTAGAACCAGACCTCAGAACCCTTACTACGACCAAGCCAACTAACTTGGGGAGTTAGTTGAGCTTGGAAAGGTTGGAACCAACCAAGTAAGGCTCTCGAAAATGAAGATTTAATCGAAGGAGTCTTTACCGGACTTAAAAAGAAGAAATTTTAAGTTTTGAGTGTCTAGGGGTGAAATGGTCTTTTACCAGGCTAATGGTAATATCGTAATTACCCTAAATATATAAATAATTAATTATTTAATAAAATGGAAGGGCAATTTTGAGAAAGAGGGCCGAATGTGAGCTCTAAGGGTGAAGTCTTGCTCCACCCGGGTTCGAACCTAGGTGGAAGCAATGATTTAACTTGTTTTTATTTAAATGGATAAATTAATTTAATTAATTAATAAATATTAGCTGATTTAAGAAAAAGAAAAATCAGATTTTTACTTAAAAGTTTTAAAGAGTCCTAGTTGACTAAGTCCTTACCTAAGTCTAAACCACCTTGCACGTTTAACTCTCTCTTTCTCTCACGTCAATATCTCTTTTCTCTTTCACGTTCTCTCTGCCAAAAACACAAGAAATGATCAGCCACTAAGAGTTCTTCACGCTTGAAGAACTTTCACGTCAAAAACTTATTCAAAACATAACCAAAAACGTTAGGCAAAGAGAGGAGTTTTTCTGTCGAGTTAGTGATTGGAGTTTGTTGAACTTGGACTGATTTTGGGCAGCCAATTCGTGGTTGAACAAGAAAAATAAAGGTATGGGTTTTCTTAATCTTGGTCCCTTTCCCAAGAGACCCTTAAGACTCATATAATTCTATTCCGAAACTAGGATTGTTCCCCATTTCATGCTCCCTATCACTAGCTCCCAATGATTCGTAGGTTGGGTATGTTTGCTGGTAGATTTAGGTATGTTTGATATTCTTGTGTTGAATGTGTATATGTTTATGTACGTGAAATTAAGAAAATGACAATCAATGCGTATTCGAAGTTATGTGCAAGTGTGTGCAAGTTTGTGAATGTGGCAAGGGCCTCGGCTTGATGCTCAAAATTTGATAAGGTTGTAGTTGTTGTTTTGTGTACATAAATCCATGAAAAATCGTGATCACTACACCATTTTAGGTCTACGGCAACACTAAATCTGGACAACGCTTATAAAGTGTTGTTTAAAATATTTTTGGGAACACTTTTAAAGTGTAGCCAAAGATTTTGACTTTTAGCTACATTAATTTTAGCAACACTTCGAAAGTGTACTCTTTAATGGGATAACCTACACTTTATAAGTGTTGTTATAGTTGGCAACAACTATTTACATGAATAGCCACACTTTTAAAGTGTGTTATTTTTATAATTGTAAATACAACACATAAAAAATGTGGCCCTAGTGTTTTCACCAAAATTTCATATTCCCTCCAACATTTTAACAATAAAATTTAATCTCCCTCCCATTTTTATTTGGCCAAAAAAAATAAAACATTAAAGAAATATTAAAAAGAATAAAAGATTAAAGAAATAAAAAAAGGCAACATTTCCTAGAACTTCAGCTGAAGCTTCCATTTTCAGCTGAAGAACACCATTTGCATGAGCTGAAGAAGGATCGACGAACGGGAGAAATCAATTTGTACTACGATTTTCGTCACATTTCTGTCAATCTTCATCTGAAGAACACCATTTTCAGCTGAAAAATCGAAGAGTACTGCGATTTCTCTGAAGATGAACTGAAGAAGACGATTTTCCTCTCAGCTTCATTGTTCAAGATTGGAGAGCTGAAAAAGACGATTTTCTTCAAAGATTTCTGGGTAAACTGCTGTTCCATCAGATTTCCTTTCGAAAATTGAAATAAAATGCTTCACAATCAACTTGCCTCATGTCTTAAAGATTTAGGGTTGTTGGAATAGAGTTTATCAGGTAAGAGATTTTACCTTCAAAAGTCTAAATTATAGCTTTAAGATTTTGATATTCTTGTGTGTCAGTAAAAAATTGAAGTTAGGGTTTTTATGTTCTTGTGTTGTTGATACGAATTTTGTTGATTTTGGGAGTTTAGTTTATAGTTGTATTACGTATAAATGGGCAGATTATCTTTGACTCACTAGTTTTTTCTCTTGAATGTTGAATGTAGAAGCTGAAGCTAAGTCGCCTTTATATGAAGAACTGAGTTGTAGCTAAGTCGTCTTTCTTCGAAGAACTAAATTGTTGAAGCTGGCGATACCTACGATAGTTTGTCCCTAATATAGATTTCGTCAAGTGTAAGTAGCTACTCTACATGAATTTCAAAAGTTTTTAATGTTTGTTTTAATGTCACTGTTTTTTTAGTCTTCCTGAGTTCATAGTTGTGCTCACCTTAAGCTTGGTTTGTTCCTTTGTTAACAACATTGATTATGTCTTGTAGCTATTTGCTTGTAAAATTTTTCTTTTTTCGACTACATGCCTTGAAGTGTCTAGAAGTCATTTTGTTGTTTCTCTAGTGCATTTTCAAGTGTACATCAGAAACTTTAGTTCAATATTTCTTAGTTGTTTTGGGATCACCTCGTAGTATAAATTTGCTAAACTTGCTTTGTATTTTGAGTTGCACTATATAGAAAACGAATCATATGCCTTAGAGATAGATGATATAGGATATATTTTTCAAGTCTAGAAGGGGTAGAGAGGGAGCAGTAACTTGTGAGAGTGTTTTTGCAAGAGCTGGACATTACAGTTATGTCAAATAGAAAATTTCTTCCTATAAAGGGATCTATTGAAAAAAAATAGTAATAGACTTTAACTTTTGTGGCTGGACAGTACATAATTTCTTATTTTTTACAATAACAAGTAACTGTGTATGATACGTTTGATTGGTGCACATTTTATTACCTTGTATAACTGGTAAAACTACAGTGATAGCGTAACATGCTTTAATTGTTAATGTATATAACTTAAATCCTTAGTAAAGCAATAGTTTCTACGTCTTTAATTATTTTGTTTCTTTTTGTACTTTCAACTTGAGGATTATGCTTCCTTTCTTTTCTGCTAACTGTTACTAGCAATAACAGAATAGAAGTAGAAGATTTGTTTTGTAGTATGGACAACCTATTGAGTTTTGGATATTGTTGAAAGTGAGGCTTGCTTCATCTAAGTTTTAGAAGAATTAGGAGAAGTCAGTGAAAATAAAATGGAGAGAAAGTTTTGTATGATGCTAAAGTGAAAATAAAATGGAGAGAAAGTTTTGTATGATGCTAAAGTCTGTCCTATTTGATAAGCTAGATGCAACGGATGAGAAATAGCTTGTAACTTTCTAATTTCATTACATGTCAAGTTCTTGCATATAGAATAGAAGTAAATAGAACTGTAAAGATAGTATATGGTCAAGTGCTATAAGACTGTCTATGATGATGCTAAAGTCTGTTTCTACGTCTGTCCTCTTGATGAAGTTAACAACTTCATTATCAGCCTTTTCCTCACTGACTTTATGTTTCTCCTTCCTATCGACTTCAATGGTTCTGTCATGCTCCACAAAGTGGGCTTTCTTTTGAGCTTCAGGGGGGGAGACCTATGGTGGTATCCACCAACACTTTTTCTCTGTGACTTCAGTTGATCGGATGCCTTTCCCTTTAGTCTATGTCAAACTGTAGATATTCCAGTTAGTAATGAACACGAATAAGCCTACTGAAGAGCTTAAAATATATTTATTCTTTTGTAAGTTTTGAAGAATAAACATGTTGTAATTTGTATGCTTCCAAGTTTGAAACTTGTGACCATATCTTTTAGACTAGAGTCTATTCATCTTAGTGATGAAACTAAATAAAAAAGCAGTTTTAACATATAAGAATCAACAACAGGAATCAATGTTGTTCTCTTCTTTACATTCCTAATCATAGACAACCTCCTCACTTCTTTACAATGTATTGTTTCTTCTTTACATTGACTAAAAAAATAACTCATATAAAATGAGACAGGAGAAATAATCAATTTTGTTGTAAACTTGAAAAATGACAAATAATTTAAAAGAGAGAAAAAATGATGTAATTTCCAGTATGATTGGGGTGGCAGGGAGAGTGCAGACGAAAGGTGGGGGTGGTGAGAGCAAGGGGTTAATAGTATTGGGTGTTGAGTTGAGAGTTGATACAGGTCGCCTCGTGATCGGAGAAGGCGGATCCATGGAAGACTGTTCCCCCTTGTCACGTGGGTTCTCTTTTGACTAACAATAATGAGTTATGACCCATTCATTTCTTAGCCATGGATATGAAATTACAAAAAGTTGTAACGTAACACATGAGAACTTGCAGTATAACTCAGGTATTACTATATATAGTGACCACTTGGCATTTGCTTAGCTTATCAATACTAAACAGTCTCTCATGTAACACATGATCATATGGTCCCTACCCCTCTCTGCATTTTTTTCTGCAAACAAAGAATCCAAAAAAAAAAAGTGTTTGACGACCAACGTGGACTACCCTGCACCTGCTGACTGATAATTTTATCAACTTATATAAATCATCTAACAGACAATATGAGCTGACTAGAATGCCTTGGTCTATACAATTTTAGATGACTAAAAAAAGTGCAGGTCTAAATGCTTTGGTCTAGACTGTTTTATATGATTCAAGAAAATATTCAGTTTTTATTTTTATCTAATCTTGTAAAGTTCACCAGTAATTACATTTGTAGCTTAAGAAATTTGGTCAAGTTTGTGTAAAAAGTTGTTTTCAAATAAATAAGCATGCAATATTTGAAAATCATGTCTCTCTGTTGATTTTTTCTAGTCACCTTTGTTGACTTCTTGTTGTATGGATGTGGAAATACTTGGTTTCAACTAATGTGGTATTTACTGGACTTAATCCTTGATAAAGTAGGACTGATAAGGAATCATTGCTCCACAAGAATGTTGGCTTTACCGGTGGTTCTAACCATGTTCTTTCTAAACACTAGGGGTACTACCAGGTGTAATGAAAAATCAATGTTGAAGAAACACATGATGAAATACTTGTTGAATTTAAAAAAATGCTTTGACTGATTGTTTACTTACATGATTTTGAGTTTCTCATGATATAGTTTTTGGTATTGAATTAGATTCAAGTA
The DNA here is from genome assembly GCA_016801875.1 of Solanum sitiens. Classification (NCBI taxonomy): domain Eukaryota; kingdom Viridiplantae; phylum Streptophyta; class Magnoliopsida; order Solanales; family Solanaceae; genus Solanum; species Solanum sitiens. Next base: position 1,626,370 of record JABWTJ010000204.1, on the reverse strand, counting down.
TCATTTTTGTGTTGAATTAGATTCAAAATACTTTTCTGTTTTGGTGTTTTGACGTGCTTACTCGGTTGCACATGTTAAAACATAAGAAGATAAATTCACATCCTTTAAGTTTCAGAAATATAGTTAATGAATTTGTAACAGAACTATAAAGGCAAACAAAACATATAGGACGTACATAAAAGATAAACACACCTAAAAATCCTTCATAAATCAAAGTTAAAACTTAAGCAAAAGTAGCATCAGGGAATGCAACCTGATTTAACAAACCGAGTGAGTCTTCTGTAAAGCATCTAACAGAGTACCCCCCCTATGGATACTTATGGGGAATAAAGAAAATCTTGAGTAAATTTAGGCCGCTAATGGAGGTTTCATATCGTCATTCTAATGCTTTCATTATTTCAGTGAAAGTTATTTCTTGCTACTCTTATGCTTGGCCTTTTGAATATCCTTGGACTATGATGCATAATGTTTTTATTGATTGGATTGGGCGTATTGCAGTTCTTTAGTTTACATTCCTTCCTACTGAAATCTTAATAACATGATAACATTTATAACAAATACTGCACTCACAGAACATTCACCACAAAAGGTAAGGATAAAAAAGATCTTTGTTCATGTATCACTGATACAACAGTTCAGAAATATAAAAACCTGTTGTGTCACTAATACAGTGAAATTTGGAAACTGTTGTATTACTAAGAAAACAAATATAAAAATTATTGTATTACTAATACAAAGCGACATTCATAAGTTGTTGATCGAATATCTATTATAGGATCATAAGAATGTTTTCTTGAATGTTTAAACATGGTATTAGATATTTGATACTTCTCTGAATGGGTGTGCACAAGAATGAGATTTTAAAGCTTTAACTCTAAAAGCTCATAAAACTCTAAAAGCACTAAAGCTCTAAATTCAATTACAAAACTTTAACTTTTAATCATTTGAATTCTATTTATTTATTTTGTTTCTTAATTATGTATATCCTATTAACTGTACTTATCTTTTCCTTTATAGTATAATCAACATTCAAAAACATTTGTGGAGGATTCAAGGTTTGATTTGGCATAGCGGAAGTCTCATGACTAGGTAAGAAACTTTTATCATCTCATAACACATGATTCTGAAAGATTACTCGTGACTTTTAAAACTTATTTATGAACTAGTTAATGATTATTGCTGAAAGATTAAATATTGGTATATTCTTCTAGGAGTTCACATATCCCATCCAAGGATTGGATGAATTTAGCAAGGTATAGCAAAGAGTATATTGATGGCATTGAATCATTTCTAGATTTTGCTTACTCTTATGGAGATCCTCATGGAGAGAAAATTCAGTGTCCATGTGCGAAATGTTGTAATATTCTTTGGAACCGAAGGAATGTAGTGTATGATCATCTAATATGCCATGGATTTGTTAAAGGCTATACTAGATGGATCAATCACGGGGAATGGGATATCAAGTTGAATGTTGATGATGATATGGATTACTCGCGTGATGATATTGATGGGTTGTTGAATGATCAATTTAGAGATGTTGCACAGGCTGGAGGAGTTTATGATGGTCCAAATGAAGATGCCAAAAAATTCTATAGCTTACTTGAAGAGGCAAACCAAGAATTATATCCTGGTTGTATAGGTTTCTCTAAATTATCATTCACACTTCGCTTATATTTGTTGAAGTGTTTACATGGATGGAGCAATGAATCATTCACTTATCTTTTAGAGTTATTAAAAGAGGCGATGCCCGAGTTGAATATTCCTCAGTCTTACAATAAAACCAAGTCTATGGTTAAGAATCTTGGTCTGGATTATGAGAAAATTGATGCATGTCCAAATGATTGCATGTTGTTCAGGAATGATCATAAGGATGACGAATTTTGTCATACTTGTGGAGCTTCACGATATATTCAATCTCCTAAAGTTGATAGTGAGCTTGAGCCTTCAAAAAAACAACATCGAGTTTCAGCAAAGACTTTGAGACACTTTCCATTAACTGCTAGACTCAAAAGGCTATTTATGTGCTCAAAGACAGCAGATTCTTTGAGGTGGCATGAAGAGAAACGTTCTAAAGATGGAAAGTTAAGGCATCCCGCTGATGGTCTAGCATGGAAAGACTTTGATAGGGTGCATCCAGATTTTGCACTAGATTGTCGCAACGTGAGACTTGGCTTGTCAAGTGATGGATTCAATCCATTTCGAACCATGAGCATATCACATAGCACATGGCCAGTTATGTTGATGGTTTATAATCTGCCGCCTTGGATGTGCATGAAATCTGAATATTCCATACTTTCTTTACTTATACCTGGACCGCGATCACCTGGAAATGACATTGATATTTACTTACAACCATTGATAGATGAGTTAAAATTATTATGGGATTCTGGGGTTGAAACATATGATGCTTCCAGAAATGAAACTTTTCAAATGCGGGCAGCTCTTATGTGGACAATCACTGATTTTCCTGCATATGCTATGTTATCTGGTTGGAGTACAAAAGGAAAGTTTGCTTGCCCTTGTTGTAACAATGGCACTAATTCTCGCTATCTTAAACATAGTCGGAAAATGTGCTATATGGATCATCGTGTTTTTCTACCGATGGATCATCCATGGAGATTAAACAAAAGATCATTCAATGGCAAAACTGAATTCAGGCCTCCTCCGGCTCCTTTAAAGGGAACTGATGTGCTTAATAGCTTACATGATTTTGAAAATGTTTTTGGGAAGAAGAGAAAGAGATCAAATGATGGCCCATGGAAAAAAAGGTCCATTCTTTTTGAATTACCTTACTGGCAGCACAACTTGTTACGTCACAACCTTGATGTAATGCACATAGAGAAGAACATAGTTGATAGCATACTTGGAACTCTTTTGGATATTTCAGGAAAAACAAAGGATCATGCAAAAGCACGGTATGATTTGAAAGATATGGGAATCAGGAAGAACCTTCATCCACAAGATACAGAAGATAGTAAGAGAACAAAGTTTACAAAGGCGTGCTTCTCAATGACAAATGGAGAGAAATCCATCTTTTGTGGAGTTTTAAAGACAGCCAAGCTACCTGATGGTAGTGCCTCCAATATATCTAGGTGTGTGCACTTGGATGAAAGAAAGGTGTCTAATTATAAAACACATGATGCTCATTTCATGTTACATTACTTGCTTCCAATACCAATTAAAAGCATTCTTCCTGATCATGTGGCTATTCCTTTGATTCGTCTAAGTTCCTTCTTCCATCGTTTGTGCCAAAAAGTAATCACATTGGAGGAACTGGATTGCTTAGAAGTAGAGATCATAGAAACAGTAAATCAGTTGGAGCGAATTTTTCCTCCTTCATTTTTTGATATCATGATTCATTTGCCTATTCATTTGGCGAATGAAGTGAGATTAGGCGGTCCAGTGCAAAATCGATGGATGTATTCCACTGAAAGAGAAATGGGTACATTCAAATCATACATTCGCAATAGGCGTTTTCCAGAAGGTTGCATAGCAGAGACACGAGTGGGAATATATTGCATGAATTTATTCTCAAAATATCTGCATCGGGGTGTGCATACCAAATTTAATAGAAGAGCGCGAAATAATGATGAATGTGACCCAAGTGACGCAGAACCTGTGAGTTTGTTTTCTAACAAAGGAGTTCCTTTAGGAGCAAAGAAAACTGATCCAATCATTTTAGATGACAAGTCACTAAGTCAGGCACATGCATACTTATTGGGAAATTGTGACGATGTTCAAGAATATATTAGGTACCTTAATTTGAATATAGTATTCTTTTTGTATAATTAAGTTTAACTTATTTAATTTATTATTTTAATAAATATAGTAAATGTTTTGTAGAGAGCATGAGCAAGAGGTTAATAATCAGTCACGGAGATCTAAATGGAGCAAAGCCAAGAATCATTGTCAAAACTTCTCTCAATGGTTTGAAACTCGTGCTTTGCAAGAGGATGTGCCTGATTTGATAAAACAATTGTCTAGAGGACCAAATTCTGTTGCAAAAAGATATTCTGGGTATCTCATAAATGGATATAGATTCCATGTTAGGCAGCGTGATGCAAGGCGTAAAACACAAAATAGTGGTGTTACATTAATTGCCTCAACTACAAGCTTTGCAAGCTCAAAGGATAAAAATCCGATTGCTGCAGATTTGACTTATTATGGTAGAATAGTTGATATTGTTGAATTAAACTATTTCAGCCATTTTAAGGTTGTTTTATTTAAGTGTGATTGGTATGAGGTTGAAAAAGATGTTTATGGCCTTACTTATGTCTATTTTAACAAGAGATGCTCTCAGGAAGAGCCTTTTGTGCTTGCATCTCAAGTACACCAATGCTTCTATGTGCAAGATCCATATGATCAAGATAAACATTATGTTATGAAGACTGTTCCAAGAGACTTGTTTAACATGGGTGATGAATTTGAATCTAATCTCCCACAAAGTTATGAAAATGAGCCATCTGAACATTCGAAGGGTCCATCTATACCAAAAGATAATGGTGAAGTACTCTTAACAAGGACTGATTTACCAGAAACAATCATTGATGTGCCTTTGGAGGAATTTGTCACTCAACAAGTTGAAGTCGAGTATGAAGAGGAGTTTGAAGATGAGTTCGAAGACGAGTCTGAAAATGAGTATGAAGATGAGTTTTCAGATGCGTTTGAAGACGAGTCTGAAAATGAGTATGAAGATGAGTCTAATGATGAAGTCGAGTCTGAAGAAGAGTCTGAAGAAGACACACCATGAGTTTCATTATTGTTGTGATGATCATATAGTGCTCACTCACTGTTTTTGTAATCTAATAGTTTTTTTGGTACAACACATTAATATATCTAATATATGGAATCTACTATTAGATCGCTACAATGTTTAAGTATTCTGTTGGCTTTTTTCATGCGCCCAATTGTTGTTTGGTTAAGTAATTTATGTTGCCTTCTTATCTGATTATTATTTTATTGAGGAACCTATACTTCTAGCTGATTATTGCTTTATTTCGTTGTTTGTTATTTATATACTTTTTGCTTTCATTTTATTATCAGGCAGTTGGCATTAGAGGAATTCAACTCTGTAGTTTGAAGTTGCTTCTGGTTTGGTCGCTGTTCCGATTTTGTCGCTCCGAGAGAGGTACAACTCTTTACCTTTATGTAATTTAAGTAATAAGAAGCTCTCCAGTTTTAGATTTGAACCTACAATTTTTTTTTGCTGTAATCCTCCTGAACTTGACACTATTGAACACATTTTCAACTCTAGAAGTTTTGCCAGAAAGGTCTGGGGTTCTTTGTTATCTCCTTGGGTATCCAAAAGGATTATAATTCTCTTAAATACATGGTGATAAGATGATGGAACAGTGTGCACAAAAATGAGTCTGTTTGTTTCACAATGTCTTAGTTGACATGATTTATGTTGGTTTCTTATCTGATTATTATTTATTTAAGGAACATGTACTGATTGTTGATTATCATATTCTTAGTTGTTATGATCGATTCGATCTGTTTTATTAAAGTTAACCGAGTCTCATTTTAGTTTGTTCCAGTCATCTTCAAAAAAGTTGATATGTCTGTGTTGTTGTCACAATAAACTAAAACTGCCCTCTGTATCTTGATGAGTTAAAATGAGTTCTGTAATTACATTACTGTTTTGTATAAGTTCTGCAATATTATACAGTACTTTAAACAAAGCAAAAAGAATGAATCAATCAACAATGCTAAAGAAAAAGGGTTTGAATCCAAACAAAGCTCAAAGTCCATTGAAGAATCTGGATGTTGATATGCAATACCGATCAAGTGCTGAATTGGCCAACAAATTCAAGATTAAGAGAGAACAACTTGCAAATGAACGCAATGATAAAGCTAAGAAAGAGCAGCCACCAATACCACATAAAAGAAAGAATTCTGAGGATTTCATTCCACAACAAGGAAAGAGTAAATTGCTTGGGAACAAATCAGTCATTCAATTGTCTTCAAGGGAAGAGCTTAGAACCTCACGTATGATTGCAGGGAAAGGACAAACTAAACAACGGTTATTTCAATTTGAAGAGTCCATTCAAGATAATGGAACTAAACTTCCTATGAATAACTCTAGGTTCCATACGTCATTTAAGAAAGATGTTACTGCTTCAGCACATGTGACTGGAACAACACTAGGTAATGGAGAGGTACGACATGATATTCTTGATCTACCAAATTGCAAACAGGTAAAGAGGAAGCCGGTCATACCAGCTAGTACTCTTGATCAGTTTCTAAAAGATCATGGGATACACAAAGATGATGAAACAAAATGTGACAACCACACAGCAACTGATGTCGAATTTATGCATACTCCTATTATTAATGAACAGAACAAAGGATTGGATGATCATGTGGAACAAGTAGAATTCAGTAAAGATAAATGTGATGTCGAAGAGAAAATTGACATTGATTGTAGTACAAAAGGTATGTCTTAAACCTTGTAAGATTTCGAACTCATTATAAAAAAAATATCTTATTTCCTGTGTGTTACATCAATCTAGAAATGTCGAAGCCAAAAAACGTTCGAGGACATACAACATGTAAGGATATTCATGCAAGAAATTTGGAAGAAAGAAAGAAGGTGACATTTGATAAAGGACAAGCAGTGGGACCAACTAATAAGATAGTGTCACAATTAAGCAACTTCATAGGAACAATTGCAAGGAATCCTAGATTCATCAGCTTGATGTACACTAGTTGGCATGTGGTGCCAAAGGATACTAAAAAGCGCATGTGGGAATACATCAATGTAAAAACAACCACTCTTGAGAATTCATATTTTATTATTTGTTTTACTTACTGAAACTAAATATATTTTATTTTGCATAGTCCAAATTTCTACTTCCAGTAGAAGGAAAGAAGTGGGTGATGACTGGTCTTCGTGATGCTTGGAGGCGACACAAGCAAAAAATTAAAAAGAATTTTTTTGATAAAAACAGTACCCTTGAGGATATGCTAGTAAAATGTCCTGATGGCATTCCACATAATCAATTTCGCCAGTTGATCGAGTATTGGAAACACCCAACTGTTCAAGTAAGGTTAAAATGGTGCATTTCTACTCATCGACTAATTATGCCTCATATCTATTCTTTTTATACATATCAATTCAATTATCTCTTTGTTTTTAACAATAGGCCATATGCGAGATGAATTCTCAAAACAGGAAAAAACAAAAGTGGAGGCATCGAATGGGACCTATTAATTTTGCTAGAGTACGCATGGCATTGGTAATACTTAGTTGACATTTCTTACAAAATTCGATTTTCATTTTTTTGTACTTTAGAAGAACTTACTGATTTTTTAAAATTTCTTTTGATATAATCTGTAGCGTGCAGCCAAAGACAACAACGAAGAACCATCAAAGCCTGAAATATTTATTGCAACTCGTACCAAGACGGGAAAGGAAATCCAGGCTGATACCCAAGTTGCAATGGTAAGTTTTTTAAAGAGGATTAGTAGTGAACTTTATTCAGACTTAACATTTATATTGTGGGGAGTTTGACTACGTTGAATTTTAATCATGTATGCCATCTTCTTGTTCTTCTTCTTGTGCAAGTTCGAGGAGATATCAATTATTTGTTGATGTTGTTTAATTGTTTTTTACGAAAAGTTTTCATAATTTATTAATGCTTGATCGCTATCATAGGATTGAAAAATGAAATAGTACTTACAATTCACAATGGATGCCAATTTTATTCAATAGGCTGAACTTCAAAATCGCCAAAATTCTGGGGAAACAGCTGATGATGCATTTAGGGCAGTATTTGGAAAGGAGCAGCCTGGTCGAGTTAGGTGCTATGGTAGATCAGTGACAACAAGTTCTTTGAAGAAAGATGAGGAAATTAACAATCTAAAACAAAAGTATGCCAATGAAATCACTTCTCTAAAGGAAGAATTGAGAGAAGAAATGCGACATTTATTCACTCAATTGCTGCAAAACAACCCTGGATTGAATTTTCAAGATATAACAGGGTGTGTTGGATCTAACCTTGCTTCACCTATTGATGCAAGTAGCGCACAAGCTGTAAGAGGCACAAATCTTCCATATTCTTCGGGGTCAGCTCAAGATTCGGTTCTTCAAAAGGTATTTTGTATTTCAAATTCTCTGTTAATAGTGTCAATATTGTTTTTCTTCTAGTTTAGTTGGTGTTCTTGGTAATGAAATTCTAAACTTATTTTTACTTTCTAAGTTCAGTCCACCAATTTAACATCCCTAATTTATTGTGTACCATATCCTTCATCTTCTCCATTTTGGAAATGTATATACTATTTAACATTCAAATGGAGAGATTCAACCTTATGATTGAAAATATCAATGAATGAAGGCATCCTTGAAGTTAAAACATGTATAGAAGGCAGCTAATTTACAAAGAGATAATTAAGATGTGTTCTCAAGATAATTAAGGGAAGATTATAGTAATGAAATAAACATAAGTTGTGTGCCTAAATCTAACAGCAAACAAAGAATTTTTTCTACAATAGCAGACTAATATATGTTCAATTATGCAGGACAAAATGTTGTTGCATTTGGTTTTACTAGTATGTTAAAATCCCAGAATTTCCCACTTCACTGCATACACTTCCTTGGGAACAATTGTAATAAGTGACATAAATTTACACTTTCTTGATGTAGCTGTCTTTCTGGTTTGGCTAGCATGTTTTAAAATCTTGTATGCATCTCTAGCAATTGTTTGATACTTGACTCTATGGAAAGGAAAATTGTGGCTATGTTCAACTACAGACAAGGCAGAGAAAATTGGAGAGTAGTGGCTATGTTTAACTACAGACAAGACTCTGTTAAATCTTTACCTTGTTCAATATTTTGTTTATGTCTTTTTATAGCAATCCTTCTCTTCTTACTAAACCTTTCTCCTGATTTATTATTGAACCTAGCTTTCTGTTGACCTGTATCAAAGACCTCTTTTTGCCCTGTATTTTTTAAACTTGCAATTACAGTAGCATGGGCTTCATTATAGTGAAAAGGGATATCCATAACCTCCTCAAAACAAGAGTCATTTCATCCCTCCATGTAGATTTCTTTTCCTGCAAATTAGTACTGTCCTGCACTTTCCAGCCATATCAGCAACTTCTTTAACAACAATATTATCGAGGGGCTTAGGGAATGGAGTACTTGCATCAACTGAACCTTTAGAATATTTTGGCTTTTCCATGTATGCACTGGAGATGCAGTCTGATGATGCACCTTGCCCTATGCTGCATGTGTTTGAAAATATCATGTTCCTGTTGTTATGCATTGATTTTTGTGGTCATTCTAAACTATGTTATGAACCTTGTTTCCAGTATTCATCTCTGGTTTGTTTGAACTGTTTGTGTGTTCCTGTGAGTGTTCTCAGGCCCAATATGTTGTTAGTGCTGGACTTATTATTAATTTGTGTATCCGTTGTATCCTTATTTATTGATTGTTTTGTTCATCCTGCATAGAAAGATCAATTAAACTATTAGAAGTATCAACTGCTGAATTAGTAGTGGAACAGTGTGATCAGTCTCTCTTATTTGGTGATCAAGCAAGTACAGAGAATTATCCTACAACTAGTAAGTCTTGTTAGTGCAGAATTATTAGAAGTAAGACATGTACCATTCAAGACTTGTTAGTGCAGAATTATTAGAAGTAGCAAGTGCATGATTACTAATTAGTTCTGTTGCTTCTTAAGTTACTACAATCCATTCAAGACTTACTATCTGTGAAGACTGAAAGAGTAAGTGCAGCCAACAACATATGCAGTTAAAGAATTCATATCTCAACAATTATTTCACTTGTCCTATGACAAACTTTTAATCTCTGTTTAAACTTTTGAAGTTTAATTTTGGAGAGCCAACAACAGAAGACTGCACAAATGTTGTAGTCCTTATAAAGTGTAATTTTAACATTGAAATTGTATTTAGATTTGGATTGGTTGTCTTACAGTGAATTCTCTCTTATTATGCACTTCCACAATTATTTCACAAACTTATAATTTTATTTTGAATGTGCAGGAAAATACCGGTAATTGAATTTGAATTTGGCTACAAGTAAACTCGATCTATTGTGGCGAAAGATGAAGAATTTTTGTACTATTGTCATATACGTTTGAATGACACTTTTGGTTTTTTGAACTTGTTGATATTAAAGATCTTTAAGCAATCACTTTCTAAGTTTTGGTTGTATATGAAATAATTGTAAGTTTATTTAAAATATATAGCTTCGATTTAATGATAAGTTAATTTTGTGTTTTAGGTCACTTGTATGTATGTAAATATATATATATATATATATATATATATATATATATATATATATATATTTGTGCTACATGTAGGCTTATAAATGTTAAAGCAACATTTTGTAAGTGTTGCTCTTGGTAGATATAAAGTTACACTTTATAAATGTTGTTTTAGGTAGATATAAAGTTACACTTTGGAAGTGTTGCTCTAGGTAGATATAAAGTTACACTTTGTAAGTGTTGCTGTATATGAGATATAAAATTAACACTTTATAAGTGTTGCTATAAATGAGATATAAAGTAACATTTTATAAGTGTTGCTATAGATGAGATATAAAGTAACACTTTATAAGTGTTGCTATAGATGAGATATAAAGTAACACTTTATAAGTGTTGCTATAGATGATTAATAAAAGGCAACACTTTTTAAGTGTGACCAATAAATCTGAAAAGGCAACACTTTTAAGTGTAGTCTAATAAAAAATAGGTGTTGCTAATGCACGTCTTCAAAGCGTGCCCTTATACCTATTTGGCTACGCTTTATAAGTGTAGCCAAAGATGGCAACATTTAAAAAGTGTTGCCTAATGTCAAAGGTTACGCTTCTTTTGGGCAACCCCTAAAAAGTGTTGCTGAAAGTCCAAAAGTGTAGCCTTTTATCAAAGGCCACACTTTTTGCTAGTTTAGGCTACACTTACGTGGTGTTGTTGTAGGCCGAAAATGGTGTAGTGGATGTTCATTTAAGGAAATGAGGCTGATTGAATGACAATTTTTTTTAGCCAAATAAACTCATGAAAAATATGCCTAAAGATGTGTTAGAATGGAATATGAATACACCCGATGAATCAAGTGAAAACGTTGATAAAATTGAATAAAAAATGACCAAAATTTCCAGCAACTATGCAAGGTTAAATTAGACTAAAGTTTAATAATGAAAATCTGGAAATTTAATACATTTTAAAGAGGTGAGGCCACCAGGATTCGAACCTGTGACCTCACCCTTTGGCTACTGTAATTCGCGAGAAAAGGAGACAAAAATGAGGCTGGGGGAATCGAACACGGGCCACTGGTTTGGGAAAGGAGAGGAAAATGATTTAATTAAATAAATGGGAGGCGTGGGAATCGAACCCACGACCTCCAGGTAGCGAGTGAAGGATGAGAAAATAAAGCGTGGGAATCGAACCCACGACCTCAAGGCTGGGAATAGAGAGGGGGCAAAAATGAGTAATAAAACAATTGAGGTTGTGGGGGTTCGATCCCACGACCTCACTGCCAAGTACCCTCAACCTAGCGAAAAATTCAAAAAAAAATAAATATATGGGGCTGTGGGGGTTCGAACCCACCACCTCACAGCCCTAGCGAAATTTAATTAAAGATAAGAAGGCTGTGGGGGTTCAAACCCACAACCTCCCTACATATGCGAATTAAATGACAAAAATAAAAGAGGTTGTGGGGATTTGATCCCACAACCTCTTGGTTTAGGCGAGAATGGACAAGATGAGGTTAATAAAAATTAAAAAGGGGTTGTGGGGGTTCGAACCCACAACCCTTCGCCCAAATTAGGATTATTATTAAGGAGAAAATTAATCCTTCAATGTTAATATTGGGATTTAACTTAGAGTCATAATGTTATGAATATTAGAATAAAATCAATTAAAAATATAAATGATATCCAATTGATTAACGACTTGGGTTTTCTTGCCCAAGCTTCCGTATTGATACATAAATCATACGTGAATAGAATATCCGAGAATAATGCCACATACTTAGATCGAAATCAAGATCTTGGCATACATACAAGATGCATAAGTCTTGTATCACATAATCTTAGAAAGATATGAATCACTTAGACGAAATATGAATGAAGCCTCATGGCTTGTATGTATAGACACATAATTCTAACATACGTTCAAAGTAAGTGAATCTAAGAAGTATGTAATGAAATGATGAACCCTAGAAGGGTTAAGTATGAGTGTAAGATACACTAAATGGCCAAGTGCATTGTCATATGATGAAATAAACGTTCACGTAATAAGAGGTGAGTAACTATGAAAAGCAAAGGTACTAATGATAACGAATGTGGTGACAACATGATATAAGGCTAATGTAAATGATGAGAGTAATCTCAAATGAGCCTAAATAGATGTTACCAATACGTACACTCTTATGAGAGTGTAAGATAATGAAGAGACCAGTCTCTATGAACACTCTAATGAAGGTATTGAGCTTAACACACTTAATACTAATGATGAGATGAGAAATCATCTAATGAGCTATGATGTCCTCATACTAGAAGCCAACTTCCATGACGTATGAGATAAATGAAATGGAACTTTATACTGAGCACCGATAGGCTAGCTATGAGCGGTGATGCCTTCTTTCGGGAAGGACGGAGGTTCACGTAACTCTCATGAGTTGAGACTGTACGGCTTGCCGGGTATGGGTCTCCTTAAATCTCCTAGTCTTCGAACCTATACTGCCAATATAGGGATCTGGCGGGGTTAAATTCCCATGTACGCTAGCATGTTATTGGATCACTTTGTCCGGTGATTCCACCTCTTTTTGGTGTGGGGGAGACACTGGAGTTCATGATGCTCACATGATCTATGTCGGTTAAAGTTAAAGTTCCCAATGAATGAATGAGGCCAGCCTCAAATGATGCACATAATGAAATGAATGATACCAAAGGTGTTAGGATAGGATAATCACAGGTGAGTTAGATTCAAGTAATGACATTAGGTCATTCTTGGTCATTGCACAACGAACCTAATGAAAGTCTTAAACTACATCCTAGGTATAGCTGGTAGTTACACTGGCCTATGAATGAAATGAAATGAAGTACGTAGGAATGAATGAAGCAGACTCTGTGTTTGTTAATGAAGATTCCCTAGTTGAGGTCCCATCTATTAAGCCCTCATTTCTGGGATGTCTTAATATCAAGTCCATGATTCCAAGGTCTCATGGCATATGAATGAATGATATGAAAGAAGTTATGTGCTACATGCAAAATGTACTGTGTGCTATATGATATGTGCTATGTGTAAATGTTATGTGCTTTGTGCAAATGTGAAAAGTATGATGATGTATGTTATTCTCCTGGTATCACTTTCCTAATCCAAATTTGGAAAGCTCATTTACTTTCCTAAATCCAAATTTGGAAGCTTTCCTAATCTCAATTTGGCAAGTCCACTGACTTGACTTTCCAAAAATCATGTTGTTAGGGAAGAGCTATTCTTTCTCATACATGTCCTTGGTGTGTGCTTGCATATACCCATACTTAGTACAAGTGTGTACTAACCCTATACAAACTCTACTATTTTAGTGCAGGCACGGGTGGATGATAGAGCTATAGGATCGTCATTGCAGTTATCCGGACGTTCAACATTCATCAGGTTTTGGTAGGTCCTCATGCTTTCGAGGATGCTACTGTTTTATATTCTAGCTTAGTTTTAGAGTTGAGCATGTTCCACCAGCGTTTCTTTCCTGTTTTTATTCAGACTATGTATTGGTGCCATTTTGGCAATTATACGCTTTATAAGTATTGAACTATTCCTTTCATTTGATTATCTCTTAATGTTAGATGGTTGATGGTGAACAAATTACGAATGTATTAGAAATTTTTAGTAAGCAATATTTAGAAACAAAAAGTTTCAAATTTTCCGCTAAAATTAACCTATGTAAAGTAAGAATGACGTAAGTGGGCTTGTCTGCGACCTCTAAGAGGTCAACGACGTCGGTCTCGTCTGGGGTCTAGATTTCAGTCCTGACAATTATTTCCTCCTTGGACTTGTCAAGAAGGACAATCCTTCAATCTATGACCATATTTTTTACACCTAAAACATCCTTCTTCATGTGCAAAGCACTCGCCTGGATGGTTCTTACCACACTTAGGGAAAGTGGGGTATATTTTGGTGCCTGAAATACTTCCATGAGATTTGGAAACTAGTGCCCTGCCCTTTTGATTATACCTATTCTTGGAGGATGGGACACTAGCTGATGAAGGGCTGAGGTCAAAGACTTCTTCTGAAATTGCGAGCGATTTCTACCACTCAACTTCTGCTAAGAGTAGTCATAGTTCCTATCCATGGGATTTTTATTCTCCTTGGCTTGTTCCATAAGCTTATCACCCTCAACCTAATGATCATGATTGATAAGCGTAGCGATGTTCATATCTCCCAGTAACATAGCATTGTTTCACTCTGTTTTTTACCAAATGTGACACTCCATACAAGAACTTATTATCTCTTGAATTAGCAACCAAGTTAGGAGAATACCTGGAGAGTTGGTTAAACTTAGCCCATACTCTTGGACTGTCATGTTACCCTGCCTTAATCTCATTGATTCCTGTGCCTTTACTTGACTCAACTCTACTGGTAAAAATATGTCTAGAAAAGTTTTACTAAAACAATCCCAAGTAATAGGAGCTACATATGTACCCGTGTTCTACTTCCACTAAGTGTGCTAGATATGAGCCACATATTTCAGCTGGTATGATGCAAACTCAACTCGATCATTCCCAATGACCTGCATCACGTCAACGATATTCTTTATCTCATTAAAGAAATTCTGCAGATCTTCATCAGTCTGCGATCCTAAGAACTCAGACGGATTCATTCTAACAAAGTCACAGACCCTTGCTGTTGCTGATCCACCATTAGATTTCACAAGAGCTTGACCCTGATTGTTCTGGTTGATCACGCTTTCAGCCAACATCTGAATGGTGTTCCTGAACTCAACATTTGAGGATTCTTGTTCTGGGACAAGGGGAGTTTTGTTTGCATTCCTTGAATTCACATTCTTGGCATTAACTCTATGAAGAGGCATGATCTGAAATCTAAAACATTGAGTTAGAATGGAATTAGATCATACCTTACGCATGATAACAGTAACAAGAAAATTTGGATTTTCCTGAAACACTTTGTAGCCTCCTTCTCGTTATATTTTGTGCACTTCATACCTTTTTAATGGACTCTACTTAATACGACTTTTCAAACATCCTAGGACACTTTAACCTAGATCTTTAATACCAAGTTTATAATGCCCTGAGCAAACCCCAAAACACGGACACGGGACCTAGGACCACAAGTGATCCCAATGTAACCTTGCTGGCATGATCATGAGAATACTACTGATAATAAAATAGTGGAGAAGCTAAATCATAAATAAAATGAAAATATGGGGAATACCCATATTCTGTAACTGATATAAATAAATATTGATGAGTAAAATACAAAGTAGATATTAACTTAACTCTAAGCTGAATGTAACTATGTCTGAAATAATCCTCTATCTGACTAGAAATACTGGGACAGGCCCCAACTATGTCTAAAAAAAGTGAATCTAAAGAACTAAAATATTGTAATGAAACTCATTACTATTGTTCATGGAGAATGAGGACTCACCACTAATTTTGTTGAATTGGGTATCGAAAATCGATCTAAGCATGATCTGGATCCTGAGAACCTGAACCTATATCACGAGAAAGTGTAGGGAACGTATGTGTCAAAACATGAAAGGTACTGAGCATGTAGGATAGAGAAAAGTTGAAATAACATATACGTGAACAAGACAATAAAGCAATAAAATAATCTGAACATGACAAATATACTGAATGCTCAGATAAGTGAATGGAGTGACCCATTTATAACATGCTGAAACAAAATATTGGATATACTGATAAAAAGATCAATTCAATAGAATCTGACTAATCTGTGGGAGCTACTAATAACTGATAATAAAACCACATGAGCTAAATGTGGAGTCCGATGTATACCCCATCTAGAGGATCCAATATACCCATGCTAGAGGTATAAAGGCATACTGACATGATCACTAAAGTAATGACCACAAAGGGGACTTACAACCTACATGATAGTAGTTCTGGGACTATTTGGGTACGCTGAACCCTAGTCCAACTCGGTATTATGCAATTTCCAATGGATTAAGTAATGAACATATTATGACTAAGTTTCTGTAATATTGGATATACTGGATAGCAAACTGAACATGCAAAGTGAGAATGCAACAATTAAATTGATATTGATGCATTAATAATTGAGACATGTATAACTGAATAACTAAAATATCTGACCTAGCATGTGTAATTCAAGAACTAAGGAAATAGATAACTAGGGTTTTGTAATTCATTCAACAAACAGATTATTAATACACTAATATAATTTGGATCATTCTAATAGCTAAAAACCCAATAATTATAACATTCAAGAAACCTTAAGTCTAGTCATGATATAGGAATCAAGAAACTGACTGAAAACTAGGGACCTAATGGGTGAAAGGTACCCACAAGTGATATCCCACATACCTTGTAATCTTAGATTTCAGGCCGGAACTGATGGAACCTTGTTGCTTTCTTAAACTAGAATTATTGACCTTTTTCTCATCTCTTGCTTGTAATATTCTATGTTTTGATTAATAATTTGACTTAGGTAAATTCTAGTTATCTTTCTAGGCTTATACTGATTAAAACCTCATAATTTAGGGTTAAACAATGTACCTTAGGGGTTAAATGAAATAGGAAAATACCAAAAGACCCCTAACTTAAAATATTCTGAAGCGACCTACGGACTAATCGACGATCCGTCGATTGATCCACGATCCATTATATCAGTCTGTCAATGACTTCAGAGACCAGGTTCTAAGGATCTCGACCTACAAACGGATCGACGATCCATCGATGGATCCACGATTTGTCCTTTCAGTCCGTTGATGACTTCGAAGACCAGGTTCTAAAGGACCCTGTGGTGTGGACTGATCGATGATCCGTTAATGGATCCATAATACGTCGATGGATCCACAATCCATCATGTCACTCAGTTGATCGACTCTAGACACTAGGTTCTGAAGGACTCGACCTATGGATTGATCGACGATCTGTCAATTGATCCACGATCCCTCATGTAAATCCATCGATCAACTTTAGTGACTAGGTTGTGAAGGCCTCGACCTACAGACTGGTCGATGATCTGTCGATGGATCCATGATCCGTCATGTAAATCCATGGGTCATGCCTTAGAATGGGTTTTGACTGAATTTATGGGGATGTTGCAGATACGAACCACAAACTAACAGCACGGGCCGTGGGTTACCCTATATTCAGTGGATGTCAACTTTGGGTTGCACCTGCAACTTCTGGAAATCTTTATTAAGTTCTATTTTCATATACGAGGTGTTACATTAATCCTAAGTGTCATCGGGTAGAGATTAATGGATCAACTTATGTTCTGAACCCCGAGAAGGTATAGCACAATTCTAGCTACATGGTCTAGGCATTGTATCATCATGTAGCTCATTGTGATGGTTTTCAGTTAGAGATTCTCCCAAATAGAGTTAAAAGTCTATTCTTGTTATATCACTTAATATGTTGAGTTTATATTTGAATAAACATTTTGTAAATTTTTAAGGCCTAATCCATCGGTGGCCCCTTCAACTTGATACGAAGTTTCACTTAGGCACTTCAAGTGGGCGATGTTCATTTTAGACACCTCATGTAGGGTTTTGTTGTGTCATTTTGAATTTTTTTTCCAATTAACAAAAATATATGAGGTGTGTGTATTACACTCGCGAATGAAGTTAAACTAGCGAATTAAACGACGACATTTGTCAAAAATAATTTGTAGATAATGAATTTTGAGTATAAATATAAAGTAACCAATGACTCAATGACACATGGATTTTTTCCCAAATAATTTTCTTAAAATAAACTAAATCAATAAGTTTTCCACATGACTCACCCCCCACCCCCCGCCCCTCTCCCCCTTTGCCCTCTCCAAAAATCCATACCCATTTGTAGAAACACCTCCCCCACCCCCCTTCCATCATTGTCTTCTCCAAAAACCTATACCCACCTGCCCCCCTCGTTTCTCCAAAAACCTCCATCTCTATTTTGCTAAAACATCTGGGTATAGCTACATACTCTTCCTTTTTTATTAGTGTCTTGTAATGAAAAAAATGTAATGATATATTAAACCGGTTTTCCCTAAACTCTCTTTGTATATTGCTTAAGCCCCATAAGAGATGCATTAGAGGGTTGATTAGGCGTTGATTTTGCGACTATTCCCACTGCATCAGATAAGAAAGAGATGGATACTCATCTTCTAGTTATATGAACTCTCTAGTCTCTAATTATTTACTTTTTTTTTCTTTTTTTACTCTAAGTAGCAGGTTCATGATTCACCAAAGAATTAAACTTACTCCTCTTTAAATATTAAATTCTTTTAAGAAAGAATCTCATGAATAAGTTAATATTTAATCTTGAAATGAGTCTATTCCTAAATTTCTAAAATAGTTTCCATCATTTTCATCATATTACTTTATAAGTTTGCAAAAATGATGCTGAAAATGGGAAAGAAGAAGAAAATAATTATTAAAAAATTGACTAAGTAGGTTTTTCACGCTCGCTCAACAAGTGTATTACACTCACTAAGCCATGTAAGCAAAAAGTGTCAAAATGATACAGCGAGACCTAACATTAGGTGTCTAAAATGAACATCACTCACTTGAGGTGTCTAAGTAAAATTTTGTGCCAAGTTTAAGGGGACATCGATGAGTTAGACCAAGTTTTTATGATTTCACTTCTTTATTTATTTACATCCTGTTGAGTATATATTAATATACATAATGAAGTCCATTCATTCAGTTATTTCTTGTTCAACTATTTTACATATTCGTACATTCAATGTACTAATGTATTCAACCTACATCTTTTAATGATGCAGGTACAGATTCTTAGGATCCTCATCAAGAGTCCATTAAGATCACTTCATCTGCTTGCCAACTTTTTTGTAATACATCCTTGCTTCTAGAGGACTCCATTTTTATGAGTTGTTAGTAGTAGTTCCCTTGAGGAGTGTGTGTCTTGTCCGGACACCAATCTTTGTATAGTATAGACTTAATAGATAGACAGCTTTTGAGAATCTTTCAGTTTTCAAATGTTTTATTTTTATATTATGATTCATATTTAGTATGTTCAAAATAGTTTTGAGACTTACTAAGCTATTTTTAAATGTTTGTCTAAATTTAATGCTTATGTATGATTCAGTTAATCTTTCACTTGTAGTAACCCACAATGAGAGTTTAGTTGGGGACCAACAATGGTTCTCGAATTTATGCTAATCAGGGTTTAGGCTCGGGTCGTGACAAACATGGTATCAAAGAACAGAGTTCAACTGTCCGATTATCAATTTAAAGACACTTCATCAAATTTTAAGTATCAACAATCGCTAGTTAGTATATAACCTAACTAAATGATTTGGGGTCGAAAATGCAGAGAGTAGATTTTCCTTTGAACTCAATTATGAAAATATGACCAAAATCTCTTCAACTAAACATTACTGCATATTTTTGGTTTAAGCTTAAAATTATAGGTCATACTTCTCAATCTACTTGAACACTTAACAAGAAATGATCAAATAGTGAGGTTAAACATTGGGAATTGACCAATAAATTGTTGAATTTAACTTAGTGGATGAACATTCGATGCTCATAATGGGATAAATTGTCATGGGTAGGTCGGACTATATGTAAGGTAACATTCTCTTGAATAATTACCTTATCTTTGTTAATTCTCTCAAACTTTAACAGTAGTACGATGATGCACAATCCTTGTCCACATTAAATACACTCTCTCTAATTTGATACAATTGATAGACCCCATAATTCACTTTCTCAAGCTTAAATCAGAGTGACCCACTACTAAGGATGCTAAGTTTTCTACTTTGCTTTTGCACTTTTCTCGCGAGCAAGCACAAAACACTGAACTTATTACACTAATAATGCAAGATGACCTCAAAACATTGCATCAATTCAGACCCACTTCAAATTAACACTATTATTTGCAAATCAATAATACCCACTTAGTAAAACTTATT
Organism: Solanum sitiens; assembly: GCA_016801875.1. NCBI lineage: Eukaryota > Viridiplantae > Streptophyta > Magnoliopsida > Solanales > Solanaceae > Solanum > Solanum sitiens. Next base: position 1,606,253 of record JABWTJ010000204.1, on the reverse strand, counting down.
AATTGGTGACATACTCAAAACCCCAAGGAGAGGGTTTTATCTAATCATAGTAGAAAGAGGAAAATAAATATCCATCATGTCTTCCATAACTTGATTAAAATAAAAAATTGAAACTTAAAATTAACAAAAATCTCCTCTATTACAAAATTTCCCAGAAGGTCTTGCTAAAATCACTAGGAAACCAAATATGGCAGTGTTCTTTCTCTCAAACTTTTGTTCTTCACATTTCTGAATGCCTTCTCTCTCCTCCAAAAATCAATTTATGCAAGAAAGATATGTGGTTATTTGGGTCCAATTGGCGAGGTAAGCCGGGCTTCGCCGACCGGTCGACGACTCGCCCATTTCCCTTCATCTCACATTCATTTTCACCTATTCTTAGTCCATCCACTATATTTTCAGACGAACAAGATAGGGATGGCCGAGCGATTCAATGATACACCCTTTTTCTTTTTATCTCTCTCATCAGCACTCATCTCGGTCTTCATCAGTATTTCTTATGACTTGATCATACATTGCCAACATGATCGGGAAAACACTAAGTGGAACTGCTGCTCGCCGATGCTACCTCCAATTTAATCTCAGCATTTTGTAACGTTTGGCAGTGGAGTGGAAACTTGACAAATTGCCGACGAACGTTGGCGATCACTAAACCATCATTTTTTTTGTAAAGTTCGCTTCATTCCTCTTTACACATTAGTGTCGATACTTTGTTCCGCAATCCAAATATCTGGAAATCTAGGATTTCTTATCAATTATTGGAACTAAATAAGCATTTGAGGACAGTATATTAATATAAATAAATCTCAAATGAGTTAACATGTAAGACTCATCAACACCTCAAACTTAAACATTTTCTTGTACTCAAGTTCATCAGTTTAAAAAGGATGTCTCAAACCACTACACAAGATTCAATGATGAATGCACAAAATAAGACTCAACTTACACATGCAAGGATGAACCGTGCACTCAGAGATTCGAGTTGTGAGTCACCATCATCAAAGATTCTCAAGTTCACAATACTTTCTCCAAATGCAAGTTTAAACTCAACAAGGGTTCTCAAATGCCCTCACACAAAGAATGATTCCATATTCACAAACTATTCTTCACAATTTTTAGCTGCAAAATCATAATCAAGACTCACACTCACAAAGATGAGCATAATACAAATTTCACTCATAGATTTGCTTGTATTTTCCAACAAATAATTGTTTAGGCTTACTCAAGACCACAAAGGTCTTTTCAAGGCTTGTAACAGGGCAGAGTGTACATGTATGGTCATTTAGGCTCTGATGCTTCTATCTCCATAAAGTGGTATGAACAACACTTTGTTTCCTTCTCCTGATCATTTTCATTTATGCTCATAGGTCACCCCATTATTCACTTTCCATGGAATACCGGACACCCCATTTTCCTTGCACTTCACAAATTTATTTCAAACTTTTTCATTCTTTTTTTTATTTTTTTTTTATGGATGGGTTCCATCTTTATGAAAACTGTGGGTAAAGGGGACTTCTTTGAACTTCTTGATTTAATTTTTCTTTTAACCACACCCCCAACTTAGGCTTTGGGCCTAGGTTAGCTATTCAGACAAACCACATTTCATGAGGAGTAAAGGTGAAGGGATAAAGAAAGGTCACAATTTCATCAAGTTTCTTCCAAGGAAATCCTAAGGCTCAAAAGGTGTTCAATTGAATTTCACACACTCATGCCACATAAAAGGTACATCATCAAATTATGTCACTCTCCAATAGATTCCTATGATCTTCTCAAGAGCTTGCATACTTCGTCAACCAGATCAACGGGAAAAATTCTAGGTGTCATCACACCTGGTTCATTGTAAGCTCATCACAAAAGGAATTAATACCAATGACAAACAAAACTCCATACTTTTTCTAGTGTGCAATGTTCATCACAAGAGACTCAAATGATAACCGACTAGTCACAATAAGATACAAAGAGTTCATATATTGTCTATGTAGCATGATTTGGTCTCATCATAGCCGCACTTTCATTTTTGTTTGATTATAAAAACTATTCAAGTCATCGGTATTGATCAAGAATGATACTCAAATTTGCAAAATAACTACCTTCATTTAAACACAATTAAGAGGTATTGATATTAAACCAATGTAGAGGAATTCATTGACCCATAACACACCCCACCAAAAGCATTTAACATTGTCCCTAATGTGTGTTGAGAATGGAAACCCCCCGAAATCAATGAAGAATCAAACATAACGACTATCAACTAAATCTATGCGCGGTGATGAGGAATCTTCACTAAGCCCAATTGGTGACAAAATCCATCAGTCATCGAATGCTTTACTGTTGCGCTTAATGAGATTGATATCACCCTTAGTTGTGGTGGATAACACTATCAGGAAATGGGCACTCATAGGAGATATAGGAGGTCTAAAACAGGCCGACGATCCACATAATGGACTTCTTACATCGCCGAACAATCAATTAGTTACCCTGCAAGCTCAGAAGTCGAAAGGCCGAGAAAAATTGGGTTGCCTAAGCACATCGGCAAATTTCCAAGTAAGGGCGGTATCCCATTGAACATTAGAGAATATAAGCCCCGTCTTTGAGGTTCATAAGGAACACTAAAATGTTCTCGTTGAATGGATTTTATGAATCTTCAATAACATATTCTTCTCTTCTAATATCCTGCAAAATCAACACATGTTATTCAAAACACTAATACTTGAATTGCCTCCGAACAAGCTCCTTATTCAACGTTGTGGCATGACATGGAAATGATTTCAAACATATTCTAGGTACACCACCTCGATCAAAAAAATCTCTCGGCACTCGCCAAAGTATGAATTCAAGTGTTGCCCATTCACCTTAAATTGAGGTCCTTCGGGACCTTTAATTTTGATGTCATCATTTGTGAACACTCGTGTCACTCTAAACGGTCTAGGCCATTTGGACTTGAGATTATCTAGAAATTCTAAGTCGCGAGTTGTATAGTAACACCAACCTCTCTCTCTAAACTCCCTCTAAAGGATTTCAACATCATGCCATTTCTTCATATTTTCTTGGAAAAGGGCTGAACATTCATAAGTTTTGAACCTGAATTCGTCAAACTCATTTAATTGCTCTACTCTCTCTTTTGATGTTTTTTTCCAGTATAGATTTAAGGCCTTCAATGCCCACAAGTCTTGTGTTGCAATTCAACTTGTAGACGACAAGACATCCCAAAAACTAGCCGTTACATAGACATACCTGGGACGACCCTCAAAATATACTAAGTTAGATAGATCCTCACATGTGCCTAAAAAGATTGATAATTGTTTAATTAAGTGTTTTATAGATTTCACAATTGATTAGAAGTCAATTGGAGATCAAACGTCCAAGAACGTCCAAGACGTTCGAAAGTTGGTCTTTAGACGTGCTAGTGAGTCCTTGTATGTTTGGCTTGATTTTATGTGTTGTTTGAAGTTGATAAGAAGTGTATTTGACCCTAGTACCCTAACAGACATGTTAAGGGTCAAAACGTCCGGGTACGACTCCCCAGGGACCACCCGAAGGGCCCCCAAACCTTTGACAAGAGGCTGCCCAAGGCAGCGAGCAGGTCCAAGAATTGGACCTTGCCCTCGCGACGTGCGCCTGGATCGCACCTCATCACCTCAAATATTATTTGGGGCAGAATGGGGAGTTTGCTCCGCGATGCGCAGCCCACTCCCAGATTCGATTGCATCGTTTTTAAGTCAATTTTGACATGTCTAAGAGCCCCAATTCGTGTGGGGGTGTTTTTTTTGGTTTTGATTGTAGGACCTTTTTAAACCCTTCCCAATCCAAAACCCCAACACCCATTAAGAAATCAAATTCCCAAAGTTCTCTTCTCTTCCAAAAACCCCAAAACCTCCATTGAGGACCAAGCTCAAGAACAAGCTATGGAGTTGGATTCTTGGAGCTTTATTCACGGATTTTCATGGTATTTTTATGTATAAGATATGGTGATCCTTCATCCATAGATAACCATTCATCTACTGAGTCCTTTCAAAGGTTTTCTAAAACATGAATTCTAAGTCAAAAATCCTATCTTTTAATCTAGGAATGGGTTCATTCTCAAATTGATTTCAAAAGCATTCTAATGATAAATATATGTTTATCTACTCATTTTATGATGAATTTCTATTAAATTTAATGAACCCCCCATGATCCTCCTAATTTCTCAAATTAGCCTATAATGTGGGTCTTGTGATCTTGACTTGTTATTTATAGTATTGTGATTAGATTGTATTGAATTGCTTATTGATATTACTTTATATATCAATTGAATATGAATTGTGGAGGAATGATCAAAGATGATCATTAGCTTGGAGATTTGGTAAGTTGACTTATTTCATCTAATTAGCCTAGAATATATATTGAATCACGTTGATTGGTATGGTCCACCTTTGGTGGAAGTGTTTATATTCTTGTACATATTTATGTGTCATGATAATGTCCTTGAAGGCAATATGAATTGATATGATGATTTCTATTGTAGGAAGTTGAAGGATTTAGCCTTGATTCTAATATCATGTCTAAGTGAATTGATGTTATGTGATGTTATGTGTATAGTCTTCTACACTACATTTTTAATCTAGGTGTGGAAATGATGTTATATGTATATGTGTGACGTTCATGTTAGGGTTAGATGGTCTAATGACTAGTAATGAAGAATATCCCTATTGCATGACCGCTACCCATATGAACCCTATATAAATGTGTGATCAAAGTATGCTAGGAGTCTTATATTCTATTGTTAAATACAAACTTGCCTCCTCTTATGTAATGTGAGTGTGTGTAGTCTATAATCCTCAATATTCTATATATGTGTATGACTTTGAGACTTGAAGAATGTTGTACATGTGTTGTGGTCTTTAGAGGGTGGCTTCCTCAATACTATGTGGTAGACATTATGTGATCATGTTGAACAATGTACACACACACACTTCATGCATATCTATGAGTAGGATAGATTCATGATGAATAAGGGAAGGATAGTTCTCCTATGCATCATTACCTATTTCTATGCATGTAAAGGATATGATTTATGAAGTTATGAACATGTGTTCTTAAAGATGTTTATGTGAAGGTAGATCTCACATATATGTACTCACACACATGCATGTATGAATATGATATGATTATGTGAAAGGACATTCTCACATAATGTAAGTTCTATGATGAATGTAGAATTCTCATCCTAGATACCTTTGAGCTACATGATATATGAGGGAGTAAGTCCCTAAGGCCTATTCTTTATGTACTAATGTTATCTAAAGGCTATATGATGTTTAAAAGGGGAGTTATTGAGTAGCACCGAAAGGGCATGTAAATGAGATGGAGGTCTCACGTTAGTAAGTCCGGCCTTCCACATGGGTTTTTTCACGACTAGTAGTGTGGATTCCCAAGGTACATGTTGTCTCATGAGATGGAAACTCTTACGTTAGTAAGTCAAGGTTTCTAGAAGCAATCTCCTTGACCCTTAACTATGTGCCCACAAAGGACTCTAGCTTAGTGGATCAACCTAGATAAGCTATGTACGAATGGTTGCACCTTAGGCAAGTGTTAACCCTCTCTTTTCGGTGTGGGAGTAGAACACCGGATTACATGTAGCTCACATGGTCTATGTCAGTTATGGCTATGTCTCCCAAAGGTTAATAATTAACTAAGAGAAGAATATGACCTCTAATCTAAATTCCTTGAGGAGTGTACTTGTTACTGGAGGACTATGGACCATACCTATACATTGCACTAGATGACTTGAAGAAAGGATAGTTTTGGATACCCTTATGAAGTAAAGACTTATGTTATGTATGACTTGTATGAATGCATGTGAAGTGATATTGTTATGTTAAGACATGAAATATGACTATGCATGTGAATTACACTTGTGGCTCCTAAATGGGTTTACTTAGCATATGTGGGGGTATGAGACTCCATGTGTACATTGCACAAATAAGCTTATGAAGGGGTTTTGAGGGTGGTTTAATTATTATATGAATTAAGTAAGTCTATGACTAAAGTGTATCAAGTATGATGAGTCTTTCTATGATCTTATCTGAAGTATGATGAGTTATGACTAAGGTTGTAGTAAAGGAAAGTGTCCTTATATGATGATACGAAGTATGTGGCCTTATGTCTAGTTGTAAGTGACTATGTTATGACTTGTTGAATATGTTGTGACTTGTTGAGTATGTTATGCCTAGTATAGGGTGACTTCTTAGGTACACTTGGTGGAAGTAGCATTATGGGATGTTACGTACACATTGCACTAGTGTGACTTAGGAGTTGTCTTAGGTGATGGTTCTTATGTGAAGTTGATGTCTTTGATGTGCTTATGACTTGTAAATATATGTTGTTGTGTTTATGAAACATATTATGAAAGACTATTGTAAGGTGACCTCAAGGGGATACATTGCACTAGGTACACTTGAGGGTTACTTAAGGATGTAAGTAAGAAAAAAAAGGAAGTAATGTATTGCATGTATTATATATGCCTCAAAGTATGATAAATGAATTTATGTGCTACTTTGAGTATTATCCATGTCTATATGATGTACGTGAACTATATTGAGCTTATATGTGCCTATGTTCATGAAGTTTACTAAAAAGACATGTTGCATGATTTCAAATTAAATGTCCTCTTTAAATGCATGTTTTTGCATGGTTGTCATACTTAGTGCATTCTTGTACTAATACCATTCTTCGTCATCCTTTTACATAATGTGTAGGTGGTGATAGCTAGAGGATGTCTCTTAGTGGAAGAGATTGGATAGATCTACCAAGTACAAGTAAAGGAGCCCTTATGATTCAAGGGTTACCTATGTCAAGATGTTCTTAAAGTTGATGTAATAGCTATTATTTTACATTGTTAAGGGTCGTGTCCCTATTCTATTCTATTGAGTTGTGTCTTAAGATGGTAACGAGACATTAGAGTCTAACTATGTATTATGATATTTTATATATATGAAATGATGTTCTAGCATACGATGTTCTATGAAAAGTTTTAATTTTCCGCTAATTTTATTATGATTTTGCAATGAAATATGTCTAAGGGCTTGTCTTTGACCTCTGAGAGGTGGACGACGTTGTGTGGCGAACTAAGAGTGCTCTAACTACTAGGGGGTACTCTGGGTCATTACAAACTTGGTATCAGAGCATAAGGCTTTGTGTTTTGTCCTTAGGTTTCAATGTCTCATGTTGCCACGTCTAGTAGAGTCTTGTATCATTGGTGGTGAGTCGCGACACATCAAATGGTACTGGAGGATATATGACGATAGAGTTTCCCTTTTTCAGTATTATCATGTCGTGCCATAGAACTTAACGCTATAAGATCTCTCTCTCTCTCTTATGTTTCCTTGTCCGGTAGTCTTTAGATGTGATTGCTTGGAAGGGATGATTTCTCAATGTTTGAGGGAGAAAGTGAGTGTTTGATACCTCCCTTGGTTTTATGGTTGATGAGTATTTGTGAATGTGATTTTTGTATATGTGGATGTGGTGCCATTTATGACTATAGATGGTTTATGGGGAATGAGATGTTATGTTGAAATGTTATGATATGATGTGGTTATAGCTTGTTGGTAGTTGTCATGGTTGAATGGAGTTCCCCATGGAATGATAGAATGACTTATGATTATGTAGGATGGTAGCATGATGTTATGTTATAGGCTTGAAAAGTCTTGGAGAATATGGTATATAGTGATAAAGATTAATGTTGCCTTTATATATGTGAAATGCTTCATAGTTATCCTTGTGTGGATTGGAACCTTTTGTTCAGGCTTGCTCCTAAGGAGGGGAGATAGTGTGTTGAGCCTTGTAAGGTGATTGTGAACTGTGCTAGTTAATGGTAGAAACCTTATGACTAGTAAGATGGTTAATGATTCTCTCCATGAACCTATTTTAAGAGTGGTAAGAAAAGGGGAATATGTAGTTTTATTCCATAAGTGGGAAGTATGATTACCCTAAGGTGACTTTGGGGGATGTATGGTATGTTCCCCTTAGCTCTTGAAGAGAAGGACAGAATTGAGGTTGACCTACTTTGAAGTGGTTAGTTGTCTTTTAAGCTTGAATTTGAGTATGGTCAATTAAGGAAGTGCTTAGATTGTACCTATGCATGGTTGGTTGGAAAATTCCACCATAGATGATGACCCTTGTAGATTTATCTTGACTTGCCTCGACCTTGATGTTTGAGGACATGATGTGCTTAGGCTGACCCTAAGTGGAGAATAATGTGCATAGATGGCAAGATTTTTGGAGCCCTTGATGTCCCTATGTTAAGTTCCCTTGAACTTCTCTAATTTTAAAATCACTTTGTAGTGATGATAAGAAGGGTGTCCATAAGGTTAGATCCCAAGAGAGGGATGATGTGCTTAGTTTATAAGGTTTGTAAGCTATGATTCTCCTAGAGTTGAGATGAGTTTCTCATAAATGAGTTCATCGTAAGTGGGGGATAATGACTTGACTAGTAAGGTTGTAGATATCCCTATCTTTTATTTGTATCCTTACACAAGCTTGAAACCAAAAGTGTTCCTAAGTAGCTTGGTTATGAAAGGAGTCTTTCATAAAATAATAAGTTGCATGTTCTCCATATGTCATGCATGTCTTAAATGTCACTATGTTATGCATATCATTAAATCTCACTATTGCGTGAAAAAGGAATTTTTTATAAATTTGCATGTTTCTCATGTTATTATGCATCCATATATGATAAATGTGCAACTTGATTTCATCAGATAGCTTAATAAGCATGCTTGATGTCACTCATGATGTGTGGTTTTTGGCCCCACAATGGGAAATAGAGTCTCCTTTAAACAAGATAAGATGAGTCTCTTTGAAATAAATGTGTAACTTTTGTGAATTGGGAAGTGTTATTATAAGATATCTCTTAAGAAGTGATAGTTGGTCTAGACGATGTTCATTGGTGTGCCTATAAATTGTGATAAATTTCCCTAAATGATGCATGCTTATGAAATCTAGTGATGTGCTAAAAATTGAAAGCTGTAAATTTACTTCCTAACGTTGTGATGTGCTTGGTGTGACCTACCATGTCGATTTCATAAGGAAGGAAGTATAAGCATAAAGTTTTTTGGAGTAAAGGAATCCTCCTTAATATGAATTAACCTCTGTGCATTGCTTTTCTATAAACTCTATGATGCCATGTGTATATGTTGTGACTAGGAGAAGGTAGTTCCTCCTTGAACAAAGCTAATAATGGTAATGTCATATATGACCTTGATGGTATTATGTATAGACTATAACATTGTAATTAATTTACCTTATTCATGATTCTTGTGCAACTATATGAACTGTTTATATTTTCTCATAAGTTGAAGTTTGGATTATGCCTATGTGTGAAATTGAAATCCATTGTATGTTTGACTTTGTGATGAAATAATGAACATGCCTAAGGTTGGAGAAGGTAGTTCCTCCTGGCAACGAATAAGAAGATGTATGTGCGCATAGAATGAATTATAGAAGTAGTCCATGTTTGATTATGTTGCCTTGAATGCATTCTAGAATGAAGTTTGTGTTCCTTGTAATTTGGTGTATTGACTTTCATGTGATAACATGTATAAGTGTTGTGAGCTGCTATGGAAGTCATTGAGTCCTTGAAAGTGTTTATCATGTTTCAAGTGTCATTCGAGGACGAATATTTCCCAAGTGGGGGATATTGTGACGACCCTCAAAATAAACTTAGTTATCTAGAGCCTCACATGTGCCTAAAAAGGTTAATAATAGGTTAGTTAAGTGTTTTATAGCGTGCTCAATTGATTTGAAGTCATTTGGAGGTCAAACGACCAAGAACGTCAAAGACGTTCAAAAGTTGGTCTTTAGACGTGCTAGTGAGTCCTTGTATGTTTGGCTTGATTTTATGTGTTGTTTGGAGTTGAGAAGCAGTGTAGTTGACCCTACTACCCTAATATACATGTTAAGGGTCAAAACGTCTGGGTATGATTCCCCGGGGACCACCCGAAGGGCCCCCAAGGAGGACACAAACCTTTGACAAGAGGCTGTCCAAGGCAGTGAGCAGGTCCAAGAATTGGACCTTGCCCTTGCGATACGCGCCTGTCACGCACCTCACCGACTCCAATTTTATTTGGGTCAGAATGGGGAGGCTGCTCGGCGACGCGCAACTCACTCCCACATCCGGTTGCGTCATTTTTAAGTCAATTTTAACTTGTCTAAGAGCCCCAATACGTGTGATTTTTTTTGTTAACTTGGGGGACGTTTTATTAATTGATTTTAGGACCTTTTTTAACCCTTTCCCAACCCAAAACCACAACACCCATTAAGAAATCAAATTCCCAAAGTTCTCTTCTCTTCCAAAAACACCAAAACCTCCATTGAAGACCAAGCTCAAGAACAAGCTATGGAGTTGGATTCTTGGAGCTTTCTTCACAGATTTTCATGGGCTTTTTAATGTATAAGTTATGGTGATGCTTCATTCATAGATAACCATTCATCTATGGATTCCTTTCAAAGGTTTTCTAAAACATGACTTCTAAGTTAAAAATTCTATCTTTTAATCTAGCCATGGGTTCATTCTCAAATTGATTTCAAAAGCATTTTAATGATGAATATATGTTTATCAACTGATTTTATGATGAATTTATATTAAATTTAATGAAGAACCCATGATCCTCCTAATTTCTCAAATTAGCCTATAATGTGGGTCTTGTGATCTGGACTTGATATTTATACAATTGTGATTAGATTGTATATAATTGCTTATTGCTATTACTTTATATATTAATTGAATATGAATTGTGGAGGAATGATCAAAGATGATCATTAGTTTGGAGATTTGGTAAGTTGACTTATTTTTTCTAATTAGCCTAGAATGTACATTGAATCATGTTGATTGGTATGGTCCACCTTTGGTGGCGGTGTTTATATTCTTGTACATATTTATGTGTTATCATCATGTCCTTGAAGGCATTATATGAAATATGAATGGATATGATGATTTCTATGTTAGGAAGTTGAAGGATTTAGTATTGATTCTAATATCATGTCTAAGTGAATTGATGTTATGTGATGTTATGTGTATAGTCTTCTACACTACTATTTTAATCTAGGTTTGGAGATGATGTTATATGTATATGTGTGATGATCATGTTAGGGTTAGATGGTCTAATGGCTAGTGATGAAGAATATCCCTATAGCATGACCCCTACACATATGAACCCTATATAAATGTGTGATCAAAGAATGCTAGGAGTCTTATATTCTATTGTTAAATATGTACTTGCCTCCAATGATGTAATGAAGTATGATGAGTTATGACTAAGGTTGTAGTAAAGTAAAGTGTCCTATGATGATATGAAGTATGTGGCCTTATGTCTAGTTGTAAGTGACTATGTTATGACTTGTTGAATATGTTGTGACTTGTTGAGTATGTTATTCCTAGTCTAGGGTGACTTCTTAGGTACACTTGGTGGAAGTAGCATTATGGGATGTTACGTACACATTGCACTAGTGTGACTTAGGAGTTGTCTTAGGTTATGGTTCTTATGTGAATTTGATGTCTTTGATGTGATTATGACTTGTGAATATATGTGGTTGTGTTTATAAAACATATTATGAAAGACTATTGTAAGGTGACCTAAAGGGGATACATTGCACTAGGTACACTTGAGGGTTACTTAAGGAAGTAAGTAAGAAAAAAATGGGAAGTAATGTATTGCATGTATTATATATGCCTCAAAGTATGATAAATGGCTATATGTGCTATTTTGAGTATTATACATGTCTATATGATGTACGTGAACTATAATGAGATTATATGTGCCCATGTTCATGAAGTTTACTAAAAAGACCTGTTGCATAATTTCAAATGAAATGTCCTCTTTATATGCATATTTTTGCATGGTTGTCATACTTAGTGAATTCTTGTACTAATACCATTCTTCTTCATCTTTTTACACAAAGTGTAGGTGGTGATGGCTAGAGGATGTCTCCTAGGGGAAGAGCTTGGATATATCTCCCAAGTTCAAGTAAAGGAGCCTTTATGATTCAAGGGTTGTCTATGTCAAGATGTTCTTAAATTTGATGTAATAGCTTAGACATTATTTTATGTTGTTAAGGGCCGTGTCCCTATTCTATTCTATTGAGTTGTGTCTTAAGATGGCAAAGAGACATTAGAGTCTGACTATGTATTATGATATTTTATATATATTAAGTGATGTTCTATCATATGATGTGCTATGAAAAGTTTTAAATTTTCAGCTACTTTTATTACGATTATGCAATGAAAGATGTCTAAGGGCTTGTTTGAGACCTCTAAGAGGTCGACGATGGCGTGTGGCGATCTAAGAGTGCTCTAACTACTAGGGGGTACTTTGGGTCGTTACAATACCGATTGGTGTTTTGTACGCGGTACAATACGTCCATCATGCATCATCAAGAATTTGAGACCAATCAGTACTATTAGTATTCACTATGTTAGCCAAGATGCTTTTGATCTTCCAATTTGACACCTCAACTTGACCGCTCATCTTGGGATAATACGGAGTTTCTACTTTTTGTTTCACTCCATACTTACTCAATGTGGTTGAGAACCACTTGTTGTAAAAATGGGAACCCCATCACTAATAATAGTCCGAGGAGTACCAAATATTTCAAACATATAACGTTTACAAATTAGACATTTTTGTTCCCTTCATTGTTTTGAAGTGCAACAACTTTCACCCATTTAGAGACATAATTTACATCCACCAAGATATACCTATTACCGAACGAACTCACAAACGGGCCCATGAAATCTATTCCCCACATATCAAATAGCTCAACTTCTAAAATAGGCGTAAGAGGCAACTCATATCTTTTTGATACCCCACCTTGTTTCTGACATCGAGTGCACATTTTAACAAACTCGTGAGCGTCTTTGTAGAGAGACAAAGAGTAGTACCCACTTTGTAGAACTTTAGCAGTTGTACATACACCACCATGATGACCCCCAACCGGTGAAGCATTACAAACATGGAGAATTTCGATGATTTCCTCTTCCAAAACACATCTCCTAATGATATGGTTTGCACACTCTCTAAATAAATATGGTTCATCCCAAAAATACTTCTTAACATCGAATTAGAACCTCTTTTATTAGTAGAACTTAGTTCATCGTGCATTAAACTAGATATTGTGTAATTTGCGAAATCAGCATACCATAGAGGTTGTTTTTAATTTACCGAGATTACCTGTTCATCTGGGAAAAAAAACATTTATGTCAATCTCAGACTCGTCGTTTTACTAGCCTTCTGATCTTGATAAGTGGTCAGCCACCTGATTTTCAGAACCTAACTTATCTTTGACCTCAAATTCGAACTCTTTCAATAACAACACCCACCTTATCAATATTGACTTGGCATCCTTATTTCCATTAAATAGCGCAGTTAAACATTATTAGTGTGAAAAAACACTTTAGTACATACCAAGTATGCCCAGAACTTCTCAAACGCATAAACTACCGCAAGTAAATTTTGTTCGGTTACGTTGTAGTTACGATGAGTACAATTTAGAGTTTTACTTACGTAGAAATTGGGTGAAATAGTTTGTTGCAATTTTTCCCCAATACAACACCTAATGTAATTCCGCTTGCTCACACATTACTTTAAAGGATTCGAACCAATCAGGGATAATGATGATCGGGGTGGAGACAAATTTCTCTTTCAAGCACTTGAAATACACCCTACAAGCGTCATCAAAATGGAATTCACCTCCTTCTCTAAGAGGTTTGCATAGAGGATGTCTCTTATAAATTGGTGGTGGTAACTTCTCAATCACTTCAATTTTTGCTTTATCAACCTCGATCACCTTTTGTGAAACTTTGTGACAAAGAACTATACCCTCCTTAGCCATGAAATGGCATTTTTCCCGATTTAGGACCAGTTTTGTCTCTACACATTTTTTGAGAACGTGTTCTAGGTGTGCTAAACATCCTTCAAAGTGTAACCCACAAACGAGAAGTCCTCCATAAATGCCTCCATTAAATCCTCCACAATGTTCTCAAAATGGATAAAATGCAACGTTTAAATGTTGCAGGAGCGTTACATAGTCTGAATGACATCCTTTTAAAGGAAACGTTCCATAAGGACAACTAAAAGTGGTTTTATCTTGGTCTTCCGGTGCAATGGAGATTTGGTTATAACCAGAATACCCATCCAAAAATAATACAAACCTCTCTTAGAGAGTTGATCAAGTATTTGATCCATGAAAGGCATGGAAAGTGTAACCCTTTTCAGTCCACGAATTTAGCACCTGTTAATCCATGCCTACCCTCCATCCGTCACCGTTTTCATAGATACAAGCTCTCCCTTTTCATTTTACATTACTGTGATACCTCTTTTTTTCAGTGCACATTGTACCAGACTTACGCATTTGCTATCTGCAAAATGATAGATCACACCTGTATCCAACCACTTTATTATCGCTTTTTTCACTACCTCTTGCATCGGTGGGTTCAATCTCCGTTGATGTTCAACACTAGGCTTACAATCATTATCAAGTTGAATTTTGTAAGGACAAATACCGGGAGGAATACCCACTATCTCAGAGATAGTGCAACCTATAGCTTTTATATGCCTTCACAACACATGAAGGAACAATTTTTCGTGCCATTCCAGAAAGTCATATGCAATGATCACCGTTAAATTGTTATTTTCCCCCAAGAAAGCATATCTAAGATGGGAGGGGAGTACTTTCAACTCCATATTTTGTGGTTCTTTTATGATGGATTTGCAGGACGAATCTCTCGATTTCTAATTCAATGGATTACTTTAATACCCTCCCAATCCTGAAAAAGAATCTACTACCTCTTCATAACCTTGGATTTTGTATTCATCATAGTTAGGAAGCACAACTTCAAGTGGTTCGCTTATACACATCAAATGTCTCACACTAGCCACCAACTCATCAATAAAATCAACAATGGATACTAAATGAATAACACTTGGGTGTTTCATTGACTTACAAACATTAAAGGTTAATTCATCTTCGTTCACCCAAATCTTCAATTTTCCGCTTTCAACATCCACCAATGCTCTCGCAGTTGCCAAGAATTGTCTTCCCAAAATGATGAGAATTTTAGCATCTATTTCACAATCGATAATGACAAAATCAGCTAAAAAAAGAATCAATCAACTTTTATCAAGATGTCCCATAATATCCATACAGGATGTTTAATTTATTGATCGGCCATCAGGAGACTCATTGTTGTGGCTTTCGGTTTCCGCAACCCAAGTTGTTTATAGATCGCATATGGAATTAGGTTTATGCTTGCTCCCAAATGGCATTGAGCTTTAGAAAATTGGAGCATGCCTATGGTTCAAGAAATGGTGAACGCTCCGAGGTCTTTTCTCTTTTTAATCAACTATTTAGTCATAATTGCACTAGAACCATAGAAAACTTCGGTTGTCTAAAAATCCAAACATATTTTATTTTTGACTAACTCCTTGATAAACATGACATATCCTATATTTCCAATAGTGCTAACACAAGAGGGAGATTAATTGAGTATTCGTGACCACTGATAAGACCTTCTTAAACTTGTCATCCGCACTTTTCTTCTTGAGACGTTGGGGAAATGGAGGAGGTATTTTGGTTAAAGGTTACATTACTTTTTGTATTGGATTGTTGTTTCTCCGTTTCTTTTTTATGGTGTTATAGAAATGCTCAGATAATTTGTGTCTTGTCATCCTTCGTTCCTTTGTCTTTTTCATGTGTTTTAGCTTCTTCATTACCCGTACAAATTCCTGTTACTACCTTTCCGCTATAAGTAACTATAGCTAATCGTCTGTCATCTTCTTCCATTGTAACTAATTGTTTTAATTGTGCTGAAAGTAAAATCAACTGAACTTCAAGTATCATGATTGCACATGTGTGGGAGTTCACTTTAATGTTCAATGGTAAAAAGTCAGCTTTCATTCCCTTAAAAAATATCCGAACCTTCAACTTTATCAAGTATGTGTGACACCAAATCATTAACCTGAGGACTACTTGCACTCCCTTTGATTTTGGGCTCTCACTCGAGTAAGTATGGTCCTCTTCATGGTCATCCTCTCTTCTCCAATAATCACTTTGATCAGACCAATCTTGATAGTATATCATTTTCTCTTCCCTCTTGTGATAGTTCAAACCTTGATTCCCACCTCTCTGTAAATAGCAAAGGTGAAAGTCCTCCTCGTATCTCTTAGAGTTCAAACCTTGAATAACCCCTTTCTTTGAATAACCAAAGGAAGAACCCTCCTCAAATCTAAACACTCTACTTATCCCCTTTGGTTTTCCCAAATTCTCCATCATATACTCTTGTAAAAGCTCTATTTGGGTCAGCATTTTCTTGATGTTTGCATCCCTTTCTCTTTCTTTATCAAGTTGTTCTTGGTCATTCAAAAAACAAAAAGGAGAGAATTGATCCTCTTGAGTGTACCAAGATTGATTCATTTTTGACATGTTATTAACAAGAAATGAAGCCACATCAAATGATTGTAACATTATTCCCCCTTGTACCAATTGATCAGTCACTCCTTTATATTGGAGTAGCTAATCGTTTAGTAGCTCATGAGTTGGGAATTAATGTAGGAGTTTCTTAAAAATAAGCCATGTTTCATGGATGGGTTCACCCTCCCATTGCTTGAAACCTTGAATGTCATCTCTAAGTTTCATCATCCTTAATAAAGGAAAAAATATTGCATTGAATGCTATAATCAGATCATCCCATGAAGTGATGGAATTTTTCAGTAACTCAGATAATAACTTGCTAGCGTCCCTCATTACGGATAGTGAAAATAACCGAAGCCGGATTAAATGTTGTGACACATTCTTGAATGAAAATAGGCTGCAAAACTCTGTATAATTTCTTACATGCTCATGCGGGTCTTTGTGCTCTAGACCTCCATATAGTCCCCCTCATTTGGAGGAGATGAAGAACTGTGCTAGTGACTTCAAATATTGCATTCCCATCACCTTGTGATATGAAAATTGTACCCATTTCTAATTTAGCTGGATTGTAAACACTATTAATATCATTGATACCATCCTAATGGCCTTCTTGGCCATCTTTCATCTCTTCCTCACTCATACTTACTTCTATGTACTCCAATCAACACTTACACAAAGCTTCCCAAGCCAATTCAAAAGTGTTGAATTTTCGAGCAACGAACTTTAAGTAATTCTACTCACCGACAGTTGCACAATTTTGATAACATTTAAAAGACACTTCATCATATTCTTACAATCAACGATCGCTATTAAGTATATAATCCAACTATATGAATTGGGGTTGATCTAACATAGATTTTCATTCGAACTCAATTACAAATATATGACAACAATCTCTTGAACTTAACAATTAATGCATCTTTTTGGTTTCAGCTTAAAATTTTAGGTCGTACTTATCAATCCACTTAAACACTTAACGAAATGATTAAACAGTGAGGTGACACTTGGGGAATTGAACAACCAATTATTGAGTTTAACTTAGTGGATAAACATAATAGGATTACTTGTCGTGGGTAGATTGGACTATATGTAAAGTAACTTTCTCTCGAACAATTAACTTATCTTTGTCAAATTCTCTCAAACTTCAACAGTAGTATGATAATTCCCAGTCCTCGTCATATCACTCTCTCGAGCTAGATACATAGGATAGACCACATGTTTCACTTTATCAAGCTGAAATCATAGTGAACCACTACTGAGGATGCTAAATTTACTACTTTGGCTCTGCACTTCTCTCTTTTTGTAATATCTCGCACTTTGAAATATCCAGGAAGAAGATATGAATTGGAAATATTCATTTTTGGAAATAATTAAAAATATAGAAATTTACTTAAGTTAGCAAAAGGTGAGTTTGGGTCAACTTCGAAAGGGCATAAGTTGTAGCTCAGAACGAGTTAGGACCACTTCTAGATATCGAACGAAAGCGCTTGGAATGATATTTCCAACACTGCTTTGTTTGCGCGATTCCGAGTTCATATGAGTGCATTATGCGATTTGAAATATGTGTTGTTGGAATAACTAAAGCCCATTATGGATTTTAGAAGGGTAGTTTGGTCTTTTCCTTCCACTTTTATTTTTATTTTTTTGTAATTAGTTAGGGGAAAAACTTAACTTAGTTAGTTTACAATTTTGGAAAATGAGTTAGGGTTTTTAGAGAAGAGAAAAGAAGCAGAGAAAGGAGGAGAAATGAGAAGAATGTTCAAGATTCGTCAAGATCGTCGAGTTTAGTTTGTGGATTTCTTTGCGCATGATCCCTACAAAGGTATGTGAAATGACATAGCATTGGGTTTGTTCACCCACGAATCGATCATGATTTATTTCAGCGAACTTAAGTTCTTGAAAGCTTATAAATTGAGTTCTTGACGGGTTGTTGAATTTCTATTAAATTCTTGAATTGTTGAAATTTTTGAGGAGTTGTTTGATCCGAATCCATGATTTTACGTTTTATTTACAGTGGAATCTAATGTACTTTGAACATATAATCCAACCAATTTGGAAAAAAACATATGGAGTTTAGAGGGTATAGAGCTGGACAACAAAGAAGAAAGTGCCTCCGCATCGTGGAGCATGTCCCCAATTTTGTGGAAATAAAATTTCGCGTCGCAGAGCGGTCACGAACAATTTTTCCTCAATATTTATTTTCCAAACAAAAATTTAAACACACATCCGCGTAGGAGAGCTTCATTCTAGAAGTGATTCTTGATTGAATCATGTTTAGCTATCGAAATACATTCCTAAACATCATTAGATCTTTCCTATTATAAATATCACTCCTTGAATCCATAAATTAAATTCAAGGTAAGATAAGAGTCAAGTCAAGAGAATGTAAGAGTCAAGTCAAGAGCAGTTCATAAAGTTCTTACAAGTATTTCACCAATGTTTTAACTTTGTTTTCATACTTGACTTTTGAGCTTAGTAAAGAGTAAACATTGAAGTCTTCTCTTCAAAAGAGTATGTCGGACTATGTAGTTGCAATTTGTAAATGTTTTCACATTTAAACAAGAAAGGAAACTGAGATTTCCAAAAACGACTCTGAACTAGTTTTTCAGTAAAGAAGAAATGTTGTCTTATTTAAATAAGAAAGATAACTGAAATTTCCAAAAAATTGTTTTTTCTAGTTTTCACTAAAGAGTATATGCATTAACAATTTAGAATTAGAGGAAACTGAGATTTCCATGATAGCCGTTGAGCCATGTTTTGAGAAATTATATCAATCCACAGAACGGTAAAGAACGAGCTTGTCAGCGTGAGGCGAAATGATGTATCATCACAATAATTGACGGTTATGAGTTAGAAAAACTCCCACTACAGTATTTGTATTTTCATATACATCAAAAATATTATTTTTATTGCAAATCGAGATCATATTTTATCTTTGCATACATGCAAAGTTATCATTGTATTTCTAAATAGATAGAGTTAAAAATCATGTTTTAAGCCTTTTTTTATACTGCATTTACTTACAATTCATTAAATTTAAATATGTTGTGTTTAGTTAAGTTCAATAAAGCCCAGGTAACTATTTATTTTAGAATCCTTTACAGCCTATGCTATGTTTAGCATTCTAACTCGCATACTCGTACATTCAATGTCCTGATGCAAGATGGACTGCATCGTCTTATGATGGGTATGCAGGTAATCTTGATAAGCATCTAGCGCGTTGTTAACCCACTTAAGCACTCAGAGTAGCCTCCTAGCTTTTGATAGGATCTTTTTATTGCTTTTAGTATTTTAGTTCATTAGGATGTCGTCATTCTTGTCCCGATATCCATCTTGGTTTTAGAGACCATAGATAGTAAGTCAAATGTTAGTTCATTTGTCATCATTTTGTTATTGACCTATGTTATGATTTGAGTAGCCATTTTGGCTAAGTTAAATGTTTATTTTTAAAAATTATGAGTTAAACTTGAAACTGTTGAGTTATTTAGCATGTGAATGGTTTTCGTTATGCTTAAAGTCTTCCACTTAGTAAGTAAGTCAGGCCAAGGGTATGCTATGAGATAGTAAGGGTTCTCGAGTTACTAAAGAGTCTGTGAAGTCGTCTTTGAAGATTCCTAGTTATCGGTGTGAGGTGTGTCACATCTATAATCAGGAAGATGCAACATTTAGGGGTTCCTTCCCTTCTTTCATATTCAGTTTGTGCGATAGAGTTCATATCTATACAATTTATTTCTAACTAATGCTTATGCATAAACGTTTGTGAGTTTGACTTTTTAGAGTGCTTTCATGTGGAGTTTCTTTCCCCGTGAGCTAAGAGAAGTAAAAAAATAGTTGTTGACATGAGAAGAAGGATGATTTGTTCATTGTTGGGTTGATTCTTATGTCAAGTAAGGAAACTAAGGCAGCCATGATAATAGGTGTCATGGGCATAGCAAGATAGATGACATATGTTCGACAAGTTCAGGAGGAAAAACTGAGGGATAGGGAAGAGCTAAAGAACAAGAGAGCTAACACAGAGAATAAGTCCGGATAGCAACATAGTAATGTTAATTTGTTTTCTTTATAACAGAAGTAGAAAGGACCTCCTCCATCATCTACTAGTGCACCCACACTAGGAAATAATGTGTGTACAATAGTCAAAATTCTCAGAAATTCAGAGCTAGAACTGCACATTTGCAAGGTATTAAGGATGAAGGAGGTACTAAGAGTCCTGCATGTACTATGTGTGTTAGGAGCCACCCAGGGGTGTCTCGTGATGACTCTACTAGTTGCTTTCAAGTGTTGCCAAAACAGTCATTTTATGAAAGAGTGTCCATAAAGCAGGCATACTGTCACGACTGGAATCTAGACCCCAGATGAGACCGGTGTCGTTGACCTCTCAGAGGTCGCAGACAAGCCTACTTACGTCATTCATACTTCATTTAGGTTAATTTTAGTGGAAAATTTGAAACTTTTTGTTCCTTAACATACTTGTTAAACATTCTTAACATTTCATAATTGTTCACCATCAACCATCTAACATTAAGAGATAAGCAACTGAAAGAAATAGATCAATAAGTATTAAGTGTATAATTGCCAAAATGGCACCAATACAAAGTCTGAATAAAAACAGGAAAGAAACGCTAGTGGAACATGCTCCACTAGCTCAACTCTAAAACTACTCTAGAATGTAAAACAGTAGCATCATCGAAAGCATGAGGACCTACCAAACTCCGGATGAATGCTGACGTCCGGATAGCTGCAACAATGATCCTGTAGCTCTATCGCCCACCTGTACCTGCACCTAAAATGGTATAGATGTATAGGGTTAGTACACACTTGTACTAAGTATGGGTATATGCAAGCACACACCACGGACATGCACGAGAAAGAATAGCTCTTTCCTAACAACATGATTTTTGGAAGTCAAGTCAGTGGACTTGCCAAATTGAGATTAGGAAAGTTAGTGAACTTTCCAAATTGGGTTAGGAAGGTCATTCCATGAGAGTAACATGCATCATTATAAATATCGTATTGCACACAACACATAACATCTTCATATAGCACATATCATAGCACATAACATGTAACACATAGCTTGTTTCATATCATTCATTCATATGCCATGAGACCTTGGAATCATGGACTTGACATTAAGACTTTCCAAAATGATGGCTCAACATATGGGACCTCAACTAGGGAGTCTTCATTAGCAAACCCAGAGTCTGCTTCATTCATTCATACGTACTTCATTTCATTTCATTCATAGGCCAGTGTGAACACCAGCTATACCTAGGATGTAGTTTAAGACTTTCATCGGGTTTGCTGTGCAATGATCAGGAATAACCTAGTGTTATTACTTGAGTCTAGCTCACCTCTTAATTATCTTATCTTAACACCTTTGGTACCATTCATTTCATTATGTGCTTCTTTTGAGGCTGGCCTCATTCATTCGTTGGGAACTTTAACTTTAACCGACATAGATCATGTGATCATCATGAAATCCAGTGTCTCCCGCACACCGAAAAGGGGTGGAATCACTTGCCAAAGTGACCCAATAAACATTCTAGCGTACATGGGAATTTAACCCCGCCAGATCCCTATATTGGCAGTATAGGTTCAAAGACTAGGAGATGTATGGAGACCCATACCCGGCAAGCCGGACAGTCTCATCTCATGAGAGTTACGTGAACCTTCGCCCTTCCCGAAAGAAGGCATCACCGCTCATAGCTAGCCTATTCGTGCTCAGTATAAAGTTCCATTTCATTCAACTCATACGTCATGGAAGCTGGCTTCTAGTATGAGGACATCATAGCTCATTAGATGATTTCTCATCACATCATTAGTATTAAGTGTGTTAATCTCAATACTTTCATTAGAGTGTTCATAGAGACTGGTCTCTTCATTATCTTACACTCTCATTGGTAAGTACGTATTGGTAACATTTACTTAATGTCATTTGAGATTGCTCTCATCATTTACATTAGCCTCATATCAAGTTGTCACCACATTCTTCATCATTAGTACCTTTGCTTTTCATAGTTACTCACCTCTTATTACGTGAATGTTCATTTCATCATTTCATAGTTCATCTCATCATATGCCAATGCACTTGGCCACTTAGTGTATCTTACACTCGTACTTAACCCTCCTAGGGTTCATCGTTTCATTACATACATCTTAGGTTCACTTATTGTTTTGAACGTATGTTAGACTTATGTGTCTATACATATAAACCATGGGGTTTCATTCGTAGTTTGCTAAGTAATTCTTACTTTCGTAAGATTATGTAGTACAAGACTTATGTATCTTATATATGCGCCAAGATGTTAATTTTTTTGATCCATGTAGATGGCATTATTCTTTGATATTTTACTCACGTATGACTTATGCATCAATACGGAAATTTGGGCAAGGGAACCCAAATCTTGAATCACTTAGATATCATTTATATTTTTCATTAATTTTATTTCTAATATTCATAATATAAGAATTCTAAATTAAAACTCAACATTTACATTTAAGTATTAATTTTCCACTTTAATTGCACTCTTATTTAACCGAATGGTTGGGGGTTCGAGCACCCACAACCCCTTTGATTTTTATAGTTAAATTCGCTACAATAGGGAGGTTGTGGGTTCGAACCCCCACAGCCCCCTTATTTTTGTAGTTAATTTCGCTGAGGAGGATGTGAGGTAGTGGGTTCGAACGCCCACAGCCCCTCTATTTTATTTCAATTAAATGGGGCGAGTTGCAGTGAGGTTGTGGGATCGAATTCCCACAGCCTCACTTTATTTCCTTTTATTTTTCGCTTCTCCCTTCAGCTTTGAGGTCGTGGGTTCAATCTCCATGCCTCGCATTTTCTTTTTCCTTACTTCTTCTCGCGCGTACTGGGAGGTCGTGGGTTCGAATCCCACGCCTCCCATTTAATTAGTTAATTAATTTCTCTCCTTCTCCTCCCCATAGGTCGCGAGTTCGAGTCCCCTAGCCCCCCCTATTTTTCTTTTCTTTTCGCGAAAGCAGGAGCTGGGTCGCGAGTTCGATTCCCCCAGCCCCCCCTTATTTTTTCTTTTCTTTTCGCGAAAGCAGGAGCTGGATCGCGATTTCGAGTCCCCCAACCCCCCCTTATTTTTCTTTTCTTTTCTTGCGAAAATAGGAGCTGGGTCGCGAAATCAGTAGCTAAGGGGTTCGATTCCCCTTAGCTTCCACACGTTTTTCCCTTTTTTTTTAGCTTCATTCACAGGTGAGGTCTTGGGTTCGATTCCCATTGACCTCACTTATTTTATTTTACTTTAAAAACCCAGAATTTGACACTCTTGAAGGGTACAAAAATCTGGAAATTTTAGTCCTTCTCCAACCATTTTTAGGTGCATTTTTTTCATAAGTTTAGATAGCTATAAGATGGTTATTCAATTGACTATACTTCATTATAATGAACATCACATTGTACACCCATTACACACCTAAAATACACAACAAATACACAACTTATACACCCCAAAATAGTGACTAAAACACTGCCCTATACACGCCTATACATCAATCTTTCCGATCATATTTTAATGATCATTATCGTAATTTCCCGCACATAAACACGTTTGCATTTAATTTTAACACATCATTCATGCTTAAATCTAGCAGCACAACATATCCATCCTACAAATTCATTTGGGAGCTAAGGACAAGGACATACGAAGGGGAACAACCTTAGTTTCAAGAGTTTAAGAAACGTTCGAAGGAAAGTACTCTTGGAGAAAGAATTCCAGGAGAGAAACCCATACCTTTGGACGTTTTTCAAGTGTGAAGCTGCTGTCCGGAAACTACTCCAAACCACACCCAGTTCACTTCAACGTACACCCTACTCGACGAACCTCTCTTAGCCTTGACGTTTTGATTACTTTGTCTCTTACTTAAAAATTCTTGTGAGTTCTTCAAGTGTGAAGAACTCTTGATGAATTTTGTTCTGGTTTTTGTTGTGTTTGGCAGAATAATGTCAGAGAGAGATTGAGAACGTGAGAGAGTTGAGAAACGTGAGGGAAAGTGAGTTATTAGGATTATATAGGAGACTAAATTCATGACTTAGTCAAATTAGGATTTAATTAAATTAATACAAAAATCTAATTTTTCCTTTTATTTTAAATCAGCTAATAATTAATAAATATAAATTAATTACATTAAATTTATCAATTTAAATAAAAACAATTTAAATCATTGCTTCCACCTAGGTTCGAACCCGGGTGGAGCAAGACTCCACTTCAAGAGCTCAATTTCGGCTCTCTCTCCCCAAATTTCCCCTCCATCTTAATATATAATTAATTAACTATATATATTTAGAGTAATTATGATATTACCCTTAGCCTGGTAAAAGACCATTTTACCCCTAGACCCGCAAAACTTAATATTTCTTCTTTTTAAGTCTGGTAAAGACTCCTTCGATTAAATATTCGTTTTCGAGAACCTTACTTGGTTGATTTCAACCTTTCCAAGCTCAACTAACTTCCCAAGATTAGTTGTCTTGGTCGTAGTAAGGGTTCTGAGGTCTGGTTCTATGCGTATCAATCCGTGTGAACCTTGTTCTAATCGCAAGCATTCTTGACACCCTAAGTCTTGATCCTATTCATTTTTAGGGTTGTTACACATACTAGTGGTAAAGGCGGCAAAAAAGTCTTGTATTCTTCAGTTGCTCCATTAGATAGAGTTGCATCATGATGAGCTACCTTATGGGAAGGCGGAAAAGGAAACCAGATACATTCTATCAGTAGTCACCGAGAGCAAAACAATTTGCCAAATATTGTAAGTTGTATGATCCAAGTCTTTAATTTTGTTGTTTAACAAAACAACTTTTTGAGAAATTTGGTGTTTCTACACTGTTGGGAGTATATTCTAGCAGAGAAATTCTATTGTGGTTGTACCTTTTCTTTCAATCACAAGAGTACCATGGCTGACTTAATTTAGTTAGACATGTTAGATTTTAATGTCATTCTATGTATGGACTGGTCCATGTGTGTTATGCATCAATAGATTGCAGAACTCGAGTAGTCAAGTTCCAGTTTCCATTGAACCAATTATAGAGGGGGAAAGTAGTTGAGCGGTTCTTATGGCTCGTTTCAATTCATACCTTAAGGGAAGTAAGATAGTTTCTAAGACCGGTGTGTGTCTATCACTTAGTCTAAATTAATGACTCTACTATTGATATACCTAAAATTCAGCCAATTTCAGTAGTAAAAGAGTTTCCAGAAGTCTTCCCAGATGATATTTCTAGGGTCCCTCATGAGAGAGATAAAACTCTATATAGACATTGTTCTGGATACTTCTTCTCTCTCTATTCCGTTATATAGAATGACACCAGCAAAGGTGAACTAGTGAAAAGAGTAGTTGAAAGTTATTTTAAAGAAAGGTTTTATTCAACCAAATGTCTCACCTTGCGGCGCTCCAATCCTATTTGTGATAAACAAATATGGTTCCCTTTAGATGTGTATAGATTACAATCAATTGAACAAGGTTACCATAAAGAGAAAGTATCCTCCTCTGAGAATTAATGATTATTTTATTAGCTTTAGGGCGCTACATTTTCCAGTTAGATAGATCTCAAATTAGGCTACCATCAGTTGAATGTAAGGGAATAAGATATTCCCATGACAACATTCAAGACCTGTTATGGTAATTATGAGTTTCTAAACATGTCCTTCAACTTAACTAATGCACCTACAACGTTCATTTACCTTATTAATATAGTATTCAAACATTCTTTGGATATTTTGTTATTGTTTCCAATAATTACATGCTAATCTATTCAAGGAAGGATTATGCTAGTTATCTCTATATAGTTCTCTAAACTCTAAAAGATAGAGAGTTGTGTGCCAAATTCTCTAAGTGTGAGTTTTGGCTATAGATAGTGTCCTTCGTAGGCCACATTCTGTCTTGAGAGGGAACTAAAGTTGATACCCTAGAAATGGAAGAAGTAAAGAATTGTTTTAGACCCACATCTCCAAATGATATTAGGAGTTTCTCAGGATTAGCTGTTTATTATAAAAGGTTCGTCGAGGAATGTTCATCAATTTCCTCCTTTTTGACTAAGTTTACTTAGAAGACAGTGAAGTTTCGATGGTCTAAAACTTGTGAGATAAGCTTTTAAGAATTGAAAAAGAGGTTGAATACTTCCCTAGTTTTGACCTTACCAGAAGGTATGCAAGGCTTTGTTGTCGATTGTGATGTGTGTAGAGTTGTATTGGTTTTTTTTATTAATGCAGAAATGGCAAAGTTGTAGCTTATGCCTCCAGACAGTATAAAGTTCCTGAGAAAAACTATCCAATCCATGATCTAGAGGTGGATGTCGTCTTATTTTCCTTAAAATGTGGCGCCATTATCTTTATGGTGTACATGTGGATATGTTCACCGATCATAAGAGTTTTCAATATGTGTGTGCCCAGAAAGATCTTAATCTCAGACAAATGAGGTGGTTAGAATTACTCAAGGATTATGAAATGAGTATTCTTTACCACCTAGGTAAGGCTAATAATTTTGTTGATGCCTTGAGCAAGTTTTCTATAGATAGTTACGCCTATTTTTAGGAAGATAAGAAAGAGTTAGCAAAAGATGTGCATAGACTTGCACTATTAGGAGTTCGATTAATGGATTCTACAAGGGAGGATTAGTGGTAATGAATGGGATAAGTCATCATTAGTTTGAGAAGTAAAAGACAAGCAAGACCAAGATCCCATTTTACCTGAATTTAAAGAACATGTTCATAAGTAAAAAGTATTAGCTTTTGAATAAGGGGGAGATGGTGTCTTGAGATACCAGACAGATTGTGTGTACTAATGGTGGATGGACTCCAAGAGAGAATCATGGAGGAAGCTCATAGCTCCATATATTTGAATTATTTGGGGCCCACAAAGATGTATCACGATTTAAGAGAAGTCTATGGGTTGAACGGTATGAAAAAGGTCATTGAAGAATTTGTTTCTAAGTGCCCAAATTGCCAATAAGTTAAAGTAGAGCACCAAAGGACGGTGGTTTGGCTCAGAGGATAGAACTTCAAGAATAAAAGTGGCAGATCATTAAATGGATTCATCATAGTCTTGCCAACATCTCAAAAACATCATGATTCTATTGCTTAATTCTGGATAGAAAGACAAAATCAACCCATTATCTATCGGTAAAGACTACCCATTAAACAGAAGATTATGCCAGGTTATATATTAGAAAGGAGGTAAGACATTATGAAGTCCTTGTCTCCATTATTTCAAATAGAGGTGCACAATTTACTACACATTTTTTGAAGTCGTTCCAGAAAGTCTTGGGTTCAAAGGTGAACTAATGTACTCTCTTTCATCCAAAGATAGCTGGGCAAGTAGAGCGCACTATCCAGAGCTTGAAGTATGTGGAGGTCATCTGTAATTGATTTCAAAGGGAATTGGTATGATCACATATCTCTCATCGAGTTCACTTACAACAATAGTTACCACTCGGGCATCCACATGGCTCCTTATGAAGCTCTATATGGGAGAAGATTAAGATCCTTATTGGATGGTTTAAATTGGGTGAAGCAGTATTAATAGGACCAAATTTAGTTCATTAATCTACGGAGAAGGTGAAAGTGACTCAAGAGAGGTTCAAAATGGCACATAGTCGTCAGAAATCCTACATTTATGTTAGGAGAAGAGAGTTAGAGTTTGAAGATGACGATTGGGTATAGTTTAAAGTTTGACCCATGAGGGGAGTTATTAGGTTTGGTAAGAAGGGGAAGCTTAGTCCCTAGTATATCGGACCTTATTGAATAGTCAAGAGGATTGGCAAGGTAGCTTATGAGTTATAGCTACCACAAGAGTTAATAGTGGTTCATATGGTATTTCACATCTCCATATTGAAGAAGTGTATGGGAGATCCTTAATTGATCATACCAACTGAAAAAATAAGGATCAAGGATAGCTAATCTTAAGAAGAGATTTCAGTTTAGATTCAAGATTGCCAGGTTCGCAAGTTGAGGACAAAGGAGGTAGAATCACTAAAAGTTCATTGGAGGAATCAGTTTGTTGAGGAAGCTACTTGGGAAGTAAGAAACATATGAAGAAGAGATTATCCACATCTCTTTGAATCCAGAGATATTCCATATCAAGGTACTAATTTTCTTCTTAGTACCCTTTAACTATGAGTTGGCATGTTGTATATGCATTGCTTGTTGGGTGTTTGAAATTAAATGAATGGTTACGTATTACATTCCTAGCGTAGTAAGAGTAATCTCATTCAAGTAAGAATATTCATAATTGGAGATATTGTAATATCTCGCAATTTGAAATATCTAGGAAGAAGCTAGGAACTGGAAATAGTCATTTTTTGAAAAAATAAAAAATCTGGAAATTTACTTTAGTTAGAAAAAAATGAGTCTTTGGTCAAATTCAAACATTCCTAACTTCTAGATCAGGACGAGTTATGAGCCCTTCCATATATAGTAGGAAATATCTTGGAATGATGTTTCAAACGCCGCTGAGTTTGTGCTATTCCGAGTTCACATGAGTGAGTTATGCCTTTTGAAAGTTGGGTTGGAATAAGAGAAGTCCAATCCGTATTTTAGAAGGGTATTTTGGTCTTTTCCTTGCCCTTTTATTTTAATTTATTTTTGGTAATTAATTACGGGTCTAAACTGAACTTAGCCAATTTACGCTTTTGGAAAAAGAGATCGGATTTTTTTGTAAGAGTAAAGAAGAGGGGAAAATAGGAGAAAGGAGAAGAACCATTAAGATTCGTCAACATCGTCAAGTTTAGCTTGTGCATTTCATCAGGGTGATTCCTACAAAGGTATGTGAGATCACATTGAGTTAGGCTAGTTCACCCACTCGCCAATGATGATTTACATCAACGAATTTAAGCTCTTGTAAATTGAGTTCTTAATGGGTTGATGAAGTTCTATTAAATATTTTGGTTTGTTTAAATTGTTGAGGGGTTGTTTAATCCGCATCAACGATTTTAGGTTCGATATTGAGTAGAATGTGATGTATTTTTGAACATATAATCCATTACAAGTGTTTGGGAAAAGAACCCATAGAGTTTATAGGGTATACAGCAGGAAAACGAAGAAGAAATTTCGTCGGTCGAAATTTGGCAGTGCCTCTGCGTCCCGGAGCTAGTCCCCAATTTTGGTAAAAATTCATTTTGTGTCGTGGAGCTGTCACGGATCATTCTACCTCATATTTATTTTGAAACCAAAATTGAAATACATCTCCGCATTGCGTGGCATTTTTCGAGTGGTGATTCTTGATTGTTTCTCATATTTAGCTATATGAATTCATTCCTAAACATAATGAGTTCTTTCCTATCACAAATCTCGTTCCTTGAATCGATATATTCAATTCAAGGTAAGAAAAGATTTATGTTAAGAGAAGTTAAGAGTCAATTCAAGAGAAGTTAGGAGTCAATTCAAAAGCATTTCATAAAGTTTTAAGAAGTCTTTCACAAATATTTGAACTTTTTTTAAGACTTGAGTTTGAGTTTAGTATAGAGTAAAAATTGAAGTCTTTTCTTCAAAAAAAAAAAAAGTATATCGAGGCTATGTATTCCTAAAGAGTAATGTTTTGACATTTAAACAAGAAAGGAAATTGAGATTTCCAAAAGAGCCTTTGATCTACTTTTTATAATAAAGAATAAATGTTTTCACAGTTAATTAAGAAAGGAAACAAAGATTTCCAAAAGTGAATTTGTGCTAGGGTCACTAAAGAGTAAATGCTGTCACAATTAACATTGAGTGGAATATGAGATTTCCAAAATAGTCTTTGAGCTAAGTTTTGAGAAATTACCTTAAACCACATAAGGAAGTTATGTTTTTAAAAATAAGATACTCACAACACCCTTAAACCATGTAGTCATCATGGGTGGAAAAAGGACATACACTTTAGATGAACCTTTAGTGATTTTTAGCTGACTATTGGATCCACTTAGTAGTTCAGGTTCTATACTCATGGAATGGCAGCGGCAGACAAAAGTTGATTTATTACGATATCTCTTATGTGGTGGTTGTTGGTTATAAAAAAAACCACAACAATATTTTGTATTTTCATATACATCATAAATATTTGTATTTTTATATACAAACAGAGTTCATATTGTATCTTTGCATACATATATAGCTATCATTGTATTTATATATACACATGGTTGAAAATCATTGTTTAAGCCTTTTTTATACTACATTTATTTACACCGCTTTCTATTGAAATTAGTTGAGTTTAGTTGAGTTACATAAAGCCTATGTAAGTGTTTCTTGCAGACAATTTTCAAGCATATGTTATGTTTCGTATTCCAACTCGCATACTCATACATTCAATGTACCGATGCCAGTAGGCCTTCATCATCTTATGATGCACATGCAGGTAACCTTGATCAACATTCAGCGCTTTGTTGATCCAGTTGAGAACTTAGAGTAAGTTGGTGAGCATCCTAATTTTCTATAGTATCCTTTAAGGCTTTTAGTATTTTAGTTCATTAAAATGTTGTCGGTCTTCTCTCGACTCCATCTCAATTTTAGATTTTTCATACATAGTCAGTCAGATGTTAGTTCATTTGTCATCATTTTGTTATTGACTTATGTTAAGATTTGAGTTGTCATTTTGTCTAAGTTAAATGTTTATTTTTAATAAATATTGAGCTAAGTAATAGACAGTTGAGTTATAAAGCATGTGAATAATTTCCTTTTTTCTTAATGTCTTCCGCTAAGTAATTCAGTCAGGTTAAGGGTTCCCTTTGGAAAATAATGATTCTCGAGTGTTAGTCCCGCCCAGGATGTAGGCTCGGGGTGTGACATTCGAGCAAATAACAAAAGGCTAAACTTGTTACACTAATCATGCATGGTGACCTAAAAACATAGCAGCAATTCTGAACCACTTCAAACTATCACCATTAGTCGCAAATCTATGACACCCACTTAGCAAAACTCAACAATTGGTTACATAGTCAAAAACCATGGAGAGGGTTGTATCCAATCATAGTATAAAGAGGAAAATCAACATCAACCATGTCTTCCATAGCTGGATAAAAATTTAAATAGGAAATTAAAATTAACTAAAAATCTACTCTATTACAAAATCTCCGAGAAAGTCTTGCTAAAAACACTAGGAAACGGCCTCTTGCAGTGTTCTTTCTCTCAAACTTTTGTTCTTCACTTTTGTGAATGCCTTCTCTGTCCTTCAAAAATCAAATTATGCAAATCTTATTTGTGGATGTTTTGGACCAATCGGCGAGGTAAGTTAGGCTTTCCCGACCGGTCTGTGACTCGTTTATTTCCCTTCATCTCGCCTTCATTTCTCACCTCTTCGTCCAGCAACTGTATTTTTAGGGCGAGCATGATCGGGATCCTTCAGCAATTCAGTGATACACCCTTTTTATTTTCATCTCACTCATCAGCACTCATCTAGGTTTCCATTAGTACTTTTGGTGACTTTATCATACGTTGCCAACGCGATTGGTGACACGCCAATTGGTACAGCTTCTCGTCGAAGCTACCCCCAATTCAATCTCAGCAATCTATAACCTTAGGAGATACAGTGCCAATTTGGCGAATCGTCGAGTGACTTTGGCGATATATAGGCCTTCTTTCTTCATTTTTTAAAGTTCACTGTTTCGTTTTGCACATTAGTGTCCATGCTTTGTTTCTCAATCCAAATATCAGGAAACAAGGATTTTTCATCAGTTATTGGCAAAAAATAAGCATTTTAGGACACGAAATCCATCCAAATAAATGCCAAATGAATCCACATCTCGAACTCATCAGTGTTCTATGGTGTCTATAAAGTCATGTTAGTAAGATCTATTATATTTTTATAAGGGCTCCACTTCTTTAAATAAGGGACTACAAACATTCAAAAAAAATTCTCTTCTTTCATACTCTAAATCTTGCAGTAGAAATATGTCAAAAGGAATTTATTTTAACGCGTGCATTTCTCATATCCATTCGACTACCCCTCATACTCAAGGTAGTTGAAAACCAAAGTCAGATCTTTATTGATGAGTTACTGCCAGCAAAAATCTTGAGAAAATCATGAGACTACAGAGGGGCTGGAGAGAAGCCCGTGAGTGAGCTTAAGTGTCGAGATTTTAAAGAATTCACTCTTATTCATATAAATAGTGTGTTCAAGCTGGAGCGACATGTATTCGCATACTCTTTTCTCTAAACGTCGTTTCAGTTGAGATCCTTATGAGGAAGTGTGTTTTAGAGCTTGAGTAGTATTTTCATTCAAAAAGATAGTGTGAGTTACTATATTTATGAGAAGTATACCAAGGTCTATGTTTTCCATGCATCCCAAATCTCATCACGCCTTTCATGGGTGACAAACAGATAAATACTTTAACCTACTAAAAACCCTTAAAGGTTGCCACCTACGATCAACATAACTCATATGCCTACTTTGAGTTATCTGAAGTCTATCCTGAGTCACGCTTACATGGTCCAAAGCCTTCTTTATCAAGTAGACGACATGCGGTCTAGTCTTTGTGGATACAAACAAATCAATCAGAGAGGAAGAATGCCTACCAAATAAGGCCTCTTCTTGTGCTATCTAAATGCTAAAATAGTAGGTATTTCAAACTCTGCCAAAGGTAAAAACTAGTACCACTAAACTCCAAACTCTAAAGCACAAGTCCCAAACATATCTTCAATAACCTAAATTGTACACATCGACTGACCATCATTTTATGGGTGGGAGGATGTGCTAAGTTCAACACGAAAGCCCAACTCTACCTTAAAAGTCTGCCACAAGCTAGAGGTAAATCGATGACCCTGATAATACATAATAAAGACCGGCACACCATTCGATAAACCTCCTCACAAATGTAGATATGGGTCAATCTCTTGGCGTTGAATGAAAACTAAATAGGGAGGAAGTGTGCTAACTTGGTCAATAGATTACCGATGACCCTAATACTATCAACACCTCTAGAAGTCTAAGGAAATGTTGCAAAAAAATCCATGGTGGTGTAATACCACTTCCACTCAGGAATTGGTAATCTCTGAAAATCACCACCTAGCGTCAAATACTCTGCCTTCACCTACTGTATCTAATACAATGGGATGTATAGACTCCAATATCTATCCTCATGCTTCCTAACCAGTAATGCTTCCTCAAGTCACGATGTGTTTGGGGTGTCCAGATGGATATATTATCTAGAATCATGGGCCTCATGAGTATCAGCTGAACCAAAACCACAACTCTCTAGAAAACAAATACTTCTTGAAAACCTCAAAACTCAATCTGCAAATAAGGTAATTAACAAACATCACCCGCTAACACTAGCTTTTTAAGTTCTAAAAAATCCACATCCTCAAACTGAGGGTTACGGATCTAATCAAGTACATAGGATTGAACCCCCACATAGGCTAAAACACCCCTTGAATTTGAGACATCCTAGTAAGCCATCTGATAAGGATTGAATGTACAAATATAAAGGTGGCTCCACCATATATGAGAAGTCTAGACTGTATTTAATCACTTTTTTGCGACCTAACCCATCCGTTACTACATTTGCCTTACCCAGATGGTAGAGAATAGAGAGGTCAAACTACTTCAGAATCTCAATTCGGCGATGCTTCCTTGATTCAATGTCCCTCTAAATTATGACGTATTGAAGACTCTTGTGATTAGTGTAGATCTGATAACAAACTTCATACATGTAGCGCCTCCAGATCTTAAGCGCAAAACTATTGTCGCCAACTCCAAGTCATTGGTGTGGTAGTTCCGCTCATGTAGCCTATCTGCCTTAACAGATAGGTAATAAATGAGCTTTGTTGCATCAATACACAACCCAAGCTTATGCTTGATGCATAACAATAGACCATAAAGCCTTCGCCCTTAACTGAGGAGCCAATATAGATGCAGTAGTCAACAACTCCTTAAGCTTCAAAAATCTCAACTAACACTCCACAAACCACTCAAAAGAACATCAAGATGGATCAGCCAGGTAAAAGGTGATACAATTATGGATAAGCCCTCCAAATATTGTGTGTAGTAGCCTGCTAATCCAATGAAGCTCTGAACCTTAGTAACTGACATGGGCCTAGACTAATCACGAATAGTCTGAATCTTTGCTTGATATACCATGATGCCAATCTTGGACACCACGTGCTCCAAGAATCAAACAGACACAAGGGAAATTTGCACTTTGAGAACTTGGCATAAAGCCACTAATATCTTAAAGTCAGGAGCATAATCCTAGTTACTTTTCATGACCACTCATGCTCTGTGAGTATACCAGGATGTCATCGATGAGCACAATGAAGAATAAATCAAGATACCCTCTAAACACCCGCCCATAACGTCCATGAAGTAGCAGCGGAATGATTCAACCTAAAAACATCAGTAGGAACTCAAAGAGGTCATATCGAGTCCTAAATGCAATCTTAGGGATGTCCGCTGCCCTATTCCTCAATTGATAATAAAGAGACCTTAGATCAATCATCGAGAACACCGCAGCACCGTGAAGCTGGTTGAATAAGCCATCAATACTAGGCACGGGGTAATGGTTCTTCACAATCACCTTATTCAACTTCTTATAATTAATACACATGTGCATCTTACCATCCTTCTTTTTCAAAAACAGGACGGGAGCGTCCAAAGGCCATACTCTAGGCCTAATCAATGCTTACCCAAGAGATCTTGAAGTTGAACACTAATTATTTCTATATTTCAGCTTGATTACACATATACAAGTTGATGATATTCAGGCCACAACCTGCAGTGGGCTTGGGAATCTTTTCTCAAGAAACCAATATTTTTTCATATGGTTACATTACCGGTCCAAACGAAAGTCCAACAAATCTGCTCAATACTCTTCATCACCTTCTCAGAAATAAAAAATATTTGGGACCAATAAGCTTACACTCCAAAGAAAACTTACTTGATCAATTATACCCATACAACATAGGATACTAATTTAGCAAACCAACAAGTTATCTTTGCAGTAATATTTTTAATTAGTGGCAAGTAATGGTTGATACTGAACTTCTTGATGGTAAAGTCACTCCTAAGTATCGGAATGGGTGGGTAACTTCAACATATCCCAAATCTTTAAGAATCTCTGCTTTATTATGATTTGCGACCCCTGCAATATATATAGAGCTTTTGTCTATATAGCATGTAATCGAGAAGCCTTGGAAAACTTCATGAATGCTTTATTTAGCAGCCTAACAGAGATAATATGAGCCCTGCAATACATCAATAGATCATTTGCAAAACAAATATGCACACTTCCAAATTACTTACACCTTGGGTGAAATTTGAAGTTCCCTTTCCTAGCTAACTGATTCAGTTGTCTTCCCAAATCTCCATAGCCAAGACAAAAAGATAAGGGGACATAGCATCCTCTTGTCTAATTCTTTTTTTTTTCTGCATTAAAAGGCTGAGTCAATCCTCCATTTATCATCAAGGAATAGGACACCGTAGACACTCATGCCATGATCCAATGAATGTTTTTGTAGGGAAATCTATTCCCAATAGTAGCGTTTAAAAATCTCATGACTAAACTATATATATCAATAATGCTTCTCCCTTCAACAAATGCAGTTGGGGGCATCCCACTAGACCACCAATCACCTGCTTTGTTCTCCTGATTAACACTTTCGAAAGATTATGACAATATAGTATAACATGCTATAGGTCTATAGTCCTTACCTTTGTAAGGGATGAACTTTGGTTGTTAGAGTTATAGTAGTTTTCAAGAACTGTGCTACAACTTGTACTATCTCATCTTTCAGTAACTCCAAATTAAAAGTGAGAAATTCAATTGGAAATCCATCTACCCGTGGGGCTATCTCATTCGGAATACTTTATAGCATCTGTGATCTCCTTATATGTAACCTCTCTTATCAATTATTTTTGTTGTAGCTGTATTAAGCAGAGCCCATCTCTAACAACCATAGAGTCCAAGCAAGGAACACATGTGTTCACGTTTATTTGAGGGTTAATAGTATAACTATTTAAAAGTTAATGTGTTTGAACATGTAAATAAATATCTACATTTTCTAGAACGATTTTTTATACATTATTTTTTGTAGTATAAGGTACCTCATGGATGATGTTCTTGTTGTTGGTTTTCATGTTTTGCTTATCGATCGAATGTTAACCAAAATTAAAAATAGCCATTTGACTATTGATTTATTTTCCAGCATTGTTAAATTAAATTTAAACATAAAAATATTTTCAATCTGTAAAATCATTTAAATAGTCACCAATTTACATTACCCAATAAAGATATTGTTCATATCCTTGTAAATGATTTTAAATTTATTCAATAAGAAATTATTCTTTCAGGGTCAATAACAATGTTGTGTTATCATGTATATAGGGGTAGTATAAGAATGTCAAAAGTTACTGGGCAAAAAGTGACAATCCTTAAGTCACAACTTATTGAAAAAGTCACAACTCTTTGGAAAGTCACAACTCATCTGAAAAGCCACAATCCTTTATAAAAGTCATATCTTATCGGAAAATTCACAATCTTTTGGAAAGGTCACAACTTATCAGAAAAGTCACAACCTTTTGGAAAATTCACAACTCATCAGAAGTCCGCCCCTTTGAAAAAGTCATAACTCATCGGAAAAGTCACAACCTTTCAAGAGAACATATGTTATAGAAATACATATAGATGAGTGTTTTAAGTTGGGGTACTGTAGTAATTTAACATCCGAACCCATCGGTGGCCCCCTAAATTTCGTACTAAGTTTAAGTTAGACACTTCAACTGAGTGATGTTCCTTTTAGACACCTCATGTAGGGTCTCGTTGTGTCATTTTGACTACTTTTGTTGACATGTCAATGTGAATGTGATAAACTCAAAAAGCGCGTGAAAGACTCAATTAAGATATTTTTTCATTTTATTTTCTCTTGTTCTTCTTCATTTTTCAAGCCACCTCCAACCCTTTTTTTGAAAACTAAAATCCTTTAATAGAGGTCTAATGTTTTATTCAAAACCATTTTCAAGTCATGTTTCTTCATCTTCTTCATTGTATGACTTCTCTAAATCTACAATCACCTTCCTCCACATTTTTTGCCGTAAAAATGGATAGCAACACTCATATTTCATAGTTATTCTCTCTTTCTTTTTTCCTCTACCTCCTTTCTTCCCACAAAACAGCATTAAAAAGAAAGAAAAAAATAATAAATATGAATAATAATAAAGGCAATGAATTACTTTTTAAAAATGTAGAAATGGGATTTTTAGTGTAATAAAGAAACAGATTTCAATGGGAAAGGAGGGTAAGGTACCATCACCGCTCTCCACCTTTTTCGTTGGAAATAATGAATGCCAACACTCATATTTTATATTTTTTCTTTCTTTCTCTGCCTTTCCCCCCTTCCTCTATTTTTATTTCAAAACAACACAAAATAGAAAGAAAAAAAGATATCCTAAACAATTGAAAAGTAGTTTTAAAAAATGGGGAAGGGCCTAAAATGTCCCTCAAGTATTTGAATTGGTACAAATTACCCTCCAATCACCTATCGGCACTAAAATACCCCTGACGTTTGCCTTTCGTCTAAAAAAAATACCCTTATGACTAAAGGATCATACTCAGTAGGTGGTTGGAGGGTAATATTGTATCAAATCTCATATTTTGAGGGTATTTTAGGCCCTTTTCCGTTAAAGTAATTTTACAATTCTTAATATATAATCTCACAAGATTGACTTAATTATTAATTTCGTAGTAAATTTAAAATTATAAAAAGGATAGGCATGTACTCTCTACACTCCTTCCTCCCGGCCCTTCACTTTCTATCTCTTCAAAGAAAAATCTATTTTGATCTTGTCCACCATTTTTATTTTTTAATTTATTACATATAAGAGAGAAAAAATGAGAAAAATAACAATGCATTCATATTGAAACAATTAGTTCAATAAACGATGACTTAATTAAGAAAATATGTACAAATATTATATTTTCCTTTCTGTGTACTCAGAATTTGAAAATAAAAGAATAAAAATAATCATTTCTCTTGTCCTCACCCTAATCCCATCATGATAATAATACTAATTAAAAGAATATAAATATGTGAGTTCATATCAAGTTTGAGTTTGGATATCCTAATTAATAATAAGAGATTACAAAAAGGAATTAAAGAGAAAATGAACAACACATTTGGATATATGAGAGAAAATCTTATATTAATGAAAACTATATTTTTTTTAGATGGACAATCAGTCAGGGTGAGTATGGATTTTAGTTGAGTTTGGTTACATTAACAGGAAGATATCATGAAATTGGTTATCTTTTCAATATGAATTTCAAGTGTATCGGGTCCATATATGAATCATAAGTAGTTTTATAGAAAAATAGAATTTATAAAAATATCATTTTTTAGAAGGATTTAAATTTGGACCAATCACATTAAGCAATATAATAAATAAATATTTAATAATTCTACATTAAGGGAACTATTTAAAATAAGGGTAATATGAGTAAAAGGATTAATATTGATGGTTTTCATAGCCAAAAGGTGGACGTCAGGGGTATTTTAGGACCGATAGGTAAATGAGGGGTAATTTTGTACCGATTCAAATACCTGAGGGACATTTTAGATCCTTCTCCATTACAAAAAAAATTGTTGGGTGCAATAGAGAAGACATCTACCTTCGGGAAGTTGGGGCGGGGGGTAAATTGATTGTTTGAGACTACTAATTTTTTATATATAAGTTTATTTTATCTACTAAATATATTTTAATTCATTTTTAACTTAAAATTACACATGTAAATATTTAATTGGTTTTTTACCACGTCATTAATTAGTGTATTATATTCTCCTTCAGTTTTTAAAAGTAATTTGAGAATAATAAAAGTGTATTTAAAAGAGTTTGAATGATAATAAGGATCTGTTACATATTTGATTTATTCAGACCTTTTCAGATTCACTAAGAGATTTTTAGATAAAAATACACAACTAATGGCCTAATGTTTGAATCATTCAGACATTCAGATTCAGATAAAAATTATGTGCAAAAAATGAGGTCTTAGAGTAGAAATAATGATAGCAAATTATTTATATTAAAATCTTCTCATGAAGGGGTAATGATTGTGTACTAAGGTTTTTGATAAATGAATGAATAAATTAATTCGACGTCCAAGAGTCGACAACGAATTATGGTGATATTTTTTTATTTTGCCAAAAGACCTTAGAAGACATATAGATTTGTCTGTTTGTCATAGTGAATATATCTAAATGAATTGATGGTAAATTATTTGTTTGAGTTTCGATGTCTAAGACACTTATTAAAATCAAGTATATAAAGTACTTAATATTTTGACTTGTAGACAAGGAACCTCTTCTCTGGGAGAAAGAAGAATGTGAAAAAACAAAAACTCAAGATCTTTTTGTTGAAATGGACATGTATGTATTGCAATCACATATTGGCTTTACGAATACATCAGTTTTATTGCTGCAGAGTGAATGTCCCAAATTGGACACATCTGCTTATTTATTGTTCATATATGTCATATGAATAAGTTCTCTTTTCAAATATTTTGTAAACTCTGCTCTCCAATTTATTGTTGGTCCATCTTAAATTCTTGAACTTATATGTGTCAACTGCATTCTTAGAGAGCTCAAGGAAAGTACTCAAGAAAATATTTTGGAGAGTCACCATTACTCTTTGATGTTCACGCCTTCATAGTCCCGCAATCTTTCTATTTATGGAGAAGGAGTC
This sequence comes from Solanum sitiens, assembly GCA_016801875.1. Classification (NCBI taxonomy): domain Eukaryota; kingdom Viridiplantae; phylum Streptophyta; class Magnoliopsida; order Solanales; family Solanaceae; genus Solanum; species Solanum sitiens. Next base: position 1,566,156 of record JABWTJ010000204.1, on the reverse strand, counting down.
ATGTTGGATTTGATTCCCAAAGCTCCAAAGAAACAATGTAGTCTCATTAACATGGAGGCTTTAATTTCATGTGGAACAACATTACTAGAGGTTTGACTCTTAAGAGGTTTAGAGAAGGTTTAGAGAGCCCATATCTGAGAGTAAGGGAAGATGCATTATGTCACCCCCACCTGGAACCAGAAAAACTCGAGTCACCATACTATTTCTTTAATCATTTCTGAAGCTCGTCCACAAGTGTTGGCATGTAATCATAGATCCTTCCAATTATCTTCTTAACTAGGAAGCCGAGTTTATGAAATAGGAGGTGGACATCATTCTTCTATGCTGAAGGAAATGTCCACCTCCCATTTCTTGAACACGGCTGCACAGTTAAGTAGAAAACTATATAGAGAATTTGTTAGAGGACAATACTTTGGAAAAATCTTAAGAAATAACTGAAGAAGTACTATGGTGGGTTAGGTTTTTTCCAATGCAAGGTTGATGTTATATTGTTCATCCTCCCTCACTAGTAGATAGGAGATCCCTAAGCCTCTCAAGAGTTATGTATATCTCGAGTAGTGCTTTTACACATGAACTCAAATCCTTCATGATGAGGATACAATGTCGCTTTGACATTTTGGGATTTTAAATCCCACTCATATCATAATCTATAAATATGAGAATCATTGTCTGAATAATAATCAGAAGTTTTGAAGCCATCAATATCGAAGAGTGATGGCGACTCTTTGAAATATTTTCATCCATGCCCTCTTCGAGATCTAATAGCTTGTAAATGATACATAAGTTACAAATTGTAAGAGTGAAAAAAATATCAACCGAAGAGCAATTCTATTAATTGGCATATCAAAGTTATCAACAAAACTTTCATAAACTTAGATTAAGTAGAACATGTGTGCAATAGAATAAATAATAAAAAAAGTGTGTTAGAGAGAACAAAACTCATATATTTCAAAATTAGGAATGACATATTTGACCTAAAAAATCACATGTGAACAGACTAATAGACGATTCAAATTTTTAAAGTTTTTGTCATCATTTAATTATTCATTTGTTATGTTAATCTTGCATTATTACTTCAATATTTGATGATAATACATCTAGAAGTAGTCCAAATATGACATATTTACGATAAAGAACATTTTTTATTAGTAAAAAAAAAATATTGAGTCATATATCAAAAGTATTAAAATCAAAATGTGTCACTTATGTTCGCAAAATGTTTTCGTAAGGCGCGGAAAATCGACTACAAGCATAATAAATAAAAGAAAAATGTGATTTTATTAATGAATCTTTGTGAGTACAATTCCGTTATTCTCTTGATTCTCTCTCCTAAGTTTCTATGTGATTCGAGGGTCTTCAGTAGCGTATTTCTTTAATTGTTAGACCTCGTTGAGATGTTGTCGATCTCCAAGATGTCGTACAACGCTTCATAATTTTATGTTGATCTCCGGGAAGAACTCCGTTGACCACTCCTTTGAAGAGCTATGAGGTTGATGTTGTAGCTTTCTCCAATTTGCTTAATCCTTGTTGAGGAGTTTTCTTGATGTCCCTAGAATGTCATGTCCATCCCCTATTTATAGTTGTAGGGGGTGGACAAGGTTGCATATGATTGGCCAAAGGATGTCATTTTGACACTCGGCATTCTATGATTGGTTCTTGCCCTTGACTGGACTAACACATCATTTGGACACGTGGCGTCACCGTATTGTTCTTGGATGCCTAATCACTGTGACACGTGGAATGGGTTTGGCATTCAAGGTGAAATGGACCTTGGATTTGAATCTAATAAGATGGATTTATTAATTTGTAAAAGCTCAAATCAATTATTCAACCCAAATGAACATGGATTTAATTAAAATTTTGTATGAATCTAATCATACACAATTTATGTGTCTACAAATTCCCCTTACTTCGAGACTTTTGCAGAACTTTGACGACAAGACTTGAAGTAGTCATGAATGTGTTTTCATTTTTTTTAGACTTGTCAAGGTGTAGGCTTGCGGAATTTGACGACGAAAGTTTAAGTCTTCATGAGTCCAACAGTATCACTCTTAAGACATTTGATTGACTCCATTTCTTGTAATGAAACAAGTTTCATGGTATGGTCATGTGCAACTCCATTTCGATCTGCTCTTGAGGACTTTTGTTACTTCAATCCATTCGAGGGGAGATATGGAGGACACTCGAGAAAGAGGTAAAAGCGAATTAATATGACAAAGTTGCATGAACTTTAAATTCCAAAAAACTTTCACCATAGACTTTAATACAAATTCGAACCCCAACACTTAGGGTGTCAAACAAATCCTCAAAATTGAATTTAAAATAAAAGGAAATAACTTGATTTACTTCTTTTTGCAAACCTTAAACTTTGAAACAATTGGTACTTTAATAATCACACAAAATGTTCTTTCCTTTGCTTGATTTTGTAAGAATCATTCTTGAAATCTCAAGAGTTATTGATTTCCTTTTGAGTGCTACCAACTTCCATTTAGATGGGTAAGAATTGATATAATTTGCTTCTTCAAATTTTACCAACGCTTTCCCTGTAAAAAAAATTTCAAAGGAACTTCAATATACGAAGCTCCCATGTACAACGGATTTATCAAAGAATCATTGGAAAAAAAAGTTCTGCTAACCAAATCAATGTGGAACTCCCAATTTGGTGTATTCTTTTCTAAATTTCATGCAGTCACAGAAAATTCTCGTTTTCTTAGTGTAGGAATGTCCAAATGACGAGCGACTTGGTTTGGAAGAAATGATATTCGTAGTATGACGAACTATCCAAAAACCAGCATTAAAAGCCTTCTAGATTGACGAGAATCAATCTCTGAATTTCGATCCCAATCTGTCAGTTGTTCTCACATCTATGCGTGATCTCGTCAAAACATCATTTTCTTGGTTTAGAAGCGTTCAAACAATGAGAGTATTAATCCTAGAGAAAGTAGACTTCGATTAATACAACATATCCAAAAATAACCTCTAGAAACCTTGTGGATCAATGGGAATAAAATTTTGAAGTTCGACACAAATTCTGGAAGTTCTTCTCACGGCTATAGACAGTCCCACCAAAACATCTTTTTCTTTGTGTAGAAACTTTCAAATGAAGAGTGGGTTGACTCTTAAGAAAATAGACTCATATTACTGTGGCATCCAATAATCCATCTCAAACTCTTCTTGAATTGACATAAAATGATTATTATTTTTTGAAGTTGGTCTTCAAACTTTGTCGTTTTCCTCATGGATTTGTGTCTGTTGGATTTTTCTTGTTTCTCTTTCTTGGAGATAATGGTTGTGGTTGCATCATTATTTTGTATTGACATGTTTCTTAAACATGGGATATTGATGTTCAAGATCCAATTATACTGCAATTCAAAACTTCGTGCTATTGGCACCGCTATGTCGAACAAGATTGTCGTGCTGCTTAATCACTTTGAAGTTGCACGAGTTTTTCTCATCCTAGCAATGTCGACAGAAAATTCATTTGACAATTCACCTTCCTTGCAATCTTTTCGATGTACCTTTGGTGTTGGAATCAGCTAGGAAACGTGGGTACATCACTTAGGAACTAATACGAAAAGATAGGTAAAGAATGGGGTCTCCATGGGACCTTGGCGCTATGAGAGGCGCGGAGCGCCAGAGACTGATGGATAGACTCTGGTGTCAAGCGCTCTGTCTGGCATGGCATGCCAGGGCTTGACAGATAGAAGCTTCCCTGAGGGACTCTGGCAGGCGCGACGCCTCAGGGTCTTTCACACGGGATTCTGGACTTTACTTCTCGAATTTTCATCTCTAAACCTCCTAAACTTCCATGGATATTTCCTCAAACACTTAGGATCACTAATATTCTCAATACCTTGTAAATTAGACTCATAAAACACCCAAGAAACACGAATCAAAACAACTAAGGGTATACTCCAATTCAACCAACAAGAATTCAATGATTTTTCATCAAGAACTTCAATGTTCATCATTTAATCTACTCTAATTTCGCTCAATTAAACATGTTGTTGTGTGGGTGGAAGAACCCAACACAAAAATATCTCACGTACCTTAAGTGGATTACCATTGACGAATTCCATTCAACGATCTTGGCGTTCTTGAAGAGTTCTTGGTCTTTTCTACTTTCTCCTTCTTCTCTTCTCTTTTCTCCCAAGATCTAATTGTATTGAATCTTATAAAAACTTACTTAAGGCTTTCTTTTACCCCTAATAAACCCTTACAATAAATTAGGAAATAGTAGGGTGAAAAGAGTACTTTACCCTTACTAAAATCCGGAGTGGACATTCCTCAGTCTAAGAGCCCAACTTCCGAAAGGTATATCTCCCACATACGACATTGAAAATGATAAAACTTGGCGCCGTTGGAAAGATCATCCCAAGGTATTTTCATCAATATAAAGAACTTACCCTAAATCTTCTTGACTTAGAAGTTATGGCCATTAGAAAACGACCAAAACTTACTTTGAAAACATGGCTTATTTCGAATTAGGAGATGTTACAATATCTACCCCTTGGGAAAATTCATCCTTGAATGAGAACTCTTTCACTATCTAAGGGTAGTAACATCATTTCAGCACTCAAACAAACAAAAGCAAGTAATAACATGCTTAAATATAGTCTTATGAAGAGCTAAGAATTGAATTTAGTATCTTGATCTGCATTCTCTCCGAATTCAAAGAGATGCGTACATATATTCTTCATACCATCCTCAGCTTCCCAAGTCGCTTCTTCAACAAAATTGTTCCTCCAAAGGACCTTGACTGACGCAACTTCTATAGTTCTAAACTTGTGAACTTGACGATCTAAAATCTGAATAGAGCTTCTTTATAGGATAAGCTATCCTTAATCCCAACATTCCCAATTGTTATAATCAATGAAGGATCACCCAAGCATTTCTTCAACATAGACACATGGAATACCAGATGAGCCGCTGCTAACTCTTGGGGTAACTCAAACTCATCTGCTACATTTCCAACTCTCTTGGATATTCTATAAAGACCAATATACCGGGGACTAAGTTTCACCTTCTTACCAAACCTCATAACCCCCTTCATGGGTGACACTTTAAAATATACCCAATCATCCACCTCAAACTATAATGGGCTTCTCCTAACATTTGTGTAGGACTTTTGGCGAATCTGTGCCATTTTCAATCTCTCTTGAATCACTTTCTCATTCTCCATAGCTTGGTGAACTAGATCTGGCCCTATCAACCCCGCTTTACCAACTTCGTACCATCCAATTAGAGATCTGCATCTTCTCCCATAAAGAGCTTCTTATTGAGCCATTTGGATGCTCGAATGGTAACTATTGTTGTAAGCGAACTCAATCAGATGTATGTGATCATCCCAATTCCCTTTGAAGTTAATCACACAAGCTCTCAACATGTATTCCAAAGTCTGGATAGTATGCTCTGTTTGTCCATCTATCTAAGGATGAAAAGCAGCGCTCAAGTTAACCTTTGAACCCAAACCTTTGTGGAAAGATTTCCAGAATTGTGCAGTAAATTGTGCTCCTCTATATGAAATAATGGAAACTGTAAATCAATGAACTCTTGACACTTCTTGAAGGTACAACCAGAAAAAATGGGCTGATTTTGTCCCTCTATTGAAAATTACCCAAATAGAATCATGTTGTCTACGAGATCTTGGCAAGCCTGTGATGAATTCCATATTAATCATCTCCCAATTCCATTTCAGAAGTTCTATAGTTTGATCCAAACCTCCCAGCCTTTGGTGTTCTACTTTCACTTGTTGGCAATTCGAGCACTTGGCAACAAACTCAGAAATGCTCTTCTTCATACCTTCCCACCGATACAGTTCTCTCAAATCGTGGTACATCTTTGTGGAACCCAAATGAATAGAATATCAGGTCCTATGAGCTTACTCCATGATCCTCTTTTGGAGTCCATCCACCCTATGTACACACAACCTACCTTGATGCTTTAGCACACAATCTCCCCCTTGTTCAAAGGCTAATACCCAGTATTTATGAACATTTTCCTTCAAATCAAGAAAAATGGGATCTTGGTCCTGTTTTTCTTTCACTTTTGACAAAAATGATGGATCAGCCCCCATTGGTCACCACTATTCCTCCTTGTGTGGAATCCATAAGTCTGACTCCCAAGTGTGCAAGTCTATGCACATCTTAAGCTAACTCCCTCTTTCCTTCTTCAACATGGGCGGTACTTCCCATGGATAACCTGCTTAAGGCATCAACAACCACATTAGACTTACCTGGGTGGTAATGAATACTCATATCATAATCCTTGAGTGATTTTAACCGCCTCCTCTGTATGAGATTTAGCTCATTCTTAGTTAACATATATTTGAGGCTCTTGTGATCATTGAATATGTCAACATGCACACCATACAAGTATTGACGCCATATCTTCAAAGCAAAAACTACTGCAGCCAATTTTAAGTCATGAATCGGACAATTTTTCTCATGAACCTTCTACAATTTGGAGGCATAAGCTATAACCTTGACATACTGCATCAACACATAGCCCAAAAAAACTGTCGATGCATCACAATACACCATAAAACCTTGAGTACCCTCTGGTAAGGTCAAAACAGGATCGGTAGTCAATCTCTTTTTCAATTCCTCAAAGCTTTTCTCACAGGATTAAAAGCATTGAAACTTGGTTGTATTCTGAGTTAGCTAGGTTGAAAGAGACGAGATAAATTAAAACCCTTTAACAAATCTCCTATAATAACCAGCCAAACCCAAGAAACTCCTTATAGCTGTCGAAGATATGGGTCTAGGACAACTCTAAACCGCTTCTATCTTTTCGGTGTCGACTCTAATTCTATCACCGGAAACTATGTGGCCCAAGAATACCACAGACTTAAGGCAAAACTCACACTTTGAGAACTTGCGTATAACTCCTTACCTCTCAAAGTTTGAAGAAGTATCCTGAGGTGACTACATGATCTTTTTCATTACTTGAATAAATCAGTATGTCATCAATGAAAACAATGACAAACAGATCTAAGTAAGGTTTGAAGACTCTGTCATAAGATCCATGAATGCTGCAGGTGCATTTGTCAAACCAAAGGATACAATAAAAACTCACAAGGCCCATATCTTGTTCTAAAAGTTATATTTGAAATGTCACATTCCCTAACTTTCAACTGATGGTAGCCTAATCAGAGATCAATTTTCAAGAAGCACCATGAAGCTAGTCGAAAAGATCATCTATCCTTGGGAGAGGATATTTATTCTTGATGGTCACCTTATTCAATTGGGCTAGTCTATACACATCCTAAGGGAACCATCCTTCTTCCTTACAAACAAGATCGGAGCGCGCCACAGTGAGACACTTGGTCGAATGAAGCCTTTATCTAACAAATCTTTCAATTGTTCTTTTAGCTCTTTTAACTCTGCTCGTGCCATTCTGTAGTGGTGGAATAGATATAGTACGAGTATATAGGATATTGTCAATGCTGAAGTCTATCTCTCTTTCAGGAGGAACTCCGGGTAGATCATTTTGAAAGACTTCTGGAAACTCTTTCACTATAGAAACTAACTGAAGGGTACCTCAGTACTTGAGTCATTAACTCAAACTAAGTGATAGATACACTCTTTTGAAACTAACTTTCTTGCCTTAAGGTATGAAATGAAATGACCCTTTGGCACTACTGAACTACTACTCCAATCTATGACTGGCTCATTAGGAATCTGGAACTTGACAACTCGAGTTTTACAATCTATTGACGCATAATCGACATAAAGTTAGTCCATACCTAAAATGACATCAAAACTACGATGTCTAACTCTACTAGATCAGACATGGGGGTCTTGTGATTGATGGAAACAAGACAATCTCGATAGAGCCTTTCTTCTAGAATGGATTCACCAACAGGCGTGGAAACACTTAATGGTTCGTTAAGTTGCACATGAATAATTTCAAAGTTTATTGCCACATAGGGAGTTAAAAAATATAAACTCGCTCCTAGGTCTAAGAATGCATAAACTGTAAAGTCAAAGAGTCTAATCATACCAGTGACAACATCTGAGAATTCTCTTGTTCTTGGCGATTATTGAGAGCATACAAGCGTTTTGTTCCTTTACCAACACCATAAGTAGCTCCTCTAGATGCAGCCCTGTCTTGTGGAGCAACTGATGAAGATTGAGCTCTTTGCTCTCATTACCACTTCCTTGCTTACTCTTTAAACAATCTCTCATGAAATGCTCGGCCTTACTACACTTGAAACAACTGGAAGAACCTTCATGAAAAATGCTGGAGTGATTTACCACACTTGCTGAAGGTAGGAGGCTTACTACCTCCCTACGCCACACTACCCTGTGAGTAGGTAGGCTTAACTGTGGAATTGTGCACATAGTTCTCACCCTTGTTTGTAGATGTAGGAGCACTAGCAGATGATGGAGCAGGACCTTTCTATTTCTGTTAGAAGGATGACCGATTGGCATCATTTTTCTGCTTCTCGGACTCATTCTATGTCTTAGCTCTCTTGATTTTGAACTCCTCTATACCTAAGCTCCTCTTCCTCTACCTACTTCACATACACCATTAACCTTTAAATGTCCATGTCCCCAATCAGTATGGCATCGGTGCCTTCTTTGCTTAATGCCCGACCAAAGCCAACAACAAACAAGCTCAATTGGCTTCTCATATCTTTAACCATCTCTGGAGCTTAGCGAGACAGTTGGGTGAACTTTGAAATATACTCATGAATACTCAAATAGTCATATTTCAATGTAATGAACTCCCGTATCTTTGCTTCCTTCAGTTCTAAGGGAAAGAAACGCTCCAAGAAGGCTTCTTCGAAGTAATCCCAACTTGGACCTGGTGCATCCTCATCTCTTCCCTCCTTCCATTGGTCGAACCAAGTCCTAGACACTTATTCAGTTTGTACACAGCTAGTTCAACCCTTTAAATACTAACCACATGCATCACCTCAAACACCTTTTCAACTCTTTCATGAAGTTTTCGGGATCCTCAGTAGTGCTTGTTCCAGTGATGTTGGGAGGATTCATCCTCAAGAATTCCTGAATCCTCAAAGTCTCATCCCCTTCTTTTCAAGCTCCTCTTTATTGCCTGAATTGGTTGGTCACAGCTTGACTTAACATTGGGATATCCTCATGGAACTCAACATTTGAAACCTTCCCTTGAGGTTGCAATTTAGGAGCATTAGGTAACTCCTATTCCTTAGGTTCAACATTCCTCCTAGCTGGACGAGCTCTTGATGTTCATCGTGGAGGCATTGTTATTTGAAATGCGTGCAAGCACGAATTAGAGAGATACATTTAGATATAAACTCAAACACACAAAAAGGAATAGGAAAGAAGTGAGGGATTAATAAATGTTGTGGCCTTTTAATCATAGATGTGGCACGCTTTACACCGATCACTAAGTCTCTACCGACGCGACTTCATAGACACCCTTGCAATTTGAACTCTATGCTCTGATACCAAGTTTTTCACACCTTGAGATTACACCCTGGACGTGGCCGACACCTTATGACCATTTCCGACCTTGAGCGTACCCTTGGCCTATCTTACTTAACTTAGTAGAAGACTTAGCACAAACTATAATCTCAAGAAATAACTTTAAAGAAAGTAATTAGCCAAAGTGGCAACCCAAGTCTTAGTCAATTACAAGTGAAGGAAAAGACTAAGAAAAACTAATATAATTTGTCTATGAAGCTTCTGATATAAATATTTATGATGGGAAAGGACCCCCAATCATCCTAACAACTGAATACTAAACAAAAAGCTAAAACTAAAGATGTCCTCCGGAATGAAGGGAGGCTGAACAACAGATTCAAAGTTTCTCACTGGATCAACGGTGTGACAAATGTTGATCCTAATTACCTGTGTCTGCATCATAAAATGATGCAGGCCAATAAACATCAGTACATTAAATGTACGAGTATGTGGTTTTGAAATCTAAAACAACACTTAAGTTGGAAAAGAGTAGGAAAGAACACCTACCTTGGCTCTGTTAAACCCATGATTTACTAACTCAATTAAATGTAATGGAGTTTTAACAGTCAGTGCAATATAAAGAAAAGATGACTTAAAACATGCTCTAAGGTCTGAATGTATACATGGATACAATAAATCTCTCATGCATGTAAAAATACAAATAACTAGGGTATATGAAAATAAAATAACTTATGTGGGAGATTCTCTAACCAAACCATCACTTATGAGCAATAGTGATTATACAGCGTTACCCAGCCCACGCTGTCCGGCCATCCTAACCTAGACAGAGTATAGGACCTGAACTACCTAATGGATTGTCACGACTGGAATCTAGACCCCAGACGAGACCGACGTCGTTGACCTCTCAGAGGTCGCAGACAAGCCTACTTACGTCATTCTTACTTTACATAGGTTAATTTTAGCGGAAAATTTGAAACTTTTTATTTCCTAACGTACTTATAAAAATATTCTCATTAATACGTAATTGTTCACCATCAACCATATAACATTAAGAGATAAGCAACTGAAAGAAATAGTTCAATTCTTATTAAGCGTATAATTGCCAAAATGGCACCAATACATAGTCTGAATAAAAACAGGAAAGAAACGCTAGTGGAACATGCTCCACTAGCTCAACTCTAAAACTAAGCTAGAATAATAAACAGTAGCATCCTCGAAAGCATGAGGACCTACCAAAACCGGATGAATGCTGAACGTCCGGATAATTGCAGCGATGATCCTGTAGCTCAATCGTCCACCTGTGCCTTCACCTAAAATAGTAGAGTTTGTATAGGGTTAGTACGCACTTCTACTAAGTATGGGTATATGCAAGCACACACCAAGGATATATATGAGAAAAGATAGCTCTTTCCTAACAACATGATTATTGGAAGTCAAGTCAGTGGACTTGCCAAACTGAGATTCGAAAAGTTTCCAAACTTGGATTAGGAAGGTCAATGAGCTTTCCAAATTTGGATTAGGAAAGTCAGTGAGCTTTCCAGATTTGGAATAGTAAAGTTATGCCATGAGAATAACATATGTCATCATACTTTTCACATTTTCACACAACACATAACATTTACACATTGCACATATCATATAGCATATAGCACCTTTTGCATGTAGCACATAACTTTTTTAATGTCATTCATTCATATGCCATGAGACCTTGGAATCATGGACTTAACATTAAGACATCCCAGAAATGAGGGCTCAACAGATGGGACCTCAACTAGGGAGTCTTCATTAGCAAACACAGAGTCTGCTTCGTTTATTCATACGTATTCCATTTCATTTCATTCATAGGCCAGTGTAACCACCAGCTATACCTAGGATGTAGTTTAAGACTTTCATTAGGTTCGTTATGCAATGACCAAGAATGACCTAATGTCATTACTTGAATCTAACTCACCTTTTGATTATCCTATCCTAACACCTTTAGTATCATTCATTTCATTATGTGCATCATTTGAGGCTGGCCTCATTCATTCATTGGGAACTTTAACTTTAACCGACATAGATCATGTGAGCATCATGAAATCCAGTGTCTCCCCCACACCAAAAAGAGGTGGAATCACCGGCCAAGGTGACCCAAAAACATGCTAGCGTACATGGGAATTTAACCCCGCCAGATCCCTATATTGGCAGTATAGGTTCGAAGACTAGGAGATATAAGGAGACCCATACCCATGCCGGACAGTCTCATCTCATGAGAGTTACGTGAACCTCCGTCCTTCCCGAAAGAAGGCATCACCGCTCATAGCTAGACTATCGGTGCTCAGTATAAAGTTCCATTTCATTCATCTCATACGTCATGGAAGCTGGCTTTTAGTATGAGGACATCATAGCTCATTAGATGATTTCTCATCTCATCATTAGTATTAAGTGTGTTAAGCTCAATACCTTCATTAGAGTGTTCATAGAGACTGGTCTCTTCATTAACTTACACTCTCCTAGGTGAGTACGTATTGGTAACATTTACTTAGGCTCATTTGAGATTGCTCTCATCATTTACATTAGCCTCATATCATGTTGTCACCACATTCTTTATCATTAGCACCTTTGCATTTCATTGTTACTCACCTCTTATTACGTGAATGTTCATTTCATCATATGCCAATGCACTTGCCCGTTTAGTGTATCTTACACTCATACATGGTTCATCATTTCATTATTCATTTCCTCATTTCATTATTCATCTCATTATAGGCCAATGCACTTGGCCATTTAGTGTATCTTACACTCATACTTAACCCTTCTAGGGTTCATCATTTCATAACATACATCTTAGGTTCACTTACTTTTGAATGTATGTTAGACTTATGTGTCTATACATACAAGCCATGAGGCCTCATTCACATTTCGTCTAAGTGATTCATATCTTTCTAAGATTATGTTATACAAGACTTATGCATCTTATATGTATGCCAATATCTTGATTTCGATCTAAGTATGTGGCATTATTCTTGGATATTTTGTTCACGCATGACTTATGTATCAATACAGAAGTTTGGGCAAGGAAATCCAAGTTTGAATCACTTGGATATCATTTACATGATTCGTTGATTTTATTTTTAATATTCATGACATTAGAACTCTAGATTAAATCCCAACATTAATATCGTACCATTGATTTTCTATCTAGTTTTCCTCTTAAATTGGCCGAAGGGTTGTGGGTTCGAACCCCCAAAACCCCTTTTTCTTTTTCATTAACATCACATTGCCCCTTTTCGCCCAAACCAAGAGGTTGTGGGATCAAACCCCCACAGCCTCTTTTATTTATTCTTCATTTTCGCTGGGCATTGGGAGGTTGTGGGTTCGAACACCCACAGCCTCCTTAATTTTTCTTTTAATTTCGCTAGAGGCTGTGAGGTGGTGGGTTCGAACCCCCACAGCCTCCTTTCCTTTATTTTTATTTTAAGTCTATTAAGTTAGGCATATTGGCAGTGAGGCTGTGGGATCGATCCCCCACAACCTCACTTTATTTTCTTATTTAATTTTGTCATTCTCCTCTCTAATCTTGAGGTCGTGGGTTCGATTCCCACGCCTCACGTTTTCTTTTCTTTATTTTTCTCTTCTTTTACTCGCTGCCTGGAGGTCGTGGGTTCTATTCCCACGCCTCCCATTTATTTAAATAAATTATTTTCCTCTCCTTTCCCAAACCAGTGGCCCGAGTTCGATTCCCCCCAGCCCCATTTTCGTCTCATTTTCTCGCGAATTCCAGTAGCCAAAGGGTGAGGTCACAGGTTCGAATCCTTGTGGCCTCACCTCTTTCAAATGTATTAAATTTCCAGATTTTCATTATTAAACTCTAGTCTAATTTAACCTTGCATAGTTGCTGGAAATTTTGGTCATTTTCGATTCATTTTTTATCAACGTTTTTACTTGATTCATAGGGTGTATTCATATTCCATTTTAACACATCTTTAGGCGTATTTTTCATGAGTTTATTTGGCTAAAAGATTGTCATTCAATCAGCCACATTTCCTTAAATGAACATCACGATTTTTTTTCATGGAGTTATGTACACAAAACAACAACTACAACCTTATCAAATTTTGAGCATCAAGCCGAGGCCCTTGCCACATTCACAAACTTGCACACACTTGCACATAACTTCGAACACACATTGATTGTCATTTTCTTGATTTACATAAACATATACACATTCAACACAAGAACATCACACATACCTAAATCTACCAGCAAACATACCCAACCTACGAATCATTGGGAGCTAGTGACAGGGACATGCAGCGGGGAAAACAATCCTAGTTTTCGGACTGAATGACTGAATCTTAAGGGGTCTCTTGGGAAAGGGACCAAGAGGAAAGAAATCCATACCTTTTTGACGTTAAATCCACACACGACCTGCTGTCCAGAACCCTCTCCAATCACGTCCAACCATCGAAAGTTTCACCAATTCTCGACGGAACACCCCTCCCTTTGCCTAACGTTTTTGGTTATCTTGATTTCTTAGAATTTTTGTGTTTGTTCTTCAAGCGTAAAGAAACCTTGATATAATTTCTGATATTTTAGTTATTTCAGCAGAGATCAACGTGAGAGAGATAGTGAAACGTGAGAGAGAGAGATCGTGAGAGAGTTGCTAAAATTAGGAGTTTTAGTTTGGGAATTAGTCAAACTAGGACTCCTTGTTAAACCTTTAAATAAAAATCTGATTTTTCTTTTTCTTAAATCAGCTAATAATTATTAGTTAATAAAATTAATTTATCCATTTAAATAAAAACAAGTTAAATCATTGCTTCCACCTAGGTTCGAACCCGGATGGAGCAAGACTTCACTCTTAGAGCTCACATTCGGCCCTCTCTCTCAAAATTGCCCTTCCATTTTGTTGAATAATTAATTATTTATATATTTAGGGTAATTACGATATTACCCTTAGCCTGGTAAAAGACCATTTTACCCCTAGACCCTCAAATCTTAAAATTTCTTCTTTTTAAGTCCGGTAAAGACTCCTTCGATTAAATCTTCATTTTCGAGAGCCTTACTTGGTTGGTTCCAACCTTTCCAAGCTCAACTAACTCTCCAAGTTAGTTGTCTTGGTCGTAGTAAGGGTTCTGAGGTCTGGTTCTACGCGTATCAGTCTGTATGAACCTTGGTCTAATCGCAAGCATTCTTGACAACCTAAGTCTTGATCCTATTCATTTTAGGGTTGTTACATTATCCCCCCTTAGGAACATTCGTCCCCGAATGACACTACTACTTCACATTGTAATGCCAGTCAGATCATAATAAAATCACTATACACAGTCAATCAATAGCAACAAAATACGGGGCGATAAGGAAACATAGGTTTAAGAGTATAAAGTCTAACCTCAAGAGCTGAACAGGTGAGGGTAGCGGGCCCTCATGTCGGCCTCAGCTTCCCACGTAGCACCGTCAACAAGATGATTTCTCCACAATACCTTCACTGTGGCAATCTCCTTGTTCCTCAGCCGCTTGACCTGTCTGTCTAAGATCTCAACATGTACCTCCTCATAAGACGAGTCTTCACCAACCCCCAAACCTTCAACAGGTAAGATTGATGCTGGATCACCTAAGCACTTCTTCAACATAGAGACATGAAATACTGGATGAACAGAAGCTAGTTCTGTAGGCAATGCTAACTCATAGGCCACCTCGCCCACACGCTGTAGGATCTCATATGGCCCAACATACCTCGAACTCAGCTTACCTTTTCTACCAAATCTCATCACCCCTTTCATAGGCGATATTTTCAAGTAAACCTGGTCACCAACATCAAACTCTAAGGGCCGCTTTCTGTTATCAGCATATGACTTCTGCCCACTGTAAGCAGTAGTCAACCTGTCCCTAATCATTCTGACCTTCTCTAAGTCCTCATGAATGATCTCCGAACCCAAAATGGATGACTCTCCAACCTCGAACCACCCAACTGGAGATCTACACCTCCTACCATATAGTGCCTCAAACGGTGCCATCCCAATGCTGGAGTGATAGCTATTATTATACGAGAACTCTATCAAAGGCGGATGGTCATCCCAGTTACCTCTAAAGTCAATCACACATTCTCTCAACATATCCTCCAATGTCTGTATGGTGCGCTTTTCCTGCCCATCTGTCTGAGGGTGAAAGGCAGTGTTAAGCTTCACCTGCGTGCCCAAGCTCTTCTGGAGAGATCTTCAGAAATGAGAAGTAAACTGAGCTCCTCTGTCTGAAATAATAGACAAGGGAATCCCATGCCATCTCACAATCTCTTCAATTTAGAGTCTCGCATAATCCTCGGCTCTGTAAGTAGACTTCACAGGGATAAAGTGGGCAGACTTAGTCAATCTGTCCACAATAACCCATATAGAGTCATGCTGCCTCCTAGTCCTCGGAATCCCAACCACGAAGTCCATATAAATGGCCTCCCATTTCCAAGTCGGAACCTCAATAATCTGTGTCAGACCACCAGGCTTAAGATGCTCTGCCTTAACCTGCTGACAATTAGGACACTTGGCCACATATTCTGCAATGTCCTTCTTCATGCCATCCCACCAATAAATCTGCTTAAGATCATGATACATCTTGGTGGAACCTGGATGTATGGAATATCTGGAACCATGGGCCTCTGCAACAATCCTGGTCCACAAATCATCCACATCTGGCACACACAGCCTGTCCTGATACCTAAGTATGCCATCACCTCCCAAAGTGAAAGACTCATTCATCTTCATCAGCACTGAGTCCTTCAGCTCCATCAACACGGGATCTAGATGTTGACCCTGCTTGACTTCAACTACCAAGGATGATTCAGAACTAGGATGAACTGAAACATCCCCACTAGTGGAGTCAACCAAATGCACACCCAGTCTAGCCAGTCTGTGTACATCTTTCACCAGCTCCTTCTTCTCATCCTCAACGTGAGCTGTACTTCCCATGGTCATCCTGCTCAAAGCATCAGCTACAACATTAGCCTTACCTGGATGGTAGTGCACATTCATGTCATAATCCTTCAACAGCTCCAACCATCTCCGCTGACGTAGATTCAACTCCCTCTGTGTGAACACGTACTGGAGACTCTTATGGTCTGTGAACACATCTACATGCACTTCATACAGATAATGCCTCCACAGCTTCAGTGCAAACACCGCAGCTGCCAACTCCCATGAGTGGGATAATATTTCTCATGAACCTTGAGCTGTCTGGATGCATAGGCTATCACCTTACCAACCTGCATAAGAACACAACCCAAACCAACCCTAGATGCATCACAACAAGCAGTGTAATTCTCACCACACTTAGGCAAAGTAAGCACCGGGGCTTAAGTGAGTCTGTCCTTGAGCTCCTGGAAACTCTTCTCACAAGTCTCCGTCCATTCAAACTTGGCTTTCTTCTTAGTCAAAGCTGTCAATGGGGTAGCAATGGAAGAAAAGCCCTCCACAAACCTGCGGTAGTAACCAGCCAATCCCAAAAAGCTACGGATGTCAGTAGGAGTAAGAGGCTTTGGCCAGTTCTTCACAGCCTCAGTCTTCCTGGGATCCACCTCCACGCCCTGATTGGACACAACATTACCCAGGAAGGTCAGTGATCTCATCCAGAATTCACATTTGCTGAATTTGGCATACAACTGATACTGTCTAAGTACCTGCAAGGTTAGTCTCAAATGTTGTTCATGCTCTTCCTTGGTCTTAGAGTAGATGAGAATGTCATCAATGAATACTATTACGAAAGAGTCAAGGTATTCACAGAAGACCCTGTTCATGAGATCCATAAATGCAGCAGGTGCATTCGTGAGACCAAATGACATGACTAGAAACTCATAGTGACTATAGCGGGTACGAAAGGCTGTCTTTGGGATATCTCCATCCCTAACCCTAAGCTGATGATACCCTGAACGAAGATCAATCTTAGAGAAGAAACTAGACCCTTGGAGCTGGTCGAACAAATCATCTATTCTGGGGAGTGGATACTTATTCTTTATAGTGACTTTATTGAGCTGCCAATAATCGATACACATTCTAAGGGTCCCATCTTTCTTTTTTACAAACAACACTGGAGCGCCCCAAGGGGATATGCTCGGCTGAATGAAACCCTTGTCAGTGAGATCTTTTAACTGCAGCTTCAACTCTTTGAGTTCGGCTGGAGCCATTCTGTAAGGAGGAATTGAGATTGGTTTAGTATCGGGTTCTAAATCGATACCAAAGTCAATCTCTCGAAGGGGAGGGACTCCAGGCAAATCATCAGGAAACACATCTAAGAACTCCTTCACTACAGGTACTGAGTGTATGGAAGGAATGTCATGATCTAAATCATTAACACTCACAAGATGACACAATAACCCCTTGGACATCATTTTATTGGCCTTAAGGTTAGAAATCAAGGGGTTAGGACGACTCGAATTGTACCCCTCCCAGACTAGCTCTTCGTCATTAGGGAAGCGAAATCTCACTACTTTACTAGACAGTCCAAGCAAGCATAACAATTGTGAAGCCAATCCATGCCAAGAATAACATCAAAATCATGCATGGGTAACTCAACCAAGTTTGCACACATAGTTTTTCCACTAACAACTATTGGGTAATCCTTGTATACTCTATCAGTTCTTACATTTTCTCCTAAAGGCGTACTAACCACAATAGGATCATGCAGAACTTCAGGCAATATCTCAAAAGTAAGAGCAAGCAGAGGAGTTACAAAGGAGAGTGTAGACCCTGGATCAAGTAAAGCATAAACAGAAGTTGAGAACATTTGCAGCATACCTGTGACCACATCAGCGGACTTCTCCTGCTCCTCTCTGCCTTTCAGGGCATAGAACTTGTTCCTCTTAGGAGGCTCGGCTAATGCTACACCCTGTGGATTAGGCCTAGGCTGAGTATTACCTCCAGCCTGACCTCTGTTCTATGGACAGTCTCTGACCATGTGTCCACTCTTACCACAACCGAAGTAGGCATTAGTGCCCTGTCTGCACTATCCACTATGATCTCGGCCACACTTAGCACAATTCTTCTTAGGACGCTGCATCTCACCTCCATTGCCCTTCTTGGGCTCAGGTCTGCCTCCTGTAGTTGTAGCACCTCTCTGAGGATTAAAATTCCCATAACTATGCTGCCCCCTTTTGAACCTTGGCTGCTCACGCACTCCAAAGTTGTTCCTGTGGCCTCCATGACTGGGTCCTGCCTGATCTTAAGGCCTAGGCCTCCTAGCATCACGAACACCTCTCTTTCTGCGGCTGCCCTCTACCTGCTGGACATGCACCATCAACCTGGAAAGATCCATATTATCATGGAGCATTGTAGATCGACACTCCTCCTCCAGGTCTCCATTGATTCCTGTGAGGAAACTGCTCATCTCATCCCTGCTGTTAGAAACCAGGGAAGTAGCGTACCTGGATGATTTCAACAAAGTTCAGTATTATCCTAATTCTTGCTATTAAATAGTAGGGAAAATAACATACCTTGACAGCTTAACAAACTTCAGGGAATACTCCCTGACTGTCATAGAGCCTTGTTTAAGGTTGATGAATTCCTCAACCTTTGCCTCACTCATCTTCCTGGGGAAGAATCTCTCCAGAAATGCTGTCTTGAACATCTCCCATGTGACTGGCACTCCACCTAAGACACAGCTATCTTGCCACATCTTGCACCAAGTCTGTGCAACATCCTTGAGCTGATAGGAAGCCAACTCAGCCTTCTCAATATCAGTGGCCCCCATAGCCACCAGGATCTTATGAACCTCATCCACAAACTCCTGGGGATCCTCTGATGTCCTAGACCCTGTGAAAATAGGAGGATTCATCCTTTTGAAATCCCTCAGCCTGTCAGCCATGCTACGAACCGGTGGGTTCTCCCTCTGAACATCCTGCCGGTTGACCTGGGCAGTCATAGCCTGGGCCTGCATAGTAATGGCCTGTGCCATCTGGGCCAGAGATGCCCTCACCTCAGCATCAGTCAACCCAGCTGGATTAACTGGCACAACCACTCCTTCAGCTAGAGCCTGGGGTGGAACTCGGTTGCCCCTAGCAGCTGCTCTTCCTCTCCTGTGACCAATAGCCTTCCTAGGGTTCATTCTCTGAAAACAACAAAAAATTGATGTTAGATACGCTCATAACACCAAGAATTCAGACATTCAGAAAAGCATGATAAGATCAGAAGAAGGGAAATTTTCCTACGCATCATGCAGTCTCTAATTCAGGATAATGGTGCACTTCACTACCATGACTTAGAAACTACTCAATGTGGTTGATGTGAACTTATTATTTTTGTAATTTAACCTAGTGCTCTGATACCAACTTTGTCACGACTGAAATCTAGACCACAGACGAGACCGGCGTTGTTGACCTATCAAAGGTCGCCGACAAGCCTACTTACGTCATTCTTACTTTACATAGGTTAATTTTAGCGGAAAATTTAAAACTTTTTGTTTCCTAACATACTTATAAAAACATTCTCATTAATACGTAATTGTTCACCATCAACCATCTAACATTAAGAGATAAGCAACTGAAAGAAATAGTTCAATTCTTATTAAGCGTATCATTGCCAAAATGGCACCAATACATAGTCTGAATAAAAACAGGAATGAAACGCTAGTGGAACATGCTCCACTAGCTCAACTCTAAAACTAAGCTAGAATAATAAACAGTAGCATACTCGAAAGCATGAGGACCTACCAAAACCGGATAAATGCTGAACGTCTGGATAACTGCAGCGATGATCCTGTAGCTCTATCGTCCACCTATGCCTGCACCTAAAATAGTAGAGTTTGTATAGGGTTAGTACACACTTGTACTAAGTATGGGTACATGCAAGCACACACCAAGGACATGCATGAGAAAAGATAGCTCTTTCCTAACAACATGATTATTGGAAGTCAAGTCAGTGGACTTGCCAAATTGAGATTTGGAAAGTTTCCAAATTTGGATTAGAAAGGTCAATGATCTTTCCAAATTTAGATTAGGAAAGTCAGTGAGCTTTCCAGATTTGGAATAGGAAAGTTATGCCATGAGAATAACATATGTCATCATAATTTTCACATTTGCACACAACACATAATATTTACACATAGCACATATCATATAACATATAGCGCCTTTTGCATGTAGTACATAACTTCTTTAATGTCATTCATTCATGTGCCATGAGACCTTGGAATCATAGACTTAACATTAAGACATCCCAAAAATGAGGGCTCAACAGATGGGACCTCAACTAAGGAGTCTTCATTAGCAAACAGAGAGTCTACTTCGTTCATTCATACGTATTCCATTTCATTTCATTCATAGGCCAGTGTAACCACCAGCTATACCTAGGATGTAGTTTAAGACATTCATTAGGTTCGTTATGCAATGACCAAGAATGACCTAATGTCATTACTTGAATCTAACTCACCTTTTGATTATCCTATCCTAACACCTTTAGTATCATTCATTTCATTATGTGCATCATTTGAGGCTGGCCTCATTCATTCATTGGGAACTTTAACTTTAACCGACATAGATCATGTGAGCATCATGAAATCCAGTGTCTCCCCCACACCAAAAAAAGGTGGAATCACCGGCCAAGGTGACCCAAAAACAGGCTAGCGTACATGGGAATTAACCCCGCCAAATCCCTATATTGGCAGTATAGGTTCGAAGACTAGGAGATATAAGGAGACCCATACCCCGCATGCCGGACAGTCTCATCTCATGAGAGTTACGTGAACCTCCGTCCTTCCCCAAAAAAGGCATCACCGCTCATAGCTAGCCTATCGGTGCTCAGTATAAAGTTCCATTTCATTCATCTCATACGTCATGGAAGCTGGATTTTAGTATGAGGAAATCATAGCTCATTAGATGATTTCTCATCTCATCATTAGTATTAAGTGTGTTAAGCTCAATACCTTCATTAGAGTGTTCATAGAGACTGGTCTCTTCATTAACTTACACTCCCCTAGGTGAGTACGTATTGGTAACATTTACTTAGGCTCATTTGAGATTGCTCTCATCATTTACATTAGCCTCATATCATGTTGTCACCACATTCTTTATCATTAGCACCTTTGCTTTTCATAGTTACTCACCTCTTATTACGTGAATGTTCATTTCATCATATGCCAACGCACTTGGCCGTTTAGTGTATCTTACACTCATACTTGGTTCATCATTTCATTGTTCATTTCCTCATTTCATTATTCATCTCATTATAGGCCAATGCACTTGGCCATTTAGTGTATCTTACACTCATACTTAACCCTTCTAGGGTTCATCATTTCATAACATACATCTTAGGTTCACTTACTTTTGAATGTATGTTAGACTTATGTGTCTATACATACAAGCAATGAGGCCTCATTCACATTTCGTCTAAGTGATTCATATCTTTCTAAGATTATGTGATACAAGGCGTATGCATCTTATATGCATGCCAAGATCTTGATTTCGATCTAAGTGTGTGGCATTATTCTTGGATATTTTGTTCACGCATGACTTATGTATCAATACGGAAGTTTGGGAAAGGAAATCCAAGTTTGAATCACTTGGATATCATTTACATGATTCGTTGATTTTATTTTTAATATTCATGACATTAGAACTCTAGATTAAATCCCAACATTAATATCGTATCATTAATTTTCTACCTAGTTTTCCTATTAAATTGGCCGAAGGGTTGTGGGTTCGAACCCCCAAAACCCCTTTTTCTTTTTCATTACATCTCATTGCCCCTTTCGCCCAAACCAAGAGGTTGTGGGATCAAACCCCTACAGCCTCTTTTACTTATTCTTCATCTTCGCCGGGCATTGGGAGGTTGTGGGTTCGAACCCCCCACAGCCTCCTTAATTTTTCTTTTAATTTCGCTAGAGGCTATGAGGTGGTGGGTTCGAACCCCCACAACCTCCTTTCCTTTATTTTTATTTTAAGTCTATTAAGTTAGGCGTTTTGGCAGTGAGGCTGTGGGATCGAGCCCCCACAACCTCACTTTATATTCTTATTTAATTTTGTCATTCTCCTCTCTAATCTTGAGGTTGTGGGTTCTATTCCCATGCCTCACGTTTTCTTTTCTTTATTTTTCTCTTCTTTTACTCGCTGCCTGGAGGTCGTGGGTTTGATTCCCATGTCTCCCATTTATTTAATTAAATCATTTTCCTCTCCTTTCCCAAACCAGTGGCCCGAGTTCGATTCCCCCCAGCCCCATTTTCGTCTCCTTTTCTCGCAAATTCCAGTAGCCAAAGGGTGAGGTCACAGGTTCGAATCCTGGTGGCCTCACCTCTTTAAAATGTACTAAATTTCCAGATTTCCATTATTAAACTTTAGTCTAATTTAACCTTGCAGAGTTGCTGGAAATTTTTGTCATTTTCAATTCATTTTTTATCAACGTTTTCACTTGATTCATAGGGTGTATTCATATTCCATTTTAACACATCTTTAGGCATATTTTTCATGAGTTTATTTGCCTAAAATATTGTCATTCAATCAGCCACATTTCCTTAAATGAACATCACGATTTTTTTTCATGGAGTTATGTACACAAAACAACAACTACAACCTTATCAAATTTTGAGCATCAAGCCGAGGCCCTTGCCACATTCACAAACTTGCACACACTTGCACATAACTTCGAACACACATTGATTGTCATTTTCTTGATTTCACGTACATAAACATATACACATTCAACACAAGAACATCACACATACTTAAATTTACTAGCAAACATACCCAACCTATGAATCATTGGGAGCTAGTGACAGGGACATGCAACGGGGAAAACAATCCTAGTTTTCGAACTGAATGACTAAATCTTAAGGGGTATCTTGGGAAAGGGACCAAAAGGAAAGAAACCCACACCTTTTTGACGTTAAATCCACACACGACCTGCTGTCCAAAACCCTCTCCAATCACGTCCAACCACCGAAAGTTTCACCAATTCTCGACGGAACACCCCTCCCTTTGCCCAACGTTTTTGGTTATCTGGATTTCTTAGAAGTTTTGTGTTTGTTCTTCAAGCGTAAAGAAACTTTGATATAATTTCTGATATTTTAGTTATTTAAGCAGAGAGCAACGTGACAGAGATAGAGAAACGTGAGAGAGAGAGATCGTGAGAGAGTGGCTTAAAATTAGGAGTTTTAGTTTGGGAATTAGTCAAACTAGGACTCCTTGTTAAACCTTTAAATAAAAATCTGATTTTTCTTTTTCTTAAATCAGCTAATAATTATTAATTAATTAAATTAATTTATTCATTTAAATAAAAACAAGTTAAATCATTGCTTCCACCTAGGTTCGAACCCGGGTGGAGCAAGAGTTCACTCTTAGAGCTCACATTCGGCCCTCTCTCTCAAAATTGCCCTTCCATTTTATTAAATAATTAATTATGTATATATTTAGGGTAATTACGATATTACCCTTAGCCTGGTAAAAGACCATTTTACCCCTAGACCCTCAAAACTTAAAATTTCTTCTTTTCAAGTCCGGTAAAGACTCCTTCGATTAAATCTTCATTTTCGAGAGCCTTACTTGGTTGGTTCCAACCTTTCCAAGCTCAACTAACTCCCCAAGTTAGTTGTATTGGTCGTAGTAAGGGTTCTGAGGTCTGGTTCTACGCGTATCAGTCTGTGTGAACCTTGGTCTAATCTCAAGCATTCTTGACAACCTAAGTCTTGATCCTATTCATTTTTAGGGTATTTACATGGATCCACTTGTATACAGAGAAACGGGTTCATCTAAAAATTATGGCCCTCTTCCACCCATGAGGCTACATGGTTTTTATAGAGACTTGAGTTAATATGCACTCGCATTGCCACATCAGTTCTCAATACTACTCCCAAAAATTTACTGGCTTTTATAGTTTGTAAACTTATTGATTGTGTGTTATGACATTAGTGCTCAAAACTTAGATTTAAAAGTTCTCTTGGAAATCATAGTTTCCCCTGCTTACTTCATTTTATAAAGTTATTACTTCTGTCTAAAAACTAGCCCGAAGGCTCTTTAGTTGTATAAATGTAAAAACATTTATAACTCTTAGCGGTTACTTATACCCTTATAACTTTTGAGAATGAACTCAAGTCTTTACTCTTGCTTAAATTGTAGCTTCAGTCTTAAAACAAGAAAAATGTTAGTTAAAGACTCTTGGAACCTTTAGGAACTCACTTTGACTTGTTCCTTAACTTTTGGATTTGACTCTTAATTCCTTTGACTTTGATCTTAACTTTTCTTGAATTGGATTATGGATTCAAGGATCTTGATCTCATGTTTATGGATGATTTCATGATGTTGAAATGTACCTTAGAGTGTTGGAATCAACTAGGAAACGTGGGTACATCACTTAGGAACTAGTACAAAAAAATAGGGAAAGAATGGGGTCTCTAGGTGACCTTGAATCTTTTAAAGGTGCGGAGCTCTAGAGCCTGAAAGAAAGACTCTGGTCTGAGGTTCTCTGGCTGGTGCGGCGCACCAGGGCATGTCAGACAGAGCCTTACCTAAATGGCAATAGCAGGAGCGGCACCCCAGGGTCTGTCAGATGGGATTCTAGACTTTTCTTCTTCAATTTTCATCTCTAAACCTCCTAAAGTTCCATGGATCTTTCCCCAAACACTTAGGATCACTAATATTCTCAATACCCAATAGATTGGACTCGTAAAACCACCCGAAAACACGAATCAAAACAACTAAGGGTATACTCCAATTCAACCAACAAGAATTCAATGATTTTTCATCAAGAACTTCAATGTTCATCATTTAATCTACTCTAATTTCGCTCAATTAAACATGTTGTTGTGTGGGTGGAAGAACCCAAAACAAAAAGATCTCACATACCTTAAGAGGATTACCCTTCACGAATTCCATTCAACGATCTAGGCGTTCTTGAAGATTTCTTG
The DNA here is from genome assembly GCA_016801875.1 of Solanum sitiens. Lineage (NCBI taxonomy): Eukaryota > Viridiplantae > Streptophyta > Magnoliopsida > Solanales > Solanaceae > Solanum > Solanum sitiens. Next base: position 1,540,888 of record JABWTJ010000204.1, on the reverse strand, counting down.
GTGTTTCTACTTTCTCCTTCTTCTCTTCTATTTTATCCCAAGCCCTAAGCGTATTCAATTGTAAGACCCCAAAAATGAGTTAGGGCATCTAGAGCCTAGCATGTTTGTCTTAATGTTCCAGGTTCCTAAAATGGATTATAATATGGTATATAGGTAGTGTGTAAAGTTTGAGGTGATAGGGAAGTCAAACGTGAAGGGACGACCAAGACGTTCGACGACTAGTCACCTATGTGCATCATGTGTCTATGTGTTCTTATAGGTGTATGTCATGAGCTTATGATTCTTAAAATGAGTTATAATGATGTTTAATGGTAGTATATGGAGTTTCTTGATGTTTTGAGGTCAAACGTCCAAGACGTTCGAAAGATAGCCTTGAGACATGCATGTGTGTGTCTTGATGGGGCCTTGCATGTTTGGACGAGTTGTGCATATTTGTTTTAGGTGAAACTTATGTAGGAGGTATACAACTTGTTAAGGTTGTATTTATGTGGGAAACATCCGGATACAACTTCTAAAGGGCCCCGCAAAAGGGCCCATAAGAAGGACCCAAGCCTGGTCGAGACACTGCCTTGGCAGTGTCAATCGACTGAACCAAACGACGCCCAATTGGTTGAAAAACGACCCTTAGGTGAGGTCTCGTTGATGTAAACTTAGACTGGGCAAGTCTCAACCCAAAAACAGGCCAAGGTCCAATCGACGGAGGGCACAGAATGGCCTGTCGATGGACCAACGCCCAGTCGATTGGATCCGTCGATGGTGGCCTGCAATAACTGCCAAGCGACTGTTTTATTTAATGGGTCATTGGGAAATTCACCCCACGTCCTAAACATACCTTAATTTATTGATTTAGTGATTTTTGGGTGTATTTAAGGGATCAAACACGTGAACAACTCATTCCCAGTCCCTCCTACATGAAATAAACCTTCCCTCCAAAACCAACTCTCCCTAGAAACCTCCATTGTTGTTGAAGCTCAAGAACAACTTGTAAATTGGATTATCCTGGGTTCTTCACCAAATTTTAGATGTTTTAAACTAGAGAAAGTTATGGTGATCCTTCATCTCTAAGTAACATTTCACTTGGAGAGGTCTTCTCAAAGTGTTCAAAGAGATTTCATGATCAAACTTCCAATCTTTCAATCTAGCATGGGTTCTTTCTAAAAATGTTTTTAATGATTATCATAATGAATTGAAGTTAATATATTGGTTTTAACGTGATTTTGAATCCAATTGCATGATGAACCCATGTCCCTTCCAAAACTTGATTTAGCCCTTGCATGGGCATTGTGATCATGACTTGTTAATAGTTGAATTGTGATTCTCTTACGTTGAATTGTCTATATCTACTGTTATTTACGTGGATTGATGATGGAATGATGATGAAGGATCCATTTGGATCATTGTATGAAGAATTGAACATGCCTTGTTAGAATTCAAGGAGTTCACTGTAAAATTGTCCCTTAATTGATTAAAAGTGAATATCGAGAATATTGAGAGTCTTGTAGCTAATGCCTAAGGTTAATATTATGATTGAATTGTAAATATAAATCGTTGTAACTTGTGATTGATATAAATTGATCTAGTCTATTCTAGTCTATCAGGTGGTAACTTGTGATTTTGACGTTAGGTTGGTTGTCTTGTGACTCGATTATGGTTAATTGTCCTTAGCTACTTCCTATATGTATAATGTGATGATAATTAGGTATAATTGATCTAATATGAATAGATAACCATGGAATTGATAAAGATTGATTTGGACTCTTTTAGCCTATAAAGTGGATGTTGTAATGTATATGACATGATCTAAATGTTAGGGTAGATAAAGCATGATTTCATTTGAGTAATGATCTCTTTATATACTTCCCTAAATGTGTATTGTTGATGAATTTTTATTGGTGATAAATGCAAGCGAATTGGGTTTAAGATCTATGTTCTTCTACTTTCTAGTTTATATGTGATGTATTGTATCATGTTATAGTATGATCTTGTAGCGACATGTACATGGTTTATTTTATGATTTAAGTACCTATACCTACTGCCCTATATATATGAATTGTTGATGAACAAGGTGTATTGATCAATGATGATCAAAGGGTGAGAAATTGGTAAGAATGCTCATTTCTTCTACTTTCCTTATAGTATGATAGTTGATAAAGCCTTGTATGGCATTGCGTGGTATGGTCCACTTATGGTGGCGGTGTTTACTTTATTTTCATTATATATGTGTTTACCATGTCCTTTAAGTCAAATTGATGAATATATGAATGAGAGGTTATGATGATCACCTTATGTAACTTGTGCCTAGTTTTTTTCTCTAGTTGTGAATCTAGGTTATGTTATTATTGTTATGAGCATGTAAATGGTTAAGTTAAAATCATGTGTAGGTGCTGCCATTAATGAAGTGTTAAAGATGGATGACCCCTACCCATGTATTCCTATGCCAAGGTGTAAATAGCTAATGCTTGGAGTCTTAAAGTGTAATATGAACTTGACTTATCTCCTATGCTATTGTGTGTTGTGTGGTCTATACTTGAAAGTGTAATATGGTATAAGAGGGTAGCTGCCTCTATGTGTTGTTGATAACCATTATGTGATTATGTGACCAATGTACACACACACTCACACTTCAAGCATGCTTAAAAGTAGTAAATATTCATTGTGTCTAAATGAAAGGGAAATTTTCATATGCACTAATGTATAGTACTATGCATGTAAAGTATATGTATGTGAAGTATGTTATGGATTCCTTAACTGGGATGACATGATAGGTGTACTAGTATGGTCAAGGGTATGGGACCTTGTTTATACATTGCACATTTGTACCTTGATAGGATAGTTCCTAGGTTTGGTTTCTATGTACATGAAAATGAATGTATGGACATATTATTAATATGTTTTATATGCTATGATGTTAAGTCCATGATATGATGAAATATGATTATGCATAGTGTCTTAGAGTGTTGATATGAATGGATTGCTCATATAGTTACACCTATAGACTTATGCATTGATATATGAACATGTATGACATTTATGTGATTATGTGAATGGTTTGCTTAGATATAAATACACACACATACATGTACGAAGATCTAGTTAATAGAGGGGCCTTGAGAGGGGTGCCCAAGATTAATCTAAACTAGATAGGTGCTTGAATATGCTATAAGCATAGGCGTAATGAACATCTTAAGCCTATGTTTTATGAAAAATGTAATAAAGGCTTTTGAATAAAGGGAACTTAGCTTAACACCGAGTGAACTTGACATTAAGAGGCGTTGACTTCCCTTTGAGGAAGTTTCACCATTTGTCCCTTAGAGAGTGTTGACTTCTCTTTGAGGAATACTCACCAATGGACCCATGTTTTCTCATGAGAGGAGGCCCCAACTGCCCTAAGGCATGTAGAGGGATTATACCTATCTCTTAGTTCCATAAACTATGATTTCCACATAGGATTTAGAAAAGTGAATTCACTTACGATGCTAGGATGTATGTTAATGTTCTACCTTGGCTAGGTAGGAACACCTTCCATTTGTGTAAGGCTCTACAACACTAAATTCCATGTTTAGCCCCCATGGTCTTAGTGTCGGTTAAGGCTATAGTTTCTCTAAAGTAAAATGGACAATAGAAGTAAATGACTAGGATCCTAACTAGGATGACTTAAGGGAGATTACTTAGGATAGGTGGAAGTAATGAACCCATCTAGACATTGCACAAGTAGCTCCTTAGGAAGTCCTAGGAAGGTGACCTAATGCGTATGATTATGGTTACGTCTTTATGCATGGCATGATAGTATTTGTCTACTTGTTATGAAGATGTGCATGGTATGAATCTATATGATGTGATATTATACTTATATGCACTATGATGGTATAAATGACTATATGACGAAGGTCTTCTATTGACATGAATGAAGTTGTCTTTACTTGTGATGTTGATGTGCGAAGTGTTAAGGCTTGTGGTCTCATGGAGGGTCTATTAAGTATATGTTAGGTTATGGGGCTTCACATGTACATTGCACTAGTAGATTAAGATTGGGATTATGAGTAAGGTCTTATAAGGTACCATGTGAAGTAAAATAAGTATATGTGCATAATGACTATGAGTTCACTGTAATGTCCTTTATAGTCTTGGCTTCAATATGTCTATGTTGTACTATACTTCTATGATGGTATGAGTTGCCTTATATAGATTGTATGAATGGTATCCTTGTGTCCTTAAGGTGATGCATTGCACCAAGTATCACTAGAGGGTTACTTGGAAGGTCGATGAGTTAAAAGAAAAAGGGTTCACTGTCAAGGTAAGAGAGCTCACTGTAAAGTGACCTCAAATATGACATAAATTCTATATGTAATTCTATATGATGTTTGGACTTTGATTATGTCTCTATGAAGTATCTGAATTATATAAATGCTTTTGGATAAAGGGTTTACGGATATTTACTCAAAAAATCATGAAGTATGATTTCAAGAAAATGTCCCTTTTAAATGCATGTTTTTGCATGGTTGTCATGTGCATTCTTGTACTAACTCCATTCTTCTCTACTTTTTACACAAAGTGTAGGTTATGGATGCTTAAAGGATGACTATATGATTGAAGAGCTTGATATGTGATTCCCAAGATCAAGGAAAGGAATCCTTAAGTCCAAGGATGTCCTAATGTTTAAGTTACTGTAAAGTGTATAAGTTTGTACTTATGTTTATGTTTTAAGGGTTGTGTCCCTAATGTACTCTAATATTGATTGAGTCTAAGATGGAAAATAGACCTAAGGTCTAAGTATGTACTATGATATTTTATAAATGAAGTGAAGTTTCTAGCATATGATGTGCTATGAAAAGTTTTAAATTTTCCGCTAAATTTACTATGTTAATGCGATGAATGAAACTATGAGCTTGTATAAGACCTCCGAGAGGTCAAGTATGCCATGTTACTTCTAGGGAGTGCTCCCCGGTTGTGACATCAATCTTCTAAAAACTGACTTAAGGCTTAATTCCCATAATAAACCCTTAAAACAAATTAGGAAATAGTAGTGTTAAAAGACTACTTTACCCTTACTAAATCGGGATTGGACTTTTTTCAGTCCAATAGCCCAACTTCAGAAAGACATATCTCCCTCATACAACGTTGAAAATAAGAAAACTTGGCGCCGTTGGAAAGATCCTCCCACAGGATTTCCATACACATAAAGACTTGCTCTTAAATCTTTCTGAGCTAGAAGTTATGTCTGATTGAAAATGACCAAAACTCACTTTTTAAACTTAGGAAATTTACCAGATTTTTCCTCTTTTTTTTTCCAGAAGTGATTATTTTTTGTATTCTTTGCTTATTCCTATCTATTTCGAGGTATGAGATGTTACACTACATACCTCAGTGAAGAGGATCAAGTCATATCGTAGTTTAAGATGATGAGTTTTATTTTATTTTATATTTATTTTTGGGCCATACACAGTTTATACTCTAGCTGGCCACGAATAACATGTAGTTTATGCTCATACCTTAAGGAGCGTAGACGACTTTCATAGGAAGTATTGCTTCAGAAACTTGAGATTGATGGGACCAACTCTCACACCGTCTTGGTCTATAATTTTATAAGCGCCACTTGAATATGCCTCCTTCACAAAATACGAACCATCCCATTTTGATGTAAACTTGTAAACAATGCGTTTGATGAGGATTATGGGTTGTCGGACTGCTAAGATCAAGTCTCCAACTTGAAATGATCAAGGTCGCACCTTTTTGTTGAATTCACTCGCAAGTCGGGCTTGATAACACTCAAGCCTTTGTTGTTCTTCCAATCTCTTCTCATCAAATGTCTCCAACTATAATAGATGAAGTTTAGCAAGGTTTTCAATTGTAATTCCTTCTTGGACTGCTATTTGCAATGATGCAATTTTCTTCTCCAATAGAAGAACTTTTTCTACGCCATACACCAATGAAAACGGAGTCACTTACAATGTTGTTCTAAAGGTTGTACGATATTTCCACTAAGCTTCACCAACTCTCTCATGTCAGTCCCTTTTATTCTTTACAACTACTTTATTCAATAGGTATCAATTGTCTTGTTAAAAGCATCAACAAGACCATTGTCAAGTGCATTGTATATTGAAGATTTATGTTGCTTAAAACTGAACTTCTCTCACAAACTACTCATGAGTTTATTTTTAAAGGGTGTCCCATTATTAATGACTACACATCTTGGTATGCCATATCTAAAAAAATTATATTTAATTTGATAAAATCAACAACATTTTCCTTCTTTACCTCTTTTGATGGAACAACTTCAGCCCATCTAGAGAAATATTATGTGGCAACTAATATATACATTTGTCCTTTTGACGACTTTGGAAGAGGTCTAACAACATCAAGTCCCCATGCGTCAAAGGTCCATGAGTCTACAGTCGGATGTAGAGCCTCTGGATATTGATGGATGTAATTAGCATGGAATTGACACACTTAACCCTATTTAGTATGCTCTAAGCAGTCCATCACCATTGTTGGCTAAAGAAGCCCATCCTTTTGATGTGAAAATGAATTTTAGGACCTGTGGTGTGCTCCGCATGTACTAGAAAGTACTTCTTCCATTATTTGTTGAGCTTCTTCTTTGTCAAGACACCGCAAGAATAATCCCTCAAAAGAACGACGAAATAGTATTCCATCGTGACAAATGAATCGTGGTGCCCTTCTATTAATATGTACTCTTACTCGTGGATCCTCAAGGAGTGTTCCATGTTCAAGATAATCAATTAGTGGTTTTCCCAATCTTCTACTTCAACCACTCGAACAGATATATCATGGTTTTCATCGATTTGGAATCAGTATAAACAGGAATTACCCATTAATGACATACACACACCTTTGTTGTCTCATTGTCTCCGAGTTCCATTATTGTAGCCAAGTTAGCCAAAACATCTTCCTTGCGATTTTCTTTTCTTAGGACATTATTTAAGAAGACTTGATCAGACCATTAAAGTAAGAAAGTATCATATTGGTGACATGACAAAAAATCTTCTTTCTTCACCTCGCAACTCCCCGAGAGTTAATTGACGATTAACAATGAGTCACCACATACATCCAATTGAGAAATCTTCATATATGATGCAATTTCGAGTCCCACAATCGAAGCTTGGTATTCTGCAGCATTGTTGGAACATGTTTCACCTAACAAATGAGAATAGTAATATTAATCATTAGGGAGATATCAACACCACTCCTGGCCCTGCACCATCTCAACGTCAAGATCCATCAAAGAACAATGTTCATGCCGGTAGCTCTTCCATAAAAAAATCATCTTCATCAGGGAACTCATATGAAGTTTCCCATTTTCCCGAAAGAGGTTTATCAACAAGAAAATTAGCAAGTGTTTGCCCCTTCACAACCTTATAAGGTGTGTATATGATATCATATTGATTAAACAATATAGACCATCTTGCTAGACGTCCTGAGAGAATTGTCCGAGTCATAACGAACTTCATGGGATCATCCTGAGAAATTAGATTGATACTGTATGCTTCAAAATAATGCTTCAATTATTTTATCGCATAAAGGAATGCTAAGCACATCTTCGCAATGGGCGTATAATTCAACTCAGCTCCTATCAATGTCCGGCTTATATTACAATGCTTGTTCATTCTTAGCTTCATTCTCTTGAGCAAAAAGTGCCCCAAGTAATCGCTCTTGTGATGCAATGTATCAATGGCTTTCCAAGAGTTGGTGCCCCTAATACAGGTGCATTCAACAAGTATCTTTTGATGCTTTCAAAGGCATTGCAACATGATTTGTCCCAGTGGAAAAGAGCATCTTTCTTCATCAAACCATTGCAGGGTTGACATCGTCCAGCCATGTTAGAAATGAATCTGTGACCAAATTTCCTTATAGACTCTGAAGATCTCTCAAGTTCTTTGTTTCAGGTATTTTTGAATGGCATCAATCTTTGCGGGATAAACTTCAATTCCATGGTGACACACACTGAATCCAAGAAACTTTCCTGACGTGACCCCAAATGTGCATTTGAGTGGATTCATCTTCAAGTCAAACTTCCTTAACCTATCAAAAAATATTTGAAGGTCTTCAAGATTGTGTTCCATTTGCTTCGTCTTTACGGCTAAGTCATCAACGTAACATTCCACCCTCCTATAAATAATATCATCAAATATGTTTTGCATTGCACATTGATAGGTGGTCCTAGGATTCTTTAGACCAAAGGGCATAACTTTGTAACAATAAATTCCTTTCGGAGTTTCAGAATTGAGTGTATTCTTCATCTTTTGGAGACATTCTAATTTCAATATATCTAGAAGACCCATCCATAAATGACCTAGCTTTATGCCCAGTTGTAGAATTAATCATGAGCTGAATTATTTTTAGGGGAAATAATTTTTGGCACATGCCATGTTCGAATCTCGAAAATCAATGCAGACACGTATTTGACCATTCTTCTTCTTGACATGTACAATATTTGAGATCCACAATGGGTATTTCACTTCTCGGATAAATCCAGCTTTGATGAGCTTGTTGACCTTTGCTTCAATTTGTTTCACCAACTCAGGGTGAAACAGTCGTTGCGACTGCTTTATAGGACATGTTCCATTTTTTATTCTCAGATGATGAATAGCTATCCTGTGACTAAGGCCCGACATTTCTCTCTATGATCAAAAAAACATCTTTGAACTCAATCAATAACTTGAAGTATTTTTTCTTTTCTTTTTGTGTAAGAAGTGCACTAATGAAGATTGGACGTCGATCTTCCAGAGTGCCTAGATTTAGTTCCTTGAGGTCGTTTATGGTTTATTACTCCATCTTCAAGTAGAGGGGAGCCTCTTGGACATCAATCATATGTATCATCCATGTTTGGACCTTCTTCCACTATTATGTGATAGGATGATTGTGTCAAGTTTGAATCGTAAATCTGACCTCCCATTAAGACTATGATGGCTTGATGTTCCTCCTTATTGTAACCTTACAAGAATCATCGATATTGATTAACATTATAGTCTTTCTCTTCGTACTTGATGGGAAAACACTTTGAATCTCTTTCTCGTCAGTTACATCACAAAAATCTTGATTTTCATGCCCCAGCAACCTCCTTCTGGATGGTGACTTTATTTGAGTTCTCAAGAGATGAAATACAGAATTCTTTGAGATGGTGGCATATTTGTCAACTTTTTAGAGAATCTTACATCCTTGGGACCCAATATTTCAAATGTAGAGACACGGGGTGTCAATCTTCCAATGCGTTCAAACAACGAAGTCTGTCATCGTGTTTTACCCTTCTTAAATTTTTTTATCTTTTATGTAGAGGTCTTGTGGGATGAATCTATTTCCTTTCCCTTCTTAGATGAAATCCAAAAAGGCTCTGGCAATCTAAATCCTAACCCAAACCTAGGAGTGGGGATATGGTATCCCTGCTTTCTCAACTTCATTTGAGACTTCGTAAGCCTGTGTATCTTTTCACCAATGAATTCATCCCTGAGTTCTTCTAACGTCGCTGGATTTGAGAAGTCGTAACCTGATTTTTCAAACTATGTGAAGACCTTTTGATCGAAGTTCCCTTTTATGTTACCAACTTGTGTATAACCTTTTAGGGCTCCTAAGTGATAGACGGGACATGCGCAATTGGGACAGTCATTTTATCCTTCAAGTATTGGAATGTTTTGTGACTCAATTATTTCCTCGGTGGGTGAACTTGTTAAGTACATTCCTCTAAGAGTGGTTGTCCCTTTTTTCAACGCTAACATAGAATGTCGCAATGAACTGGTTGTTCATTGTCAATGTTGGTCTGCATGTCTCCTTTAGATGGTGAGAGCTTAATGTAAACCTCTTTCGTTCACTTCTTTAACATCTTGATTGCGGTCCATTGAACTTTACTATCTTTGATATCAATTTAATTGGCTTCTACATGTTGCTCCATATTTTATCTTCCAGACTCTAAATTAAATTTTGCATCTGCAAAATATGACCACGTCTTAGTAAAAGGCTTAATGTATGCATCTATTTTGACTACCTCACCATCTTTCATATACTTCATGTATGGATGCAAAGTAGATGTCACCACTCCATTCTCATGAACCCAAGAACGCCAGAGCAACAAGTTGTATGATGTTTTGGCATCTATTACATGAATCAAAGTGTTTGATTTCACTTTGCCAATTGAAAATTTAACACGAATCTTCCTATGAACCGTTTTCATCATTGATTGAACCCTTGGATCATCATATTGCTTTTGGATGATTCATCAACAGAGATCCCATGTTTTTTCAAGACAACTTTTGGCATAATACACGATGTTGAACCACCGTCGATAAGAATGTGATTGAGATGATTTTATCGAATAGATCCAACAACAAACAAGAGCCTATTATGTTGCTTAGACCCTAAAAAAGTGTTCATGTGAGAACACAATTGTAGCACAACATGGGGAAACTTTTTCATTAGCTTAATGTTCTTGTGTTATTGCTTCAGTATACTTTCTTTTGTTTCGTCTGTGCTGGAAACAACATGTGTTGCACTAATTTGACAAGTGCAAAGGAATTTTTCAGGAAAGAATTCTTCCAACATAATTTGTAATCGAACCTTTTGCTGCATCGAACCATTTATATTTTGGCTAGTACAAGGCTTGACGCTTTTTTACAGTTCTAGTTGATTCACATAACTTTTTATTGCACTTGTCTGGGTAAGTCGTATCCTCAGAAATGCTTGATGAGTAACTAAAATCCAATCATCAACTTTATTTTGTTTGTGGTAGTCTATCTCTAGTGAACCCTCAAGTTTTTTCCTTGGAACATCAACTTCAATAGGCGCTAAACTTCTGAATCCCAAGAAGGTAGTGTTTTGCATACATAGCGACCTTGAGCACTTCTTTGGATTTGTTGCTAAACTAGCATGGTTTGCCTCAGCTGTTTCATCTTGGTCAATGATGATTTTTCCTTCACTTACTAATATCATGATTTTCTCCTTCAAGATAGAGCATTTACTTGTCGGGTGGCCAAACACGCGATAGAACTTGCAGTATTTAGGATCACCAACCTTATTAATTTCTTTGGGCCTCTTTGATTCATGAAGATCAATAACATCTTTAGAGAGCAATTCATCAAGAATCATTGGTACATCTTAATCTAGAAATTGCTAGACCTTTGCCTATAACTCCTTCAAGGTTAGGCGTCACCTCTTCTACCTTGGATATTGACTTGGGGATTCCTATTATTTTAGTTTACTCTTTGTGATGACCTTTACAAAAGTTGCTTTAACCACCATAGATTCCTTACTCTGGATTTTTGAGGTCATACCTTTCTTGAACTCCTTCTTTTCCTTCTCAGATGAGCATAAAGAAGATGCCTTCACATGACTAGTGATGCTCAACTCCATGTCATGTTCTCGGGTAGCAAGTTCTTCAAAACGTTGCGGTTTGATTGCTTGTAGTATGTATAGAAGTTCCCAATGCATACCTTGAATGCACGTTTCCACTGTTGATATTTCAAAAAGACGATCTTTGCAGTCTACACTCAATAATATCTAACTATTGATGTAATTCACCACAGGCTCTTCCATTCTTTGTTAAGTGCTAGTCCACTCTATCATGTTTATGGTTCATCGAGTAATGTAGAAACGATTGAGGAATTCCTTCTCGAGTTGGTCCCAACTATCAATGGACTTGTATTCAAAGTCGATATACCATTCGAATGCATTCCCTTTCAGCGAACGAACAAACTGTTTTACCAAAAGGTCACCATATGTTCCAGCATTGCTACATGTTTCAACAAAGTGGGTGATATTGTGCCTTGGGTTCCCCGTGCCATCAAATTGTTGTAGCTTTGGTGGTTTATAGTTTGTTGGCACTGATTAACAATAAATCATTGTAGTTTATGGCTTGGAGTAGTACAAGGAACATTGTAGTGTTCCGCCATATTGACCCCTGATAGTGCTCGTTATCATGTCTTGCAACTGTTGGACAGATAGTGCAGCAACTGAAGCTGATTGTTTCTCCTTTAGAAATTTTGACTTTGCCAGAGATTCCTCCACGTGTTTGTTTCTTTAATAAAAAATAGATGGACAAGTGGTGACATGAATTGACTCTCCATCTGGGAAGGTCTCCAACTTCTTCCTAAGTTGAGCAATATGAATATTACTGCCATCAACGCATTTATTCAAGGACACAATAATTTGCTCCATCATCGCAAACTTCTCATCCATGTCAGTTGAGTCAGCCGTCAAAGCATTGAATATCATTGAGGTTTGAGAATCCATTGAATCTTCTGATTGACCAAAGTTTGAGCCAAATATTAGAAAACTCTCCAAAGAACATAGACGCAAGATTGTCGCTAGGTGTTGCAGTTATGACCATCGTATCAGAGTTGTTGTTTTTTATTGCCTCCAAAAAGTGAAGTATTCAGATCCATCTAACCCTCTGTTCTTGAATTTACGCCGAGTAATCGAGCCTACATGAGTGAGATCAGCAGATACAACATCAATAAAGTCCCTCTATGAAAAATCACTACTCATTCTGAAGGTCATTGCAGTAGTTGCCTTTTGAGTTTTTGAGTTGCAAGGGAAAGAGATGAAGAGAAGAATCGGTCCTGCTCGGCGTGCCAAATTAGTTCACAATTTTTTTTAAAGGTGTGGAAAATCGACTTCAAGCAAAATAAATTAAAAAAATGTTATCTTATTAATGAATCTTTGTAGTACAATTCCGTTGTTCTCTTGATCATCTCTCCTAAGTTTCTCAATGATTTGAGGGTCTTCAATAGTATTTTCTCGAATTATTGTATGATGTAGACCTCCTTGAGATGTTGTTGATCTTTAGGTCGTCGGAAAGCACTTTGTCGTTTCAAGTCGATCTCCGAGAAGAACTCCTTTGATCACTCCTTCGAAGATCCATGAGGTGATGTTGTAGCTTTCTCCAATTTGTTGAATGCTTGTTGAAGAGTTTTCTTGATTCCCCTAGAATGTCATGTCCATACCCTATTTATTGTTGTAGGGACAAGGATGCATATGATTGGCCAAAGGATGTCATTTCGACACTTGGCATGTTGTGATTGGTTCTTGCACTTGATTGGCTTAACACCTCATTTGGACATGTGGTATCACCTTGTTGTTCTTTGATGTCTAGGCAATGTGACACATGGCATGGGTTTGGGCTTCAAGGTGAAATGAACCTTGGATTTGAATTTAATAAGATGGTCTTATTTTTTTTTAAATCCCAAATTAATTATTAATCCCAAATGAACATGGATTTAATACAAATTTTGTATGAATTTGATCCAATCCAATTTACGTGTCTAGAAATTCCCTTACTTCGAGACTTGTCGACGTGTAGGCTTGCAGATGTTTGGCCATAAGACTTGAAGTAGTAATGAATGTGTTTTAATTTTTTTGAGACTTGTCAATGTGTAGGCTTGCTGAATTTCATGACGAGAGTTGAAGACTTCATGAGGCCAACAATATCACTCTTAAGACATTTGATTGACTCCATTTCTTGCGATGAAAAAAGTTTCATGGACAACTTGACATGCCCAAATTTAGGCTTATTTCGAGAGGTAATATCAAATGTTCGTAACTATAAATGAGAGAGAGCCTACTTGAATACCTTACATCTTCCGTAGCATAAACTAGCACATCGTCGGTATCCCAGCTAATATACAATAAAGGAAAACAATAGAAAATACCCCACCAGAACATCTTTTTTTTTTCTTTTGATGTAATGAAGATAGGAAGATTTTGAGTTGAGCCATTATATTTTCAATTTTAAAGGAGATTTGGATAAAGAAGGAAATAAACAACCCTACTAATTGATATATGTTATTAATCATAAATAATGTTTTTACAATTCCTTTATGTTAGTCTTAAACCTACAATTTGCCCCAAACTTTGCAATGTACAACATAGATAACCTTGCTAAAAATATGGCGCATATGTACCCCGTTGACAAACTAATGCTTCTTATTTACCATGTTCATTAACAATTATATTTCAATTAATTAAAAACACTACTAAAATTTATTTATTTTTAAAAATTCAAAATGTTCTTAACTCTAATAAATTACCCCACCCACTTTTTTACCCCTCCGAACCTAGACTAAATGAAAAATAACCTAATCGTGTATTTCTCTTAACAGAAGAAAATAAATAAGAAACTCATTTATTTGTCTAGAAAATATTTTTTATGTAACGCGTTTTCCTTCTTAGAAACAGACCCTACGTTATAATTGAAGTGTTAGCTTTGGTTACCAATGTAATGACACAATCAGATATTTTGTATTTTAATATAAAATTAATTATAAAAAAAATAGTTGACTACTTGAATAAACTTTAATGTATATATTAATCACTGAACTTACATTATTGTTTCAAATTATTTGTCTTAGTTGCATATATTTTGCAAGTACCAAATTAAAATTTATCACTAAATTTAATACCATAAATGTTATTATCCTTTGTTACTATGTTTTGAATTATGACATTTTGGTCACTATTCTTAAAGTACTACTTCCTCTTTCTCAAAATACTTGTTGCCCTTACTAAAAGTATTTGTCTTTTAAAATCAAACGAAATAATTTTTTTATTATTTCTTAGTGTGCTAATAGTTGTGCTATTTGACTCAGGTTCATATTTATGGATTCAGGAGATGCCTCTATTTCAAGAGGCATGTGTCAACATTGTAACCGTCCCGAGTGTAGCAAAGGGTAACTCTCATATTGTTAAGGTGGATGTGTATCTTGGGTTGATAATGGAACTCATACAGAATGTCCAATCTTTGTGGATCTCCAATTGGGGAGTCCTCCACTTGTTGTTGAAGGTGGAAAGAACAACAAAGGCCTGATTGTTCTAAGTGATTACAAGGATTTTGATAGTACTTTGAAGTTGATAGGAGGAACATCATATAAGTTTTTTTATTATCCTACGAATGTGAATTTTGGAGAAGATTTTAATAGTGGAAGAAATAGAAGGATGTGGAACATTCTAGAGCTGACAAGAGGAAAAAGTTCTGTCTAGAAACTTGTTGGTTCATTTCGATTAAATAATTCGTATAGTATTCAAGTTTGAATATGAGGAACCTCTAACAAAAGAGAAAGAAGATGGAGAAAAGGAAATTGATAATATTTTCGTTGATATGGACATGTGTATCATAGAAGTACCCATTGACTTTAAAAATTTGCTCAACAATGTTTATCGAGTGAAAAAGTAAATGATTTTTGAGCTTAATGACTTTAAGTGTTTCCCTTTCTTCGGATAGTTATAAAAATAATCATTCATAGTCTACTATGTCAATGTTTGGCCCTCAAAATTTATCACTGGCAAGATTCCTCTGATGTATTAAACATTTTAAAGAACATATACAACTACTCCTGCAGATAATTGAGGGGTTTAAGTTTGCAAAATCCAACTATATAATATATATGAATGCCACAATATTAGGTTTTATATAAACATTATGGTATAGCATGTATGCCATTTGGAAAACAATTTTCCTCCTCGAAACATTCCATCTTATGTATAACGATTCTTATATAAGTGTATTTTGCACAACACAAATGCACCAAAAAAAGTTATTGAGCCCTTCTAATATATACTCTACTAGTTACTAAATCATAAATTTTCAACATAGACTTCCTCAACCAAATTTTAATATATGGAACATCCTACATAACAAACCAAATGACCTTTGTTTGATCGACATTTTCCCAGTCATTGACATGTTCGTATAGATGTTCTATTTTGGACAATTCTTGGGCATGAATAAGACTAATATATCCTGCTATCCCATGTTCCATGAACAACCAGCAAAATTCACGACTTCCAACATGGCGGTGAAACATATTTTGACGAGCTATTAAATTTTAGACGTCACTCAACAAAACAGATGCAAAAGACAGGATCCTTATACATACAAATTTTGGAAGTAATGGAATAGGAGAAAACATAACACACATGAGGAAGGACATGAAATTTAAATTGGTTGTATTCATAGGCTCGGGGGAAGACAAGATGATATGAACAACACAAGAGAACTACCAAGGAAGACATTATTTTTGTGTATAATATGTTATTTAAATTTTGGCTACAATGATTCGGGACTCTTTGAAGGGGGCATGTATTTAACACACGACATAGAAAAGAGGGAAAAGTGTTAATTCGTGCTCAATAAGTTACTAACAAATTGTCTACAACGTACATCTACAAAACATTGTACAATTCATAATAAAGTTTGAATTAGATGTTATTTATATCTTTCTCCTACCACAAGAAGCAAACCTAAGTCATACATTAAGTTTGGCGTGATGAAAAGTTATCAAAAAAAAACTATATTTCGTACTCATAAAATAGACCTCACAGATACAATGTTATAGGTATATGGATCTGGAGACTAGGCGTAACGTAAACCGCACATGCAGTGAATCTAGTTAAATTAAAAGTGGAAAGATTCTAAACTTAAAGTTTGATTTCAAAAATGACCTTGAAAGACCATTTTATTCTTTACTACAATACTATTTCAAAAACAAGTTTATAGGAACAAAAATGGTACATTCCACTCACTAAAAGATTAAAGAACACTTAGTTACGATTCTTAGGGTAAAAGAAAATATTATTGTTTGACCTTTAAACCATTGCTATAGCCTTTTCATTTAACCTTAATTGCTTCATATTCCAAATTTAATAAAATATATGTATATTTAAGCGAGACAAAAATAACAAAACATATCAAGAGGACTTAAAAGAAAAAGAAGGCAAACATTCACTTATTTGATATTAATGAAAAATAATCTGTCAATATAATTTCAAGGCATCATAACAATAAAGTGGTACCAAAATTGTGAATATATTCTAGTTCTTTGGGATTGTTACAACAGTTCGATGATAGTGTCTTGACACAATAATTGTTGTAGTTATTTTGATTGTGGTGTAGACGATAATTTCCAAAACCATGGAGTGTATTACATACAATATTTAAGAGTTCATTCTAAATTTTCTCTTGAAATGAGAAATTTTCTAGATCTTCTCTAATATCTTGCATGAAACTGTATGATGAAACAAAAACATACTAAAATATTTGTAGCCATTAATGGACCATATATATATATATATATATATATATATATATATATATATATATATATATATATATATATATATATATATATATATATATATATATATATAGTGAGTAACAATTTAACTATTACTTCTTTGATAAATCTTCATTATATTTTGTATTTTTGGTGAACTGAATTCGGATAGTATGTTGGGGTAACAATCTAAGGTAGACTACAATTTTGAGATATGATGTTCGCATTTGTTATAAAATTTATGGATTATTTTTTATTATATAAATGATCATATTTTTATGATAAAATCCTAATCATATGAGACATTGTTTTTTAATTAATCATTACATGCATAATTTCGTGAAAATAATAATCATTCTATTGAATCTAACAAAAAATAAGTGTGACACACATGCAACATAGGTGCCCAGAGACTAATCAATTAAAATTCAAAAAACATTGATGTATCTTAAAGAAATTCTTTACAATAACAACAAGGCTTAACTCCTTTTACAAACACTAACCCGAATAAAAGAAACCCTTTTCTGCAACAAAATAAAGAATCGAAAGCTTTGAGTTATCGAAACATTAAAAAGAGTAATAGATACTGATGAGTTTAAATTGATTCAATGCATATACAAAATTATATATAGAACGATATAGAGAAACAGAACAAAAGATGAAAGAAAAAAGTGAAAAGAGAGGAAAAAGAAAAAAGTTCTGTAATGTATGTGCCATAAGACACATTGTAGAAGATATCAAACACAATCTTCATGAAAAATGATAAAATCCATCATATCATGACAGAAGGGAACCAAATAGCAAACTACGTAGCAAACATGACTATTGACAAAGGAAACTACATATTTTTTGTTATTTAAACTACATTGATACAACAAAGAGAAGGATTATAAACAGTAACAAATCAAATTGCATATATTTGAGTGTATCAACAACTAGAAAATAATGGGAATAGGAAAGCCACAAGTACAGATGTTTTTCACATCTACGTCATTTAAAAAATATCATGAGTCTAACAAAATGTGAAGAACTGTCTAACCTAGTCTACTTTAGCAAGCAAAAAGGGACTCGACAAAACAGAGGAATTGGGGTCAAATCTGGAAGTACTCTACATCACTAGTTTGAAGAGGCAGAGTAAAGCGACCAATGCATTATTATCAAGCACCATCTGCGGAAATAGGGGAATAACATGGGTGAAAAGGAATAAGAAGAGAACAAAGGTGAGCAAGAATCTAGACATGAGGTATTCTTTCTGAAGACAAGATACAAAGCAACACACAAGAAGAAAGACCCACCATAAAATAGAAGGCAGCTACAAAGACGAAAAGAGGTAGTTCAGGCGAGAAACAAAAACATACAGAAGTAAATAGGATGAACTATACTTAAACTTGTAAGATGTGGAAACGAAGACACAAACACTTGGCCATCAGCGTTGATGATCCATAAGTTAAGGAGTTGGAACTTCTTTTTAATTCAGAGTAAGAACATTTTTTCAGGTGTAAGGAGGAGTTAGACTTAAATAGAGAGGCAGATTATGAAATGGGAAACCCTATCATTAAGGAAATGTTATTGGCAGTATGTCGCAGGCCATCCAAATGTAGTACCCATTTATTTATTTTGTTTGTTAATTGATATTTGCCTTACGCCCGTATGGGTATTTTAATGCTTTAGACTCATTTAAATAAAAGCCCAAAAGTTGTTTGTAAAAATATGGGAATTTAGTGACATATTAGAATCTTTCCCATGAACCAAGATGATGTTAATTAAGAAGATTAAATCATCAATCTCTGTCAAATAAATTCACACTCAAAATTTATAAATTTGAATTTCACAATTTTGATTTAACATAAATTGGATAAAAAATAACAGTATAAGTATATTCTTTTATTATATAAGAATTGATGTGCATGATTATTATCGAAAAAGTAAAAGAAAATGTTTTATTTTTGCTTTAATTAAGTTTGTCTATAATTTTTTGAAATTGATGGTCCTAATTTAGCTATGCTTGTTAGGTTTAATTGATATACTTTAGTTATAGCTTTATTACTTTGAATGTTGGTGTTCTTTGTGTACATTTTGCAATTACTTTGAGTAAAAAAAATTAATTGTCGATGAAGAATACTATTTTAATTATGGACGTCAGAATAGGACTTTTACATTAACAACGAAATTATTTTTAATAAAAAATGAAATTATTTTGAAAAAAGAGGCTTTGCTCTGATTAGTTACAAGGGGGTTTTGAATTTTCGTAGAACCAATTATAAAGGTTATTGAGTTAATATAGAGGGTGGTAGGCCATGTATCGATTTTACTGAACAGTGTTTTCATGGTCAAGTTCGTCACACATCTTTAAGAAATTGGCTCAAAAGTTTCATCATAGACCATCTCTTTCTCCTGACTGTATCCTTGAACTACCAATCTGGTTTCTTCTTTGTGATATGTCTTCATCAAGCTTTTATCGACACACCCAACTAGTTCCTATGATAACACTGTTTGGATGTTTGGAGACCAGATTCCATGTTACACTTTGCTCAAACTGATTTAGTTCGTCTTGCATATTAATTATCCAATCACTGTCTAGCAATGACACCTTGATAACTTTACACTCTATGTGTGAAAGATAGGAGGGGAAGGCACATATATTGCTTAGCTTGGATATAGCGTGTATTCCTAAATCAATCGGTGTGAGGATGTTCTTTACCGGATGTGATATTTTATATTAACATTTGCTTCATTGGACATTCTTGTAACATCTCGAATTTTTTAAAAATATATTTGAGTCATTCTTTATATGTGAATAAGATTTCACCGAGTGATCCTAAATTTTCTTAGATGTTAAGGTTACTAAAATTCCTTAGCATAAATTTGATGAAAACTGCCCTTCCAATTGAGTTTCATTATGATATTTTTTTTGGGTCAACTTAAAATGACCATATATCTTAAAATACACAAAGTTAAGTGACCCATAACCTATTAAATTAAAGATATTTGAATCTTTTTAGCAATCTGATAAAGTGGAGTAACAAATTAGCCAACGAGAAAATATTAAAAAGGGGCCTTTTTTGTCTTTTAACTTCTTATATAACCCTTCTAACATCTCGCAACTATAAAGAACTAGAAGGAAGTTTTAAAATTTGGAAATAGTTACTTTGGAAAGTATAAGGAAATCTGAAAATTTAAAGTAACTTAAAACAGAGTTTTTGGTCAATTTCAAATGATAAATTTTTTAGCTCGGGATGAGTTAGGTGTTGTTCTAGATATGGTTGGAAAGCTCTTAGAGTCATCTTTCCAATGCCTCCAAGTTTGTACTATTCCAAGTTTGTATGAGTGAGTTATGTATTTCAGAAGTTGGACTGTTTTATTAAGGAAAGTCTAATCCCGATTTAAAATGGTTAATTAGTCTTTTCCTTAAATAATTATCATAATTCATTTTGGAAATCAATTGTGGTAAACCAAGAATTTTCATCAGTTTAGAAAAGTTAGAGTTCACGTTAGGGCTTAGAGAAAAGAGAAAAAAAGGAGAAAAAAGGATAGAAATCAACAAATCGCCAAGAACGTTCAAGATTTAATTGCGTGTGGATATCATCGGCGGTGATACCCTAAAAGGTATGTGAGTCTTCCACAACGTTGGTTTTGTTCACCCACATGAAAAGCATGTTAGATTCATCGTGAATTCATTCTAAGAAGATTTGAATTTGAATGTTCTTGTTGGTTGTTCTTGAATTTATTTCATTCTTGAACATGAGTTTAAATTTAGGAGTTTCTTGATGTAAAAGTATTGTTTCTTGAGTTCATTCCATTAGATTCTTTTGTATATGATTTTGGTACATGAATCTAGAGTGAATTAGAGAAAAGAATCTGGTCAAATTGAATTAAGATCATAAAACGAGACCAAAAGTTCGTCACTTTTTAAATTACGCAACAGGTGATGCGACGCACCCCCATAGCACTAGGAAGGCAGAGGCGGCACGCCTGCAATGTGACATTTTGGTGCAAGATTCAAAAAGGGTGGCGCGGCGCGGCCTGGATGTGTCTAAAGCGTCATATTTCACCCAGTTTCCGTCATTTAGTCTGTTTAAGTCCTTTAAAAATGGATTAGCACTTCCCAATAGTTTAACTACTTCAAATGATATCTAAACACCTAGAAATCATCCAAAAACATGAATCATAACCTTGAATCCATAATTCAATTCAAGGAAAGTTAAGATCAAATTCAAGAGAAGTTCAGAGTAAAGTTGAGAAGATAAAAAACAAGTTAAAGTAAAGTTTATTAAGTTTTCAAGAGTCTTTAAAAATGTTTTAACCTTGTTTTTAAGACTCCAGTTTCACGTTAAGTAAATAGTAAAGAGTTGAGTTCATTTCTCAAAAAGTTATAAGGGAACTATGTATTCCCTAAAAGTTTGTAAATATTTTCACATTTAAACAAGAATGGAAACTAAGATTTCCATAAGAGCTATTGAGCTAGTTTTTAGAGGAAACTATGATTTCCAAGAGAGGCTTTAAGCTAAGTTTGAGAAATTGCTTCAACATAGAGAAGAAGTTGTTTTAAAAAATTTGAGCAAAGTATATTTTGCGAGTAGTATTACCACTGATATGGGTATGCTAGCTGTTTGTTAGCATCCCCGTGTTTTTCATACCCTTTCAAGCCTATATTTTTTAGCATTCCAACTCGCATACTCGTACATTCAATATGCTGATGCCAGCTTGCCTACATCTTCATATGATGTAGACGCATGTAACAACGATAAGCATCCAGCACCCCGTTGATCCATCTTGAGCTTTCAGAGTCTATTGGTGAGCCTGACTGCATTCCGTAGGACTTCTTTATTTTGCTTTCTATTTTAGTTATTAGGATGTTGTGGGGTTGTCCCAACTTCTATCTCATTTTTGAGAGGCTTCATAGACAACCATATGTTATTCCTTTGAGTCTTTTCATATACAGCCAGATGTTAGTTCTTTGAGTCTTTTCATTATCATCTCTTATTGTTAAGACTTGGGTCGCCACTTTTGGCCAAGTTGAATGTTTAATCTTTAAAACATTATCCATTATTAATTTTTTCAGTTCAGTTAAGTTCACTGATCGTGATAGATATTAATGTTTTCTTCCGCTATGTTACCTAAGTCATGTCACGGGTTATCTTGGGGCCAACAATGATCTTCGAGTGTCAACCACTTCCGTGGTGTAGGCTCGGGGCGTGACATACTTCGTATTAGAGCACAGAGTTCAAGAGTCGTAAGGAGTCTCCGAAGTCATGTTTATAGAGTACTAGTCATCAGTGTGAAATGCGTCACATCTATAATTAGGAGGTTTCAATATTTAGGAAATTCCTCACTTCTTTCGTACTCACTTTGTGCTTTAGAGTGTATCTCTAAAGTTTTTCTTTCTAACTCGTATTTATGCGTAGCTGATTGTGAGCTGGAATTTGCTTGAGGAGGCCTTTTTGGGATGTTTCTTTCTAGTGATCTAAGAGAAGCTAAGAGATAGTTGTTGACATGAGGAGTAGAATAGACTTCTTTTTAGATAGGTTGTATCGTCTGTCGAGTAAGGAAAGTAAGATTGCGATGTTAACAGATTACATGGGCATAACAAGGTTGATGATCCCTGTGCAATAAGTTGAGGAGGAAAAAGCTAAGGAATAGAGAAGAGTTCAAGAATAAGACGGACAAGACATAAGCAAGGAGTTCCTGAAGAATCAGAGTAATGTGAACTTTTCTTCCTCCTAACAGAAGCATAAAGTACATGTTCTATCATTTGCTAGTGCACATGTACAAAGTAGGAATATGTGTACAATAGTGAGAATTATCATAAGTTCATAGCTAGAGTTGCATATTCGCAAGGTAGAAAGGCAGAAAGGGGTACTATGACTCCTGTATTTCCTAAGTGTGGTTGGAACCACTTAGAGGTGGGTCGTGATGTCTCCACTAGTTGCTTCAGGTTTGACCAGAACAGTCAATTAATAAGAGAGTATCCTAAGGACATGCAGATAAATAGTAAAAACGGCAATATAGACAGTCTTCTTAAGTTACTTCATCATATAGAGTTGCATCTAGATGAGCTACTTCAGGGGAAGATCGAGAGGAAGTCGTCTTTATTCTATCACTAGTCACCAAGAGCAAGAGGATTTTCTAGATATTGTTATTGGTAGGATCCAAGTCTTTAGTTTTGATGTTCTTTGTGAGCAACTTCTTGAGGCCGTCGTTGTTTCTACACCTATTTTAGCATAGAAAATCTATCGTGATTGTACCTTTTTCGTCAATTAAAAGAGTACCATAGGTGACTTAGTTTAGTTAGACATGGTAATTTTGATTTAATTCTAGGCATGTATTGGATTAATTCCTTTTATGCATCAATATATTGTAAAGCTCGAGTAGTCAAGTTCCAGTTTCCAATGAATCAATTATAGAGTTCAAAAGCAGTTCTGCAGTGCCTAAGGGTCATTTCATTTCGTACCTTAAGGAAAGAAAGTTAGTTTCGAAGAGGCGTGTTTATCACTTCGTCTAAATTAATGGCTCTAGTGTTGAGATACCTCCTATTTAGTCAGTTTCAATTATAAATGAGTTTCTAGAAGTCTTTCCAGATGATTGTTCTCTCCTGAGAGAGAGATAGACTTCGGTATAGACATCCTTCCAGATACTCTTCCTATATCGATTCCACGGTATAGAATGGCACCAACAAAGTGAAAAAGAGTTGAATGAGCAGTTGAAATATCTCCTAGGTAAGGGTTCTACTCGACCATGTGTCTCACCTTGGGGCGTTCTGGTCTTATTTGTATGGAAGAAGGATGGTTCTCTTAGGAGTGTATAGGTTACCGTCAGTCGAACAAAATTACCATCAAGAACAAGTATCATCTTCCAAGGATTGATGATTGATTGTATGAACTTTAGGGTTCCATGTGTGTTTCTAAGATAGATCTCAGATTTATCTACAATCAGTTAAGAGTAACTGAATGTGATTTCCCAAGACAACTTTTAAAATCCGATAAGGTCATTATGAGTTATTGGTCATGTCATTTGTCTTGACAAATGCACCAGCACCATTCATGGACCTTATGAATAGGGTCTTCAAACCTTATTTACATATGTGTGTTATCGTCTTCATTGATGACATACTAATCAATTCAAGGAATGAAGAAGATCATGCTAGTCATATAACAACAGTCCTGCAGACCTTGAAAGATAGAGAGTTGTATCTCAAGTTCTCTAAGTGTGAGTTTTTGCTAGAGTTTGTGGCGTTCTTGGGCCAGATAATTTTATGTGATTGAATAAGAGTTGAGACACAAAAGATAGAAGCAGTTCAGAGTTGGCCTAGACACACATCTCCAACTTATATTAGGAGTTTCATGGGTTTGGCTGGCTATTAAAGAAGGTTTGTAGAGGGGTTTTTGTCTATTTTTTCTCATTTGACCAAGTTGACTCTCAAGACAGTTAAAGTTCAATGGTGTGAAGCTTGTGAGAAAAGCTTTCAAGAATTTAAAAAGAGGTTGACTACTGACCCAGTTTTGATATTACCAGAATGTACTCTAGGTTTTGTGGTGTATTGTGATGCATCAATAATTGGTTTGGGTTGCGTGTTAACGAAGAAGGGAAAGATTATAGCTTATGCCTCCAGACAATTGAAAGTTCATGAGAAGAATTACACAACCCATGAATTAGAAGTGGTTGTTGTAATATTCGCTTTGAAGATATGATATCATTATTTGTATGGTGGTCATGTTTATATATTTACTGATCATAAGAGCCTGTAGTATGTGTTCACCCAGAGGGAAATCAATCTCACACAAAGGCAATGGTTAGAACCATTTAAGGATAACGATATGAGTACTCATCACCACCTAGGTAAGGCTAATGTAGTTGTTGATACTTTAAATAGGTTGTCTATGGGCAACACCGCCCATGTTGAGGAAGGAAAGAGAGAGTTAACAAGAGATGTACACAGACTTGCACACTTGGGAGTAAAACTTATGGATTCCATAGAAGGAGGAATAGTTGTGCTGAATGGATCTCAGTCATCATTAGTGTTAGAAGTGAAAGAAAACCAAGACCATGATCCTATTTTTCTTGAATTGAAAGCAAATGTTCATAAGCTAAGAGCATTAGCTTTTTAAGAAGGGGGAGATGGTGTATTGAGGTATCAAGGAAGATTGTGTATACCAATGGTGGATGGATTTCAATAAAGGATTATGGAGGAAACTCATAGCTGCAGATATTCCATTCATCCGAGATACACAACGATGTATCGTGATTTGAGAGAGGTATATTGGTGGAGTAGAATGAAGAAGGGCATTGCAAAAATTGTTGCTAAGTGTCCCAATTTCCAACAAGATAAAGTAGACCACCAAAGGTCCGGTGGTTTGGATTAGAATATAGAACTTACGAAATACAAGTGGGAGATCATTAATATGGATTTTATCAGAGGTTTACCAAGGTCTCCCATGCAACATGATTCTATTTGCGTGATTGTCGACAGAATGACAAAATTAGCCCACTTTTTATCGGTAAAGACAACCCATTTGGCAGAAGATTATACTAAGTTGTTTCTTCAAGAGGTGTTCATAGTTTATGGGGTTCCGTTCTCCAATATTTCATATAGGGGTGTACTATTTGCTGCACAGTTCTAGAATTTTTTCAGAAAGGCTTGGGTTTAAAAGTGAGCTTGAGTACTACTTATCATCCCAGAATGATGGGGCACACTATTTATACATTAGAAGATATGTTGAGAGCTTGTGTGATTCATTTCAAATGGAATTGGGATGATCGCCTACCTCTCATTGAGTTTGCTTACATCAACAGTTAGCACTCTAGCATCTAAATGGCTCCTTATGAAGCTCTTTATGGGAGAAGATGCAGATCCCTTATTGGATGGTTTGAAGTTGGTGAAGTAGGGTTGATATGACCATATTTAGTTCATCAATCTATGGAGAAGGTGAATCTGATTCAAGAGAGATTGAAAATGGGGCAGTGTCGTCATAAATCCTACAGTGATATTAGGAGAAGAAAGTTAGAGTTTGAAGTAGATAAATGGGTTTACTTGAAAGTTTCACCTATTAAGGGTTTTAGGATGATTGGTAAGATAAGGAAGCTTAGTCCCCGGTATGTTGGTCCTTACCAAATTGTCAAGAGGATTGACAAAGTAGCTTATGAGTTTGAGCTACCATAAGAGTTAACAGTGGTTCATCTGGTGTTTCATGTCTCCATGTTGAAGAAGTGCATGGGTGATCCATCATTTATCATTCCAACTGGAAATATTGGGATCAAATATAGTTTGTCTTATGAGGAGATCTCTATTTAGATTCTAGATCGTCAAGTTCGCAAGTTGATAAGATAAGAGGAAGCATCAGTCAAGGTCCTTTAGAAGAACAAATTTATTTAAGAAGCTACTTGGGAATATGAAAACGACATTAAGAAGAGATATCCACATCTATTAGAATTTGGACAAAAGGCAGACCAAGGTAATTTTCTTCTTAGTACTATCTAAATTTTGAGTAAACATGTTGTTTGTTGCATTTGCTTGTGGGTGTTTGAACTTCATGTTTTTACCCTAAGCCTAGTAATAGTATTCTTATTCGAGGATGAATGTTTCCAAGGGAAAGATATCGTAACGTCTCTCAACCAGAAAAAAGTTTAAAAATCTGGAAATAGTTCCTTTTGGAAAGTGTAAGGAAATTTGGAAATTGTAAGTAAAAAGTGGGTTTATGCTCAACTTCAAACGATCATAACCCCTGGCTCGGGATTCAATAAGTTTAGTCCCAAATATGGTTGAAAATCTGATGGAATTATCCTTCCAATGCAAACAAGTTTGCGCAACTGCGAGTTTGTATGAGTGAGTTATACATTTCGAAAGTTGGGTCATTGGATTAAGGAAAGTCTAATCCGTATTTCCAAATGGTAAATTAGTCTTTTCCTTACCTAATTATGTTAATTCATTATTAGGAATTTATTGGGGTAAAACAAGAATTTTGTTCATTTTAGAAAAGTTAGAGTTTATGCTAGGGCTTGGAGAAAAGAGAAAAGAGGAGAGAAATGAAGAAATCACCAAGAATGTTCAAGCTTTGCTTGTTGATTTCTTCAGGGGTGATCCTAAAAAGGTATGTGAGTCTTTCACAATGTTCAGTTTGTTCACCCACGTACCAAGCATGTTAGATTCAGTGTGAATTTGTTCTAAAAAGAATGGTATTTGAATGTTCTTGTTGGTTGTTCTTGAATTGCTTTCGTTCTTGAATATCAGTTGAAATTTAGGAGTTTCTTGATGTAATAGTATTTTTTCTTGAGTTTGTTGGGTTAGATACTTGTGTATGTGATTTGGTTACATGAATCTAGAGTTAATTTGAGAAATAAATTTGGTTAAATAGATTTAAGATTAGAAAACAAGACCAAATGATCGTAAGTTTTTACTTGAAGGAACAAGTGGTGGGACGCGGCCTCATAGCGTTAGGAATGTTGGGGTGGCGCGCCTGAATTGCACGATTTTGGTGCCTCAATAAAAAAGGGCTGGAGCGGCGCGCACAAGAAGTGCCCAAAGCGTCATTTTTCACCCAGTTTTCGTCATTCAGTCCGTTCAAGTCCTTTTAAAGTGTATTAACAGTTACCATTAATTCTAACTACTATAAAGGATTTCTAAAAACCTATAAATCATTATAAACAAGAATCATAACCTTGAATCCATAATCCAATTCAAGGAAAGTTAAGATCAAAGTCAAGAAAAATGAAGAGTTTAGTCGAGAAGTTAAGAAGCAATTTAAAGTAAAGTTTATTATGTTAAGAGTCTTTCTCATTCTTTTAACCGTGTTTTTAAGACTCTAGTTTCATGTTAAGTAAAGAGTAAAGTGTTGAGTTCATTTTTCAAAAAGTTCATATTTAAACAAGAAAGGAAACTGAGATTTCCAATGAGACATTTAGCTAGTTTTCCAGTAAAGAGGAAACTATAATTATTCCAAGAGAGCTTTTAAGCTATGTTTCAGCAATTATCTCAAACCAGAGAAGAAGTTGTTCTAAAAACATATGAGCTGAGTATGTTGTGGGCATAGTATTGAGCAACAATATGGGGATGCCATTTCATATAAACTCAAGTCCACATAAACCATGTATCCATCATGGGCACAAAAAGGGTCAAACTTTTAAGATGATTCCTTAATGACTTTTAGCATAGATTAGAGGATTAGTAGTTTAGGTTCTATACCGATGGCAAGGTATAAGACGGTCCTTAACAACATGATGTTAAATGTTTTACCATCACTTACGCTCATAGTGATGGTTTTCGGTTCGAAAATCTCCTTCAGAAGTTAAATTACTTTTTATATAAGTAAAGTTAATTTATTGTTGAATCTTTAACGAACCAAGATTGTTTTTAGTTGTTTTATAAAGCTTTATATTCGTCACATGTGTTTTAATTGCTTTATGTTGAGTTAAGTTATTAAATAGATGAGAAGAGCCAAGGTAATTGTTATTTTCATAATCTCTTTCAAGACTATGTTCGTTAGCATTCCAAATAGCATACTTGTACATTCAATGTAATGATGCCACTTTTCCTGCATCGTCTTATGATGTAGATGCCGGTACCGAGGATTCGCATCCAGTGCCCCATTGATCCAGCTTGAGTATTCACAGTCTGTTGATGAGCCTCCTTTCAATAGGGAGGACTCTTTTATTTTGCTTTCTATTTTAGTTATTAGGATGTTGTGGGTTTTTCCCAACATCCATCTCAGTTGTTTAGAGGCTTCACAGACAGTCAGATGTTAGTCCTTTGAGTATTTTCATCATCTTCTCTTATTCTTAAGACTTGGGTTGCCACTTTTGGCCAAGTTTAATGTTTAATATTTAAAACATTCTCAGTTATTATATTTTAAGTTTAGTTAAGTTCATTTATCATTATAGATATGAATTTTGTCTTACACTATGTTAAGTAAGTCAGGTCAAGGGTTAGTTTGGGGCCAGCAATGGTTTTCGAGTGTCGTCCACCTCTGGGGTGTACGTCGAGGAGTTACAGTCCGAAACAAACATCTTAACTAATATAAGGCTCAAATCAATCATAGTTTCATATCTTAATCCCCCATTCTCTCCTCTCACAAAACACTAAGGCAAAACTCTAAGGAAAAAATAAAAGTCTCCATCCATGATTCTTTAAGTCTTTTTCAAGATTCTTCTTCAAGGTAACTTTTTCTCGAAGAATTCCATTCTTTCCAAATATATTCCTCCATAATCACTAATTAAAATTATAATTCTTTGTCATAGAGATTTCAAGAAAGTAATTCAAGAATTTCAAGAAATGTTTTTTTTATTATTCTCCTTCAAGATAGGGTTTCAAGGATTTTATTCATGTTTTTTTAAAGATTCTTTAAGAACCTTGTTCTTTCAGGTATGTACGACTATCATAGTATTGGACTAGTTCATCCTCACGCCCTACATCTACTTCACATCAGAAAAAGAGTAATCTTGGATTCTATCCCTCTATTTGAGTATTCTTGAGATGAATTGATTTTTAGTTGATTCCTTCATATCTATATTTCAATATGAACCATATGGATTGAGTATTATTTACATGAGTAGTATTTTTGAGTTTCGATCTGTGAATTTTTGAGTTCTTGCATTTCGAGTAATGAGTTTCCATATTGTTGTTAAGACCCTGGAGTTGAGAGTTCATGTCTATAATTATGCATGAAGCCTATAAATGGAGCTATAAATTTTTAGAAGTTTTTTAAAGCCAACATTTGAGTTTTAAACTTTGTTTTTGATAAAGGAAAGATGAGTTTCGATAAAGAGATTTTAAAAAATATAGTCGAGTATGCCATCAAGGTTTAAGCAGTATGGTATCTAGATATACAATAAATATTTGTGCAATATGACTTCCTGAGTCATCAATGATCATATAACAATGTGATTTTTATATATTTTTGAGAAAGAGTTTTCAAGTATGAATAGAGTAAGAGTATAAAGGAAACAAGTATTCCGAAAGGTATCAGTTTTGTAACATCCCTAAAATGAACTAGGTGAAACTATAGCCTAACATATGTGTCATCATTTTATAAGGTCCTAAAATGGTTAATAATAGTTTTTAGAGTTAGTGTTTAAAATTTGGAAGAGTTTGGAAGTGAAACATCCAAGACGTTCGAAAGTTAGTCTTGAGAACGTGCTTGTATGTTCTAGTGTGCCTTTGAATGTTTTATGTGTTATTTAGAGTTAAAATTGATATGAGAGGTTCCTAATATCTATATGAGCGTTTTTAGGGTCAAACCGTCCAGGCAAAACTTCTCAAGGACCGCCTAGGGTCCTTGAGGAATACCCAACCTTGGTCTAGCAAGCCGCCCAAGGCAGCATGAAATTACACATAGAGAGAACCAATACGCGTCGCGGACTTGGTCCATCAAGGGCCAAATTTTGGTCCGCATCGTAGCCCACAGTATGGACTCCACTGTTTTGAAATTTATTTTCAAAATAATCTTGCGGAGAAGCTCCACGTCACGTACTTGTTTCCCAACGATAATTCCGAAAATTAATGTGAAGTTTGACTTTTCTAAAATGATCCAATTTATGTGGGGGTATATTGGGTACTTTGGGAGTCATTTATTGAAGATTATTAAGTAATATTTAACCCTTTTCCCAGGTCAAACCCCATTACCCAATAAGAAATCAAAAATCAAAAACCCTCTTCTCTTCCAAATTCTCTCAAACCTCCTTTTGCGGGAAAACTCAAGCTCATTATAGAAGGTGATTTCTGAAGGGATTTCTTCTCCAAATTGACTGGGCTTTTCATCAATTAAGGTATGTTGTTTCATCCTTGAACTCTCTTTCTTCAAGGATTGAAACTTCAAAGGATTTTCTAAGACTTCTCAAACCATGAAATTTTCTAAATTAAATTCTAGCCATGGGTTCTTGCATAAAATGTTTTGAATCAATGATTTATGATTGAATTGATGTTAATTTGATGATTCTAAGTCAAAAAATCTATGAACCTATACAAACCATTATTTCCTATTTTGGCTTTAATGTGACTGATTTGATCATGCCTTGATCTTATTGTATTCTTATGTAGATTGTATTGGGCCATTGAAATATGTATGAATTATGTTAGAATTGTATATATTCTGCCTCAATTCTGTAATTCTTGTATTGTATTATGTTGATTCATTGTATGGTTTGATTATTTGATTTGATTGAGTTATATGGCTATTGGTAAGAACCTTTGTGAATTGAATTGGTTGGAATGACTATGGATTGGAGGTGTTCTTGATGAAAGCGTGGTATGTTGACCTAACCTCTTCTATATTGTGTAATATAGGCATTGAATTGTGATGATTGGTATGGTGCACTTATGGTGACTGTGCTTATGTGTTATACTTGTGAAGAACATGGGCTTGTCGGCATTACTTTATGAATTGTGATCTTATCATGTTATGCCTTGTGAAGTTGACCAATGTGAATGTTTGTGTATCTGTGTATAGTGAAAGCATGTATGCTCTTAATTGATTTTAGATGGTCATGATAGACTATGATGAGGTTCTTCTGTATGTATACTCGATGTTCAAGTGATGCTTCCTTGTTGACTGTATGAGTTTTATGATGGAATATGTTTATGATTCCATAGGAGTGTATAGGGTGACATGTAGAAGACTTGGTTATCCTTATGTGCTTCTTAAATGTTATTTTACATGTGATAAGATGAAGATATATGTGTCTTTTTTTGGTAGACCTATGTCCTTTACTTGATACATGAAGAATGTG
Organism: Solanum sitiens; assembly: GCA_016801875.1. NCBI lineage: Eukaryota > Viridiplantae > Streptophyta > Magnoliopsida > Solanales > Solanaceae > Solanum > Solanum sitiens. The sequence goes on along the minus strand of JABWTJ010000204.1, from coordinate 1,509,122 downwards.
AATATGAACTCTTGACTTAGTAGGCTAAAGCACCTTTGTCATGCATGTGTATAGTTGATGGAGGTATGACCTTTAACATGTTAAGAGGGTCATTTACTTGGAACATTCAAACTACAAAGAAGGTTATGATATCCTTGAAGTTGAAAGTCGTAATGGTACCATTCTTGTGTGAATGATGGACTTAGGGGTAGGTTGGCTGAAATGAAATGAAACCATCTCTAAGAAAGTCATTGAGCTACCTTAATTGACCATTGAGTGACAGCCTTAGTGGACCCATCCTTAGTGAAGTGTATTATTATTTAATAGTGACTAAAATATGGTACCTCATCATATCCCCTTTTGATGGAACTACTCTATGAGAACAAAAGCTAGCACTGAGTGAGTATGCTTGGGTAGTGACTCTACTTAAGTTGAGACTAGAGTACAAAGAAACCCCTGATATTCCTTAACCATGTGCCTACATGGCATGTGTCCTAGTTCTACCCTTGGCAAGTAAAGAACCCTTCATCTGATTAGGTAGACTCCGGATTCCATGCCTAGCTAGTATGGTCTATGTCGGTTATTGCCTATTCTAATCACGTGGGGTACATTCTTGTATTGCATAAGTAGCACAATGTTTTAGTAGTGGAATAAGATGCTATCTAGACATGGCACGAGTAGGCTTTGAAGGTACTAGGGTGTAGGTTCTTTAGGTCTTTCCATGACCATTATATGAAGTCTTATAAATGCTTAAATGAATATTAATTGACACAATAATGATAATGAATTAAGTTAATGAAGGTTGAATAAAGGTATCCTATCTAGGGTAGCTCTGAGGGTTGCTTAAGTAGACTTGAAGAGGGTGTATGGGCGGTCTATTCATGTTTTAATCAAGTGATATTAGAATAACCTTAGGTGGTGACTTTAATGCTAAATAGGGAATAATCTTATCTTAGGTAGTCTTAAGGATTATTTAGGTGTGCTTGAAGAGGGTGTATGGGCGGTGTCTTCTTGTCTTACCTAAGTAAATCTTAAGATAACCTTTGGTAGGAGGGTTATATGCCATATGGTTTAAAGTTTTCTTAATGCTATTATGTGGATTACTTGGAATGTGACTTATATGTGAACTTGGTTTTAAAAGTGTCTTTTATACTTAAGTTGTGAAGTTTTCCTCAAAAGAACATGTTTTATATAAATGTCCTTTTAGCATGATTTTATAGCATGTCACCATACTTAGTGCATTTTAATGTTCTAATTCCATATATTTTGTTTATCTCTAAGCATTTAGGTGGAATTTGAGAGGATTCTCTCAAGTGAAGCTTGGATATTAGCATTCCATTCAAGCAAGTGTGTGTATGTCCTCAATTGTTCTGAGGACATAACTTTGTTTAGTTTCTTATTCAAGATATTGCAATTGAATTAGATATTTTCTATATTAATGATGTATGGGTTGTGTCCCAAGATATTCATGAGTCTAAGATGGATACTGTGAGACTTAGCATTTCCCATGTTTTCCAGTTTAAGATGATGTTTCTGAAAAGTTTTAATTCCGCACTACTTTTCATGTATGTTTATGCAATGAATGATGTCTATGGTCTTGTAGGAGACCTCCGAGAGGTCGAATACGTCGTGTGGAGATCAAGAGTGCTCTAACTTCTAGGGTGTACTTGCGGGTCGTTAAAAGTTCTACATTGATAAAAGAGAAACTTTGATTTCTAAATAAGTTATGAGTTCAAAGATATTTCAAGATTACTTACCTCATTTAAGAGGATAGTTTGAGAAATTATCACAAACCAGAGGAAGAGTATGTTTCTAAACGTTGAGAATGATTATATATTATTCGGCGTAAAATTGAGGATCGATATTGAGATGAGTTCAAACAACTCACATTCCTCATAAACCATGTATGCTAACATGAGTACGGGGTCATACTTTTTATATGAATCCTAGGTGTCGTCAGGTAGAGATTTGTAGATCCATTTAGTTGAGGTGTTCTATACCCCGACAAGGTATAGGACAGTTCTTACGGCATGGGCGAGATGTCTTATCGTCATGTAGCTCATAGTGATCATTCTTGGTTAGAGATTCTCCCCAATATAGTTAAAGTGTATTTTTATTATATCACTACAACAAATTTTTGAGATTTAATAAGCTATTTTTAAACGTTTCTTTCAATTTAATGCTTATTTATGCTTGAGTTAGTCTTCCACTTGTAGATAGGATTAGAGTTCTATTCGGGACCAACAATGGTTCTCGAGAGTCGATCACATCCTCGGTGTATGCTCAAGTCGCGAAAAACTTGGTATCAGAGCACAAAGTTAAAGTGTCCTAGGGTGTCTATGAAGCCATGTCATTAAGATCTTATTTATGGTTATGAGGTCCCCACTTCTATAAATAAGGGACTATAGATATTTAAGTTCCCTTCTTTCGTACTTTAAATCGTGCAGTAGAAATGTGTCATAAGGAATTCATTATAACTAGTGTATTTCTCATATCCATTCGACTACCCCTCATACTCAAGGTAGTAAAAATGAAAAGTCAGATCGTTATTGATGAGTTATTTTCAGCAAAAATTTTCAGAAAATCATAAGAATGCAGAGGGGATTGAGAGAAGCATGTATGTGAGCTTAAGTATTTACATTTGAAAGAATGGACTATTATTCATATGAATCATGCATTCGAGATTGAGAGAAATATATTCCCAAACTCTTTTCTCCAAACCTTGTTTCTACTGATATCCTTATGAGTAAGTTTGTGTAAGAGCTAGGATAGTATTTCACCCAAAAAAATAGTGTGAGTTACAAGATTATGAGAAGTTTGACGCGGGCTATGTTTCAATGAATCCTAAACCTCATCACGCTTATCATGCTTGACTGACAGATAAATACTTTACCATCGACTAAAAACCCTCTAGGCTGCTATCTACAGTTAGTATAACTTAGGTACCTACTATGAGCTATCTAAAGTCTATCCTAAATCACCCTTATACGGTCCAAGCCTCTTAAATCAAGTAGATACCATGAGTTCTAGGCTCTGTGGACACAAACAAACTAACAAAAGAGAGAGAATGCCTACTATATAAGGCCTCAAACATGACTATCTAAATCCTAGAATGGTTGATGTTTTTGAACAGAAACTCCGCCAAAGATAAGAAGTAGTACCACTAAACTCCAAACTTTAAAGAAAAAGGCCCAAACAAATCTTCAACAACCTAAATGGTACACTCCGACTAAACATCATTAGGTGGGTGGAACGATATGCTAACATCAACATGAGTGCCGAACTCATCTTTAAAAGTCCACAAGAAGCTACAAATAAATTGAGCACCCTGATCTGATATGATATGATATGATAAAGACCAACACACCATATAGATCAACCTCCTCCCAAATGTAGATATGGGTCGATCTCTTGGTGTTTAATAAAGATAGAATAGGGAGGAAGTTTCATTACTTGGTCAATAGATCAGCAATTACCTTAATACAATCAACACGTCTAGAAGTCTGAGGCAATCTTACAAAAAAAATCCATGGTCATGCGATCCCACTTCAACTCTGGAATGGGTAATCTCTGAAAATCACCACCATGCCTCAAATGTGCTGCCTTGACCTACTGTAAATAATACAATGGGACATATATACTCTAATACCTCTCCTCATGCTACCTAACTAGTAATTCTACCTCAAGTCAGATGTCTTTAGGGTGCCCAAATAGATATATTATCTAAAATCATGGGCCTCACGAGTATCAACTTTACAAAAATCCCAACACTCTAGAAAACAAATACGGCCTGAAACCTCAAAACTCCTTTTACATACAAGGTAATTATCAAACATCACCCTCTAAAACTGGGTCTTGAAGTGGTGCAGAATCCACAACCTCAAAATGACGACTACGAAACTATTCAAGTAGATAGGGTTGAAACCCCACATAGGCTAAAACACACCTAGAGTTTGAGACATGCAACTGAACCATCTAATTAATTAAAGATTCAAATACAAAGCTAAAGGTGGCTCCACCACATATAAGAATTCTAGACTGCATTTACTCACTTCCTCCTGACTCAAGGCATGTGCTACTACATTTGTCTTAGCCAGATGATAGAGAACAGAGGTCATACTCCTTCAGAAGCTCAATTTAGCGACGCTGCATAGATCTAAGGTCCCTCTAAATTAAGTTATGATGTACATAAGACTCATGTGATCAGTGTAGATCTCATAACAAACATTATACATGAAGAGACTCCAAATCTTAATCGCAAAACTACTGCCGCCAACTCCAAGTCGTTGGTGTGGCATTTGCGCTCATATGGCCTAGGTTCCTTAGCACATAGGCAAAAAGTGATCCATGTTTCATCAATACACAACCAAAACATATGCCTAAAATGTTGCAATAGACCATAAAGCCCTCTTCTTAACAGGAAGAGTCAAGATTGAAGAAATAATTAACAACTCTTATTACGACCCGAAGTATACCTTAGAAGTTAGAGCACGTTTAAGTCACCACACGGTGTAGTCAACCTCTCTGAGGTCTTATAAAATCCCTTAGACATCATTCATCGCATAATTAATACTTTTCACGATAATAGTTCAACTCTTTATAGAAATATAAGAATGACTAAGTCTCTTCATAGCCATCTTATACACATTTAAATATTATGGTCAAGGCCCTTACATCACTTAAAATGAAAACCAAAGTCTATTATAATGTCTTTTGATAAAGGAAACTAAACATAACTATGTCCTCGAATCATATGAGGACATACCAAGTTTTCTTGCGAGAATATTATTCCCAAGCTTTTCTTCTAAGAGACTCCTCACTTACCAACTATACTTGTACAAATAAACAACACACAAAATTAGTACCCTAAATGCACTAAGTATGATAAACATGCAAGAAAACGATGCTAAACGGACATTATCTTTATAACATTCTTTTTATGCTCATTAGATGTAAATCTCATGAAATAAGTATAAGAACCATGTTCAAGAAAACATACACATATAACACATATTCAGGTAACATAACATCAGATGACCATATTATGTTAGACACCCTACTAAAGGTTAACCTAAGACTCACTTAAGTAAGATAAGAAGAGACCACCCATACACCCTCTTAAAGCAAACCTAAGTAATCCTTAATCCTAACGAAAGTAAAGTTATTCCATTTCATCAAATATCATATAGTCCATATTCAATAAGATAAGACTTTACATCATTTAAAATCTCTATATAAAGTTACTTTAAGACTCACCTAAGTAAGACATGAAGAGACCACCCATACACCCGCTTCAATCCTACCTAAGCAATCCTCAAAGCTAGGAGGAATCTGAAGCCTACCCTACCCTGTAGAGGGTATTCTACGTTCTAATGTTAGAACTAGGACACATACCATGTTGGCACATGGTTAAGGAATATAAGGGTTTCTTTGTACTCTAGTCTCATCTTAAGTAGAGCTACTACCACAAGTATATTCACGTGGTGCTTTTCCTTGGTTCTCATAGAGTAATTTCATTCGCGTAAAGGTATTTGAGAAGGTACCATTTCTTAGTTCTACAAACTCATAATACTACTACCAAGAATGGGTCCACTAAGACTTCTAATCGAGGTCTAAAAGGATAACTGTATGACTTTATTAGAGATGGTTTCATGAAGTTCCACCCTACGTATCCCTAAGTCCGTCATTCCGCTCAATAAGGATACCATTACAGTCTTTCACTTCAAGGCTTCTATTAACCTTTTGTTTCTATATTCAAGGTCCTCATTCTTAACCTTCGTTTCAATATTCAAGGTTCCATATTCTTGAACTTCTTTTCATATTCAAGGTCCTAGGTATATGTCTTTCATAGAAGGGCACCTACTTTTGGTCTACAGGTACTAGACTTCCTTTATACATTCATTCATACACATACAAGACAAGGGTGGCTAAGGCTACCAAGTCAATAGATAACCTTCACATAACTTTCATGTATCAAGTAGAGGTAGCTAAGTCTTCCAATCAAGACACAACATTATCATATCATGTATTCATATAAATTCAAGTACCATTTAGGGACAACTAAGTCTACCTACAAAGATACCCTATAAATACATATAGAGACTCATCATAGTCTATCTTATTCACATATTACATTTTAGAGGATATCATACTTTAATTTCACAATTACACATATACCATATAATCTTTCACGTTTTTCAGAATAAAAACTATAACATGGTAGCACCATAATTCATATAATAATGCCAACAAGGCCATGTTCATAGCAATTATAACACATAAGCACCGGCACAATAAGTGGACCATATATACAATTCAATATCAATTATATATTAATTAGAGGAATTGGGTCAACTCACCACCTGCCCATCATCATCATCATCACCATTCATTAGCCTTTTCAACCAATTCACTTTACAAAGGCTCTTACTAATACCCATACACACAATAATAAGCCAACAACCAATCCATATCAACGATCCAACAAAATACAATACGAATATGATCATCGTAAGGCAGGTTATGGACAATTCTATCATGATCTATACATAATTCAATAGCCCAATACAATTTACACATGAATTCACTAATATCAAGTCATGATCAATTCACCCACTTTAGAGCCAAAACTAAGAATTCAATGAATACATGGGTTCAAGGAAGTTTTTATCTTAAAATCATCAATTAATATCAATTATATCATAAAATATTGTTTAAACATTTTCATGCAAGTACCCATGCTTAGAATTCAAAATAGGAATTTCTATGTTTTTGAACATCTTTGAAAAGCCCTTGGAATTGGCTCCTTGAATAAGAGAATAGTAAAGGATTAAATCACCATACCTTATTTGAATAAAGCCCACAAAATTGGATTGAAGAACATGAAAATCTGGTCTTCTTCCTTGGAGCAAAGCTTCAACAATGGAGGCTTTGGAGAGAAGGAGTGGAGAGCTTTTGTTTTTTGTTGAGGGTTTTGATTTGATTGGTGAATTTGGGGTTTCAAAATACACAATAACCGTCAATAAATAATACTCAAAGTACCCAAAATACCCCTACACTTAAAGGACCTTTTAACCAATTCCAATTTGACTTAAATATGATGCGACCAAAATCTGAGACTTGGCTGCGTGTCGCGGGGACACTTTCAAATCATGGTTCTGAAATTGAATTTGAGGTAGAATGGTTCATGTTGTCCCCGCATCGCAGGGCAAAACTTTCCCTTTAAATGTTGCAGGCGTGACGCGCCATAGACTCCAAATATGGCTGATCCTTAAGGTGGTCTCCAGGGAGTCGTACTTGAGCGCTTTGAACCTTTACATTTCATTCTATGTGTAGGAACCCTCGATACTCAATTTCATCCTTATACCATACCCCAAAACTCCACTACAAAACCCTACTACACACTAATTCAACTAGACTAGCTTCCGGATTTCTTGATCGTTCTTTGACGTCTTAACTTCCAAACTCTTCAAACTGACTTCTAAAGTTGATGTTCATATTTTTAACAATTTTTTAACTCATAACATACATGATAGGATCTAATTTGACCTAGTTCATTTTGAGAGTTGTTACAATCTCTCCCACTTGGACAACATTCATCCTCGGATGACACTTCGAACACTTCAAACACTTTTAACACTATCAAGAGAAAAAGACTCAATACTAGCAGCTAATAAAAATACCACATCAAGACAATACACATAGATAAGAGGAAAATCAACTCCACATAATCAAGATATTCAAAACACGAGAAGAAAGTGGGAAAAACATCTAAAACTTATCATGCAAAAAGACTCTACATTTTTCAATTCATATAGGAGGAACTTCCTTATCCACATATTATCATGCTCCTCCACATCATTTTTATACACAAAAAGATAGCTTTTCATGAAAGCACAATTATACTACATTTTCAAGTAATTCACTATAAAGCATGCTTACAAGTGAACTTATGAAAAATTTAAGCAATTCATTATAAAGGCATGACAATATGAGAGACAAAGTCATATAAACTCATTTTACCATATAAACATAACCTCGTGAAAGCTATGCATAATCCAAGGAGATCAATGAAATTCATTTTCACTTAGACTTCTAAACACATGCAACATGATACCATAAAGTTCTAACTCTCAAGATTGAATGGAATAGATGAGAAAAGACAACAATCCACAACCCAACTATTCACCATACTCCCCCACTTAGAAGGAACTAATCACAACTTAAGAGAGAAAACTATAACTTACCAGTATCCTCATCCGGATTTGCTCCCTTGTTAGGTTGGAGGTAATAGAAACGATTCCTCATTGGTGCACCATCATTCGAGGTATTAGGAGAAACTTGCTAGGCCTCTCTTCCTCTAGCCAGAATAGTGGGACAATCTCTCGACCTATGATCATCCATTACACAGACAAAGCACCCATTAGTACCGGCTAGACACTTCGCAAAGTACTTCTTCCCACAAGTGGAACAAGTAGGCTTAACACTTTGAGAACCACCACCGCTCTCATATTTGACCTTAGGGGAACTAGACCCATATTGATTTTGAGTCATCTTCTTAAACCTAGGTTCGTTTTGCTCATCGGATCTACCCATATTAAAAGTTATTGTAATCCTACTAAGCTTAGACTCTTGAATGTATTGTGCATACACCATAAATCGATATAGTTTCATGTCATGATGGAGCATGTTCGTACGACACTCTTCTTTCACAAGGTCAGAAACACCAGTCACAAACCTACGCATCTCACCCCTAGGGTTAGACACCATGGATGGAGCATACTTAGACATAGGGTAAATTTCAAGGAATACTCCTCAACAGTAATGTTACCTTGGCTAAGGTTTATAAACTCCTCAACCTTCACCTCCCTCTTGTAACGGGAAAAGTACTTTCCTAAGAAGGCTTCCTTAAACTCTTCCTATTCTATAGGACCCAACTCAACCTGCCTATTGTCTTTCCATTGAGTATACCACACTTGAGTAACTTTCTCAATTTGTATGAATCTAACTCCGCGTTTTCTCTAGAAGTCACCCTCATAGATCTTAACACCTTATACACACCATCTAATTAATCTTGAGGGTTCTCTCCCACCTTCGAACCAACAAAGATAGGAGGATTCATCCTTAGCAAGTCCCGCAATCTAGAGGTCATGGTATTCTCAAGAGCATTCATCCTAGGATCAATATACGTATTCACTGGAGTTGTCATGGCTCGGGATAAGGGTAAGGATAGCCTCTCTAATCTCCCCATTAGTCATGTTCGGGGAAACCACTGGAACTTCATTCCCTTGATTAACTATAGTTACTTCTTCACCTTGAGGAACTTGAGCACCTTGTCGAACATGTCCACCTTGTGGAGGAACTCCCTCATCAACTCTCCTTGCGGGTGTTCTTCTTGTATTTATATCATATAAACAGAAGAGAACATACTAGGAAAAGATACTTATAACCTCAACTCTATGGCAGGACACAAGAGTAATGAAGAAAGTGACACTTCTATCGTCCTATAGCCTCTCTCTCATAGATTTATCGCGACTTACACCGATGAACAAGACTCTACTAGACGTGGATTTTACGAGACTTTTAATCGTAAGAACTACTTCATAACCTTATGCTCTGATACCAAGTTTGTAGAGACCCAAAGTATACCCGAGAAGTTAGAGCACCCTTAAGTTGCCACACGTCATACTCGACCTCTCGGACGTCTTCTACAAGCCCTTAGAAATCATTCCTCACACACACACATATATATATATATATATATATATATATATATATATATATATATATGCGAGGAATGATTTTTAAGGAAGTAGTGTAGAATTAAAACTTTTCACAACAATATATGAACTCTTTATAAAAATATAAGAAAGAACTAGGTCTCTTCATAGACATGTTATACACAAGTAAATCTTAGGATCATAGCCCTTACATCACTTAAAATAAAAACCAAAGTCTATTACAATGTCTTTTGTAAGAGGAAACTAAACATAACTATGTCCTCGAATTATATAAGGACATACCAAGTCTTATTGAGAGAATGCTATTAGCCAGCATTGCTTCTTAGAGACTCCTCACTTGCCACCTATACTTGTAAAAATAAAGAAACATATGGAATTAGCACATTGAATGCATTAATTATGGCGAACATGCAATAAACAATGCTAAAACGACATTTTCTTTATACCATGTTTTTTATCTTCTTTTGATGTAAATCTTATGAATTAAGTATAAGAACCATTTTAAAGACAACATACACATATAACACGTATTCAAGTAACATTAATCACATGACCATATTCACTTAGACCCCTACTAAAGGTGATGCTAAGACTCACTTAAGTACAACAAGAAGAGAACGCCCATACACCCTCTTCAAGCACACCTAAGTAATCCTTAAGACTACCTAAAGTAAAGTTATTCCATTTCATCACATATCACATAGTTCATATTCAATGTGATAATCATTTACATCATTTAGACTCTCTAACTAAATTTACTTTAGGACTCACCTAAGTAAGACGTGAATATACACCCTCTTCAAGTCTACCGAAGCAATCCTCAAAGCTACCTAGGTATGAACTTTTCTATTCATCATACTTTGACTAAGTCAACAATATTCATTAAGACATTTATGTGACATCCAACAATTTGAGGACTTCACATAATGGACTTGGAGGACCTAGGGAACTCAACCTAGCATCTTCAAGGCCTACTAGTGCTATGTATAAACAACGTCCCATTCTAGTACCTACATGTTGTAGAACACATCCAATACTAGAGTGTGATACGCTAAATTTATACCTCCCTAAAGAAGTATAAGTGGTCGTAATCAAGTAGAGAGCCCAACTAGTAGGTTGGGGTCGATCCCACAAGGAAAATGGTTTAGACTTAGCTTTAGTTCACTATTATGTTTGTTTAGTCAATGTCATTCGGAAAACAAGTAAATAAAAAGGGCATTTAGTGAAACAAGTTGTTCCTTTAACAATATAAGTAAACAAGTAAATGAAAGTAAATTTTGAGTTTTTTTCAAGTTGTGAGAATAACTAGGGTATATGTGTCCCCCACAGGTTCATAATGTCGTATTCCTGGTAATAGCAATTCTTTTCTAGTGTTTTACATGCAAAGTGGTATGTTAGGTATCTCTAAATCCTTGGTCCGGCATCTAGAGAATTTCACCCTGTACCTTGGTCCGACTACGTGTGAATAAAATACTAACCCTTACCTTTACCTCAGATTAGACATCACAATCGATGTATGACTTAGTTATTACTTCACACCAATCGACACTAGCATATTAGATAGTATCACACTAAATCTATGTTCATAATTCTTTTCATATTCCTACCTCCTTGATCCCGAATATAGCAACAAGGCGAGTTCTAATGCGTGCACTCGTTAAAAAGACTTCGAAGAGAGAGAATTATCAATGCATGCAAAACCGCTTTTCGAGAATTGCTTAATTGCTAGTTATTCTTTGTGAATTACCCATGATTCCGATAACTCTAGTTATGGATTTAGTTACCCATGCAAGCAAGATCCCAATTCATAGTTTTAAATGAAGAAATCATGAATTTACTCAACAATAAGAAGAAAACCAGAAATTCAACTTGAAATTGCAAGAAAATCCTTCAAACCAAATCCGGAAATTGATTAAATGCCCAAAGACCAAAAAAAATAATACAATAATAAAAAGAGTAGCTAACCCCCAAAACAAGGTTTTGATGCCCTATATACATAAAACATAGTCCTAAATAAAAAGAAATTAAAATAAGGAAAGTTTGTTCAGTTGACGTGGCTTTGATCTACGGACCAATCGACGGTCTGTAGACTGGCTCCGTCAGTCAGGACTTAGAAATATATTTTCTCCACCAGATAGCACCTCCTCTGAATCAATCGACGGGCCAACAGAATTGGGGCCAGCCACAAAGGAATAGGTTTGAACGTTGATATATACCGTCTTTCAGCTGACCTTTCCAAACCGTGCTTCGCAATCAATCTAGAAAAAGACTAAGCAAGTGGTGTCCTAATGAAATGGCATATAGTTTAGTATAGTCTGTCGATCCATCTACGGTCTGTTCTCCAACTTTACAGTTGTTTTCCTATCTTGCCGGCTGAACATCTTTACTACAAACAAAAAACAAAACTTATAAAAATTACTACAAAAAAGCTTTAGATACACATAATTCTTAAGTGAAATGCATTATAAATGCTTTAAAATCACGGCACATCAACATCCTCAACTTAAATTCGTTGTTTGTCCTCAAGTGACACACTATGACCCTAAACAACATTTGTACTGAATTATACCTTTTTAAGATTTAGCAATCACATTACTATCAATCCCGACTCTTTCTTGATTGAGGACAATTTTATGCTCTCAGGCTCGACAAGCTAACTCATGTGGATCACATCATGACACAAATTCACCATGCTACAAACACTTATACAATTTTTCCTCTAACCAAGGTACCAACTTTCTCATAACGCAACTAGGGCCCTCACTTCAAACGAAATCCTCAGTTTTCACACAGTGATTATGCATTATGGGTACAAGAATCTTTTTTCAACACTCGCGCTCAATAACAAGTTCAAATATAGTTAGTACTCTTTGCCATAGGCTTTCCCTTGTTTTCACTACTTAAGTTCACCACACTAGACTCTAGGATCACGGTAGGACTTTCTTGGCTTGTAACGTTGGCTCGGGGTCAGGTGTGGTATGTTTGGGTACATTTTTAGTGACTTTCTTCCCTCTTTGACAAGACCGCTAAGCTTCCTACCTCTTTTCATTTCCTTTGTCCCCCCTATTTATCTTCTCTTCTTTTCTTTGTTCCCTCTTTGGATGTGACTTTTACTTCTTTTTTTTCCTTTTTTTTCTTTTTTCAATCGATTGATAATTTCAACAAGTAATATCTTTCGCTCACGTAAGCTTTTATTTACAACATCCAACTCTTTTCATACCCATTTTTGGGTCCTCGCTCCTAATAGCCACTCTCAGCTCATGACTTTTTCATGAGTTGAGGTACACATACCCGAAGTCGGGTAGGGCAAAAAATGAGGTCACTTATTCATTAGACACCCTCAACTTAGGCTTTTGGCCTAAGTCGAGGTGCACATGTCAAAGGAGAGAGTGAGGACAAAACAATAGACCCTGGGATGGTGAGTTGGGGAATAAATAATATTGGTCCACTACAGGATCAACATATTTGGATAAGAAAGGGACAATAATTCATTTGGTTCTCTTCTTTAAGGGTAGATATTAGCTATTTCGAACAAGGGCCTATGATCACTTCCTAGCTTCTAACACAGATTTCCTTCGCAAGACTAACACGACAAGTTCTAGCAAGGTGCCAACTGTTTGAACACTCAAAATTTCCTCACACACTCGTGGAACATCGTTGTTCTATTAGATTATCAGATTTTCTAGTTCAGGTTTTAGTTGAAGGTCATGCAGTAGGTGCCTATTTATTTCATGTTTAGAGCCAACACATTCAACGTATATTAACCTATTATGCAAGAAAAACAATGGATGTGATATCATTTTTATTAGTCATCATGCTTTGTACTACATACTTCATACTTCTGTACTTTGTACTTCCTAAGACATGACGGTCCAACAAAAAATTAAGAAGTGTCTTGGAGAAAAAGAACATAGGTAGGAAAACCCCAAGTGGGCCACCCTCAGTAGTGCCCACACAAACCTCCGCACCATCAGTAGTGCTCCTCTCACCACTCGCCGGTACAGAACTAGATGCCCCAGCATCAATCTCTAATTATCTCTTCTGATGTATCTACTTAATTACCAAGGAGGCTCTCCTAGCCTGATCCAGTTCTGTCCTCTCTCGCTCTTTCTCTCATGCGCCTCATTATCGACATCAGTGTTGTGGCTGCAGCGGTGCCTCTTGGTACGCACACACTTCTCAGGCTGTGGCTCGACATGCACATTGAACAAGGCACGAGCACTGTGTCCTCTGCTAGCTCAATGGGAGCAGTCTCTGGCTCAGTCGTCCTCATATTTAAGATGCCATCAACATCGGCTCTTAGGCTGGTCAACTCAGTCTTGATAGAAGTGAGGACAGCTGTGGTGGATGGACATGCTAGAACCCGTAGCTTAAAAGCATCAAGGAGTTCATGGACCGCCTAAATTTGCTACTACGTTTGTTTGGCCACCCACTTCTCTATGTAGTCCTCTGCCTCAACAATGGATTTCTTCATAAAAGGCTGAATGTGGTGGAGCATAGTGCCTATCTAAGCCTCCAACCTCTAAAATCGAGCTAGAGGAACCAATGCCCATGATAGTGGTGTAGATCTCGACGAGTTGGGAGCCTTGCTGGATCTATGTGAAGAAGATGCCGAGTCAGGTCAGCATGCTCTCGTGCGGTAAATTCAGTCGTTTGGGCTAGCTCCACTGTGTCATCCAAGTTCTCGCTCAGTGGAGGAACCTCAATCCAGGTCCCTCTATGTGGTGCCGCTACATTGGCCTCATTCTTAATGAGTACTAAGCCCACTGTCCCTGCTGGTTGGCGGAGTCTATCACAGTACCAAATTGGCACTCCCGCATTTCTACATATATGAAATCAAGCATGAAAAAGGGTAGGTGGTGGAGGTGTTAAAGGCCCTATCATGTATGAACGCCAACAACAACTTGGCAAAGTCGACCTCTAGACCATTTACCATTGCTTCCACTACTATTGCCCTATCCCAAGTGAGGATGTTATGTGCCTACATCGGTGACACTCGATTTCAAACGAGAAGCATGAAAATTTTTGCTACAAACATCAGTTTGGCCTTTCGGATGCTCACTCGGGGCGCTGGCGCTATGACCCAGTCAGCTCTTTCACCATCTATAGATATATATTAGGCCAACCATTTTTTTAATGCCCCTCGCTGCTCCACACTCTTCTGGAATGCGCCACTCTAAACAACATCCCACCTGAGTCAAATTCTGAAGTGTTTCGAGTCCATTATGAGTCGGAGGTAGGGCCGTATAGGAATTGGTGGATGGTGACCACAGATATGTCCACCCTAAAGCCCTGGAGAAGTGTAAAGGTGAGTAGGGCTTGTTTTGGGGGCCTTTTCCGCCTATCGATGGACCCACATAGAGTGGCAGCATAGGAGGCATAAAAATCCCGGACGATCTCCTCACCATATGAGCTGAAGTATTAGGGCCATCCATCCACACTTGTGGAGGTCAAAGAGTCGGTGACCTCGGGGACTGTAGGAAAACTCCCTGTTAGAACTCGACGCTTCTCCATCACCAACTGGGTAATTACCCCCTTTTTATTCAGCATCTTCACATCCCGATACACCTGCCTCTGTCCCTCTACGCACCACCGGTTTGGTTCAGCTACAACCGGAGTAGGGTTGTTCAGGGTGCGGGTGAAGTTTATGAACTAGTAGCTTCATCAAACAAGGCTTGGTTGTTTGCATCCCCAGATCCAGCGGTACCCTGCGATTTGGAACTGAAGGCAGTGGCTGTCTTTGAGCCTGAGGCTTTGGCTGATCCTGATTCTGGAGCTGAGGCAACCTCGGAGCCGTATGTTGAACTCCCTTATAAACTATAAATAGCCCTGGTCAGTGAACCGATCAGTGTGCGCTCTTCATCAGATTGGGAGGTAGTTACTACGTCAAGAGTCACCTTCCGGGGGGGGAGGGGGGTTCCCCTAGTGACTCGTGCAGATACTGTTGGTGATGTAGTGCCTGGGGGGACGTAGGCTGGGTCCTCCTCCGTATCGGTGTCCTCGTCAATCAACCGATAGGTTGGGGTAAACGCCTTGGATTTAACCTTTTTTGAGTAGATGCCTATCTTCTTCGGAGCAATATGTACTTATGAAGTAGTTGTTAGTATCATAAAAGTCTAACGACACACTCAAAAAGCAACGGAAAGAACAAAAACTTGAGAATCAGAAATGCAGGTCATTTCTAAAGAGTCAGAACGACAGACACTATCAATGGCCCGTCGATCAATCGACGATCCGTCGATCAGGTCTGCAGTCTTACACTTAGAACTATTTGT
This sequence comes from Solanum sitiens, assembly GCA_016801875.1. Classification (NCBI taxonomy): domain Eukaryota; kingdom Viridiplantae; phylum Streptophyta; class Magnoliopsida; order Solanales; family Solanaceae; genus Solanum; species Solanum sitiens. The sequence continues at coordinate 1,493,128 of JABWTJ010000204.1, read as the reverse complement.
ATGATTGGTTACAAACATGGCTTCTTAAGGGAACAACGAACGTGCAGAATTGCCCGTCGATGAATCAATGAACCATAGTCCACTTCCGTCGTCTAACACTTAGATTTATTTTAGCAAAAGGGTGAAATCAGGTTCTCTAATAGAACGATGGACGTGCAAATTGACGTACCGTAGTCCACTTCCATCATTTTGGAATTAAGTATTTTCTGGGTGTTTCAATCTACGGAACCCATCGATGGGGTCTCGTACTATTGGCCTGACACAGAATTCAGGCATATACAAGTTCCAATGTTTAGTTTCTTTACTGCTTCCATTTTACACAATCAAGTTTAAGCAGGCATTTTAACACACCAAATACTAGTTCTTCAATCCTAGGGTTCCAAAATTTCATACAGTTATTAACCCAATTCAGTAGAAACATGGAACCCTAAGTTGAAACTTTGAGACACATTGAGACACCCAACATTGTAGATTGTTAAGTTGCAACACAAACACTGTCTATCATCCCCATGGGAGCAATCACTCGAGTTTAATCATGCAAATTTCACTTTGTTCAGCCCCAAGGTCAAGACCCACTTCGGATTCCTATATTTAACCATGAACGAGAATTCAAAGTTTATGAGAAATCTAAATACCTCTCTTAGCAGTGGTGTACCTGTGAGGTACTTGGAAGAATTAGTCGATGTGTCCAACCTTGATCACCGGTCTCTTGAAAATGAAGAAACAGAGAATTTGGGGGAGAGAGTGCTTGGGAATTTGGGAGAGTGATGGGACAAAGTTGAGAGATAGGGAGTTTATTGTGGAAGTGAAATACAGGGAAATGATGGGTTGAAAAGGTTAAGGAAGGAATTTGAAAGAAAATGGAATGAATTTGAAAGGTTATGTCTTTTAATATTACCGGTCGGGTCATGTCGGATCACTAGAAGATTTGGACCTAAGAAACCCCATCGACGGTATGCAGGTCAATCGACGATCTGTCAATTGGGACTGCCGATCACTTCCGACTAAGAGAAAAAAATGAGAACATACCTGGGATCTACGAACACCATCGACGGTCCATCGATGGGGTCCTCTGCACTAGACCATTGTCTGCAGATTTATGCTTTTTGTTCCTGCACATGCACATGTAGCATCAATAAGGCCATTCTTTTTATGTTTTTCTAGACACTTTTAAGACAAAGATCCTATACTAATATATATTCAACACTAGCACAAAAATAAAAGCGAAATAATGAGAACAACTAAACAAGACTACGACTCATTCTACAAGCAAAACGAAACCTATAGTTGTCTAGAGAGTACACCTTGGGTTACCTCCTAAGAAGCGCATGATTTAACATCGCGGCACAACACTGGTCTCTTGATTAATTAGACTTCATCAAGATGATAGGCTTCAACCACTTCATGATCACTCTCCGCATGCCCTAGATAGGTCTTTATCCTTTGCGTGTTGATTGTAAACCTTGCGTTTTCCTTGTTTTCTAGCTCAACTGCTCCATGCGGGAACACTTTGGTAATGGGGAATGTGCCTCTGCACTTGGACATGAGTTTTCTCTTAAACAAGTGCAACCTAGAGTTGAATAGAAGCACCAACTCACCAACTGCAAATTTGCGCTTTTCGATTCTTTGGTCATGGTACTTATTCATCTTATGTTTGTAGATGGCTGAACTTTCATACAGCTTTAGGCGAAACTCATCAAACTCATTGAGTCTTTGTTATGATGATCCGGTCAAATCTAACTTCAGTTTCTTTATTGCCCACATCGGCTTGTGTTCTAGTTCGACAGGCAACTGACAAGCCTTCCCATATACAAGTTGGTATGGATACATAGCTATTGAAGTTTTGTATGTAGTACGGTAGGCCCAAAGAGCATCATCTAGCCTCCTTGACCAATCCGTACTATTGGCATTCACAGTCTTCGCCAAAATCTATTTGATCTCCCTATTGGAGACCTCAACTTGCCCGTTCGTCTGTGGGTGATATGGAGTAGCGACATTGTGATGAATACCATATTTTTCAAGAAGCCCTTTGAAAAGTTTATGACAAACGTGCAAGCCGCCATCTCTGATAATTGCCCTATGTGTCCCAAATCCAGAGAAGATATTTTTCTTCAAGAATGTGGTGACACTTTTTCCTTCATTGTTGGGGAGCGCGATTGCTTCAACCTATTTCGACACATATTAAACCGCTAAAAGAATATATTTCATCCCATGAAAACTCACAAATGGGACCATGAAGTCAATGCCCCAGCCATCAAATAGCTTAATCACTGGAATGTTATTCAAAGGGAACTCTTTCCTCTTTGAAATTCCTCCATCTCGTCGGCACCGATCACACGACTTATCAAAATCATGAGCTTCTTGGTGAATGGTTGGCCAATAATACCAAAACTACAAGATCTTGTGTACAGTTCAAATACCACTATGGTACCCACCTACATGCGAGGAATGGCAAGCCTCCAAAACACTCAACATCTCATCTTCAGGTGCACATCGACAAATTATACCATTGGCACAACTCTGATATAGGTAAGGATTATCCAAAAAGATTTTTTTTCCACATCATGCATGAACTTTTTCCGCTGGTGGAAGTTCAAATCTGACGGAACTGAATCACCTTCCACATAGTTTGTAAAATCTGCAAACCGTGGGATCAAATCCTAAGAAACAACCAATAGATGTTAATCTGGAAATACTCTTCAATTTGCACTTCAGATACTCTCAACCCTATAAGATATAACATATACCATTTGGAGCTCACCACTCTGCTTCATGGACCTACATATATTGAAAGTTGCTTCTTCATTGTTCAACCTAAAATTTATCTACCCCTTTTTCATATCGACTAATACACGCCCAATGGAAAGGAATGATCTTCCTAGAATAATGGGGACCTCAAAGTCAACCTCACTGTAAAGAATTACAAAATTGACCAGAAATATGAATGACTCCAATTTCACAGCATATCATGGAGCATACGAATGGGCCTCTTGACAGTTCGATTAGCTACCAGTAACCGCATCGTAGTAGGCTTTGGTTCTCCCAAGCCTAACATCTTATAAATGGACCGAGGTATGAACTATATGCTAGCACCAAGATTATATAGTGCCTTAGAAAAGTGTAGTAATCCTTTCGTACATTGAATAGTGAAGGCGCCCAGATCTTCTTTCTTCTGCACAAGAGACCTTGTAGAAATAGAACTACAATGATGCATTTTGTCATCTTCTTCAAAACTCACTGATCTCCTCTTTGTCACCATGTCCTTCGTAAACTTATAATAATAAGGCATTTGTTCTAACGTTTCTATCAATGGGACATTGATGGAAAGCGATTTCAACATAGTGATAAACCATTGGCATTTACCATCTTTCGTTTTCTTCACTAATCTCTGAAGGAATGATGATGGAGGTCTAGGAATGGGGACCACTTTTTGGGATAACTCTGCTTCTGTCGTTGTTGCATTCACCAATTCTCCACTATCGTTTGGTACATTATCTTTCTTTGTTATATCATGTTGTACTATAGACGACATAAGCGAATCAATGGTCTGCTTACCTCCTCGAGTAGTGGCTGCCAAGCAACGCCCATCATTTTTAGGATTTTGGATAGTGTTGCCCAGTATCTGACTTTCTAGTGTTCCAGGCTTTATTGTTGTGTGATATCTTCTCCAACTTCTCTCCGATCTCATCATATGCCCATTCCCTATATGATCCACCAACAATAGTATCGAGTACTCCTTTGTTGTTGTCATCTTTCCCTCTATAGAAGTACTCTTTTAGTGACTCATTATCAGTGTGGTGGTTTGGGACACCTCTCACGAATGCAATAAATCAGTCCTAAGAGCTACTCACCGACTCTACCGGTAGTGCCACAAAGTTATTCACATTATCCTTGTTGTTGAGCTTCTTAGACACTGGATAGTACCTTGCCAAAAACACAGCTCTCCACTGATCCCAAGTTCATATAGAGTTGTAAGAAAGCTCGGTGAACCATATAGCAGCATCTCCTCTCAGTTATAAAGGAAACACTAGAAACCCAATGGCATTCATATCCATGTCTTATCTACCCACACAACTATTGCACACATACCTCAGTTTGTCTATATGAGCATGTGGGTCCCCCGATGGTTGTCTCAAAAACAAACCCCTCGCAGTGAGCATCTGCATCAAGCTACTCGTCACCACGAATATGTACCCAGGTGGCAGAGGGGGTAGTACAAGAGGTCCATCAGAATCTGCAATTTTCACATTACCCCTATAGTAATCCTGAAGTCATGGGGCTGCTAGAGGTTGCATTCTCATAACCTCTCACAGTTGGTTCTCTACTCGTGCCTGGTTATGTGCCTCAACTAGTAATGGAGAATGTTGGCCTACTCCGTCATCTAAGTTCACTCTGTTAGGTTTAACTGGGACCCCTTGATTCTCCACTAGTATTAAGGTTTGATTAAGTTCAGGAGTGATGGAGTGAGTGGTTCGCCTCGCCTCCGTGTACTTCATGCACTAGAGATAGACATGAGAGAAACCAAAAAAGTAAAATCAGGAAATACTTGACTAAATTTCAATAACGTAAATCTAAAAGCCAGATTTCCCGACAGCGACGCCAAAATTGGAGATGCTCTAATTATACCACCCTAAAGAAGTATAAGCAGTCGTAATCAAGTAAAGAACCCAACTTGTATGTTGGGGTCGATCCCACAATGAAAATGATTTAGACTTTGCTTTAATTGACAATTATGTCCATTTAGTCAATGTCTTTCCAAAAACAAGTAAATAAGGGGGGGGGGGTTGTGAAACAAGTTCCTTAAACAATAGAAGTTAAGAAGTATACGAAAGTAGATTTTGAGTTTTTATCAAGTTGTGAGAATAACTAGGTTGTATGTGTTCCCAACAGGTTCATAACGCCATATTCATAGAGATAGTAATTCATTCCTAGTGTTTTACATGCAAAGTGGTAAGTTAGGTATCTCTAAATCCTTGGTCCGATATCTAGAGAATTTCACCCCGTACCTTGGTTCGACTACGTGTGTATAAGTTACTAACCCTTACCTTTACCTCAGATTAGAAATCATGATCGATGTATGGCTTAGTTATTACTTCGCACTAATTGACACTAGACTATTAGATAGTAACAAAATAAATCTATGTTGATAATTCTTTTCCTATTCCTACCTTCTTGGTCCTGCATATAGAAACAAGGCGAGTTCTAATGTGTGCACTCGTTAAAAAGACTTCTAAGAGAGAGAATTATCAAAGCATGCAAAAACACATTTTGAGAAATGCTTAATTGCTAGTAATACATTGTTAATTACCCATGGTTCCCACAACCCTAGTTGTGAATTTAGTTACCCATGCAAGCAAGATCATAATTCATATTTTTGAATGAAGAAATCATGAACTTACTCAACAATAAAAAGAAACCCAGAAATTTAACTTGAAATTGCAAAAAAATCCTTCAAACCAAATACGAAGATTGATTAATTGCCCAAAGTTCCAACACCCAATCTCCAAAACACAAAATAGAATAATAACAAGAGTAGCTAAGCCCCAAAACAAGGTTTTAATGCCCTATATGTAGAAAACATAGTCCTAAATAAAAATGAATTAAAATAAAGAAAGATTGTTCACATGACGCGTCTTCAATTTACGGACCATCTAATGGACTATCAATCACTCGACGGTCCGTAAAGTGCCTTCGTCAGTCATGACTTAAAAATAATTTTTCTCTACCAGATAGCGCCTTCTCTGAATCAATCGACGGACAAACTCAAGGTCCGTCGATGCCTTTCATAACTCCATACATAGAATTTTTCCAAACTCAGGTACTGGAACCTTCTCTGAACCAAAATCGACGGACCGTTGTTTCATCTCGTAGTTCTACAGTTGGTCGACTTCCCCGATTTATATCCAATGTCCTAAGCTGCCCATCTATGGTCACTAACTACGGTCCTATTCTGCACTTTTTCAGATGTTTTCTTATCTTGCCGCCTGAACATCTTTCGTGCAAACAAAACATAAAACTTATAAAAATAACTACAAAAAGGCTTTAGACACACACAACTCTTAAGTGAAATGCATTAGAAATGTCGTGAAATCACGGCGCATGAGAGTGCACATCCCACATAATGAGAATAGGAATTAACCGACATAGACTATACTAGCGAAGTAAATCCGGAGTCTACCCTACTCCGTGGAGGGTGTTCTACTTGCCAAGGGTAAAAGTAGGACACATCCCATATTGGCACATGGTTAAGGAATATCAAGGGTTTCTTTGTACTCTAGTCTCATCTTAAGTAGAGCTACTACCACAATCATATTTGCTCGGTGCATTGCCTTTGGTCTCATAAAGTAATTTCATTCGCGTAAAGGTATTTTAAAAGGTACCATTTCTTAGTTCTACCAACTCACAATACTACTACCAAGAATGGGTCCATTAGGACTGCCAATCGTGGTCTTTAAGGATAGCTCTTATGACTTTCTTAGAGATGGTTTCATGTCGTTCCAGCTTACCTATCCCTAAGTCCATCATTCCACTCAAGAAGGATACCATACAGTCTTTCACTTTAAGGCTTCTATTAATAACCTTCTTTTCTATATTTAAGGTCCTCATTCATAACCTTCTTTTCTATATTTAAGGTTCTATGTTCCTGACCATGTTTTCATATTCAAGGTTCTACAAAAAAGTCTTTCATAGAATTACACCTACTTTAGGTCTACCGATCCTGTAACATTCCATAAAAGTGTACTTGTTTAGGGAAGGGTCCATTAGGTTGCAAGGATACGTATGGGGATACATAGGCATCCCAATGCCCAATATTGAGAAATATTGGGCATATTAGAAAATATTGGCTTAAAAGGTGTTAGCCAATTTTCTAAGTATTAATAAGCTTGTTTAAGAAATGTACCTGCAATGAAGACCCTAAGCTAAAACCATATATTTCCTAGCATTTGCACATTAGGTACGAGAAATCTATATGTCAAGCCCAGGCACCATAGCATATGACCAATTAAAATGACCATGTAGATTAAGAGGTGTCCAAGGACATACTGAGGATCCTTGGACAAGGAGTGAACTTTCCAAATGCAACAATAGAAGTGCATGGTTGGGAAAGTGGGCAGAAACACATGTGCAAGCACATGTGTAACTGGCCGAGGGGGACCACACGACCAAGCCAACCGAATTCGGTTAGGCGGTTAGGGGCAGGCGCGCGAACGGGTCCAGCCAAGTGGGGCCTGGCTTCCTAACCAACTCTAGACTCTAACTAACTTAACCAACTAGCTAACTAACCTAGGACAAACGAAAATGAACAAACTAAGGGACCCGACAACCTAAGACCTAGTCGGGTGACACCAAACCGTGTAACTAACTAAGAGACAACCTAGTACCTAACCTAGGATGGTCAAAAGGGGTTAGTTATGATCCTATTGACTTAGCGGTATTTTAGTAATTTTCCTAGGTCCCTTAATTAATTTATTTAGCAACTTAATTAATTAATTTAAAGCCTTGGTCAAGCTGAGACCCTTAGCCAATTTTCAGATTTGGCTAAGTCAAATGCTCTCCGAGGTCTAGTCAATTTAGGAGGGGCATTTTAGTAATTACATAATTAATTTATTTGATTAAGTTAATTAACCTAAGTTGAATTATTCAACATCAGTTCGTATGACCTAAATCCCACGATCATTCACTTAGAAACACGACTCAAAGGCAGTAAGCAAAAACGTAGAAAGACAAAGGTTCTCTTAGGCGATTTCAAGGTATTCTTCAAGGTCTTCGTGCAAGGTGATATTCGTAGATTCAATTCTACATAAGGTATGGGTTTTGACTCTTGGAATTATTTATCCAAGAGGCTTTTCAAAAGTTTTGAATTCATGAATATCGAAACTAGGGTTGTTCCCAATGATATTATTGAACGTCCATTTCCCTAGTTATCCTTGTTTTCGATTCTAAAAAGTATGTAGATATAATATCCAACATGTTGTTTGTATGTGGTGCTAACTAATCATTATGTGTAAGTTTCTTGATTTTTTAATGACTAATGAGGCCTATATATTTGATTCGTATGATTTGGGTATTAGTTACACGAAATAAAAAATGATGAAATGCTTAATTGTGTTCGAAAATATGAAGTTTGTTGTAAGTCGGTTAGAAGTTTAGTTTCTGTTAAATGTCAACTTTTTTATATTCGGAAGATCAATATAGTGCATTCACGAGATTAATTGATTTGGCTAGTGATAACATAATAAAAATTGTTTAAGTAAGGTTTGGTTCATGCCAATAAACTAGCTAACAATGTTTTACCCAAAAAGTTGAATGGAATTCGTTTACAATGTTATTTCCAAAATATTATATAAAATTGGCTAATGACTAAGTTATACCAAAATGAGAATGACCAATGTAACTCATTAAATTCATAACCAAGGGCATGCCAATCATTGGGACAAGTCCCAACATACTCTATCAAAATGAACTATGAACATAGTAACTACATTGAACGAAGTTCATAAATTTCATAAAGAATGGTATAAAGCTACCAAATGACATTGAACAACATAAAGTGAGTAATAACATAAATAAAAGCTTAAGAGTTATGAAAGTGACCAGAATGGGGTGAAAAAGGAAGTGAGACAAGTCTCACTTACACCTAAGACAACTATGTTAAAGATACTCACATAAGAGGGTGTTAGAAAGTGTGAGACGAGTCTCATTAACACCAAGATGATAATTTATGGTTAAATTCACATTTCATCAAGTAAAGAAAGGGATGAAAAGTTATCCATAGAGTAAGTAAACCTCATAACTAGAAGCAACCTTCCATAATGTTTGAGTCAACTCTAAAAGTTATGAAGTAAAAGAAATTGAGCAAAGCACAGATAGACTAGCAATGAGCTTGTGCAAGCACATGTAAGTCTCATGAGATGAGGCTCCACCAAGGTGGATAAGAGTCTCCAAAAATCTCCTATTCTTCGAACTATGTTGCCAGCATGGGAACTAGCTGTGGATTCCGCCTAAGAAAGCTAGGTAGATTCGGTTTCACTTCGGCCGGTGAAACCACCCCTTTTCAGTGTGGGTCAGACACTGGATTTCATGTTTAGCTCACATGATCTATGTCGGTTAATTCTCAAAGAAAGTTTTTGGTTTCACTTTAGCTGTGAACCACCTCTTTTCGGTGTGGGAAAGACACTGGACTTGGTTTCACTTTAGTCGTGAACAACCCCTTTACGGTGTGGGGCAGACACTGGATTTAATGTTAACTCACATGATCTAGGTTCACTTTGATCGGTGAACCACCTCTTTTCGGTGTCGGGAAGACAATGGATTTCATGTCATTTCCCATGATCTTAATGCTAAAGACTTCTTTAACAAAGTAAGAAAGAAAGAAGAAGAGATGTAAGTTCAAAGTGAACTAAGAAAGCAAGAGTTTAAGAATATCAATCATCAATGTTTGATAAGAATGAAGTTTTCAACAAGTAAGGGGCATAGCCAATAATGACTTCTTATATTATGAAAATGATCAAAGTCAAACTAGACTGGCTTATAATGACTTCTTATATTATGAAAATGATCAAAGTCAAATGAGATTGGCTTATAATGACTTATTATATTATGCAAATGATCATAGCCAAATAAGATTGGCTTATAATGATTTCTTATATTATGCAAAGAATCAAATAATAGGCATAATCAATAAAGATTGGCTTAATAAGATTTCATGCCCAATTGTAGTTAAATCATTTCCTTAGTCCTTTGGATTACTTACTCGATTCATTGTAGGTATGGGGCTATAATGAATCATTGCATTTGTAAGTAAAACATATGATCAAAGGATGTCATTGAACTAGACAACAAAAAGAAGAAAAAGAGTGAAAATATTCTAAGTCTGGAAAGAGAGCTCTCGGCCTAAGGGGGAGCAAATTTATAAATTTTCATTTGAGATGTTCTAAAATTATGTTCATGATTCCAAGGTCTTATGTTCATATAGAAAATGAATTGTCTGCTTTTAATGAATTAAAATATGTCATATTCATAACATGATTCATAAATAACGAATTAAGAATGTCAAGTGACTTAACTTTCCAGAAATGGCATGTTGCTATAGGAAGAGCCTTCCTTGATCATGCATAGTCCTTATGTGTATCTGTGCATACACCCATACTTAGTACAAGTGTGTACTAACCCTATACTATTACTATTTTTATAGGTGCAGGTCAGAGAGAAAGTTGAAGACTCATTGAAACGGTTTGGATTAGCGATCTCCGGACTTTGGTAGGTCCTCTTGAGTTCGAGGATGCTATATTTATCTTTCTAGCTTAGTACTTCAGACATAGCAAGTGGATGTTGTCCCTAGCGTTTGATTTCAGATATTTTATTCAAAGCTTTGTATTAAGGCCATTTTGGCAAACTATTACGATATATATTGATTCTTTCATTTGAATTGTTTAATTGATTGTAGATGGTTGTTTAGTTGAACTCATTAGAATATCAATCTATGTAGTAATTATATGGAGTCTATGTATACTTCATTATGCTTTAAAATTTTTAAATTTTCCGCAAATTTAACTATATGATTGTGATGAAAGCTAAGAAGATGTCTGCGACCTCTAAGAAGTTAACGATGCCGGTTGCATTCGGATTCCAGAATCCGGGTGTGACAGATCCTAGACATCATTTATACATTCATTCATACACCGATAATACAAGGGTGCATAAGCCTACCAAGTCAAGAGATAACCTTCACATAAAGTTCATATATCAAGTAGATGAACCTAAGTCTTCCAATAAATACACAACATTATCATATCATGTATTCAATAACATTTTAGTACCATATATGGAAAACTTAGTCTACCTAAAAACATACACTATCAATACATTTAGAGACTCATCACAGTCTATCTTATTCACATATAACTATTAAGAGGGAATCACAATTTCACGTCTTACATGCAAATATACCATATAACATGATAGTTCCATAATTTTCGACAAGGCCATGTTCATAGCAATTATAACACATAAACACCACCACTATAAGTGAACCATACCATTCAATGCAATTCAATATCATCAATTCTATACTAAATAGAGGAATTAGGTCAACTCACCACCTTCCCATCATCATCATCACCATTCATTAGTATTTTCAACCAATTCACTTTACAAAGGCTCTTACCAATAGCCATACACACAATAATAATCCAAAAACCAATCCATATCAATGATCCAACAACATACATTATGAATATCATCATTATAAGGAAGGTTATTGACAATTCTATTATGAACTATACATAATTCAATAGCCCAATACAATCTAAACATGAATTCACTAATATCAAGACATGATCAATTCACCCACTTTAGAGCCAAAACTAAGAATTCAAGGAATACATGGGCTCATGGATATTTTGATCTTAAAATCATCAATTAACATCAGTTATATCATAAAACAATATTTTAAATCTTTTCATGCTAGAACCCATGCTCAAAATTTAAAATAGGAATTTCTATGGTTTTGAACATCATTAAAAAGCCTTCGAAATTGGATCCTTGAATGATAGAATAGTCAAGAATGAAATCACCATACCTTATTTGAATAAAGCCCACGAAATTAGATTGAAACACTTGAACAATTTGGTCTTCTTCCTTGGAGCTTCAAAGCTTCAACAATAGAGGTTTTGGAAAGAAGGAGTGGAGATCATTTGTTTTTGGTTGAGGGTTTTGATTTGATTAGTGAATTTGGGGTTTTAAAAGACTCAATAACCATCAATACATAATCCCCAAAGTACCCAAAATACCCCTACACTTAAAGGACCTTTTATTAATTCTATTTTGACTTAAAAATGAGCGAATAAATCTTGGACATGGCTGCGCATTGCGGGGATACTTCCAAATCTTGGTTCTACAATTAAATTTGAAACATAATGGTTTGCGTTGGATCGGAGTCGTAGGGAAAAATTTCCCTTAAAGTGTTGCTGTAACATTCCAGAAAATGTACTTGTCTAGTGAAGAGTCTATTTGGTTTTAAGAATATATATTGGGGTACATAGGCATCCCAATGCCCAATATTGAGTAATATTGGGCATGTTATAGAATATTTGCTTAAGAGTTTAGCGAATTTCTATGTATTAACAAGTAAATTAAAATACATTTTGATGTTCAAATGCTCCAATCCAAGCTTGTTTAGCAATTGTACCAGCAATGAAGACCCTAAGCTAAAAATTTTAATTTCATCGCTTACACATATTTGGTACGACGCATCCAAGTGTCAAGCCTAGGTACCATAGCACATGATCATTTAAAATGATCATGTAGATTAAGCAGTGCCCAAGGACATAGTAAGGATCCTTGAGAAAAGAAGTGAACTTTCCAAGTGCAACTACAGAGTTCACGGTTAGGAAAGTGCACGACAAAACATGTGATACCGGCCAAGGGACCAAGCGACAAGCCCAATCGATTCGGTTAGGGTGGTTAGGGGGCAGGCGCGCGTCGGGTCAAGCCACGTGGGGGCCAAGCTTCCTAACCAATCCTAGGCTCTAACTAACTTACCTAAGTAGGTAACTAACCTAGGACTAACTAAAATGAACTAACTAGTTTGCCCGAAACCCTAAGACCTAACCGGGTGACACTAGGCGAGTAGCTAACAAAAGAAACATCCTAGTACCTAACCTAGGATGGTCCAAAGGGGTTGGTTATGATCCTAATGACTTAGGGGTATTTTAGTATTTACCCCAGGTCACTTAATTAATTAAATTAGAAACTTAATTAATTATTTTAAATTTAAGGTCAAACCCGAGACCCTTAGCAATTTTTCAGTATTTGGCTAAGTCAAATACTCTCCTATTTTTAGTTAATTTAGGAGGGGCATTTTGGTAATTAGCTAATTTGGTTATTTAATTAAGTTAATTAGCCTAAGTTGAATTAGTCAATATTAAGTTCCTAAGACTTAGACTCACATTGAAACTCACGACTGAAAAACAGTAAGCAAGCGTGAGAAACACAAAAAAAGACTCTTGGTTCTCCTTAGGCGATTTCAAGGCAAATTCTTTAAGATTTTTGTGCAAAGAACAGGGTGATCTTCATATATTTGATTCTACAGTAAGGTATGGGTTTTATCTCTTGGATTCCTTTCCCCAGGAGTCTTTTCAAACATTTTGAATTCAAGTAAACCAAAACTAGGATTGTTCCCAATGAAATTGTCGAATGTTCATCTCCCTAGTTCTCCCTATTTCCGATTCTAGTAGTATATATAATGTAAATCTCGAGCATGTTGTTGGTATGTGGTGCTAACTGATCATTATGTGTAGGTTTTTGTGATTTATAATGTCGAATGAGACCTATAGGTTAGATCCGTATGATTAGGGTATTATTTACATGGGATAATAAATGTAGTAATACCTAATTATGTTCGAGAACATGGAATTGTTCTTATAGGCTAATCAAAGGTTAAAAGTTGGCTTGCTTAACATGATCAGATTACTATAGTATATACATGAAGTTAATTGACTTGGCTAGTGATTGTCACATCCCGAAACCACACCCTAGAAGATAGGGTGCAATCTTGGATTGCGACCGGCGTATTCGACCTCTCGGAGGTCTCATACAAGCCTCTCGTATCATTCATCGCATATACATAACGAAAAGTAGTGCGGAATTAAAACTTTTTCGTAAAACATTATAGAAGTCTTAAAATCTTTCATATAAGTAGAAATAGGAAAACACCAAGTCTCGATCATCATCTTAAGACACGATAATACTTTGGAGACGGCCCATACGAATTGAAAACATACTACTAATAGTCTATTACAAACTTCATAAAAGAAACATAAAATGACATATATGCCCTCGAGTCAAATGAGGACATACTTTAACTCTTCTTGAACGATATCCTTGTCGAAGTCTTCCTCCCAAAGCTCTTCACCTATTAAGAACTATAGATAGAAAGTAAAGCATGGAATTAGTACAACCACATGTACTAAGTATGGCATTACGCATAAAAATCATGAAAATGGACTTTATTGGAAATATGCATCTTTTCATTTTATAAATCCTATTTTAATCATAATATCAATATTTTAGCAACTTATAAACACATAAGGAAACATTTAACAAAAAATATCAATTATTAAGCACACCTTACAGTGAACTATATTCACTGTACAGTGAATTATTCACTGTATAGTGAATTATTCACTGTTACAGTGAAATGCTTTCACTTCTCCTTTGATGAATTCTATCATGTAATTTCCTCACTTAAAGTCATCCTAAGATTCACTTATGTCACACAAAGAGAGATCGCCCATACACCCTCTCTAGATGTGCCTACGACCCTTAAGATTACTTATAATGAGTCACATACACACTTACAAAGTATCATAATCATCAAGGTAAGATTCTTCTACCAAAGGTGACTCTAAGTCTCACTTGAGTGAGTTGTGAAGCAACCGCCCATACAATCCCTTGCACACACACTCAAGAGAACCTATAGATTCCCTAGGATAGAATCATTCTCACTAAACACACCAACACATAGATGATAGGACACTCTCCTTCCAAAGGCTATCAAAAGACCTACTTAAGTAAATGAAGAAAATAACGTCCATGATTGACCTCTTCAAGATTACCTAAATAGTCCTTGAGATTACCTAAGGCTTAGATCATGTCAACAACACCAAACATATTTCCTAATTAGAGTCATCCTCAAGACTTCCAAAGATAAGACATGAGGGGATCATCCCTTATGCCCTCTTCACACTTTAACTAAGTAATCCTTAAGTTACTTTAAATTAGGTACTTATTCATTTACATACTTTATAACATGAGTCATTAATTCATTAGTTCATTTAGAAGACATACATCACATAAAGGACATTCAAGTAATGGTCTTAGACAGGACCTAGGAACTTCAAATAACACCATCAAAGTCTATTGTGCAATATCTAAGTAGCGTCCCATACCACCACCTAAACCTCATAAACTTCTCTAATGCTAATAGGTATTCCATATGATGAGAATATGCAATAACCGACATAGACCATGGTAGCAAAGCATGTAATCCCAAGTTCTATCCTACTTCGATGAGGTGTTCTATTTGCCAATGGTAGAACATAGAGATCCCATGTAGGCACATGGTTAAGGAATATGAAGGGCTTCTTTGTATTCTAGTCTCATACTTAACTAGAACTACTTCCCTTTACCATACTCACTCGGTGCTAGACTTAGTTCTCATAGATCAATTCACATTAAGGTTCATACAATTAGGTCCCATATCATGTTCATGACCCTACCAAAGCAAGGTCCATTTGGTCTATCTCACTATGGCGACAACAAGCTCATCGCGACTTTTCTAAGGTATGATATGATGTCGTTCCAGCCAATCAACCTTAAGTCCATCACTCATTACATGAAGGATACCATTACGGCTTACTACTTCACTATTCATAACCTTACCACTTGGTTCAAGGTTCCACATAAATGACCCTCGTATCATTAAATGTCTCACCTATATTCATTTATTCAAGACTAAGACCCTTTAGGTTCCTAAGTCAAGACATCACATATTCACATAAGCATCAAGTAAGGGACACAAGTCTACCTATACAAGATACAACATACTTCCCTTTAACACATATAGCCTATCTTTCTTTAGACTCTTAGGAATGACCCTTAACCTTATTTAGTCTACATATTCATTACCTTAACATTATCTACTTAACCTTTTTAGACTCATATAGCCAAATTAGGAATAACCATGTAACAATTCTTTGACTACACACTTAACACATAGTCAAAGAACAACATGATCACCTAGATAGTGTCAATTGTCTAACACATACTTTCACATATAGGTAGATATGATTATACACCACTATATCAACTACACGAATAGCCATATAAGTTTAAGTAGTGCCGACAAGGCCATGATCATCAATATAATAGAAAGTAACGCCGACAAGGCCACATCAATTCATATAACACCGCCACCAAAGGTGGACCAAACAAATCATAATAGAATCTAAGTATAATTAATCATCAAAATAAATAAAATGGGGTAGCATACCTCCATTCCATCATCAACACTTCAATTCAAGTCAACTTACTCAATTTGATAACACAAGACCCTTACCCAAGGCCATGAACACCAATTCAATACACAATTATAGAAATCAGAGAAATCTAAACCAATGCAACATTGATTCAACAAACCAATACCAATTTGATAACAATTGAACACAATTCTTACATCAATAGAAAGCCCATAAGAAACTACACATGAATTCATCAACATTAAGCCACTATCAAGTAACACATAATTTAGTCAAAATGTTAGGTTCATCAATTTTGTGGGTTCATAGGTAGTTTAGGTTAAAATCATCAATACAACATCAATCTAATCCATAATAGACGTTTGAAAACCATTTATGCAAGAACCCATGGTAGAATCATGAAATTGGACAATTCCTCTTTGAAAAATTTGAAAACATCTTTGAAAGTTGGGCTCCTTGATGAAACGAGTTTCAAGGATCAAAAGTCATACCTCAATGAATCTAATTCTTCACTTTGATGAAGAATCTCCTCTCAAAACGTCACACCAAGCTCTTCCTTGATTTTGGACTTCAATGGAGACTTTGGGATTTCTTAAGGACTTTGGGATTTTTGTTTTTGGAAGAATGAATTATTCTAAGTGTTTAACCTTTATATACTTGTTTAAAACACCCAAAAGACCCTTAATAAACAGCATAAAGTCTTATTTGCAAGTGGGGTGAATTTACAATTCACCCCTTGACTTAGCAGTAACTGCGTAGAAAATAGGCCACACGGACGACACCCCCATCGATGGGGCGTCAGCCCACTGACGGGCCTTGCTGGCAACCGTCGGTGGGTTCATAGACCTGTAAAGGCTCCCCTCCTTCCCCCATTCTAATTACCTTCAGACTACATCCATCGACAGGGCGTCGATGGACCCACTGGGCATCGATGCCTCCGTCGTTTGGGGCCTGCCTGGGACAGCCTTGTAAACCAAGTTGGGTCCTTTCTCAAGGACCCTTGGATGGTCCTTGGGGATAATTTCCCGGACCTTTACAACCCAAAAGTGATCTTCTATAAGTTTAAAACCTCTCACATGAATTTCATCCAAAACGAACACGTAAAACTCGACGAAACTTGCCTAGACACACAAGGTCGATTCAAGGCATATCTTTCGAACGACATGAACGTTCTTGGACGTTTGACCTCCAAACTCCACAACACTTGCCACACTGACTTTATACACCATTTAATCTAATTAATGAACCTTACAACCTCATTAATTACACATAAAAAAATAGAACCACATATGAGGCAATTAGGTGACTTAGTCGTCGAACGTCTTAGTCATCCCTTGACTTTTGAATTCCAATGCACGTAATAGTTTAGCTACTGCCTCTATACCATATTATATGCCACATTAGGACCTAAGACCACCATTACCAACATGTTAGTCTCTAGTTAACCTAAGTCATTTTCGGGGTCTTACATTCTCCCCCACTTGGACAACATTCGTCCTCGAATGACACTTGCCATTCTCCGAAAATTTCCAAGATTAGAGAATCAACTTAACATAACATAACCAAACCATATAACTCACAATCAAGAAGAGAACATCAATTTCACAAGTTCAAGACAATCACAACACAATAAGAAACTAGAATACAATTCTATAACTCATTATGCTACAAAACTCACATGCTTCATTCCAAATAGTAAAAACTCATTTTATGTTCAATATCATACTTATATACATCAGTTATAACCACATAAAAACAATTTTAGACCAAAGAATCAATTAGTCAATTTCGGCAAAATTTTACAGTAAGCAGTTTCAAGCTATAGTGATTTTACTAAATTTTTCAAACATGCAACTCTTATGCAATTCATTATATAGGCATGATAATATGCAAGATAACATCATATAAACGCCTCTTACAACATGCTCATAACTCAATAAAACACAAAATGTAAGAAGTTAATGAAATTCCATTTAAACCAAACTCCTAAACATCATGCACATGCAATACTTCTAGCACATCTTCTAACCATACTCCCCCACTCAGAAGGAAGTCATACTAACTGAGAGAAACAAGGACTTACCAACATCATCATCACCATCACCCGGCTTCTCAATTCTAGTCCGGAGAGCATACAAATGCCTCTTTGTTGGAGCATCTTCCTTTGGAACACTAGGCTCAACTTTCTTACCCTCCTTCCTAGAAGCAATGTTTGGACAATCTCTCACTTTGTGCCCATCTTTTCCACATCCAAAGTAATATCCAGTACCCACTAGACACTCACCATAATGTCTCTTACCACAAGTGGCACATGTAGGTTTTTCATTGCTAGAACCACCTCTTTTCTCAAACTTTTTCTTAGGAACACTAGGTTCATCTTAAGTTTGAACCCTCTTTTTGAACCTAGGTTGCACTTTATTACTAGCAACACTCCTTTTCAAGTTCCTTGATATCCTCCTAAGTTTAGACTCTTCGATTGATTATGCATAAACCATGAGTCTAGCCAAAGTCATATCATCATGCAACATAGCCGTACGGCATTCCTCCCTCACTAAGTCGGCTACACCCGTCACAAAGCGACTCATTTCATCATTTGAATTTGACAATAGGGAACGTGCATACCTAGACAAAGTTGAGAACTTCAAAGAGTATTCCTCAACACTCATATTGCCTTTCTTGAGATTGATAAACTCTTCTACTTTCTCTTCCCTCCTCTCACGGGGAAAGCACTTACCAAGAAAAGCTTCCTTAAATTCTTCCCAATCAATAGGACCCGACTCCACCGGCCTATTGTCCTTCCATTAGTGTACCAAATTTGAGACACATATCTCAATTGATAAGAAGCCAAATCCTCCTTCTCCTTAGATGTAACCCCCATAGCACTCAAAACTTTGTACACACCATCAAGAAATTCTTGGGGATCCTCATTCACCTTTGAGCCAAGAAAGATTGGAGGATTCAACCTCACAAAGTCTCTCAACCTAGATGACATCGTACTCTCCATAGCATTATCCCTAGGCATCATGTTCAAGTTAGCTTGAGCAGTTACGTCTCGGGCTAAAGAAAGCAAAGCCTCTCCAATCACCCTATTAGACAACTCCAGCACTTCATTACCTCCTTCCACATTAGGGGAATGATCACCTTGAGGAGGCACTTGAGCACCTTGGACACCTTTCCCGTCATGAAGCACTTTCTCAACTTGCTCAACTTGAGGAGGAACTTCCTCATCAACCCTTCCCTCTTCCATCCTTCTAGGGGCCATCCTTCTACTATTCATCTCCTATAAACACAAGGAAAAACTTTTAGAAGGATACTCATAACATTACTCTACCTCACGAACAAAGGAGTATAAATGAAGGGAAACACTATCGTCGTATATTCTCTCGCCCATAGATGTGTCGCGACTCACACCGATGGTCAAGACTCTACCAGACGCGACTTTTCGAGACTTTTTGATACCTAAGACTACTTTCATTAACTTATGCTCTGATACCAAGCTTGTCAAATCCCTAAACCACACCCTAGAAGATAGGGTGAAATCTTTGATTACGACCGGCGTATTCGACCTCTCGGAGGTCTCATACAAGTCTCTCATATCATTCATCGCATATACATAACGAAAAGTAGTGCGAAATTAAAACTTTTCGTAAAACATAATAGAAGTCTTAAACTCTTTCATATAAGTAGAAATAGGAAAACACTAAGTCTCGATCATCATCTTAAGACACGATAATACTTGGGAGACGGCCCATACGAATTGAAAACATACTACTAATAGTCTATTACAAACTTCATAAAAGAAACATAAAATGACATATATGCCCTCGAGTCAAATGAAAACATACTTCAACTCTTCTTGAACAATATCCTTGTCCAAGTCTTACTCCCAAATATCTTCACCTATTAAGAACTATAGATAGAAAATAAATCTTGGAATTAGTACAATCACATGTACTAAGTATAGCATTATGCATAAAAATCATGAAAACGAACTTTATTGGAAATATGCATGTCTTCATTTTATAAATCATATTTAAATCATAATAACAACATTTTAGCAACTTAGAAACACATAAGGAAACATTTAAACAAAAATATCAATTATTAAGCACACCTTACAGTGAACTATATTCACTGTACAGTGACTGTACAGTGAATTATTCACTGTACAGTGACTGTACAGTGAATTATTCACTGTTACAGTGAAATGCTTTCACTTCTCCTTTGATGACTTCTAGCATGTAATTTACTCACTTAAAGTCATCCTAAGATTCACTTAAGTCACACAAAGAGAGATCGCCCATACACCCTCTCTAGATGTGCCTAAACGACCCTTAAGATTACTTATAATGAGTCACATACACACTTACAAAGTATCATAATCATCAAGGTAAGATTCGTCTACCAAAGGTGACTCTAAGTATCACTTGAGTGAGTTATGAAGAAACCGCCCATACAATCCCTTGCACACACACTCAAGAGAACCTATAGATTACCTAGGATAGAATAATTCTCACTAAACAGACCAACACATAGATGATAGGACACTCTCCTTCCAAAGGGTATCAAAAGACCTACTTAAGTAAATGAAGAAAATAACGTCCATGATTGACCTCTTCAAGATTACCTAAATAGTCCTTGAAATTACCTAAGGCTTAGATCATGTCAACAACACCAAACATATTTCCTAACTAGAGTCATCCTCAAGACTTCCAAAGATAAGACATGAAGAGATCATCCCTTATGCCCTCTTCACACTTTAACTAAGGAATCCTTAAGTTACTTTAAATTAGGTACGTAATTATTTACATACTTTCTAACATGAGTCATTAATTCATTAGTTCATTTAGAAGACATACATATCATAAAGGACATTCAAGTAATGGTCTTAGACAAGACCTAGGAACTCCAAATAACACCATCAAAGTCTATTGTGCAATGTCTAAGTAGCGTCCCATACCACCACCTAAACCTCATAAACTTCTTTAGTGCTAATAGGTATTCCATATGATGAGAATAGGCAATAACCGACATAGACCATGGTAGCAAAGCATGGAATCCAAAGTTCTATCCTACTTCGATGAGGTGTTCTACTTGCCAATGGTAGAACATAGAGATCCCATGTAGGCACATGGTTAAGGAATATGAAGGGCTTCTTTGTATTCTAGTCTCATACTTAACTAGAACTACTTCCCTTTACCATACTCATCGGTGCTAGACTTAGTTCTCATCGATCAATTCACATTAAGGTTCATACAATTGGGTCCCATATCATGTTCATGACCCAATTACATTTACCCTACCAAAGCAAGGTCCATTTGGTCTATCTCACTATGGCGACAACAAGCTCATCGCGACTTTTCTAAGGTATGATATGATGTCGTTCCAGCCAGTCAAACTTAAGTCCATCACTCATTACATGAAGGATACCATTACGGCTTACTACTTCACTATTCATAACCTTACCACTTGGTTCAAGGTTCCACATAAATGACCCTCTTATCATTAAAGGTCTCACCTATATTCATTTATTCAAGACTAAGACCTTTTAGGTTCCTAAGTCAAGACATCACATATTCACATAAGCATCAAGTAAGGGACACAAGTCTACCTAAACAAGATACAACATACTTCCATTTAACACATATAGCCTATCTTTCTTTAGACTCTTAGGAATGACCCTTAACCTTATTTAGTCAACATATTCATTACCTTAACATTATCTACTTAACCTTTTTAGACTCATATAGCCAAATTAGGAATAACCATGTAACAATTCTAAGACTACACACTTAACACATAGTCAAAGCACAACATGATCACCTAGATAGTATCAATAGTCTAACACATACTTTCACATATAGGTAGATATGATTATACATCACTAAATCAACTACACAAATATCCATATAAGTTCAAGTAGTGCCGACAAGGCCATTATCATCAATATACTAGAAAGTAACGCCGACAAGGCCACATCAATTCACATAACACCGCCACCTAAGGTGGACCAAACAAATCATAATAGAATCGAAGTATAATTAATCATCAAAATAAATAAAATAGGGCAGCATACCTCCATTCCATCATCAACACTTCAATTCAAGTCAACTTACTCAATTTGATAACACAATACCCTTACCCATGGCCATGAACACCAATTCAACACACAATTATAGAAATCAAAGAAATCTAAACCAATTCAACATTGATTCAACAATACAATAGCAATTTGATAACAATTGAACACAATTCTTACATCAATAGAAAGCCCATAAGAAACTACACATGAATTCATCAACATTAAGCCAATATCAAGTAACACATAATTTAGTCAAAATCTTAGGTTCATCAATTTTGTAGGTTCATAGATAGTTTAGGTTAATCAACATAAAGTCTTACTCCCAAATATCTTCACCTATTAAGAACTATAGATAGAAAATAAAGCTTGGAATTAGTACAATCACATGTACTAAGTATGACATTACGCATAAAAATCATGAAAACGGACATTATTGGAAATATGCATCTTTTCATTTTATAAATCATATTTTAATCATAGTAACAACATTTTAGCAACTTAGAAACACATAAGGAAATATTTAACCAAAAATATCAATTATTAAGCCCACCTTACAGTGAACTATATTCACTGTACAGTGAATTATTCATTGTTAGAGTGGAATGCTTTCACTTCTCCTTTTAATGACTTCTAGCATGTAATTTCCTCACTTAAAGTCATCCTAAGATTCACTTAAGTCACACAAAGAGATATATCCTATACACCATCTCTAGAAGTGCCTAAGCGACTGTTACGATTAATTATAATGAGTCACATACACACTTACAAAGTATCATAATCATCAAGGTAAGATTCGTCTACCAAAGGTGACTCTAAGTATCACTTGAGTGAGTTGTGAAGCAACCACCCATACAATCCCTTGCACACATACTCAAGAGATCTTATAGATTCCCTAGGATAGAATAATTCGCACTAAACACACCAACACATAGATGATAGGACACTCTCCTTCCAAAGGCTATCAAAAGACCTACTTAAGTAAATCAAGAAAAGAACGTCCATGATTGAACTCTTCAAGATTACCTAAATAGTCCTTGAGATTACCTAAGGCTTAGATCATGTCAACAACACCAAACATCTTTTCTAACTAGAGTCATCCTCAAGACTTCCAAAGATAAGACATGAGGGGATCATCCCTTATGCCCTCTTCACACTTTAACTAAGGAATCCTTAAGTTACTTTAAATTAGGTACTTATTGATTTACATACTTTCTAACATGAGTCATTAATTCATTAGTTCATTTAGAAGACATACATCACACAAAGGACATTCAAGTAATGGTTTTAGACAAGATCTAGAAACTCCAAATAACACCATAAAAGTCTATTGTGCAATGTCTATGTGGCGTCCCATACCACCACCTAAACCTCATAAACTTCTCTAATCCTAATAGGTATTCCATATGATGAGAATAGGCAATAACCGACATAGACCATAGTAGCAAAATATGGAATCCAAAGTTCTATCCTACTTCGATGAGGTGTTCTACTTGCCAATGGTAGAACATAGAGATCCCATTTAGGCACATGGTTAAGGAATATGAAGGGCATCTTTGTATTCTAGTCTCATACATAACTAGAACTACTTCCCTTTACCATACTCACTCGGTGCTAGACTTAGTTCTCATAGATCAATTCACATTAAGGTTCATACAATTGGGTCCCATATCATGTTCATGACCCAATTACATTTACCCTACAAAAGCAAGGTCTATTTGTCTATCTCAGTATGGCGACAAGAAGCTCATCGCGACTTTCTTACGGTATGATATGATGCCGTTTCAGCCAATCAACCTTAAGTCCATCACTTATTACATGAAGGATACCATTACGGCTTACTACTTCACAATTCATAACCTTACCACTTGGTTCAAGGTTCCACATAAATGACCCTCTTATCATTAAAGGTCTCACCTATATTCATTTATTCAAGACTAAGACCCTTTAGGTTCCTAAGTCAAGACATCACATATTCACATAAGCATCAAGTAAGGGACATAAGTCTAGCTAAACAAGATACAACATACTTTTATTTAACACATATAGCCTATCTTTCTTTAGACTCTTAGGAATGACCCTTAACCTTATTTAGTCAACATATTCATTACCTTAACATTATCTACTTAACCTTTTTAGGCTCATATAGCCAAATTAGGAATAACCATGTAACAATTCTAAGACTACACACTTAACACATAGTCAAAGCACAACATGATTGTAATAACCCAAAAATGACTATGCTAAGTAATGCCTAAACGTACCTAGAAAGCCTAGAGTAGAACGGGTTCACACGACTTGATGCGCGTGGAACCAGACCTCAGAACCTATGCACCAGCCAAGCCAACCAACTTGGTGAGTTAGTTGAGCTAGGCAAGGTTGGGTCCAGCCATATAGGGCACCCGAATATTAAGATTTACCCGGATGAGTTTAACCAGACTTGAAATGGGTAATCTTAGGTTTAGAGGGTCTAGGGGTAAAATAGTCTTTTCCAGGCTAGGGGTAGTATTGTAAATACCCTAAGTATTTAATTAATTAATTAATGAATGAAAATAGTGGACAATTCGGGTAGGGTTGACATGATTTGACCCATTTTCGCGAGATGAGCTCAGCCGGGTTCGATCCTTGGTGGTATCAATATCAAGTTGAATCAATATCTAGTTTGACTAAGTCTTCAACTAAAACTCCTACTCCTAAACTTACTCTCACATCTATCCACTCTCTTTCTCACGCCTATCCACTCTCTTTCTCACGCTCATCATCAGAAAACAGAACAACAAAATCAAAAAAAAAAGTTCATCACTCTTGAAGAACTTGTATGCTAAAACTCAAAAGAAAAGCTAAAGTAAAAACAAAAAGCAAAAATATTTTTCAAATGGTTTGCGCGTGAGGTTTCGTGGGAGAAGCATTGTTCTTCATGGGAGTTGGCAGCACTTGAGATCAGTTTTAAAAGGTGTTAAACGATGAAAAAGGTATGGGTTTTCTTCCTCTTGGTCTCTTTCCCAAGAGACCCCTAAGATTCAGTCGAATTCTAATCCAAAAACTAGGAATGTTCCCCTTTGCATGTCCCTGTCACTAGCTCCCATCGATTGTTGTAGGTGGGGTATGTTTGCTGGTAGAATCTAGGAATGTAACGTGTTTTCGTGATGATTATGTTCATGTATGTATGTTCAGAATTATGTGATGATAAACGTGTGCAATGTGTGTGTGGCCGTGTCTCTTGGTCTCGAATTGGAGCATGAAAATGGTACGAATTTGAGTATGAAAATGGTATGTTAAATCCTTGTGTTTTTGTATGAAATTACTTGGAAAATGCAGATAATAATGTACGAAATGTGCAGAAAATTATCATAAAAATCTAACGTACAACGGATTGAGAAAAATTGACTGGAAACGATGACCAAATTTCCAGAAATCTGGAAATTTGGTCTCGGCTAAGCATGGCTGAAATTTTTGTTTTTTTTTAAAACTTTTTTAGGTGTTAGGTCATTAGGGATTGAACCCAAGACCTCACCATATGCAAGCTATTGAAAATTTTATAATAAAAGAGAGGTTAGGGTGAATCGAACTTGGATCTTAGCCGAGTAAGAGAACTTAGAAAATAAATTAAAATAAGTGAGGCACATGGGATTCGAACACGTGTGTCCTTGGCCGAAATTAAGATCATTCCATGAAAGAGTAAAAATAAATAAAATGAGGTTGTGGGGGATCGATCCCACACCCTCTTGGTCTTAAAAGAAAAAGGATAGGAAAAAAAAAGAAAAAGGGAAGTGTAGATGTTGGGGATCGACCTCGGGTCACCCAATACCGAAATTTTAAATCAAAATTAATAGAAGACTAAGTGTTGCTCAAGGGATTTGAAATCGGGTTTCCTTGCCCAACTCCGTATTGATACATAAGTCTTACGTGAATAAATATTTAATGAATGCTGCCCATAGGGATTGAACTCGAGACCTTGGCATACTTACAAGATGAATAAGTCTTGTACCACATAATCTTGTGTAAGTTTGAGTCACTAGACGAATTATGAATGAAGCCTCATGGCTTGTACGTATGGGTTCATAAGTCCAGAGTACGTTTAAAAATAAGTGAACCTAAGATATATGTGACGAAATGATGTGACCCAGGAGGGTTAATTAAGGTGTGAAACCCTTTAAAAGACCAAGTGCAATGGCATATGACGAAATGAACATTCACGTAAAGGGGTGAGTAATTATTAAGAGCTAATATGTTAAAGGTAATGAATGTGGTGACAACATGATAAGAGGCTATTATGAAAGACGAGATCAATCTCAAATGAGCCGAAGTAAATGTTACCAAAAAACGTACTCACCTATGAGAGTGTAAGATTAATAAAGAGACCAGTCTATAAGAACATTCTAATGACAGTATTGAGATTAATGCACACTTAATACTAATGATAAGATGAGAAATCATCTAATGAGCAATGATGCCCTCATGCTAGAAGCCAACTTCTATGATGTGTGAGATGAATATAATTGAACCTTATACGGAGCACCGATAGGCTATCTATGAGTCACAATTCCTTCTTTCGGGAAGGCAAAGGTTCGTGTAAATCTCATAAGATGAGACTGTCCGTTTAGGTGGGTATGGGACTCCTTATATCTTCTAGTCTTTGAACCTATGCAGTCAATATAGGGTTCTAGCAGGGTTCAATTCCCTATATACGCTAGCATGTTTTGGTTTCACTTTGGCCGGTGATTCTACCTCTTTTCGGTGTGGGGTAGACAGTGGATTTCATGGAGCTCACATGATCTATGTCGGTTAAAGTTCAAGTTCCCAAAGAAAGAATGAGGCTAGCCTCATGTAATACACACAATGAAATGAATGATACCAAAGGTGTTTGGATAGGATAATCAATAGGTGAACTAGACTCAAGTAATGACGCTAGGTCATTCTTGGTCATTGCACAGTGAACCCGAAGAGAGTCCTAAACAACATCCTAGGTATATAAATGAATGAAAAATGAAGTACGTATAAATGAATGAAGCAGACTTTGTGTTTGCTAAAGAAGGCTCCCTAGTTGAGGTCCCATATGTTGAGCCCTCATTTGGGAAGTCCAAATGTTAAGTCCGTGATTCATAGGTCTCACGGCATATGAACGAATGATATGTGATATATATTATGTGTTGTGTGCAATATGAAAAGAATGATGATGCATGTTACTCTCATAGCATGACTTTCCTAATCTAATTTGGCAAGTCCAACTTACTTGGGTTTCAATAACTCATATCGTTAGGAGAGAGCTCTTCTTAATCATGCATGTCCTTGGTGTGTACTTGCATACACCTATACTTAGTACAAGTGTGTACTAATTCCATACAATCATTTACTTTTAGGTGCAGGTGCAGGTGGACGCTAGAGCTTACGAGACTACGTTGAAGCTATCCGGACATAGAGCATTCATCCGTACATGGTAGGCCCTCATGCTTTAAAGGATGCTTATCTCTTATATTCTAGCTTAGACGTAGGCATGAGCTAGTGGAGGATGTTCCACTAGCGTTTCTTTCTTACATATTTTCAGACGGCGTATTGCTGCCATTTTGGCAACTTTATATTAATGCAGTTATGAACTATTTCCTTCATTTGAATGTCTCAATATTAGATGGTTGTCGTGAACTGATGTGATATTATGAATTTCTTACTATAAAGTCTATGTATACTTCAAAGCAAACAAAAGTTTTAAATTTTCCGCAAAAATTAACCTTTACGATGTAATAAGGACGTATGTAGGCTTGTCTGCAACCTTCGAGAGGTCAACGACGCCGGTTTCGGCTAGGGTCTAGACCCCGGTAGTGACAAACATGTTATCAAAGCATTAGGTTTAATTCCAAGGATAACAAGTTCACATCAACCACATCGAGTAGTTTCTAAGTTATGGTAGTGAAGTGCACCACTATTATGAATTAGAGACTGCATGATCCGTAGGAAAATTTCCCTTCTTCTGATATTATAGTGCTTTCCTTAATATCTGATTTCTTTGTGTTATGAGCGTATCTAACATTAATTCTTATTGTTTTCCAGAAAATGCAGAAAATGAACACAAGGGGGAACGCTAGTCGGGGAAGAGTAGGAGCAGCTGATGGGGGCAACCAAGTTCCACCCCAAGCTCCAGCTGCAGGAGTGTCCATGCCAGTTAACCCAGATGGGTTGACTGATGCGGAGGTGCGGACAACTTTAGGACAGATGGATCAATCGATCACCGTGCAGGCTCAGGCTATGACGGCCCAGGCCAACAGACAGGAGGTTCAGCGGGAGAACCCACCAGCCCACAATATGGCGAATAGGTTTCAAGATTTTACGAGGATGAATCCTCCAATCTTTACAGGATCTAGGACTGTAGAGGATCCTCAGGAGTTCGTGGAGGAGGTCCAGAAGATTCTGGTGGCGATGGGGGCCACATAGATTGAGAAAGCTGAGCTGGTCTCGTACCAGCTGAAGGATGTTGCACAGGCTTGGTGGAAGATGTGGCAGGATAGCAGGGCGTTGGGCGGAGGTCCGATCACATGGGATATGTTTAAGACAACCTTTCTAGAGAGGTTCTTCCCCAGAGAGATGAGAGAGGCTAAGGTTGATGAGTTCATCAACCTTAAGCAGGGATCGATGACTGTCAGGGAGTATTCCCTGAAATTCTTAAAATTTTCTAGGTATGCCACTTCCCTTGTGTCGAACAACAGGGACGAGATGAGCAGGTTCCTTACATAAATCTCGGAGGACTTAGAGGAGGAGTGTCGGGCTGCGATGCTCCATGACAGCATTGACTTGTCCAGGCTGATGGAACATGTCCAACAGGTTGAGGAAAGCAGGAAGAAGATGAGAGTGTGTGAGGTCAGGTGGCCTAACCCTTCTGACCAGCCAGGTTCCAGCAGTGGTGGTGACAGGAGCACTTTCGGAGTTCGTGATTAGCCCAGATTTAAGAAGGGGCATCAGAGTTCAGGGAACTCTAACTCTTAGAGGAGTGCAGCACCCAGATGAGGCAGACCCGAACCCAAGAAGGGCAATGAAGGTGATGTTCAGTGTCCCAAAAAGGAATGTGACAAGTGTGGCTGTATTCACAATGGAGAGTGCAGACTAGGCACAAATGCCTGCTTCGGTTGCGGAAAGAGCGGACACATGGTCACGGACTGTCCATAGAATAGGGGTCAGGCTAGAGGTAATGCTCAGCCTAGGCCTAATCCACAGAATTCTACTACAGCCGAGCCTCCTAAGAGGAACAGATTAGATGCCTTGAAGGGCAGGGAGGCGTAGGAGAAGTCTGCTGATGTGGTCACAGGTATGCTGCAAGTCTTCTCAACCTCTGTTTATGATTTACTTGATCCAGGGTCTACGCTTTCTTTTGTGACTCCCTTGCTTGCTCTTACTTTTGAAACACTACCTGAGGTTTTGCATGATCCTATCGTAGTTAGTACTCCCTTAGCAGAAAATGTGAGAGCTGATAGGGTCCATAAAGACTGCCCAATAATAGTATGTGGTAAGGCTATGTGTGCAGACCTTGTTGAGTTACCCATGAATGACTTCGATATTATACTTGGTATGGATTGTCTCCATAAATGTTATGCCTTCGTGGATTGCCGTAGTAGAGTTGTGAGATTCCGTTTCCCTAATGAAATAGACCTGGTCTAGAAGGGGTACAATTCGAGTCGTTCAAGTCCCTTGATTTCAAACGTAAAAGCTAATAAAATGATGTCCAAGGATTGTTATGCCATCTTGTGAGTGTCAATGATCTAGATCATGACATTCCTTCCATAGACTCTATGTCTGTAGTGAATGAGTTCCAAGATGTTTTCCCCGATGATTTGCCTGGAGTCCCTCCCCCATGAGAGATTTATTTTGGTATCGACCTAGATCCCGATACCAAACCAATCTCAATTCCTCCCTACAGAATGACTCTAGTTGAACTCAAGGAGTTGAAGCTGCAGTTAAAATATCTCACTGATAAGGGCTTCATCCAGCCGAGCATATCCCCTTGAGGCGCTCAAGTGCTGTTTGTGAAAAAAAAAAGATAGAACCCTTAGGATGTGTATCGATTATCGGCAGCTCAACAAAGTCACTATAAAGAACAAGTATCCACTTCCCAGAATAGATGACTTATTCGATCAGCTCCAAGGGTCTAGTTTCTTCTCGAAGATTGATCTTTGTTCTGGGTATCATCAGCTTAGGGTTAGGGATGAAGATGTCCCAAAGACAGTCTTTCGTACCTGTTATGGTCATTATGATTTCCTAGTCATGTCCTTTGGTCTCACTAATGCACCAGCTGCATTTATAGACCTCATGAACCGAGTCTTCTGTGAATACCTTGATTCTTTCATCATATTATTCATTGATGACATCATCATCTACTCTAAGACCAAGGAAGAGCATGAACAACATTTGAGACTAACCTTGCAGGTACTTAAACAACATCAGTTGTATGCCAAATTCAGCAAGTGTGAATTCTGGCTTAGATCAGTGACCAACCTGGGTCATGTTGTGTCCGATCAGGGTGTGGAGGTGGACCCTAGGAAGACTGAGGTTGTTAAGACCTGGCCAAGACCTCTTACTCCCACCAATATCCGTAGCTTTCTATGATTGGATAGTTACTACCGCAGGTTCGTGGAGGGTTTTTCTTCCATTGCTGCCCCACTGATAGCTTTGACTAAGAATAAAACCAAGTTCGAATGGGCGGAGATTTGTGAGAAGAGTTTCCAGGACTTTAAGGACAGACTCACTTCAGCCCCAGTGCTTACGTTGCCTAAATATGGTGAGAATTATACTGTTTATTGTGATGCATCTAGGGTTTGTTTGGGTTGTGTTCTTATGTAGGGTGGTAAGGTGATAGACTATGCATCCAGATAACTCAAGGTTAATGAGAAAAATTATCCTACTCATGATCTTGAGTTGGCAACTGTGGTATTTGCATTGAAGCTGT
Organism: Solanum sitiens; assembly: GCA_016801875.1. Taxonomy (NCBI): domain Eukaryota; kingdom Viridiplantae; phylum Streptophyta; class Magnoliopsida; order Solanales; family Solanaceae; genus Solanum; species Solanum sitiens. Next base: position 1,462,080 of record JABWTJ010000204.1, on the reverse strand, counting down.
GGAGGAATTACTTGTACGGGGTGCATGTGGATGTGTTCATAGACCACAAGAGTCTCCAGTACGTGTTCACACAGAGGGAGTTGAATCTACGTCAGCGGAGATGGTTGGAGCTATTGAAGGACTATGACATGAGTGTCCACTACCATCCAAGGAAGGCAAATATTGTAGCTGATGCTTTGAGCAGGTTAAGCATGGGGAGTACAGCCCACGTTGATGATGGGAAGAAGGAGTTGGGGAATGATGTAGATAGAATGGCCAAATTGTGTGTGCCGTTGATGGCTTTTACTAGTGGGGTGTTTCAGTTCATCCCAGTTCTGAATCATCCATGGTAGTTGAAGTCAAGAAGGGTCAACATCTTGATCTTGTGTTGATGGAGTTGAAGGACTCAGTGTTGGTAAATATGAATGATTCCTTTGCTTTGGGAGGTGACGGCATACTTAGGTACCAGGACAGGCTGTGTGTAGAAGATGTGGATGATTTGCGGACCAAGATTGTTGCAGAGGCTCATGGTTCCAGGTATTCGATACATCCAGGTTCCACAAAGATGTATCATGACCTCAAGAAGATCTATTGGTGGGATGGCATGAAGAATAACATTGCTGCATATGTGGCCAGGTGTCCTAATTGTCAGCTGGTTAAGGCGGAGCACCTTAAGCCTAGTGGTCTCACTCAGATGATTGAGGTTCCGACTTGGAAATGGGAGGCAATTAACATGGACTTCGTGGTTGGTCTTCCGAGGACTAGGAGACAGCATGACTGCATATGGGTTATTGTGGACAGGATGACTAAGTCTGCCCACTTTATCCCTGTGAAGTCTACTTACAAGGCCGAGGATTATGCGAGACTATACATTGATGAGATTGTGTGTGGCATGGTATTCCTTTGTCTATCATTTCGTATAGAGGAGCTCAGATCACTACGCATTTCTGGATATCCTTCTAGAATAGCTTAGGCACGCAGGTAAAGCTCAGTACTGCTTTCCATCCTCAGACAGATGGGCAGGCAGAGCGCACCATTCAGACATTGGAGGACATGTTGAGGGCGTGTGTGATAAACTTCAGAGGTAGTTGGGACGACCATCTGTCATTAATAGATTTCTCGTATAATAACAGCTATCACTCCAACATTGGGATGGCACCATTTGAGGCACTCTATGGTAGGAGGTGTAGGTCTCCAGTTGAGTGGTTCGAGGTTGGAGAGTCATCCATGTTGGGTCCAGAGATCATTCATAAGGCCTTAGAGAAGGTCAGGGTGATTAGGGACAGGTTGGCTACTGCTTACAGTCGGTAGAAGTCTTATGCAGATAACAGGAAGCGACCCTTAAAGTTTGATGTTGGTGACCAGGTCTACTTTAAGGTATCACCCATGAAAGGGGTGATGAGGTTTGGCAAGAAGGGGAAGTTGAGTCCGAGGTACGTTGGGCCATACGAGATTCTACAGCGTGTGGGTTAGTTGGCCTATGAGTTGTCGTTGCCTATGGAGCTAGCTTCTGTTCATCCAGTCTTTCATGTCTCTATGCTAAAGAAGTTCCTTGGAGATCCAACATCGATTATGCCTGTTGAAAGTTTGGGGTTTGATGAAGACTTGTCCTATGAGGATATTCCTCTTGAGATTTTAGACTGGCAGGTGAAGCAGCTGAGAAACAAGGAGGTTGCCACAGTGAAGGTACTGTGGAGGAACAATCTTGTTGAGAGTGCTATGTGGCAGGCCGAGGCAGATATGAGATCCCGCTATCCTCATCTTTTTAGCTCTTGAGGTTACACTTCCTACTCTTAAGTTTAAGATTCCTTATCTCCTCTATTCTTAGTTGATGTTGCTTGACTGTGTCTAGTACTCATGTTATGATATGACTGGCATTGTGCAAGATAATTAGAAGTGTCATTTGGGGACGAATGTTCCTAAGGGCGGGATAATGTAACAACCCGAAAATGACTATGCTAAGTAATGCCTAAACGTACCTAGAATGCCTAGATTAGACTGGTTCACACGGCTTGATGAGCATGGAACCAGACCTCAGAACCTATGCACTAGCCAAGCCAACCAACTTGGTGAGTTAGTTGAGCTAGGCAAGGTTGGGTCCAGCCATGTAAGGCACTCGAATTTTAAGATTCACCAAGATGAGTTTTAACCGGACTTGAAAGGGGTAATCTTACGTTTGGAGGGTCTAGGGGTAAAATGGTCTTTTCCAGGCTAGGGTTAGTATTGTAATTACCCTAAGTATTTAATTAATCAATTAATAAATGAAAATAGTGGACAATTCAGGTAGGGTTGACCCGAATTGACCTATTTTTGCGAGATGAGCTCCACCCGAGTTCGATCCTTGGTGGAAGCAATATCAAGTTGAATTAATTGGTATTTAATTTGCTGATTTAAGTAAGGGAAAATCAGATTTTTTAATTTAAAAGAGTCCTAGTTTGAGTAAGTCTTCAATTAAAACTCCTACTCCTAAACTTACTCTCACATCTATCCACTCTCTTTCTCATGCCTATCCACTCTCTTTCTCACGATCATCATCAGAAAACAGAAAAAAAAATCAAAAAAAAAAGTTCATCACTCTTGAAGAACTTGTACGCTAAAATTCAAAAGAAAAACTAAACTAAAAACGAAAAGCGAAAACATTTTACAAACGGTTTGCGCGTGAGGTTCCTTTGGAGAAGCATTGTTCTTCGTGGGAGTTGGCAGCACTTGAGATCAGGTTTGAAAGGTGTTAAACAACGAAAAAGGTATGGGTTTTCTTCCTTTTGGTCCCTTTCCCAAGAGAACCCTATGATTCAGTCAAATTCTAATTCGAAAACTAGGAATGTTCCCCTTTGCATGTCCTTGTCACTAGCTACCATCGATTGTTGTAGGTTGGGTATGTTTGCTGGTAGAATTTAGGAAGTGTTTTCATGATTATTATGTTCATGTATGTATTTCGGAATTATGTGATGATAAACGTAAGCAATGTGTGTGTGTGGCCGTGTCTCTTGGTCTCGAATTGGAGCATGAAAATGGTACGAATTTGAGTATGAAAATGGTATGTTAAATCCTTGTGTTTTTGTATGAAATTACTTGAAAAAATGCATGTAATAATGTACGAAATGTCCAGCGAATTGTCATAAAAATATAACGTACAACGGATTGAGAAAAATGGACTGGAAACAATGACCAAATTTTCAGAAATCTGGAAATTTGGTCTCGGCTAAGCATGGCTGAATAATTTTTTTTTTTTTTTTAAGGTGTGAGGTCATTAGGGATTGAACCCAAGACCTCACCATATGCAAGCTACTGAAAATTTTATAATAAAAGTTAGGTTAGGGGGAATAGAACTTGGATCTTAGCCGAGTAAGAGAACTTAGAAAATAAATTAAAAGAAATGAGGCACATGGGATTCGAACTCGTGTGTCCTTGGCCGAAATTAAGATCAGTCCATGCAAGAGTAAAAATAAATAAAATGAGATTGTGGGGGATCGATCCCACACCCTCTTGGTCTCAAACGAAAAAGGATAGAAAAAAAAAAGGGAAAGTGTAGATGTTGGGGATCGACCTCGGGTCCCCCAATGCCAAAATTTTAAATCAAAATTAATACAAGACTAAGTGTTGCTCAAGGGATTTGAAATCGGAGTCCATTGCCCAACTCCATATTGATACATAAGTCTTATGTGAATAAATATATAATGAATTCTTCCCATAGGGATCGAACTCGAGACCTTGGCATACTTACAAGATGCATAAGTCTTGTACCACATAATCTTGGGTAAGTTTGAGTCACTTAGACGAATTTTTAATGAAGCCTCATGGCTTATACGTATGGGTTCATAAGTCCAGCGTACGTTTAAAAATAAGTTAACCTAAGATATATGTGATGAAATGATGTGACCCCAGGAGGGTTAAGTAAGAGTGTGAAACCCACTAAAAAGGCCAAGTGCATTGGCATATGACAAAATGAACATTCACGTAAAGGGGTGAGTAATTATGAAAAGCTAATATGTTCAAGTTAATGAATGTGGTGACAACATGATACGAGGCTAATATGAAAGACGAGATCAATCTCAAATGAGCCTAAGTAAATGTTACCAAAAACTATACTCACCTATGAGAGTGTTAGATTAATAAAGAGACCAGTCTCTAAGAACACTCTAATTAAAGTATTGAGATGAATGTACACTTAATACTAATGATGAGATGAGAAATCATCTAATGAGCAATGATGCCCTCATGCTAGAAGTCAGCTTCTATGATGTGTGAGATGAATGTAAGGAAACTTTATACGGAGCACCGATAGGCTAGCTATGAGTCGCGATTCCTTTTTTCGGGAAGGCAGAGGTTCATGTAAGTCTCATGAGATGAGACTGTCCGTTTAGGCGGGTTTGGGTATCCTTATATCTCATAGTCTTTGAATCTATGCAACCAACATAGGGTTCTAGAAGGGTTCAATTCCCTTTATACGCTAGCATGTTTTGGTTTCACTTTGGCCGTTGATTCTCCCTTTTTTCGGTGTGAGGTAGACACTGGATTTCATGGATCTCACATGATCTATGTCGGTTAAAGTTAAAGTTCCCAAAGAAAGAATTAGGCTAGCCTCATGTAATACACATAATTAAATGAATGATACCAAAGGTGTTTGGATAGGATAATCAAGAGGTGAACTAGACTCAAATAATGACACTAGGTCATTCTTGGTGATTGCACAGTGAACCCGAAGAGAGTCCTAAACAACATCCTAGGTATATAAATGAATGAAAAATGAAGTACGTATGAATGAATGAAGCAGACTCTGTGTTTGCTAAATAAGGCTCCCTAGTTGAGGTCCCATATGTTGAGCCCTCATTTGGGAAGTCCTAATGTTAAGTCCGTGATTCCAAGGTCTCACGGCATATGAACGAATGATATGTGATATATGTTATGTGCTGTGTGCAATATGAAAAGAATGATGATGCATGTTACTCTCATAGCATGATTTTCCTAATCTGATTAGGCAAGTCCAACTGACTTGGCTTTCCATAACTCATATCGTTAGGAGAGAGCTCTTCTTAATCATGCATGTCCTTGGTGTGTACTTGCATACACCTATACTTAGTACAAGTGTGTACTAATTCCATACAATCATTTACTTTTAGGTGCAGGTGCAGGTGGACGCTAGAGCTTACGAGACTATGTTGAAGCTATCCTGATGTAGAGCATTCATCCGGACTTGGTAGGCCCTCATGCTTTCGAGGATGCTTATCTCTTATATTCTAGCTTAGACGAAGGCATGAGCTAGTGGAGGATGTTCCACTAGCGTTTCTTTATTACTTTTTTTCACACGTCGTATTGGTGCCATTTTGGAAAATTTATATTAATGCAGTTATGAACTATTTCCTTCATTTGAATATCTCATTATTAGATGGTTGTCGTGAACTTATGTGATATAATGCAATTCTTACTATGAAGTCTATGTATGCTTCAAAGCAAACAAAAGTTTTAAATTTTCCTCTAAAACTAACCTATACGATGTAGTGAGGACGTATGTAGGCTTGTCTCCGACCTCCGAGAGGTCAACGACGCCGGTTTCGGCTAGGGTCTAAACCCCGGTCGTGATAATGATCACCTAGATAGTATCAATAGTCTAACACATACTTTCACATATAGGTATATATGATAATACATCACTAAATCAACTACACAAATAGTCATATAAGTTCAAGTAGTGCCGACAAGGCCATGATCATCAATATACTAGAAAGTAACGCCGACAAGGCCACATCAATTCACATAACACCGCCACCAAAGGTGGACCAAACCAATCATAATAGAATCGAAGTATAATTAATCATCAAAATAAAGAAAAAGGGGCAGCATACCTCCATTCCATCATCAACACTTCAATTCAAGTCAACTTACTCAATTTCATAACAGAAGACCCTTACCCAAGGCCATGAACACCAATTCAATACACAATTATAGAAATTAATGAAATCTAAACCAATTCAACATAGATTCAACAATCCAATACCAATTTGATAGCAATTGAACACAACTCTTACATAAATAGAAAGCACATAAGAAACCACGCATGAATTCATAAACATTAAGTCAATATCAAGTAACCCATAATTTAGTCAAAATCTTAGGTTCATCAATTTCATGGGTTCATCGGTAGTTTAGGTTAAAATCATCAATACAACATCAATCTAATCCATAATAGACGTTTGAAAACCATTAATGCAAGAACCCATGGTACAATCATGAAATTGGACAATTCCTCTTTGAAAACTTTGAAAACATCTTTTAAAGTTGGGCTCCTTGATGAAACGAGTTTCAAGGATCAAAAGCCATACCTCAATGAATCTAATTCTTCACTTTGATGAAGAATCTCCACTCAAAACGTCAGACCAAGCTCTTCCTTGATTTTGGACTTCAATGGAGACTTTGGGATTTCTTAAGGACTTTGGGGTTTTTGTATTTCGAAGAATGAATTATTCTAAGTGTTTAACCTTTATATACTTGTTTAAAACACCCAAAAGACCCTTAATAAACCGCCTAAAGTATTATTGGAAGTGGGGCGAATTTACAATTTACCCCTTTACTTGGCAGTAACCTGCGCAGAAAATAGGCCACACAGACGACACCCCCATCGACGGGGCGTCATCCCACTGACGGGACGTGGTGGCAACCGTCGGTGGGTTCGGAGACCTGTCAAGGCTCCCCTCCTTCCCCCAGGCTAATTACCTGCAGACGACACCCATCGATGGGGCGTCTATGGACCCACTAGGCGTCGATACCTACGTCGTTTGGGGCCTGCCTGGGACAGCCTTGTCAACCAAGTTGGGTCCTTCCTCAAGCACCCTTAGATGGTCCTTGGGGATAATTTCCCGGACATATCTAACCCAAACATAATCGTCTATATGTTTAACACCTGTCACATTAATTTCATCCAAAATGAACACGTAAAACTCGACGAAACATGCCTAGACACACAAGGTCGATTCAAGGCATATCTTTCGAACGACATGAACGTTCTTGGACGTTTGACCTCCAAACTCCACGAAACTTAACACACTGACTTTATACACCATTTAAACTCATTTATGAACCTTAAAACCTCATTAATTAAACATAAACACATAGAACCACACATGAGGTAATTAGGTGACTTAGTCGTCGAACGTCTTAGTCATCCCTTGACGTTTGACTTCCAATGCATCTAATACTTTAGCTACTGCCTATACCATATTATAGGCCACATTAGGACCTAATACAACCATTACCAACTTTTTAGGCTCAAGTTAACCTAAGTCATTTTCGGGGTCTTACATTATTCCCCACTTGGACAACATTCGTCCTCGAATGACACTTGCCACTCTCCGAACATTTCCAAGATTAGAGAATCAACTTAACAGAACATAACCAAACCATATAACTCACAATCAAGAAGAGAACATTAATTTCACAAGTTCAAGACAATCACAACACAACAAGAAACTAGAATACAATTCTATAACTCATTATGCTACAAAACTCACATGCTTCATTCCAATAGTAAAAACTCATTTTATATTCAACATCATACTTATATACATCAGTTCTAACCACATAACAACAATTTTAGACCAAATAATCAATTAGTCAATTTCGGCAAAATTTTACAGTAAGCAGTTTCAAGCTACAGTGATTTTACTAAATTTTTCAAACATGCAACTCTTATGCAAATCATTATATAGACATGCTAATATGCAAGATAACATCATATAAACTCCTCTTACAACATGCTCATAACTCAATAAAACACACAATGCAAGAAAATTCAATTTCAACCAAACTCCTAAACTTCATGCACATGCAATACTTCTAGCACATCTTATAACCATACCCCCCCACTCAGAAGGAAGTCATACTAACTGAGAGAAACAAGGACTTACCAACATCATCATCACCATCACCCGGCTTCTCAATTCTAGTCTGGAGAGCATAGAAACGCCTCTTTGTTGGAGCATCTTCCTTTTGAACACTAGGCTCAACCTTCTTACCCTCCTTCATACAATCAATGTTTGGACAATCTCTCACTTTGTGCCCATCTTTTTCACATCCAAAGAAATTTCCCGTACCCACTAGACACTCACCATAATGTCTGTTACCACAAGTGGCACAGTAGGTTTTTCATTGCTATAACCACCTTTTTTCTCAAACTTCTTCTTAGGATCACTAGGTCCATCTGGAGTTTGAACCCTCTTTTTGAACCTAGGTTGCACTTGATCAATAGCAACACTCCTTTTCAAGTTCCTTGACATCCTCCTCAGTTTAGACTCTTCGATTGATTGTCCATACACCATGAGTCTAGCCGAAGTCATATCATCATGCAACATAGCCGTACGACATTCCTCCCTCACTAAGTAGGCTAAACCCGCCACAAAGCGACTCACTTCATCCCTTGAATTTGACACTAGGGAAGGTGCATACCTAGACAAATTTGAGAACTTCAAAGAGTATTCCTCAACACTCATATTGCCTTTCTTGAGATTGATAAACTCTTCTACTTTCTCTTCCCTCCTCTCACGGGGAAAGTACTTATCAAGAAAAGCTTCCTTGAATTCTTCTCACTCAATAGGACCCGACTCCACCGGCCTATTGTCCTTCCTTTGAGTGTACCAAATTTGAGACACATCTCTCAATTGATAAGAAGCCAAATCCGCCTTTTCCCTAGATGTAACCCCCATCGCACTCAAAACTTTGTACACACCATCAAGAAATTCTTGGGGATCCTCATTCACCTTTGAACAAAGAAAGATTAGAGGATTCAACCTCACAAAGTCTCTCAACCTAGATGAAATAGTACTCTCCATAGCATTACCCCTAGGCACCATGTTCAAGTTAGCTTGAGCCATTACGGCTCGGGCTAAAGCAAGCAAAGCCTCTCCAATCACCCTATTAGACAACTCCGGCACTTCATTACCTCCTTCCACATTAGGGGCATGATCACCTTGAGGAGTCACTTGAGCACCTTGGACACCTTGCCCATATTGAAACACTTGCTCAACTTGAGGAGGAACTTCCTCATCAACCCTTCCCTCTTTCATCCTTCTAGCGGCCATCCTTCTAGTATTCATTTCCTAGAAACACAAGGAAACACTTTTAGAAGGATACTCATAACATTACTCTACCGCACGAACATAGGAGTAAAAATGAAGAGAAACACTATCGTCCTATAGCCTCTCGCCCATAGATGTGTCGCGACTCACACCGATGGTCAAGACTCTACTAGACGTGACTTTTCGAGACTTCTTGATACCTAAGACTAGTTTCATTAACCTATGCTCTGATACCAAGCTTGTCACATCCCGAAACCATACCCTAGAATATAGGGTGCAATCTGGGATTGCGATCGGCGTATTTGACCTCTCGGAGGTCTCATACAAGCCTCTCGTATCATTCATCGTATATACATAACGAAAAGTAGTGCGGAATTAAAACTTTTCGTAAAACATTATAGAAGTCTTAAACTCTTTCATATAAGTAGAAATAGGAAAATACTAAGTCTTAATCATCATCTTAAGACACGATAATACTTGGGACATGTCCCATACGAATTGAAAACATACTACTAATAATCGATTACAAACTTCATAAAAGAAACACAAAATGACATATATGCCCTCAAGTCAAATGAGGACATACTTCAACTCTTCTTGAACGATCTCCTTGTCCAAGTCTTCCTTCCAAAGCTCTTCACCTATTAAGAACTATAGATAGAAAATAAAGCATAAAATTAGTACAACCACATGTACTAAGTATGGCATTATGCATAAAAATTATGAAAACGGACTTTATTGAAAATATGCATCTTTTCATTTTATAAATCATATTTTAATCATAATAACAACATTTTAGCAACTTAGAAACACATAAGGAAACATTTAACCAAAAATATCAATTATTAAGCACACCTTACGGTGAACTACATTCACTGTACAGTGAATTATTCATTGTTACAGTGAAATGCTTTCACTTCTCCTTTTAACGACTTCTAGCATGTAATTTCCTCACTTAAAGTCAACATAAGATTAACTTAAGTCACACAAAGAGAGACCGCCCATACACCCTCTCTAGATGTGCCTAAACGACCCTTAAGATTACTTATAATGAGTCACATACACACTTACAAAGTATTATAATCATCAAGGTAAGATTCTTCTACCAAAGGTGACTCTAAGTCTCACTTGAGTGAGTTGTAAAGCAACCTCCCATACAATCCCTTGCACACACACTCAAGAGATCCTATAGATTCCCTAGGATATAATCATTCTCACTAAACACACCAACACATAGATGATAGGACACTGTCCTTCCAAAGGCTATCAAAAGACCTACTTAAGTAAATCAAGAAAATAACGTCCATGATTGACCTCTTCAAGATTACCTAAATAGTCCTTGAGATTACCTAAGGCTTAGATCATGTCAACAACACCAAACATCTTTCCTAACTAGAGTCATCCTCAAGACTTCCAAAGATAAGACATGAAGAGATCATCCCTTATGCCCTCTTCACACTTTAACTAAGTAATCCTTAAGTTACTTTAAATTAGGTACTTATTCATTTACATACTTTCTAACATGTGTCATTAATTCATTAGTTCATTTAGAAGACATACATCACATAAAGGACATTCAAGTAATGGTCTTAGACAAGACCTAGGAACTCCAAATAACACCATCAAAGTCTATTGTGCAATGTCTAAGTAGCGTCCCATACCACCACCTAAACCTCATAAGATTCTCTAATGCTAATAGGTATTCCATATAATGAGAATAGGCAATAACCGACATAGACCATGGTAGCAAAGCATGGAATCCGAAGTTCTATCCTACTTCGATGAGGTGTTCTACTTGCCAATTGTAGAACTAGAGATCCCATGTAGGCACATGGTTAAGGAATATGAAGGGATTCTTTGTATAATAGTCTTATACTTAACTAGAACTACTTCCCTTTACCATACTCACTCGGTGCTAGCCTTAGTTCTCATAGATCAATTCACATTAAGGTTCATACAGTTGTGTCCCATATCATGCTCATGACCAAATTACATTTACCCTACCAAAGCAAGGTCCATTTGGCTATCTCACTATGGAGACAAGAAGCTCATCGCGACTTTCCTAAGGTATGATATGATGTCGTTCCATCCAATCAACCTTAAGTCCATTACTCATTACATGAAGGATACCATTAAGGCTTACTACTTCACAATCCATAACCTTACCACTTGGTTCAAGGTTCCACATAAATGACCCTCTTATCATTAAAGGTCTCACCTATATTCATTTATTCAAGACTAAGACCCTTTAGGTTCCTAAGTCAAGACATCACATATTCACATAAGCATCAAGTAAGAGACACAAGTCTACCTAACCAAGATACAACATACTTCCATTTAACACATATAGCCTATCTTTCTTTAGACTCTTAGGAATGACCCTTAACTTTATTTAGTCAACCTATTCATTACCTTAACATTATTAACTTAACCTTTTTACACTCATATAGCTAAATTAGGAATAACCATGTAACAATTCTAAGATGACACACTTAACACATAGTCAAAGCACAACATGATCACCTAGATAGTATCAATAGTCTAGCACATACTTTCACATATAGGTATATATGATTATACATCACTAAATCAACTACACAAATAGTTATATAATTTCAAGTAGTGCCGACAAGGCCATGATCATCAATATACTAGAAAGTAACGCCGATAAGGCCACATCAATTCACATAACACCGCCACGAAAGGTGGACCAAACCAATCATAATAGAATCGAAGTATAATTAATCATCAAAATAAAGAAAATGGGGCAGCATACCTCCATTCCATCATCAACACTTCAATTCAAGTCAACTTACTCAATTTCATAACAGAAGACCCTTACCCAAGGCCATGAACACCAATTCAATACACAATTATAGAAATCAATGAAATCTAAACCAATTCAACATAGATTCAAAAATCCAATACCAATTTGATAGCAATTGAACACAACTCTTACATAAATAGAAAGCCCATTAGAAACTACGCATGAATTCATCAACATTAAGTCAATATCAAGTAACCCATAATTTAGTCAAACTCTTAGGTTCATATATTTCATGGGTTCATTGGTAGTTTAGGTTAAAATCATCAATACAACATCAATCTAATCCATAATAGACGTTTGAAAACCATTAATGCAAGAACCCATGGTAGAATCATGAAATTGGACAATTCCTCTTTGAAAACTTTGAAAACATCTTTGAAAGTGGGGCTCCTTGATGAAACGAGTTTCAAGGATCAAAAGACATACCTCAATGAAGCTAATTCTTCAATTTGATGAAGAATCTCCACTCAAAACGTCAGACCAAGCTTTACCTTGATTTTGGACTTCAATGGAGACTTTAGGATTTCTTAAGGACTTTGGGATTTTTGTATTTCGAAGAATGAATTATTCTAAGTGTTTAACCTTTATATACTTGTTTAAAACATCCAAAAGACCCGTAATAAACCTCCTAAAGTATTATTTGGAAGTGGGGTGAATTTACAATTTACCCCTTTACTTGGCAGTAACCTGCGCAGAAAATAGGCCACACAGACGACACCCCCATCGACGGGGCGTCAGCCCACTGACGGGATGTGCTGGCAACCATCGGTGGGTTCAGAGACCTATCAAGGCTCCCCTCCTTACCCCAGGATAAGTACTTGCAGATGACATGCATCGACGGGGCATCTATGGACCCACTAGGCGTCGATGCCTCCGTCGTTTGGGTCCTGCCTTAGACTGCCTTGTCAACCAAGTTGGGTTCTTCCTCAAGGACCCTTGGATGGTCCTTGGGGATAATTTCCCAGACGTTTCCAACCCAAACATAATCTTATATAAGTTTAACACCTCTCACATTAATTTCATCCAAAACGAACACGTAAAACTCGACGAAACATGCCTAGACACACAAGGTCAATTCAAGGCATATCTTTCGAACGACATGAACGTTCTTGGACGTTTGACCTCCAAACTCCACGAAACTTGACTTACTGACTTTATACGCCATTTAAACTCATTTAAGAACCTTAAAACCTCATTAATTACACATAAACACATAGAACCGCATATGAGGCAATTAGGTGACTTAGTCATTGAACGTCTTAGTCATCCCTTGACGTTTGACTTCCAATGCATCTAATACTTTAGCTACTGCCTCTATACCATATTATAGGCCACATTAGGACCTAATACATCCATTACAAACTTGTTAGGCTCTAGTTAACCTAAGTCATTTTCGGGGTCTTACATTCTCCCCCACTTGGACAAAATTCATCCTCGAATGACACTTGCCACTCTCCGAACATTTCCAAGATTAGAGAATCAACTTAACAGAACATAACCAAACCATGTAACTCACAATCAAGAAGAGAACATCAATTTCACAAGTTCAAGACAATCACAACACAACAAGAAACTAGAATACAATTCTATAACTCATTATTCTACAAAACTCACATGCTTCATTCTAAATAGTAAAAACTCATTTTATATTCAATATCATACTTATATACATCAGTTCTAACCACATAAAAACAATTTCCGACCAAAGAATCAATTAGTCAATTTCAGCAAAATTTTACAGTAAGCAGTTTCAAGCTACAGTGATTTTACTAAATTTTTCAAACATGCAACTCTTATGCAATTCATTATATAGACATGCTAATATGCAAGATAACATCATATAAACGCTTCTTACAACATGCTCATAACTCAATAAAACACACAATGCAAGAAGTTAATGAAATTCAATTTCAACCAAACTCCTAAACATCATGCACATGCAATACTTCTAGCACATCTTCTAACCATACTCCCCCACTTAGAAGGAAGTCATACTAACTAAGAGAAACAAGGACTTACCAAAATCGTCATCACCATCACCCGGCTTCTTAATTCTAGACCGGAGAGCATAGAATTGCCTCTTTGTTGGAGCATCTTCCTTTGGAACACTAGGATCAACCTTCTTACCCTCCTTCCTAGAAGCAATGTTTGGACAATCTCTTACTTTGTGCCCATATTTTCCACATCCAAAGCAATTTCCCGTAGCCACTAGATAGTCACCATAATGTCTCTTACCACAAGTGGAACATGTAGGTTTTTCATTGCTAGAACCACCTCTTTTCTCAAACTTCTTCTTAGGAACACTAAGTCCATCTTGAGTTTGAACCCTCTTTTTGAACCTAGGTTGCAGTTGATCACTAGCAATACTCCTTTTCAAGTTCCTTGACATCCTCCTCAGTTTAGACTCTTCGATTGATTGTGCATACACCATGAGTCTAGCCAAAGTCATATCATCATGCAACATAGATGTACAGCATTCCTCCCTCACTAAGTAGGCTACACCCGTCACAAAGCGACTCACTTCATCCCTTGAATTTGACACTAGTGAAGGTTCATACCTAGAAAGTGTTGAGAACTTCAAAGAGTATTCCTCAACACTCTTATTTCCTTGCTTGAGATTCATAAACTCTTCTACTTTATCTTCCCTCCTCTCACGGGGAAAGTACTTACCAAGAAAAGCTTCCTTGAATTCTTCTCACTCAATAGGACCCGACTCCACCGGCCTATTGTCCTTCCATTTAGTGTACCAAATTTGAGACACATCTCTCAATTGATAAGAAGCCAAATCCGCCTTCTCCCTAGATGTAACCCCCATAGCACTCAAAACTTTGTACACACCATCAAGCAATTATTGGGGATCCTCATTCACCATTGAGCCAAGAAAGATTGGAGGATTCAACCTCACAAAGTCTCTCAACCTAGATGACATAGTACTCTCCATAGCATTACCCCTAGGCACCATGTTCAAGTTAGCTTGAGCCGTTACGGCTCGGGCTAAAGCAAGCAAAGACTCTCCAATCACCCTATTAGACAACTCCGACACTTCATTACCTCCTTCCACATTAGGGGCATGATCACTTTGAGGAGGTACTTGAGCACCTTGGATACCTTGCCCATCATGAAGCACTTGCTCAACTTGCTCAACTTGAGGAGGAACTTCCTCATCAACCCTTCCCTGTTCCATCCTTCTAGTGGACATCTTTCTAGTATTCATCTCCTAGAAACACAAGGAAACACTTTTAGAAGGATACTCATAACATTACTTTACCGCACGAACATAGGAGTAGAAATGAAGGGAAACACTATCGTCCTATAGCCTCTCGCCCATAGATGTATCGCGACTCACACCGATGGTCAAGACTCTACTAGATGTGACTTTTCGAGACTTTATGATACCTAAGACTACTTTAATTTACCTAGGTTGAACATGATAAGGTGAGTAATTAAATAACTAAAAGCTTATGAGTTATGAAATTGACCTAATATAGGGTGTTAAAGGAAGTGAGATAAGTCTCACTTACACTTATACAATTATGTCAAAGCTACCCACATAAGAGGGTGTTAGAAATCGTGAGACAAGTCTCACTCACACCATGATGATAATGTAATATTTAAGTTCACATTCATCAAGTAAAGAAATAGATGACCAGTCATCCATTGAGCTAAGTATACCTCATACTAGTAGCAAGCTTCCACAATGTATGAGTCAACTCTAAAAGTTGTAAAGTATAATAAATCTGAGCTAAGCACCGATAGACTAGCAATGAGCTTGTGCAAGCACATATAAGCCTCATGAGATGAGACTACCACCAAGGTGGATCAGGGTCTCCAAGATCTCCTAGTCTTTGAACTATGTCGCCAACATAGGTTACTAGCTAGTGGATCCACATAAGAAAGATAGGGAGTATTCGGTTTCACTTTGGCCGGTGAACCACCCCTTTTGGTGTGGGGAAGACACTGGATTTCATGTTAGCTCACGTGATCTACAATGCTAAAGATTTTAGTAAGAAAGTAAGAAAGAAAGAAAGTAAGAAGTAGGAAGATGAGGGGTGTTCAGATAGGATGACCAAAGGGTGAGGTTAGACTAAGTAATGATGTAAGTAATTCTTAGTCATTGCATAGAAAGATCCCAATGGAAGTCTTCAAAGAATATCCTAAGTCAACCTAGTATGTTTAAAGTGAACGTGAGATCTAAGAAGAAGAAATGTAACCTCAAAGTGAACTAAGTAAGCAAAAGCATAAGAATATCAATTCATCAGTGTTTGATAAGAATGAAATCTTAACAGTTGTTGGTTTATGCCAATATTGTAGTATGAATATATGCCCCAAAATCTATATATTATTCAAATAATCAAAGAATAGGCATAGCCAATAAAGATTGGCTTATAAATACTTCATGCCCAATTTAACAAGAATGGAAAGAATAACTTGTAAGTAGGGTAGCCAAATCATTTCTTTAGTCTTTTGGATTAATTGCTTGATTCATTGTAGGTATGAGACTACAATGAATCATTGCACTTGTAAGTAAAACATAGGATCATAGGAGATCATTGAACTACACAACAAAAAAAAGAAAAGATTGAAAAATAAACTAAGGCTGGGAGAGGGAGCTCTCGGCCTAAGAGGAGCAAAATTATTAATTTTTTTTTAGTTGTTCTAAAATTATGTTCATGATTCCAAGATATTATGTTCATATAGAAAATGAGTTGTGTGCTTTAAATGCATGAAAATATGTCATATTCATAGCATGATTCATAAATAACGAATTAGGAAAGTAAAGTGACTCCACTTTCCAAAAAATGGCATGTTGCTATAGGAAGAGCTTTCCTTGATCATGCATAGTACTTATGTGTTTATGTACATACACCCATACTTAGTACAAGTGTTTACTAACCCATATACAATTACTATTGTTATAGGTGCAGGTCCTTGAAGAAGATTGAAGATAGTTCGAAGCAGTTTGGACTAGCACCTCCAGACTTTGGTAGGTCCTCTTGAGTTCGAGGATGCCTACGCTTTACTTTCAGCTTTAGTACATTAGACATAGCTAGTGGATGTTGTCCATAGCGTTTCTTTTCAAAACATTTGTTCATGCTTTTGTATTAAGGCCGGTTTGGCAACTATTACTATTATTATGAATTCTTCGCTTCAATTGTTCAATATGTTAATAGATGGTTGCTTAGTTTGAGCTGTTAGTATATCACTCTTATGCAGTTATATGAAGTCGAAGTACACTCCAGTAAAAATATTCCGCTAAATTTAACTATATGATTGTGATAAAAGCTAAGAAGTGTCTTGTCTGCGACCTCTGAGAGGTTAACGACGCCGGTCTCATCTAGAATCTATGATTCGGGTATGACAAACTTGGTATCAGAGCATGAGGTTAAATTACATAGGAACTAAGGCTCAAAACAACCACGTTGCATAGTTTCGAGCTTATGGTTGTGAAGTGCACCACAACCATGACTTAGAGACTTAGTGATGTTAGGAATCTTCCCTTCTTCTACTCATTATCGTGCTGTGTAGAGTTTTGACATTTTGTGTCATTCTAGCATCTAACTTCCTTCTTGTGTGTGCGTGTAGAAAAATAAACACAAGAAGAAATGCAGGAAGGAGAGTTGGAGAAGAAGCTGCTGGGGGAAACCAAGCTCCTCCTCAAGCCCAAGCTGCTGGAGTGCAAGTGCCTGTCAACCCAACTGCATTGACGTATGGAGAAGTGAGAGAAACACTGGTTCAGATGGCCCAAGCCATCACTACTTAGGCACAGGCTATCACAGCCCAGGCCACTAGAGAGGGTGCTCCCAGGGAGAACCCACATGCTAGCACCATGGCTAGCAGATTGAGAGATTTCACCAGGATGAATCCTTCAGTCTACTTCGGGTCCAAAACCAATGAGGATCCCCAGGAGTTTGTGGACGAGGTCCACAAGATTCTCTGTGCTATGGGTGTTAATGAAAAGGAGAAGGCTGAGTTGGATGCATACCAGCTCAAGGATGTGGTTCAGGTATGGTACAAGATGTCGGTAGATGGTCGAGCACCAGGAGAAGTCCCCAGCATTCTTAAGACTGCATTCCTGGAGAGGTTCTTTCCCAGAGAGCAGAGAGAGGCTAAGGTTGAGGAGTTCATCAACCTACATCACGGAGGTATGTCAATCAAGGAATACTCCTTGAAGTGTGTTAAGCTTTCCAAATATTCTTCTTCCCTGGTGTCCAGTAGCAGGGATGAGATGATCAGGTTTGTGACTGGTGTATCAGAGTATCTGGAGGAGGAATGTCAAGCAGCCATGTTGCATGATAACATAGACCTTGCTAGGTTGATGGTACATGCACAGTAGGTGGAGGAGAATCGTTGGAGGAGGAGAGCCCGAGAAGGAAAGAAACTTAGGCCCTCGGATCAGGCAGGTTCTAGCATTGGTAGGAGTTTGTTTGGAGTCCAGGACAGGCCCAAGTTCAAGAAGGGGCACTAGTACTCAGGTAATCCTACTCTTTCGTGGAACACTAATGCAAAAGGGGACAAGTCTGGCCCCAAGAAGGGCAACGATAGAAATGCCCCGCGTGACAAAAAGTAGTGTGGTAAGTGTGGCCGTTTACATGGAGGTGAGTGCATGGTAGGTTATAATGCTTGCTATGGGTGCGTCAAGAGTGGGCATATGGTCAGGGACTGCCACATGTAAAGAAACAGGCCAAGGCAGATACTCAGCCTCGGCCTAATCCTATTGCTGCAGCCGAGCCTCCCAAGAGGAACAATATCTATGGTTTGAAAGGTAGAGAGGAGCAGGAGAAGTCAGCTGATGTGGTCATAGGTACCTTGCATGTCTTTTCTTTTCCTGTGTATGCATTTGTTAGATCCAGGATCCACCTTGTCTTTTGTTACTCCTTTAGTTGCTAGTATATTTGACTTGCTTCCTCAGATCCTGTATGAACCTTTTCTAGTTAGTACTCCCATAGGAGACAACATTAGAGCTGAAAGAGTATATAGAGATTGCCCAATAACTGTTCTTGATAGAGTTACCTATGCTGACCTAATAGAATTAACCATGCTTGACTTTTATATAATTTTGGGTATGGATTGGCTCCATAAATGATATGCTACCGTAGATTGTCGAAACAGGGTAGTAAGGTTTCAGTTTCCTAATGAGTTAGAGCTTAAATGAGAAGGGCGTAGTTCAAATCCAGCAGGACAAATAGTTTCCCATCTTTAAGCCAATAAGATGTTATCTAAGGGGTATTTATACCACTTAGTCAGAGTCAATGACCTAGAAGATGAAGTTCCTTCCATAGACTCACTATCCATAGTGAATGAGTTTCAAGATGTCTTTCCGGATGATTTACCAGGAATCCCTCCTGAACGCGAAATTGACTTTGGTGTTGACTTAAATACCAACACCAAACCAATTTCCATTCCTCCCTATAGAATGGCTCCAGCTGAACTCAAAGAGTTGAAGTTGCAGTTAAAAGATCTACTTGATAAGGGCTTCATCCAGCCGAGCATATCCCCATGGGGTGCTCCAGTGTTTTTAGTTAAGAAAAAGGATGGAACCCTTAGAATGTGTATCGATTATCGACAACTCAACAAAGTCACTATAAAGAACAAATACCCTCTTTCAAGAATTTATGATCTATTTGATCAGCTCCAAGGTTCAAGTTTCTTTTCTAAAATAGATCTCCGCTCAGGGTATCACCAGCTTAGAGTAAGACAAGAGGACATTCCTAAGACTGCCTTTCGTACTAGGTATGGTCATTACGAGTTTCTTGTCATGTCATTTGGTCTCACTAATGCACCAGCCGCGTATATGGACCTTATGAATAGGGTCTTCCATGAATACCTTGATTCTATTGTTATAGTATTCATAGATTACATCCTCATATACTCTAAGACCAGAAAAGAGCATGAACATCATTTGAGAATGACATTGCAAGTACTCAGGGAACATCAGTTGTATGCAAAATTCAGCAAATGTGAGTTTTGGCTGAGATCAGTAACCTTTCTTGGTCATGTTATGTCCGACCAGGGTGTAGAGGTTGATCCAAAAAAGATTGAGTCAGTAAATAACTAGCCGAGATCCCTCACTCCTACAGACATCTGGAGTTTCTTGGGTTTGGCTGGTTACTATCGCAGGTTTGTTGAGGGCTTTTCCGCTATTGCTGCTCCACTAACAGCTTTAACAAAGAAGAAGGCGAAGTTTGAGTGGTCTGAAACTTGTGAAAAGAGCTTCCTAAGGCTCAAAGACCCACTCACTTTAGCCCCAGTTCTCACATTGTCGAGGAGTGGTGAAGGGTATGTGGTGTATTGTGATGCTTGCCGAGTAGGTTTGGGATGTGTTCTTATGCAGGATGGCAAGGTGATTGCATATGCATCAAGATAGTTTAAAATCCACGAGAAGAATTACCCTAACCATGATCTTGAGTTAGCTGTTGTGGTATTTTCGTTAATACTCTGGAAACATTACATATATGGTGTACATGTTGATGTATTTATTGACCATAGAATCCTTCAGTATGTTTTACAAAGAGAGAATTGAATCTTCGTCAGAGAAGATGGCTAGTGCTGCTCAAGGATTATGACATGAGTGTCCACTATCACCTAGGTAAGGCTAATGTAGTGGCCAATGCTTTGCGCCGATTGAGCATGGGTAGTGTGTCTCATATTGATGAAGAGAAGAAGGAGTTGGTTAAAGGGGTACACCACTTGGCTAGGTTAGGTGTACGGCTGGAAGATACACCAAGTGGGGGTGTTCCAGTTCATTCCAGTTCTGAATCCTCATTTGTTGTAGATGTTAAATCTAAGCAGCATCTCTAACCAGTACTCATGGAGTTCAAAGAATCAGTGCTGAGTAAGCTGAATGAATCATTCTCCCTAAGGGGGGATGTGTGCTTAGATACCAGGGCATATTGTGTGTGCCCAATATTGATAATTTGAGAACTAATATTATTGCAAAGGCTCATGGCTCCACGTATTCCATTCATCCAGGTTCCACCAAGATGTATCATGACCTCAAGGAGATCTATTGGTGGGAAGGTATGAAGCGAGATATTTCTAAGTTTGTGGAGGAGTGCCCAATTGCCAACAGGTTAAGTCCGAACACCTTAAGCCTGGAGATCTTACCCAGTCGATTGAGATCCCAAGATGGAAGTGGGAGGTTACTGATATGGACTTTCTGGTTGGTCTGCCCAGGACCAGGAAACTACATGATTCCATTTGGGTCATTATTGATAGGATGACTAAGTCTGCTCACTTCATTCCTGTGAAGTCTACTTACAGGGCCTAAGATTACGCCAAGCTATATATTGATGAGATAGTGAGGTGGCATGGGATCCCTTTATCTATCATTTCGGATAGGGGAGCCCAGTTCATTTCTCACTTTTGGAGATCTTTCCAAAAAAGCTTGGGTACACAGGTGAAGCTCAATACTGCTTTTCATCCTCAAACGGATGGACAAGTAGAGCGTACCATTCAGATCCTTGAAGACATGTTGAGAGCATGTGTTATTGACTTCAAGGGGAGTCGGGATGATCACTTGCCACTGATTGTGTTCTCTTATAATAATAGCTACCATTCCAGTATTGGGATGGTACCTTTTGAAGCACTTTATGGCAGAAGATGTAGGTCCCCAGTTGGGTTGTTTGAAGTAGGAGAGTCTTATATCATTGTACCTGAGATCATACATGAGGCTATGGAAAAGGTGAGAATGATCAGGGATAGATTGGCTACTGCTTACAGTCGTCAAAAACCCTATGCTGATAACAGGAAAAGAGCTCTTGAATTTGAGGTAGGTGATAAAGTCTACCTGAAGATATCACCCATGAAAGGGGTGATGAGGTTTGGTGAGAAAGGAAGTTGAGTCCGAGGTATATAGGTCCTTATGAGGTCTTACAACGAGTAGGGAATGTTGCCTACGAACTGAAGTTACCAAATTACTTGGCTTCTGTTCATTCAGTGTTTCATGTTTCGATGCTTAAAAGGTGTCTAGGTGATCCAGCATCCATCCTGCTTGTTGAGGGGTTAGGATTCGATGAAAACCTTTCTTATGAAGAGGTTCCAGTTGAAATTTTAGATCACCAAGTGAAACAACTAAGGAACAAGGAGGTTGCCACCGTAAAGGTGTTATGGAGGAACCACCTTGTTGAGGGAGCAACATGGGAGGCCGAGACCGACATGAGATCCCGTTACCCTCACTTGTTCAGTTCTTGAGGTTAGATATACTCTTCCTAAGTCTGATTTTGTTTGTGAAACTCTAAATTTTAGTGCATTAGTCTGTTTTGGTGTTTTAAGTCCATAACTGTGTGTTTTATACTTGCACTATATGAGTTAATATGAGTTCATGCTTGCATTTATGTTGCTGTTTTTGTATAGCGTTGACATGATTTTTGTGTCGCATGAGTAATGATGTGCATTGAGTTAAAGTGAGATTGAGAAGGAAGTTCCTCAATCTCAGATATGAAGCTTCAGATAAGCTTTGAGTGATGTGCATCATCCAGAGTAAGGTTGTGAATCAGATATTCACAAAGAGTAAAGTTTCAAGTATGTTGATGTGTTTTTCGAAAATACCCTCTTTGATTCAAAATGATGTGTAGTGTCATTCGGGGACGAATGTTTCTAGGGGGGGGGGGATAATGTAACCTTCTAGAAAATGTACTTGTCTAGTGAAGAGTCTATAAGGTTTTAAGAATATGTATTGGGGTACATAGGCATCCCAATGCCCAATATTGAGTAATATTGGGCATGTTAGAGAATATTGGCTTAAGGGTGTTAGCCAATTTCTATGTATTAACAGGTAACTTAAAATACACTTTCATGTTCAAATGCTCCAATGCAAGCTTGTTTAGGAATTGTACCTGCAATAAATACCCTAAGATAAAAAATTTAATTTCATCGCTTACACACATTAGGTACGAGGCATCCAAGTGTCAAGCCTAGGAACCATAGCACATGATCATTTAAAATGATCATGTAGATTAAGCAGTGCCCAAGGACATAGTGAGGATCCTTGGGACAAGAAGTGAACTTTCCAAGTGCAACTACAGAGTGCACGGTTAGGAAAGTGCACGGCAACACATGTGCAAGCACATGTGCTACCGGCCAAGGGACCAAGCGACAAGACCAACTGATTCGTTTAGGGCGGTTGGGGGGCAGGCGCGTGTCGGGTCAAGCCACGTGGGGCCAATCTTCCTAACCAATCCTAGGCTCTAACTAACTTACCTAACTAGCTAGCTAACCTAGGACTAACTAAAATGAACTAACTAGTGTGCCCGAAATCCTAAGACCTAATCGAGTGACACTAGCCGAGTAGCTAACTAAAGAAACATCCTAGTACCTAACCTAGGATGGTTCAAAGGGGTTGGTTATGGTCCTAGTGACTTAGGGGTATTTTAGTAATTACCATAGATCACTTAATTAATTAAATTAACAACTTAATTAATTAATGTAAATTCAAGGTCAAACCCGAGACTCTTAGCAAATTTTTAGAATTTGGCTAAGTCAAATGTTGTCCTATTTTTAGTCAATTTAGGAGGGGCATTTTGGTAATTAGCTAATTGGTTTATTTATTTAAGTTAATTATCCTAAGTTGAATTAGTCAATATTCAGTTCCTAAGACTTAGACTCACATTGAAACTCACGACTGAAAAACAGTAAGCAAGCGTGAGAAAAACAGAAAAATACTATTGGTTCTCCTTAGGCGATTTCAAGGCAAATTCTTCAAGATTTTCGTGCAAAGAATAGGGTGATCTTCGTAGATTCAATTTTACAGTAAGGTATGGGTTTTCTCCCTTGGATTCCTTTCCCTAGGAGGCTTTTCAAACGTTTTGAATTCAAGAAAACCGAAACTAGGGTTGTTCCCAATGAAATTGTCGAATGTTCATCTCCCTAGTTCTCCCTATTTCTGATTCTAGTAGTATGTATAATGTAAATCTCGAGCATGTTTTTGGTATTTGGTGCTAACTGATCATTATGTGTAGGTTTTTGTGATTTATAATGTTGACTGAGACCTATAGGTTAGATCTATATGATTAGGGTATTATTAAATGAGATAATAAATGTTGTAATGCCTAATTTTATTCGAGAAGATGGAATTATTCTTATAGGCTAAGGTTAAAAGTTGGCTTGCTTAACATGATGAGATTACTATAGTATATACATGAAGTTAATTGACTTGGCTAGTGATAATATCATGGCAAGAGTTTAGTGAAAGTTTGATTTATGCCAATAAATTGGCCAGCAATATTATTTCCAAAAATATGTAATAGAATTGGCCAATGAGTAAGTCATACCATATTAATTCAATGAACTCATAACATAGGGTATGCAAATGATTGGGACAAGTCCCAACATACCCTATCTAAATGAACTTGTGAATATAGTAGCACATCGAATAAATCCTTATAACTTTCATAAAGAATGGTACAAGACTATCAATTAACGTTGAACAAGATAAGGTGAGTAATGAAATAACTAAAAACTTATGAGTTATGAAATTGACCTAATATAGGGTGTTAAAGGAAGTGAGACAAGTCTCACTTACACTTAAACGATTATGTCAAAAATACTCACATAAGAGTGTGTTAGAAATCGTGATACAAGTCCCCTCACACCATGATGATAATGTAAGATTTAAGTTCACATTCATCAAGTAAACAAAGGGATGACCAGTCATCCATTGAGCTAAGTATACCTCATACTAGAAGCAAGTTTCCACAATGTATGAGTCAACTCTAAAAGTTGTAAAGTATAATAAATCTGAGCTAAGCGCTGATAGAGTAGCATTGAGCTTGTGCAAGCACATGTAAGCCTCATGAGACTAGACTACCACCAAGGTGGATCAGGGTCTCCAAGTTCTCCTAGTCTGTGAACTATGTCGCCAGCATAGGTTACTATCTAGTGGATCCACATAAGAAAGCTACGGAGTATTTTGTTTCACTTTGGCCTGTGAACCACCTCTTTTAGTGTGGGGAAGACACTGGATTTCATGTTAGCTCACATGATCTATATCGGTTAATGCTAAAAATTTCAATAAGAAAGTAAGAAAGAAAGAAAGAAAGAAGTAGGAAGATGAGGGGTGTTCGATAGGATGACCAAAGGGTTAGGTTAGACTAAGTAATGATGTAAGTCATTCTTAGTCATTGCACAGAAATATCCCAATGAAAGTCTTAAAAGAATATCATAAGTCAACCTAGCATGTTCAAAGTGAACATGAGATCAAAGAAGAAGAAATGTAAGTTCAAAGTGAACTAAGTAAGCAAAAGAATAAGAATGTCAAATCATCAGTGTTTGATAAGAATGAAGTCTTAACAGTTATTGGTTTATGCCAATATTGGAGTATGAATATATGCCCCAACATCTATATATTATGCAAATAATCAAAGAATGGGCATAGCCAATAAAGATTGTCTTATAAGGACTTCATGCCCAATTTAACAAGAATGGAAAGAATAACTTTTAAGTAGGGTAGTCAAATCATTCCTTTAGTCTTTTGGATTACTTACTTGATTCATTGTAGGTGTGGGACTACAATGAATCATTGCACTTGTAAGTAAATTATAAGATCAAAGGAGATCATTGAACTACGCAACAAAAAGAAGAAAATATTGAAAAATAAACTAAGGCTGGGAGAGAAGAAAATATTAAAAATACACAACAATTACTATTTTTATAGGTGCAGGTCCTTGAAGAAGATTGAAGATCGTTCGAAGCTGTTTGGACTAGTACCTCCAGACTTTGGTAGGTCCTCTTGAGTATGAAGATGCCTACGGTTTACTTCTAGCTTTAGTACATTAGACATAGCTAGTGGATGTCGTCCCTAGCATTTCTTTTTAAAACATTTGTTCAACCTTTTGTATTAAGGCCGGTTTGGCAACTATTACTATTATTATGAATTCTTCGCTTCAATTGTTCAATCTGTTAATAGATGGTTGCTTAGTTTGAGCTGTTAGTATATCAATCTTATGAAGTTATATGAAGTCTAAGTACACTTCAGTAAAGTTTTAAATTTCCCGCTAAATTTAACTGTATGTTTGTGATGAAGCTAAAAAGAGGCTTGTTTGCGACCTTTGAGAGGTTAACAACGCCGGTATCATCTGTGATCTATGATCCGGTGTGACAGTTGTGGGAGCGACGCTCCATGGACTCTGAATATGGGTTGCCCTACAGCTTTCTTGGCCAACGTTTGGGTCCTTTTTTGGGACCTTTAATGTGGTCCCCGCGGAGTCATACTCAAATGTTTTGACCCTTTACATGTCATTCTATCTGTAGGAACCCTCGATACTCAATTTCACCCTCATACCATGACCCAAAACTCCACTACCAAACCCTACTACACACTAATTCAACTAGACTAGATTACGGACGTCTTGGTCATCCTTCGATGTCTTCACTTCAAAAATCTTCACACTGACTTCTAAAGTTGTTGTTCATGTTTTTAACTTTATTAACTCATAACACACATTATAGTCTCTAATTTAACCTAGTTCATTTTGAGAGTTGTTACAACTCCTTACGCTTCAAAAAGCTCATATCACACTTTTCAAACTACTCAAAACAACATCAATGGGAGTGTAAGATCCCAAAAATGACATAGGTCAACTAGAGCCTAAAACTGTGTCAAGGTGGTCTAAGGTCCTAATATGGTCTCTTATATGGTATTGAGGCAGTTTCTAAAGTATTAGGTGCATTGGAAGTCAAACGTCAAGGAACGACCAAGACGTTCGATGACTAAGTCACCTAAGTGCCTCATATGTGGTCCTATGATTTTATGTTTGGTTCATGAGGTTTTTAGGTCTTAAATTAGTTTATATTACGTTTATAGGTAGTGTGTCATGTTTCGTGAAGTTTGGAGGTCAAACGCTCAAGAACATCCATGACGTTCGAAAGATGTGCCTTGAAATGACCATGTGTGTCTAGGCATGTTTCGTCGAGTTTTACGTGTTCGTTTTGGGTGAAATTCATGTGAGAGGTTCTAAACTAGTATACGTTCATTTTTGGGTTGGAAACATCTCGGAAAACATCCCCAAGTACCAACCAAGGGTCCTTGAGAAAGGACCCAAGTTGGTGGCCAAAACTGCCCAAGGCAGTCCCACCAACGGATGGCAATCAACGCCAGTTGCCTAGTCGACGCCTCGTAGGTGGTGGGCGTAGTTTGGTACTTAGCCTGGGGAGCTAAGAAACCAGTTCCAAGTCTCTGAACCCATCGACGGAGGACAGGATGCCCCGTGTGTGGACCTACACCCCGTCGATGGGCAACTGTCGGTGGACACTTAGTTCCGGGAAAGAGAAGGCCTTTGACAAGTCTCAGTTCCAGACCAAGGACAAGCAGGAAGGTCCGTTGGTCAAGGAATGGACAGTCGATGGGCAACCGTCGATGGTGCTGTCCTTACGTGCAGTTCACTGCCAAGTTAAAAGGTGAACTTGTAATTTCACCCCATTTCCAAATAGGGACTTTGGCGGTTTATATGGGGTCTATTGAGTATTTTAAATGTGTTTATAAGTCTTTAACACGTAGAAGATTTCATTCTTCAAAATCAAAACCCCAAAATCCCTTAGAAATTCCCCAAGACTCCATTAAAGCTAAAACTCAAGGAAGAGCTTGGATTGTTGATTTGAGTGGAGATTCTTCAGCAAATTGAAGGATTAGCATTGTTAAGGTATGAATTTTGATCCTTGAAACTCGTTTCATCAAGGAGCCCAACTTTCAAAGATGTTTTCTAAAGTTTCAAAAGATAAATTGACCTATTTCATGATTTACCATGGGTTCTTGCATTAATGGTTCTTTTTTTTATTAATTGTTTAGTGATTGAATTGTGGTTATTAAGGTGATTTTAACTCAATTAACCTATGAACCAATGTAATTGATGAACCCTAGTTTTTGACTAAATTATGGGTTACTTGATATTGGTCTAATGCTTATGAATTAATGTGTAGTTTCTTATGGGCTTTCTAATGATATAAGAATTGTATTCAATTGTTATCTAATTGGTTTTAGATTTATGAATCTATATTGAATTGGTTTAGATTTTATTGAGTATTATAGTTTATGTATTGAATTGGTGGTCATGACCATGGGTAAGGGCCTTATGATGTTGAATTGGATGATTTGGTATTGTCTTGAAGTGTTGAGGATGAAAAGGTGGAATGCTGCCCTATTTCATTTAATTTAATGTTACTTAGACTTCAATTATGTTGTAATTGGTTTGGTCCACTTATGGTGGCGGTGTTGTATGAATTGATGTGGCCTTGTCGGCGTAATTCTAAGTACATTGATGATCATGGCCTTGTCGGCACTACTTGAAGTATTATGTTGACTTGTGTAGTTGATTATGTGAAGTATAATCATATCTACCTATATGTGAAAGTATGTATTATTCTATTGATACTATTTAGGTAATCATGTTATGCTATGACTATGTGTTAAGTGTGTAGTCTTAGAGTTGATGCATGGTTGTTCCTAATTTGAATATATGAGTCTATAATGGTTATGTTGATGATGTTAAGGTAATGAATAGGTTGACAAAATGATGTTAAGGGTCATTCCTAAGTGTCTAAAGAATGTATGCTATATGTGTTAAAGTGAAGTATGTTGTGTCTTGTTTAGGTAGACTTGTCCCTTACTTGATGCATGTATGAATATGAATATGTGATGTCTTGAATTAGGAAGCTAAAGATTTTTAGTCTTGAATGAAGGAATGTTAGGTGAGACCTTGAATGATGATAAGAATGTCCTCTATGTGAAACCTTGAACCTAGTGGTAAGCTTATGAAACTTGAAGTCGAAAGTCGTAATGGTATCCTTCATGTAATGAATGATGTACTTAAGGTTGATTGGCTGGAACGACATCATATTAATCCTTAGGAAAGTCATGATGAGCTTCTTGTTGCCATAGGGAGGTAGGCCTAGTGGACCTTTCTTTGGTAGGGTAAATGTAATTGGGTTATGAACTTGATATGGAACCCTTTTGTATGAACCTTATTGTGATTTAATCTATGAGAACGAAGGCTAGCACCGAGTGAGTATGGTAAGGTAAGTAGTTATAGTTAAAGAATGAGACTAGATTACAAAGCATGCCCTTCATATTTTCTTAACCATGTGCCTACATGGGATGTGTCTATGTTCTACCATTGGCAAGTAGAACAACCTCATCGGAGTAGGATAGAACTCCGGATTCCATGTTTTGCTACCATGGTCTATGTCGGTTATTGCCTATTCTCATAGTATGGGATACCAATTAGCATTAGAGAAGTTCTATGAGGTTTAGGTGGTGGTATCGGACGCTATCTAGACATTGCACAATAGGTTTTGAAGGTGTTAGTAAGAGTCCCTAGGTCTTGTCCAAGACCATTACTTGAATGTCCTTTATGTGATGTATGTCTCTTAAATTAAATAAGTAATGCAATGACTTAATGATAGTAAAGTATGTAAATGAATGAGTACCTAATCTAAAGTTACTTAAGGATTCCTTAGTTATAGTGTGAAGAGTTCATAAAGGATGATCTCTTCATGTCTTATCTATGGAAGTCTTGAGAATGACTCTAGTTAGGGAAGTTTCTTGTTATGTTTGACATGATCTAGACTTAGGAAGTCTTAAGGATTATTTAGGTAGCCTTGAAGAGGGTGTATGGGCATTATCTTCTAGGAGTACTTAAGTAAGTCTTTTGATAGACTTGGTAGGGGAGATTGTGATATTATGTATGTTTTTTATGTTGGTGTGTTGTAGGTGTGTATGTGTCTCATTATGAGTAATCTTGAGGAACGTTTAGGCACATCTAGAGAGGGTGTATGGGCGGTCTCTCTTTGTGTGACTTAAGTGAATCTTAGAATAGCTTTAGTGAGAAGACTACATGCTAGGAAGAGTCTTAAAAGGAGTAAGGAAACTTCACTATAGCAGTGAAGGAATTCACTGTACAGTGAAGTGAGGTTACTGTGAAGTGATCTCTAAAATGTATTAAATTGTTTAAATGTTTTCTCATGTGATTCTAAGTTTCTAAATGTTGTTCTTATGATGATATTATCATATTTAAATGAAAAGATGCATATTTCCAATAAATGTCCGTTTTCAGGATTTTTATGCATTAAGCCATACTTAGTACATGTGGTTGTACTAATTCCATGCTTTTATCTATCTATATAGTTCTTGGTATGTGAATAGATTTTGGGAAGAAGACTTGGTTTTACAAGATCGTTCAAGTGAAGTTGAAGTATGTCCTCACTTGACTCGAGGGCATATATGTCTTTTATGTTTCGTATTGAAGTATTATAATAGACTTAATAGTACTATGTTTTCCATTTCGTATGGGTCGTGGCCCAAGTACTCTTATGTATAATATTAATGAGATTGAGATTTAGTATTTCCTATTACTTTTATATCAAAGAGTTTTTAAAGACTATGATACGTTTTGTGAAAAGTTTTAATTCCGCACTACTTTTCACTATGTATATGCTATGAATGATATGTAAGGGCTTGTATAAGACCTCCGAGAGGTCGAGTACGCCGTTTCACAATCCGATATTGTGCCCTAACTTCTAGGGTGTGGTTTTGGGATGTGACAAAGATTGGTATCAGAGCATAGGTTGGTGAAAGTAGTCTTAGGAATCAAAAAGTGTCATCAAGTCACGTCTAATAGAATCTTGACCATCGGTGTGAGTCGCGACACATCTATGGGCGAGAGGCTATAGTACGATAGAGTTTCCCTTCTTTTCTACTCCTATGTTGTGTGGTAGAGTAAATGCTATGAGTATCCTTCTAAATGTGTTTCCTTGTGTTTCTAGGAGATGAATACTAGGAGGATGGCCGCTAGAAAGTTGGAAGAGGAAAGTGTGAATGAGAAAGCTCCTCCTCAAGTTGAATAAGTTGAGAAACTTGAGCAAGTTCTTCAAGATGGGCAAGGTGTCCAAGGTGATCAAGGTTCCCAAGTGCCTCCTCAAGGTAATCATGCCCCTAATGTGAAAGGAGGTAATGAGGTTCCGAAAATGTCTAATAGGGAGATTAGATACGCTTTGATTTCTATCGCCCAAGCCGTAAATACTCAAGCGAATTTGAGTATGTTGCCTAGGGTT
The DNA here is from genome assembly GCA_016801875.1 of Solanum sitiens. Taxonomy (NCBI): domain Eukaryota; kingdom Viridiplantae; phylum Streptophyta; class Magnoliopsida; order Solanales; family Solanaceae; genus Solanum; species Solanum sitiens. Next base: position 1,431,165 of record JABWTJ010000204.1, on the reverse strand, counting down.
GTGGAAAACACTATGACCTCTAGGTTGAGAGACTTTGTGAGGTTGAATCCTCCAATCTTTCTTGGCTCTAAGGTAGATGAAGATCCCCAAGAATTCCTTGATGGTGTGTGCAAGGTATTGAGTGCTATGGGGGTTACATCTAGAGAGAAGGCGGAGTTGACTTCGTATCAATTGAGAGATGTATCTCAAATTTGGTACACTCACTGGAAGGATAATAGGCCGGTGGAGTCGTATCCTATTGAGTGGGATGAATTTAAGGAAGCTTTTCTTGGTAAGTACTTTCCCCTTGAGAGGAAGGAGGTAAAAGTAGAGGAGTTTATCAATATCAAGCAAGGCAATATGAGTGTTGAGTAATAATCTTTGAAGTTCTCAACTTTGTGTAGATATGCACCATCTCTAGTGTCTAATCCAAGGGATGAAATGAGTCGTTTTGTGACCGGGGTCACCGACTTAGTGAGGGAAGAATGTTGTACGGCTATGCTACATGATTATATGACTTTGGCTTGGCTCATGGTGTATGCACAATCAATTGAAGAATCCAAACTTAGGAGGATGTGTACAAACATGAAAAGGAGTGGTGCTAGTGATCAAGTGCAATCTAGGTTCAAAAAGAGGGCTCAAACTCAAGATAGACCTAGTGCTCCTAAGGTAAAGTTTGAGAAAGGAGGTGGTTATCAAAATGGCAAACCTACATGTGCCACTTGTGGTAAGAAACATTATGGTGAGTGTCTAGTGGGTACCGGAATTTGTTTTGGATGTGAAAAAGATGGACACAAAGTGAGAGATTGTCCTAACATTGCTTCTAAAGGAAAATAGAGTAAGAAAGTTGATCATAGTGTTCCAAAGGATGAGTACTCCAACAAAGAGGCATTTCTATGCACTCCGGACTAGAGGAGAGAAGCCGTATGAGGGTGATGATGATGTTGGTAAGTCCTTGACTTTCTCTTGTTGTGATATGAGTTCCTTTTAAGTGGGGGAGTATGGCTAGATAGATGTGCTAGTTTGTTGCATGTGCATGATGTTTAGGAGTTTGGTTGAAATTGAATTTCATTAACTTCTTGCATTGTGTGTTTTATTGATCTATGATAAAGTGTAAAAGGTGTTTATATGATGTTACCTTGCATATTAGCATGTCGATATCATCAATTGCTTTGAATTGAATATTTTAAAAATTGGCCTAAATCACTGTAGCTTGGCAGGTTCACTGTGTTATTTTTCAAAATTTGACTAATTAATTCTTTGGTCCTAAATTGTTGTAATGCGGTTAGGTCTGATGTGTATGATTATAATAATGAATATAAAATGACTTTTTGCTATTCGGAATGAAGCATGTGAGTTTTGTAGCATAATGTGTTATAGAAGTGTTTTCTATTTTCTTGTTGTTTTGTGAATCTCTTGATTATGTGAAATTTATGTTTTCTCCTTGTTTGTGATTTATATGGTTTGGTTATGTTCTGCTAGTAGATTCTCTATTCTTGGAAGTGTTCGGAGAGTGGCAAGTGTCATTCGAGGACGAATATTGTCCAAGTGGGGGAGAATGTAAGATCCCGAAAATGACATAGGTGAACTAGAGTCTAACATTGTGTCAAGGTGGTCTAAGGTCCTAATATGGTCTATTATATGGTATTGAGGAAGTGTCTAAAGTATTAGGTGCATTGGAAGTCAAACGTCAGGGGACGACCAAGACGTTCGACGACTAAGTCACCTAAGTGCCTCATATGTGGTCCTATGAGTTTATGTGTGGTTCATGAGGTTTTAAGGTCTTAAATGAGTTTACATAATTTTTATAGGTAGTGTGTCTAGTTTCGTAAAGTTTGGAGGTCAAACAATCAAGAACGTCCATGACGTTCGAAAGATGTGCCTTGAAATGACCTTGTGTGTCTAGGCATGTTTCGTTGAGTTTTACGTGTTATTTTTGGGTGAAATTCATGTGAGAGGTCCTAAACAAGTATAAAGTCATGTTTGGGTTGGAAACATATGGGCAAACATCCGCAAGGACCAACCAAGGGTCCTTGAGGAAGGACCCAAGTTGGAGGCCAAACTGCCCAAGGCAGTCCCACCTACGGATGGAAATCGACGGCCACTGGCCTAGTCGATGCCCCGTAGGTTGTGGGCGTCATTTGTTACTTATCCTGGGGATCTAAGCTACCAGTTCCAAGTCTCTGAACCCATCGACGGAGGACATGACGGCCCTTGTGTGGAGCTACGCCCCGTCGACGGGCAACCGTCGGTGGACACTTAGTCCCGGGAAAGAAGAGGCCTTTGACAAGTCTAAGTCCCAGACCACGGACCAGCAGGACAGTCCGTTGGTGAAGGGACGGAAGGTCGATGGGCAACCGTCGATGTTGTTGTCCCTGTGTGCAGTTCACTGCCAAGTTAAGGGGTGAACTTGTAACTTCACCCCACTTCAAAATAAGGACTTTGGCGGTTCCTAAGGGGTCTATTGGTGTTCTAAATGTGTTTATAAGTCTTTACACTTCGAAGATTTCATTCTTCAAAATCAAAACCCCAAAATCCTTTAGAAATTCCCCAAGACTCCATTAAAGTTGAAACTCAAGGAAGAGCTTGGACTGTTGATTTGAGTGGAGATTCTTCATACAATTGAAGGATTAGCATTGTTAAGGTATGTATTTTGATCCTTGAAACTCGTTTCATCAAGGAGCCCAACTTTCAAAGATGTTTTCTAAAGTTTTCAAAAGATGAATTGACCTATTTCATGATCTACCATGGGTTCTTGCATTAATGTTTTTTTTTATCATTGTTTAGTGAATGAATTGTGGTTATTAAGGTGATTTTAAATCAATTAACCTATGAACCCATGTAATTGATGACCCCTAGTTTTTGACTAATTTATGGGTTACTTGATATTGGTCTAATGCTTATGAATTAATGTGTAGTTTCTTATGGACTTTCTAATGATATAAGAATTTTATTCACTTGTTATGTAATTGGTCTTATATTGTTGAATCTATATTGAATTGGTTTAGATTTCATTGAATATTATAGTTTATGTATTGAATTGGTGTTCATGGCCATGTGTAAGGGCCTATTGATGTTGAATTAGATGATTTGGTATTGGCTTGAAGTGTTGAGGATGAAGAGGTGGTACACTGCCCTAATTCCTTTTAGTTAATGTTACTTAGACTTCAATTATGTTGTGATTGGTTTGGTCCACTTATGGTGGCGGTGTTATGTGAATTGATGTGGCCTTGTCGGCGTAATTTTAAGTATATTGATGATCATGGCCTTGTCGGAACTACTTGATGTATTTTGTTGATTTGTGTAGTTGATTATGTGAAGTATAATCATATCTACCTATATGTGAAAGTATGTATTATTCTATTGATACTATTTAGGTAGTCATGCTATGCTATGACTATGTGTTAAGTGTGTAGTCTTAGAGTTGATACATGGTTGGTCCTAATTTGAATATATGAGTCTTTAATGGTTATGTTGATGTTAAGGTAATGAATAAGTTGACTAATTGATGTTAAGGGTCATTCCTAAGTGTCTGACAATATATGCTATATGTGTTAAAGTGAAGTATGTTGTGTCTTGTTTAGATAGACTTGTGTCCCTTACTTGATGCATGTATGAATATGAATATGTGATGTCTTGACTTAGGAAACTAAAATATCTTAGTATTGAATGAATGAATGTTAGGTGAGACCTTGAATGATGATAAGAGTGTCCTTTATGTGAAACCTTGAACCTAGTGGTAAGGTTATGAAACTTGAAGTCGAAAGTCGTAATGGTATTCTTTATGTAATGAATGATGGACTTAAGGTTGATTGGATGGAACGAGATCATATTAATCCTTAGGAAAGTCATGATGAGGTTCTTGTCGCCTTAGGGAGGTAGGCCTAGTGGACCATTCTTTGGTAGGGTAAATGTAATTGGGTTATGAACTTGATATGGAACCCTTTTGTATGAACCTTATTGTGATTTAATCTATGTGAACGAAGGCTAGCACCGAGTGAGTATGGTAAGGTAAGTAGTTCTAGTTAAAGAATGAGACTAGATTACAAAGCATGTCCTTCATATTTTCTTAATCATGTGCCTACATGGGATGTGTCTATGTTCTATCATTGGCAAGTAGAACAACCTCATCGGAGTAGGATAGAAATCCGGATTCCATGTTTTGCTACCATGTTCTATGTCGGTTATTGCCTATTCTCATAGTATGGGATACCAATTAGCATTAGAGAAGTTCTACGAGGTTTAGGTGGTGGTATCGGACGCTATCTAGACATTGCACAATAGGTTTTGAAGGTGTTAGTAAGAGTCCCTAGGTCTTGTCCAAGACCATTACTTGAATGTCCTTTATGTGATGTATGTCTCTTAAATTAAATAAGTAATCTAATGACTTAATGATAGTAAAGTATGTAAATGAATGAGTACCTAATCTAAAGTGACTTAAGGATTCCTTAGTTAAAGTGTGAAGAGTGCATAAAGGATGATCTCTTCATGTCTTATCTATGGAAGTCTTGAGAATGACTCTAGTTAGAGAAGTTGCTTGTAATGTTTGACATGATCTAAACTTAAGAAGTCTTAAGGATTATTTAGGTAGTCTTGAAGAGGGTGTATGGGCGTTCTCTTCTAGGAGTACTTAAGTAAGTCTTTTGATAGCCTTGGTAGGTGAGATTGTCATATTATGTATGTTTTTTATGTTGGTGTGTTGTAGGTGTGTAGGTGTCTCATTATGAGTAATCCTGAGAAACGTTTAGGCACATATAGAGAGGGTATATAGGCGGTCTCTCTTTGTGTGACTTAAGTGAATCTTAGGATAGCTTCAGTGAGAAGACTACATGCTAGGAAGTGTCTTAAAAGGAGTAAGAAAACTTCACTGTAGCAGTGAAGAAATTCAATGTACAGTGAAGTGAGGTTACTGTGAAGTGATCTCTAAAATGTATTAAATTGTTTAAATGTTTTCTCAAGTGATTCTAAGTTGATAAATGTTGTTCTTATGATGATATTATGATATTTAAATGAAAAGATGCATATTTCCAATAAATGTCCATTTTCAGGATTTTTATGCATTAACATATACTTTGTACATGTGGTTGTACTAATTCCATGCTTTTATCTATCTATATAGTTCTTGGTAGGTGAATAGCTTTTGGGAAGAAGACTTGGATTTATATGATCGTTGAAGTGAAGTTGAAGTATGTCCTCACTTGACTCGAGGACATATAGGTCATTTATGCTTCGTATTGAAGTATTGTAATAGACTTAATATTACTATGTTTTCTATTTCGTATGGGCCGTGTCCCAAGTAGTCTTATGTCTAAGATTGATGAGATTGAGACTTAGTATTTCCTATTACTTTTATATGAAAGAGTTTTTAAAGACTCTGATACGTTTTCTGAAAAGTTTTAATTCCGCACTACTTTTCACTATGTATATGCTATGAATGATATGAAAGGGCTTGTATAAGACCTCCGATAGGTCGAGTACACCGTGTCACAATCCGAGATTGTTCCCTAACTTCTAGTGTGTGGTTTCGGGATGTGACAGAGAGTCAGCTAGGTCAAAGGTGCTACATTTATGGATAACTCCTCCATAAACCATTTCTAGTAGCCTGCTAATCTAATGAAGTTTGTACCTTAGTAGCTAACATGGGCCTAGCCCAATCACGAATTGTCTCAATAAACCTAATTGGTTATTTCCAATTACGTAAATCAATAGTTCAAACCGCACTCAAAGGTAGGGCATTTCCCATTTTTATAGGAACTTCTCAAGATTTACCATGATTCCATCCTTGGACACCATGTGCCCCAAGAATCCAACAGACACAGGACAAACTTGCACTTTGAGAACTTGACATAAATCCGTTGATCTCTAAAGTCGGGGCAAATATGAGTAAAAAGATTAACATCGAGGGTATTTTTGAGCTGAAAGGTTGACGTCAGGGGTATTTTAGTGCCTCTAGGTGGATGAAGGGTAATTTTGTACCGATTCAAATACTTGAGGGGCATTTTAGATCTTTCTCTGTTAAAAAAAATATTGGGTGTAGTAGAAAAGACAATTATCTTCGGGAGGGGGGGGGGAGTTTTAATTGATTTTTTTAGAATAATTGTTTAGTTTTATTTTCTAAATAGATTATAAATAATTTTTAGCTTAAAATTACACATGTAATCATTTAATTGGTTGTTAACTACGTCATCAACGAGTGTATTACACTCTCCTTGATTTTTTGTTTATTGTCAAAAATGTGACTAAATGACATAGCTAGACCCTACATAAGGTGTCTAAAATGAACATCGCTCGATTGAGGTGTCTAAGTGAACTTTTGTCCAACTTTAGGGGACAAAATGTAACACACCGGAAGTTCTGTGGCTTTGACTAGAGCTAAGCCAATTGAATAAAAGTTAAAATGATGTTTCCAGACCTATATTCATGTAATAAGTTCATCTAGAAAAGTTTAGAGCCAAAACAACGAAGAAAGACCTTGACATTAGGAAACTAGCGAATTTGAAATAGTTGACGTACCTATATTTGGTGAAAGTTTGGAAGTGTTGAATGAAGTCTAAAACTAGTAATAAGACTTTGGATAGGTAAATTGTAGTATAGAGGGTCTAAAAGTCCGATAAAAACTCCCCAAGGACCAACCGAAGGGTCCTTGAGGAGGACCCCAACATGGGTAGGCAGACTGCAAATACAGCCTGCACGAGTCAAGAACCAAGGGGCTACTGCGTGACGCAAATCCCACACGAGGTTCACTGCCTAAAGAATTGGGAGGCATCCTCGCGACGTTGAGCTGTAGCGAGGCTCACTGCCTCAACCAAAAATTCAAAAAAAAATTAGAATTGGCCCCACGACGCGCAACCACTTCCTAGATTCGTTAAAGTCGTATTTTAGGTAATTTAATTTTACAAAAAGACCCATTTAAGTGAAGGGAATTTTGGGTATTTTATGGGGCAACTATTATTGAATTTAGGTCAGTTTAATACCACTGATAAACACTTCAAATCAGATCAAACGAATTTCTCTTAGCATGTTTTCTAAAGAGATGATAAATGATCCTTTTTCATGCATGTCCTTAAGTGTTATGTGAATACACCCATACTTAGTACATGTGGCGTACTAACCCCATTAGTTTATGTTACTACAACTATAGGTTCTGGCAATTGAAGTTAAGGAGGTCGATTTGAAGAAGTTTGGAAGTCTTTCTCTAAGTCTTGATAGGTCCTCATGTTCGCGGACTCTATCTTTCATTTTCCACCTTTATGAAGACATTATTAGAATTTAAGAATATTTTATTTCCATTTAAGTTCTTTGGATTCTTTTGTATTAAGGCTTATATGGCATATTGACTATCATTGGCTAAGTCCAGATTTGCACTATTAGATGGTTTTTATATATGTGAGACAGTTTTAGAATATTGTATGTCTTTATGAATCTTAAGTATGAAGTCTAAGTATACTTCCTTAGTATGTTAAAAGTTTTAATTTTTCCGCAAATTTTATTGATCACATGTTATGACGAATGCTAAGGGCTTGTCTGAGTCCTCTGAGAGGACGACGACGGCGGTCTCACCGGGGTATGCTCTCCGGGTGTGACAAACTTGGTATCAGATCATGAGGTTTAAATATCCTTAGGATCAATGTCTAACTAAACCACATTACCTAGTGTCTTGTTCATGGTTGTGAAGAGTGCCACAATTGTGGACGAAGGGCTATGTGATGATTTGCAAATTTCTCTTTTCTTGATACTCCTATGTCCTGCCTTTAGAGTTTTGACACTATGTGTCTATTAGCAACTAATCCCTTTCTTGTGTATTTAGGCGAAGAACACAAGAAGGACAACCGCTAGAAGGGTAGGGGAAGAGATTGCGAATGCGGGAGCTACTTCGCAAGGTAACCGAAAGACTTCTAAAGGGCAAGCTGCTGCAAATGATCAAGTACCAGTGAATCCTCCAACTATGACGGATGGTGAGGTGAGGGAAGACCTGCTCCAAATGGCCCAAGCCATCACCACCCAAGCTCAAGCCATCACGGCTCAAGCTAACAGAGAGGTTGCACCTCGAGAAAACCAACATGCTAGTACTATGGCTAGCCGTTTGAGAGACTTCACGAGGATGAATACTCCCTTGTACTTTGGCTCAAAAGTTGATGAGGACCCCCAAGATTTCCTTGATGAGGTCTACATGATTTTGTTTGCTATGGGGGTGAGTACTAATGAGAAGGCTGAACTTGCTACTTATCAACTCAAGGACATGGCTCAAACATGGTACAATTTGTGGAAGGATAGTAGGGCTTTATGAGATGGTCCCGTGACTTTGGAGATCTTCAAAAAGGTCTTTCTTGACAGATTCTTCCTAAGGGAGCAAAGAGAAACTAAGGTAGAGGAGTTCATCAACCTTCGTCAAGGAGGTATGAGTGTTAAGGAATACTCCTTGAAGTTCATTAAGCTGTCCAAATATGCTTCTTCTTTGGTTTCTAATGCTGGGGATGAAATGAGCCATTATTTAACGGGCGTGTCTGAAGAGCTTGAAGAAGAATGTCATGCAGCCATGCTTCATGACAATATGGATCTTTGTAGGTTGATGGTTCATGCTCAACATGTTCAAAAAAGTCGCCTAAGGAAGAGAAATAGGGAAGCTAAGAAGGCAAAGTCTTTTGAGAGTGGTTCTCCTAAAAGTAGGTTGATGTGCAAGACAAGCCTAAGTTTAAGAAGAGGTTTTCAAACCAAGTTCCTTCAGATTTCTCCAAGAATCGCAATGATAGAGGTTCTAATCCTAAACCTCAAGAGGGGATAAATGTTGATCCACCAAGAGAAAGACCAACTTGTGGTAAGTGTGGTAAGAAGCATGGGGGCGAATGTCTTGTTGGAACTAATAGTTGTTATGGTTGTGTAAAGGGTGGCCATATGGTGAAAGATTGTCCTAATGTGAGAAGTCAAGGTAAGGGTAATAGTCAAGATCAACCAAGCGGTCCTAATTCTGAAGCTCCAAAAAGGAACCGTTTCTATGCACTCAAGGCTAGGGGTGAGCAAGAAAGCTCTCCCGACGTTGTGATGGGTATGTTACAAGTTTTCTCTGTTAATGTTTATGCTTTGCTTGACCCAGGTGCTACTCTCTCTTTTGTTACACCTTTGGTAGCTAGGAAGTTTGATGTACTTCCCGATGTTTTCATTGAGCCCTTTTCCATTTGTACCCCAATGGGTGACTCTGTAGTTGCAAAAAAAGTCTATAGGAAATGCCATGTCATGCTTCCCAATAGAGTTACTCTTGTTGATTTGGTAGAACTTGACATGTTTGATTTTGATATCATCTTGGGTATGGATTGGCTTCATGATTGTTTTGCTTCCGTAGATTGTAGAACAAGGGTAGTGAAGTTTCAATTCCCTAATGAACCTATTCTAGAGTGTAAGGGGGGAAATTCTATGCCAAGGGGTCAAATTATATCGTGTTTAAAGGCTTGTAAGATGATAGCCAAGGGTTTTATATACCATGTGGTGAGGATAAATGAGGCTTTTCAAACGTATTGAATACAACAAAACCAAAACTAGGGTTGTTCCCAATGAAATTGTCGAATGTTAGTATCCCCAGTTCTCCCTATTTCCGATTCTAGTAGTATGTATAATGTTCAAGATTTCAGTAATAAAGTAAGAAAGAAATAAAGAAAGAAGTAGGAAGATGAGGGGTGTTCGAATAGGATGACCAAAGGGTGAGGTTAGACTAAGTAATGATGTAAGTCATTCTTAGTCATTGCACAAAAAGATCCCAATAGAAGTCTTAAAAGAATATCCTAAGTCAACCTAGCATGTTCAAAGTGAACGTGAGATCAAAGAAGAAGAAATGTAAGTTCAAAGTGAACTAAGTAAGCAAAGCATGAGAATGTCAAATCATCAGTGTTTGATAAGAATGAAGTTTTAACAGTTATTGGTTTATGCCAATATTGGAGTATGAATATATGCCCCAAGGACTATATATTATGCAAATAATCAAATAATGGGCATAGACAATAAAGATTGGCTTATAAAGACTTCATGCCTAATTTAACAAGAATGAAAAAAATTAACTTGTTTACTAAATAGGTGCATGTTTTGGTAAAACGTAGCACCAACTAGAGTTTTAAGAAGATGTTTTCATACTCTATTCTCGCACTTATGTGAAACTTGTATGTATATGTTTTCTTGAGATTTTGATGTTTTATTATTATCTTGAGAAGATTGATAGTGTGGTAACTCTTTGATGCATTTTGAGCTTATAACAAGGTTGAGAAGGAAATTCCTCACTATGTGTTAAGAATATGTAGCTCTTATATGTTTGTGCATCATAAATTGAGTGCTAAGTGTAATGATATGTTATGTGGTAGTTGTGCTACTAGTTTTGAGTCATTTTCCTACCGTCCAAAAGATTTTAGTGTCATTCGGGGATCAATGTTCCTAAGGGGTGGATAATGTAAGACTCCGGAAATGTCATGACTTAGACTAGAGCGTAATCTATTTAATAATGCTTAAAATGATGTTTCCAAAAAATGTACTTGTCTAGTGAAGAGTCTATTAGGTTTTAAGAATATGTATTAAGGTACATAGGCATCTTAATGCCCAATATTGAGTAATATTGGGCATGTTATAGAATATTGGCTTAAGGGTGTTAGCCAATTTCTATGTATACACAAGTAACTTAAAATACACTTTGATGTTCAAATGCTCCAATCCAAGCTTGTTTAGGAATTGTACTTGCAATGAAGACCCTAAGCTAAAAAATTTATTTTCATCGCTTACACACATTAGGTACGAGGCATCCAAGTGTCAAGCCTAGGTACCATAACACATGATCATTTAAAATGATCATGTAGATTAAGTAGTGCCCAAGGACATAGTGAGGATCCTTGGACAAGAAGTGAACTTTCCAGAGTGAACGGTTAGGAAAGTGCATGGAAACACATGTGCAAGCATATGTGCTACCGGCCGAGAGACCAAGCCCAACCGATTCGGTAGGGCGGTAAGGGGACATGCACGCGTCGGGTCAGCCACGTGGGGCCGAGCTTCCTAACCAATCCTAGGTTCTAACTAACTTACCTAACTAGCTAACTAACCTAGGACTAACTAAAATAAACCAACTAGTGTGCCCGAAATCCTAAGACCTAACCGGGTGACACTAGCCGAGTAGCTAACTATAGAAACATCATAGTACCTAACCTAGGAAGGTCCAAAGGGGTTGGTTATGGTCCTAAGTGAATTAGGGGTACTTTAGTAATACCCTAGGTAACTTAATTAATTAAATTATCAACTTAATTAATTAATTTAAATTCATGGTCAAATCCGAGACCCTTAGCAAAATTTTCAGAATTTGGCTAAGTCAAATGCTCTCCTATTTTTAGTCAATTTAGGAGGGGCGTTTTGGTAATTTATGTGGAGGTTCTTTTGGGTAATTCATGGGATGACTATATATTGATATTAGGTCAGTTTTAGACCACTTTTACACGTCCCCAATCAGATTAAACAAAAATTTTCTTAATCTATCAAGGACGCTCTCTTTTCCAAACTCCATTGAAGAACAAGAAAAGCTTAACGGAGAAGACGAAGGTTACGAAGTTTCCAATCTGATTTCGTGGATTCTTCATCTATAAGGTATGGGTTTTTCACTCTTGGGATTCCTTTCCCCAAGAGGTCCTTTCAAGATAAGTTTACAAGAACTTCAAATACTAGGCTTTTTACTCTACAAAACGGATTTTTTCCCTAACCCTAGATTTATGGTTTTCAATAACAAATAAACGTTTTCTATATTCAATTTCGCATGAATTGTTGAGTAATTGATTAATAATGTTTGAGTGTCGTGATATACATGATCTTTCTCTAAGTGATGGTTTTGAATGGGTTGTTTATATGTGTAAACGTTAGGATTAGAATTAAGACTTGAATGAACCCTTTAACGACCTGTTTACCTTCTCCTACGTTATGCATTGATCTTGTACATGATTTGATGAGTTGTTCTTGATTATGCCATTGAGTATTTCACTATGTATGATTATGAATATTTCATGATGAATAAGATTCTTGGAAGTAAGAGGTAAGTCTTCTAAATGTGATTACTCTAAACGTTTATGTTAGCTTATAATTATGATGCTATGATTACGAAAGGAATGTATGATGTTTCTATGTGAATATGCTGGGCTATGAACATGTAAATTGTGAGATCATGATAAGAATACGAAAAGACAAGTTATGATATCCCTTGTATGCTTTACACAAGACGATTATGCTATGTAAATCTTACTAACGAAAGGTTACGACTAAAGGAAATTCTCATCTAATCTAAAAGAGCTCATGATCATGATTATACAAGGAGTTAATCTCCTATGACCTATGATAGGTTTATGATAAAAGACAACTTAAAGGTTATTCAAGAAAGGGACTTAAGCTAAGCACCGATGAACTAGATATGAGAAGTGTCCCTTCCCTAGTTGGAGGGTAGGTTCACAATGATTCTCATGAGATTGAGGCATCCATGTAATGTTGAACTATGGGTATCTAATACATCTCGTAGTTCTTGAACTATGTTTCCACCATAGGATACTAGGTAGTGGATCCACCTAGAAAGCTATATCATCTTAGGTTCTACTTTGGCCGGTAGACCACCTTCTTTCGGTGTGGGGTTTCATGACACCGGATTCCATATTTAGCTCATATGGTCTATGTTGCTTAATGCGAATGTTACCTCATGTAAAATGAAATACAAGTAAATGAACGTTGACTAGGGTGACTTGAGGAGTCTACTTAGTATAGTTAGGGGTATGAGACTCTACCTAGTCATTGCACAAGTTGACTCTAAGGGAAGTCCTAGGAGATTGTTCTTATGAATATGATAACATGAAATATATGATGATTATGATACATTATGTTACTCTTATATTATGTTGGTCATTATGATAAATATGATATTTGCTTATATTGTTATATGAGGTGATGACTACTTATGTTACAAGTACTTGAAGCAAGGCTTTACTTATGGTCTCCTATCTTATCTACTTGGTTGTGTGGGGTTATGTGGCTTCACATGACCATTGCACTTGTAGGTTGTGGATGAGGTCAGTGGTAACTTTTTTGTACTTTGTGTCTATATGATCTATTGAATATGAAATGTTAACATGACTCTATGAGAATTTATCTTTGATTATGATCATGCTTTATCTAGTATATGTTATATGATATGTGCATTGAAGACTTTCATATGACTTAGCATGTTTTCTAAAAAGATGATAAATGATCCTTTTTCATGCATGTCCTTAAGTGTATGTGCATATACCCATACTTAGTACATGTGGCGTACTAACCCCATTACTTTATGTTACTACAACTGTAGGTTCCGGCCATTGAAGTTAAGGAGGTCGATTAGAAGAAGCTTGGAACTCTTTCTCCAAGTCTTGGTAGGTCCTCATGTTCAGGGATTCTATCTTTCATTTTCCATCTTTATGAAGACATTATTAGAATTTAAGAATATTAGATTTCCATTTATGTTCTTTGGATTCTTTTGTATTAAGGCCTATATGACATATTGACTATTATTGGCTAAGTCCAGATTTGGACTCTTAGATGGTTTCTATATATGTGAGACAGTTTTAGAATATTGTATGTCTTTATGAATTTTAAGTATGAAGTCTAAGTATACTTCCTTAGTATGTTAAAAGTTTTAATTTTTCTGCAAATTTTATTGATCACATGTTATGACGAATGCTAAGGGCTTGTCTGAGTCCTCTGAGAGGACGACGACACCGGTCTCATCTGGGGTATGCTCTACGGGTGTGACAAATTAAGTATGTATTGTTGGGTATTTGACTTGGAATGTTTGAATTTCGTGTGAAGCATGTTCCTTCTATAAATGATGGTTTTGATTGTGTTATATCTACTACTTGATAACATGAAAATGTTGGGAATAGAACTATGGCTTGAATGAACTCTTTAATGACCCTGTCCCTTATCCTTAATTACGAATTGGTCTTGTCTATGACTTGAAGAGTTGGTATTAATTATGTTATTGAGTATTTCACTATGTTGTTGGATGATTGTTGTATACTGAACATAAGTTCATGATAAAGGTTCTTGGAAGCAAGAGGTAAGTCTTCAAAAGTCGTGATTAATCCATGATGTTTATGTTAGCCTATAAATGATGTTACAAGGCTATTGAAGTATGTATGATATTGTTATGTACATATGTTGGGATATGAATATGTTAAATGTGATATCATGATAAGGATATGATAATGCAAGTTTATTATGTTCCCTTGTATGACTTACACAAGATGATTATGTTATGTTAATCTCGCAAATGAAGGGTTGTGATGAAAGGTAATTCTCATCTAAACCTATAGAGCTTATGATCATGTTTATAGAAGGAGTTAATCTCCTATGACTTATGATACGTTTTTTGAATAAATGATGACTTAATGGTTATTCAATAAGGGACTTTAGCTTAGAACCTAGTGAACTAGATATGAGAGGTGTCCCTTCCATAGTTGGAAGGTAGGTTCACAATGACTCTCATGAGATAGAGGCTGCCATGTAATGTGGAACTATGGGTCACTAATATATCTCCTAGTTCTTGACCTATGTAGCCACCATAGGATACTACCTAGTGGATCCACCTAGAAAGTTATGTCATGTTTTGTTCTACTTTGGCCGGTATACCACCTTCTTTTGGTGTGGGGTTTTGATGAAACCGGATTCCATGTTTAGCTCACATGGTCAAATGTCGGTTAAGGCAATGTTTCCCTCAAGTAAAATTAAAGACAAGTAAATAAACTTTGACTAGGCTGACTTGAGGAATTTACTCAGTATAGGTAGGGGTATAGGACTCTACCTAGACATTTCACAAGTGGACTCTTATGGAAGTCCTAGGAGATTGTTCTTATGTAATAAGATGATATGAAATGTACAATGTCTATGATATGTGATGTTACTCTTATATGATGTTGGCTATGTTGATGAACATGTTACTAGTCTATATCGTTATATCTGGTGATGACTACTCATGATATAAATTTTATGAAGCAAAGCTTTACTTATGGTATCCTATCTTGTTGACTTGATTATGTGGGGTTATGGGGTTTCACATGATCATCGAACTTGTAGGCTTGGGATGAGATCATTGGTAAGTATTTTTGCATGTTAAGTTGATATTCACTATTGAACATGAAATGTTAATATGACTTTATGATATTATGTCTTTGACTATGAGCATGATTTATTTTGATTGTGATCCTTATCTTGTATATGCTCTATTGTATGTGCACTAAAGGTTTTCAAATGACTTAGCATGTTTTCTAAGAAATGATCCTTTTTATGCATGTCCTTAAATGTTATGTGCATATACACATACTTAGTACATGTGGCGTACTAACACCTTACTTTATATAACTACAAATGTAAGGTCCAGGCATTGAAGATTAAGAAAGTCGATTGAAAAATCTTGGAACTCTTTCTCCAACTGTTGGTAGGTCCTCATGTTCGGGGATGCTATGTTTTCATTATTCCAACTTATGAAGATTAAGTAGTTTTTAAGAATACTCTCCAATAGCACAGAGTTGAGGTTTTCTCCCAAGGAGGAGATGGTGTGCTTCTCTTTCAAGGTCGATTTTGTGTTCCTAAGATGGATGAGCTGAGACAGCATATTCTTTAAATAGCCTATAACTCTTCGTATTATATTCATCTAGGTGCCACTAAGATGTATCGTGATCTGTGGGATGTCTTTTGGTTGAATAGCATAAAGAGGGATATAGCATATTATGTGGCTAAGTGCCCCAATTATCAACAAGTGAAGGTATTACATTAGAAACCAAGTGGTATGACTCAAGAGATCAACATTCCTACTAGGAAACAACATATTTTTGGATTTAAACAACGGATACAACAGCGAGAAGGATTATAAATAGTAACAAATTAAATTGCTCATATTGGAGAGTATCACATAGACATCATTTATAAAACATCATGAATCTAACAAAATGTGAAGAGTTATCTAACCTATTCTACTTTAGCAAGCAAAAAGAGACTCGGCAAAAGGGAGGAATTCGGGTCAGATGGGAGATCTTAAACCTGGAAGGAGTCTTCATCACTAGTTTAAAGAAGTAGACAAAAGTTTCTTATGCATTCTGATTAAGCACCATCTGTGGAAATAGGGGAATTAGATGGGTGAAAACAAAGAAAAAGAGAACAAGGGTGAGCAAGAACCTAGACATGGGCATCCTTTGGGAAGACAATATAAAAAAAGCAACACACAAGAGGAATGACCTTCCATAAAATAGAAGGAAACTGCAATGACGAAGAGAGGCAGTTTAAGCGAGAAGCAAAACATACAAAAGTAAATAGGATGAACTAAGCTTACTCTTGTTAGACGAGTAAAGGGAGACCCAAACACATGTCCATAAATGTTGATGATCCATAAGTAGAGGTGGTGGAACTTCTTTTTCATCCAAAGTAAGAACATTTTTTAGGTGTGTGGTGGAGTTAGATTGAAAGAGAGAGGCAGATTATGAAATGGGAAACCCTAGTTTTAAGGTAATCTTATTGGCAGTATGTCGTAGGACATCCAGAAGGGCTACCCATTTATTTGTTTTGTTTGTTAACTTATGTGGGCATTACGCCCATATGAGTATTGTAATATTTTTAGAGTCATTTTATTAAAAGACGAAAATTTGTTTAATAAAGTGTGAATTTAGTGACATATTAGAATCTTCCCACATGAAGATTAAATTATCAATTTCTGTCAAATAATTCATGCTAAAAATTTATAAATTTGAATTTTGAAATTTTTATTTAACATAAATTGCATCGGAAGTAATAGTATGTTTATATTGTTTTTTATCTAAGAATTGATGTGCATGTGTATTTTCGTAAAAAAGTAAAAAAAAGTAATTAAGTTTTTCTATAAATTCTTGGAATTGTTGTGCCTACTTTAGATATGCCAGTTAGTTTTAATTCATACACTTAACATATATAGTTTTATTACTTTGAATGTTGTTGTTCTTTGTGTACTCTTTGTTATAACTTTGAGTACAAAATAATTTTCGATAAAGAATAATACTTTAATTGTGGACATATTAATAGGCTTCATACACTAATTTTCAATAAAAGAGAATGAGATAGTAAGAGACCATTTATCCGAATGGTTTTATATTTGTTTACTACCTAGAGAGAAAATTACAATGAAATTATTTTGAAAAAGAAGGCTCTGTTTGGCTTAGTTACAAAGGGTTTTTGATTTTTTGTCGAATACCATATAGAGGTGATTGAGTTAATATAGAGGACGGTAGGCCATGTTTCGATTCTATTTGACAATGTCTTCATAGTCAAGTTCGTCACACATCTTCAAGCAATTGGGTCAAAAGTTTCGTTATAGTTTAGCTCTTTCTCCTGATTGTATCCTTGAACTACTTATATATTTTTCCTCCTTATGATATGCCTTTGGTCATAAAGATTCTTTTGACACACCCAACTAGTTCCTATGAAAGTTCTATTTGGATGTTTAGGGACCTGGTTCCACATTTCAATTTGCTCAAACTAATTTAGGTATTCCTGCATATCAATGATCCAGTCACCGTCTGGCAATGCCACCTTCATATCTTTTGGCTCTATGTTTGAAAGATAGGCGAAAAAGGTGCATATAGTCCTTACCTTGGATCTAGTGTGTATTCATTCTTCTTCTGTGATTGTGATAAACGACACTAGCCTACACTATGAGTGTCTACGAATCGAAATAAGTAAAGTAACCCAACCAAGGGTTTGGGTCGTGTACCAAGGGAGCGGTAGTGACATTAGTAGCTAAACTAGAATTTTTGTTCTAGTGAGTAATAGTTTGAGAAATTTTCAAATAAATCAAAGTAAATTCAATTTGTGACACCGAAGTGTCAAATATCAAAAAGGGGTTTTTGTCATAAGTAGTAAAAACAATTAAAATATAGGGAAAATAAAGTATGGGGGAAAGTTCTTGGGGTGTGACAATAATATATGTTGACGTAAATCAATGGGCACATGCTTTCAATAGGATAATTTGCAAAATAATGGTAACTAGGCTAAGCTTTATGTGAAAGTAATTTTTTTCCCGGACAACTAACCCCATATTAAAGGGGTTCATCATAGACACTCACTCGTCTAATGAAGACCAACCCGCACCTTGTCCACACCTTCTCTTTCAATGAAGAGTGCTTGAATATGGGACTAGGGTGTCTCAGGTTGAGCCTCATGTCGACCCACTCCTTAGGACATCAATCTACCGATCTTGTTTTTGTGATCTCTCTCTCGAGAAAGTTGAATATACATGCGTGGTTTTGTATTTGCAACTGCAAACACATTAAATTAAATCTCAACCACCAGGTGAAATCAGAATTAAAATGCATCTAGTATTATCAGCAAGCAAGACCCAATAATAATATCAACACATGTTTGCTAAATCATATCCCAAGAATGGGGGGAGGTTTAGCCACACATCAAGCAATAATCAAACACACCTAAATGATAAATAAATCAAATGGGTATAAGAAATTAAACCTTAATATGAACAAAGGAAGAAGAATGGTGAAGACCCACTTTTGATATGAGGAACAAGAACTTCAAGAACTTCTTTCTTCAAGTCTCCCAAAAAACCCTCTCAAAACTTAAGACAAAATACAAAAACTGAAGTTCAAAAAATGAGCATTGATAATAATGTTCGAACTCCCCTTAAAAATAATAATTAAGGCTATTATTTATAGTTTTCATATTTAGTGCTAGCGAATCCGTTCGATGACTTTAGTCGTGAATCAACGAGTAATTTGAGGATTCTCATTTATGCTAATCCATCGCCGCTTGTGCTTTACCTTCATCGCGTATATGTACTGTGACATTGGGCGACATACTTCTGCTTCGCAAAACTATTCGGCGAAGCGCCGACTGCTCCTTTTTATCCTTCTTTTAAATCCACTTCCTTCAGGGCTTCATTTGCTGGAACAAAGGGTGATCAATTCGGCAAATTGTCAAACGTGCTTGGCAATGCTCATGCTTCAACTTCAGCACTTTTCCATTCTTTTCGTTCCCATTTTGCTCCTAAGTGTCCATGCTTACACTAAAACTCCAAATACCTAAAATTTAACATTTTCATCATATATTGAGATAAAATTGAGTAATTATGAACACTATTTACATTAAAATAAAGCCCTTAATGAGTCCAATTTGACTACTCATCAACACCCCCAACTTAAACTTTTGGTTTTCCTCAAGTAAAACTGAAGTTCAGCGGTTCAGATAGGATGTCTCAAATAGTGCTACACAAGACACAATCATGAACATACACAACAAGACTCAAAATTCTCATGCAAAGATCAATTATGTAGTGAAAGATTCAAGTTATGACACATCATCACCAAAGATTATACTATTCACCATACTTGCTACAAATGCAAGTTCAAGCTCCACAAAAGTATCTAAATGCCCTCACACAAAGAATGACTCCATATTCACACACAAAGACTAATCACTTTAAGATCCCAAATCATATGCAAAACTCACACTCACAAAGAGGAACACAATGAATGTTTAAACCCATAGGTTTGCATGTATTTTCCAATCGATCTTCGGTTCGGCCTACTCAAGATCACAAAGGTCTTTCTAAGGATTGTAATGGGGTTGAGTGTAAAAGTATGGTCATTTAGTCTCAATGACTTTTTCCTCATGAGATGAGGTATTCTCTGGATATCCCTTTCTTGAACTTTACCAATTCTTTTTCAAGTTCTTCTAAGTCAACTTTTTATTCGCCTCCATGGATTAAGTGGAAACCAAATTTTGGACGTTCTTTTATTCCACAACTTTTTATTTTTCATTCTTTTCTTTTCGCTTTCCTTTCTTCATTTTTTATATGGAGGGTTCCATTTTTTTGCACCACTATGGATTAAGGAAGACTTTTCTTGCACTTCTTGACTTCTTCTTCTTCTCTTTTTCACCACACCCCCAACATAGGATTTTGGCCTAAGTTGGCTATTCACTTTAAACAACAAATCAACAGGACTATAGGTTGTGGATCACATAAGGTTTCGGGTTCATCAAAGTTCTTCAAAAGATAAGTAAGGCTCAAAGGGTGTTCAAAAGAGTTTCACACACTCACGGGTAGACCACGAAAGAGGTATATGTCAAAGTTGGCTCACATTGATAAAAATTGTGTAAGATCATATCAATAGGACAACTTTCTAACTCAATCAGACTAACCTGGAAAATTCTAGATTTTTTCATGCAAGGTTCAAGGTAACATCATCACACAACGCATTGACACTTAAGTCAAACAAGACTATGCACTTTCCCTAGTGTGCAATGGTCATTACAAAAGAATCAATTCGATAAATGGATAAGCACAACGAGATGCAAAGAGTTCACATACTGTCTATGCAACTTCATATGTTCTCGTCGTAGTTGCACATTCATGTTTGTTCGATTGAGATCACTTTTCAAGTCATAGGTATTGATCGAAACCGAGACTCATATTTTGTACAAGAACAACCACTTTCAACACAAGAGGTGGCAAAGAATTTAAAAATTGAAAATGTCACGACCCGGATTCTGGAATCCGAATCGCAACCGGCGTCGTTGACCTCTCAGAGGTCGTAGACAAGCCTCATCTTGCATTCATCACATTCATCTAGTTAAATTTGTGGAAAATTTAAGACTTTTTATATGTATGAAGTATACATAGACTTCATATAATTATTAACTAGATACATCATATACTAAGCTCAACATAAGAGAACAACCATCTAACATAAAGAATCAATTCGAAACTGAAGATGAATATATCATAAATGGTTTGTCAAACACGGCCTTATTACAAAGCTTTGAAATGAAGGTACGAAAGAAATGCTAGGGACAACATCCACTAGCTATGTCTAAACCTAAGGCTAGACTAAATCTGTAGCATCCTCGAAATCATGAGGACCTACCAATTGGTTTGGAGAAACGTTGAAGTCCAAACCGCTGCAAGTGTCTTCAACCTGTCCTTTGACCTGCACCTATAAAAATAGTAAATATTAGGGGGTTAGTACACCACTTGTACTAAGTATGGGTGTATGCACACATACACATAAAGCTATGCATGATCAATGAAAGCTCTTCGTAACCAACATGCCATTTCTGAAAAGTTTAGTCATTAGACTTCCCTAATTCGTTAGTTGTGAATTGTGGTATGAATATGATGTATTTTAATGCATTAAAAGCACACAACTCATTTTATATATGATTACAAGACATTAGTATCATCAACATAATTTTAGAACCACTCGCGCAAAGATTTAAATTTTTGATCCTCCAAACCCGAGAGCTCCTCTTTGTACACTTAGATTATTTTTCAGTCTTTTTCTTCTTCTTGTTGTGTAGTTCAATAACTCCTTTGGTCCTATGTTTTACTTACAAGTGCTATGATTCATTGTAGTCTCATACCCACAATGAATCAAGTAAGTAATTCAAGAGATTAAGGAAATGACTTAACTACAATTTGAGGCATGAATATATTTATAAGTCAATACTTATTGACTATACTAATTCATTAGTTGATTGCATAATGTGCATAGATCTTGGGGCATATCATTAAAGCTTATGATCTTGCTTACTTTGGGCATGAATTCTTTATAAACCAATCTTTAGTGACTATTCCTATTATTGTATTATTGGCCTAATGTAAGAAGTCATTATAAGCCAATCTTATTTGGTTAATATCTTTGTGCCAATTATATAAAATCATTATAATCCAATTTATTTGGCTTTATCATATTCATAACATGAGGATTCATTATTAGTTATGCCCTTTACTTATTGTAAACTTTATTTGACACAATTTGACTATCCTTAAAACAAGTTATTCATTACATCAAGTATTCATTACATTTCATAAGTCATTCTCTATGGATTATGCCATTGATTTCATTACTTTCATGTTTTATATATTATACATTTCATATACACGAGACCTTGGAATCGTTGATATAGCATTAAGACATCTCAAGTGAGGACCCAACATATGGGACCTCAACCCGAGGGCCTTCTTTAGCAAACACAGAGTCTGCTTCATTCGTTCATTCGTACTTCACATTATTCATTTCATTCATTCGTAGGCTGATGTAAACACCAGCTATACCTAGGATGAAGTTTAAGACTTTCATCGGGATCATGAAGTGCAATGACCAAGAATGACCTAATGTCATTACTTGAATCTGATTGCACCTCCTGATTGTCTTGCACAAACACCTTCGGTATCGTTCATTTCATTATCTTTCATACTTTTAGGAACTCCAACCTTAACTGACATAGATCATGTGAGCATCATGAAATTCGGTGTCTTCCCCACACCGAAAAGAGGTGGAGTCACTGGCCAAGGTGAAACAAAAATATGGTAGCGTATATAGGGAATTGGACCCTGCTAGATCCCTATATTGGCACTATAGGTTCAAAGACTAGGAGATATAAGGAGACCCATACCCGGCATGCCGGACAGTCTCATCTCATGAGAGTTACCTGAACCTCCGCCCTTCCCGAAGGAAGGCATCACCGCTCATAGCTAGCCTATCGGTGCTCAGTATAAAGTTCCATTATATTCAACTCATACATCATGGAAGCTGGCTTCTAGCATGAGGACATCATAGCTAATTAGATGATTTCTCATCTCATCATTAGTATTAAGTGTGAATTGTCCTTACACTTACATATAGAGTATGATTGAGACTTATTTACTC
This sequence comes from Solanum sitiens, assembly GCA_016801875.1. Taxonomy (NCBI): domain Eukaryota; kingdom Viridiplantae; phylum Streptophyta; class Magnoliopsida; order Solanales; family Solanaceae; genus Solanum; species Solanum sitiens. The sequence goes on along the minus strand of JABWTJ010000204.1, from coordinate 1,408,471 downwards.
TTTTGGTGACTTGTCATCCTTACTTTACATTGATGAAATGTGAATTGTCCTTACATATCATCCTTACTTTACATTGATGAATGTGAATTGTCCTTACATATAATCCTTACTTTACATTGATGAATGTGAATTGTCCTTACATATCATCCTTATTTTACATTGATGAATGTGAATTGCTCTTACATATCATCCTTAGGTGTTAATGAGACTAGTCTGACACATTCTAACACCTTCATTCGTGAGTATTCTTTTAATAAATTAGCTTTGGTGTAAGTAAGACTTGTCTCACTTCCTTTAACACCCCATTCTGGTCACTTACTTAATTTAGTCCCCTTTAATTATGTTATAACTCACGTTACTTCTTTACTTTAGTGTAGTAGCTTCATTTCATCGTTTATGGACGATGAGCACTTCTTTCAATGAGTTACATATGTTCATAGTTCATTCTTGTAGAGCATGTTGGGAGTTGTCCCAATGAATGGAATGCCCTTGGTTATGGATTCATTGAATTAGTTTAGTAGTACTTGAGTTGTCATTTCATTGTTTTGGCTACACAAGATTGGCATATGATTAGTATTGGTCTAGAAAATTTGGAAATAACTTTATAGTCAATTTATTTGCACAAGCCAAACATTCATTCAAATATAATTTCATGGAATCATTAGCCAATTCTATTACATATTTTTGGAGATAATATTGTAGGCCAATTTATTGGCATAAGACAAACTTTCAATACACTTGAACTTTTAACCTTTGATTAACTTACAAGAACAATTCAATATTTTTAAGTTCACAATTCGTGTGGATAGGGTATGTTAGACTAACCAATTCAATCTTTTTGGCATAAGCCAATTTTTACGTATGTTCATATTTAAATTGCCATATGTATGAACCATTAGCCAATCTTTTAATCATTTACATAAGTTCCTAGCCATTAGCATATATTCATTTTGACCAAATAGAGTTAGCCAACTTTATTGGAACCAGATAGCCAATTTATTCAAGATATGATTTCATATATGTCTTTGAGCCAATTCTTAGTTTATGGCTTTTAGTGTCACGTTTTAAGAACATATTGGAAAGCATCATATTAACATTTGATGGCTTTAGCATCTTCATAACATCACAACAACAAGTCAACATTCAGCCAAAGGCACATAATTAACTTAACACATCACAGACTTATCTTAGCATATTATCGATCCTTAATTATCATGATAAGATTAACTTTACGCAATTACAAGTTCATAAGTTCATTCGATACTCATCATTCAAGAATAATACATGTTAAGAACATCCAGCACCACATACCAACAACATGATCTCTAACCTATTCAACATTTAAATCGAAAAGGATACTAGGGAAGGGAAGTTCGACGAGAACAACGGGAACAACCCTAGTTTTCAAGATCTTGTGAATCGTTCGAAAGAAAATACTCTTGGAGAAAAAGTTCCACGAGAGAAACCCATACCTTATGTAGAACTTAATCTACGAAGACCATCTTGAACGAAACCTTTAAGAAACCTTGAAATAACCCTAGAGAAATTGATAAATTTTCTGTTTTTCTTTCGTTCGTTGCTTGTTGTTTTTGTGTCGCCTTTACTATGAGTTTGAACGTGATTTTTATGTTTAAGAACTGATCTTGAATTATAAAAATTAGGTTTAATAAGTTAATTTAATAAACTAATTGTAACAACCCTAAAAATGAATAGGATCAAGACTTAGGTTTTTCAAGAATGCTTGCGATTAGACCAAGGTCCACACGGGCTGATACGCGTAGAACCAGACCTCAGAACCCTTACTACGACCAAGCCAACTAACTTGGGGAGTTAATTGAGGTTGGAAAGGTTGGAACCAACCATGTGAGGCTCACGAAAACGAAGATTTAATCGAAAGAGTTTTTATCGGACTCAAAAGAAGAAATTTTAAGTTTTAAGGGTCCAAGGGTAAAATGGTCTTTTCCAAGCCAAGGGTAATATTGTAATTACCCTGAGGAATTAATTATTTAATAAATTAATTTAATTAATTAAAGCAATTCGGGTGGGGCAACCCGAAATGACCAATTTTCGCAAATGGGAGTCACTCGGGTTCGAGCCCCACTAGAAGCAAGGATTTATCTTGCTTTTATTTGATTGGATAAATTAAATAAATTAAATAATAAATATTATCTGATTTAAGAAAAAAAACAGATTTATATTTAATATTTTAGCAAGGAGTCCTAGTTTGACTAATTCCCAAACCAAAACTCCTAACTTAAAGCCACTCTCTCTCACGATATATCTCTCTCACGTTTCACCATTTACTCTCACGTTTCTCTCTGCCTAAACAAGTTCAAAAACAGAAAATATATTGAAGTTCTTCACACTTGAAGAACTCATACCAAAAATCTAAGAAAATAACATAAATCCATCACTTTAAGCAAAGGGGAGGAGTCTTCCGTCGATTGGTGTTAAAGTGTTGAACTTGGACTGATCTTAGAGAGGATTTGGGAAGCAATTTCGTGGTTGAACAAGAAAAAATAAAGGTATGGGTCTTCTTACTCTTGGTCCCTTTCCCAAGAGACCCTTAGGATTCAGAATATTCAATCCGAAAACTAGGGTTGTTCCCCATTGCATGTCCCTGTCATTAGCTCCCATCAAATCATAGGTTCGTATGTTTTCTGGTAGAAATTAGATGTTGCAATGTGTTTTCGTGATGAATCTGTTCATGAACATGTATTTGGAGTCATATGAATGACAAGCTTTGTTGCCGAAAATATGTGTGAGTATGTGAAAAAGTTTTCTGTAAACTTACTGTGAATAAGTTTTGATTTATGGCTTCAAGTTTGATATGGTCTTGGTTGTCATTTTAAGTGTGTAAACTTATGTAAATGATGATGTTCATTTAAGTGTAATGTGGCTGAATTTAATGATAACTTCTTGGCCAAATATGTCTATGAAAATGCACCTAAAGGACTCACTAAACACTACTCCAAATGCATGAACTTTTAATGTTAAAAAGGTGGAGAAAATAGGCTACAAAAAGGTAATCAAAATTTCCAGCTTGTGATGTTGGTTTCGGGCAGGTTCTGGGAATTTTGGAAGAGTTTTAAAAGGGATTAAAGTAGGTGAGGTCAAGGGGAATCGAACCCAAGACCTCACATGACCAAGAGGCTGAAAGTTTTTTAAAAAAATGTAATGGAGCTAAGGGTATTCGAACCCCTTAGCTGCTGCCCACGAAATGAATTAATAAAGAGAATGGGGATGGGGGGAATCGAACACATGACTCGTGGGAAGCAAGGAAGAGGGAGAATAAAGGAAATAAAAAGATGTGAGGCGTGGGAATCAAACCCACGACCTCAAGGCTGGAAATAGAGGAGGCAAAAATGAGTATTAAAGCAAGTGAGGCTGTGGGGGTTCGATCCCACGACCTCACTGCCAATGCCCTCAACCTAGCAAAAAATAAAAGAAAAATATATATGGGGCTGTGGGGGTTCGAACCCACCACCTCACAGCCCCTAGCGAAAATTAAATTAAAGGTAAGGAGGCTGTGGGGGTTCGAACCCACAACCTCCCTACTTAGGCGAATTAAAGAACAAAATAAAAAAGGCTGTGGGGGTTTGATCCCACAACCTCTTGGTTTAGGCGAAATTGGACAATAAAAAGGTTAAGGAAAAATAAGAAGGGGTTGCGAGGTTCTAACCCACAACCCATCGGCCAATTTAAGAGAAAGGTTAAGTAGAAAATTAATATTTCAATGTTAATATTGTGATTTAACTTAGAGTCATATTGTTATGAATATTAGAATAAACTCAATTAAAAATATAAATGATATCCAATTGATTCAAGACTAGGGTTTCCTTGCTCAAGCTTCCGTATTGATACATAAGTCATACGTGAATAAAATATCCGAGAATAATGCCACATACTTAGATCGAAATCAAGATCTTGGCACATATACAAGATGCATAAGTCTTGTATCACATAATCTTAGACGAAATATGAATGAAGTGTCATGACTTGAATGTATAGACGCATAAGTCTAACATACGTTCAAAGTAAGTGAATCTAAGAAGTATGTAATGAAATGATGAACCCTAGAAGGGTTAAGTATGAGTGTAAGATACACTAAATGGCCAAGTGCATTGGCATATGGTGAAATGAACGTTCACGTAATAAGAGGTGAGTAACTATGAAAAGCAAGGGTGTTAATGATAATGAATGTGGTGACAACATGATATAAGATTAATGTAAATGATGAGAGTAATCTCGAATGAACCTAAATAAATGTTACCAATACGTACTCACCTATGAGAGTGTAAGATAATGAAGAGATCAGTCTCTATGAACACTCTAATGAAGGTATTGAGCTTGACACACTTGATACTAATGATGAGATTAGAAATCATCTAATGAGCTATGATGTCCTCATACTAGAAGTCAGCTTTCATGACGTATGAGTTGAATGAAATGGAACTTTATACTGAGCACCGATAGACTAGCTATGAGCGGTGATGCCTTCTTTCGGGAAGGGCGGAGGTTCACGTAACTCTCATGAGATGAGACTGTCCGGCTTCCCGGGTATGGGTCTCCTTATATCTCCTGGTCTTCAAACCTATACTGCCAATACAGGGATCTGGCGGGGTTAAATTCCCATGTACGCTAGCATGTTTTGGGTCACCTTGGCCGGTGATTCCACCTCTTTTTGGTGTGGGGGAGACACTGGATTTCATGATGCTCACATGACCTATGTCGGTTAAAGTTAAAGTTCCCAATGAATGAATGAGGCCAGCCTCAAATGAAGCACATAATGAAATGAATGATACCAAAGGTGTTAGAATAGGATAATCAAAAGGTGAGTTAGATTCAAGTAATGACATTAGGTCATTGTTGGTCATTGCACAACGAACCTAATGAAAGTCTTAAACTACATCCTAGGTATAGCTGGTGTTTACACTGGCCTATGAACGAAATGAAATAGAGTACGTATGAATGAACGAAGAAAACTCTGTGTTTGCTAATGAAGACTCTCTAGTTGAGGTCCCATCTGTTGAGCCCTCATTTCTGGGATGTCTTAATGTCAAGTCCATGATTCCAAGGTCTCATGGCATATGAATGAATGATATGAAAGAAGTTATGTGCTACATACAAAATGTACTGTATGTTATATGATATGTGCTATGTGTAAATGTTATGTGCCGTGTGCAAATGTGAAAAGTATGATGATGTATGTTATTCTCATGGCATAACTTTCCTATTCCAAATCTAGAAAGCTCACTAACTTTCCTAATCCAAATTTGGAAAGATCATTTACTTTCCTAATCCAAATTTGGAAACTTTCCTAATCCCAATTTGGCAAGTCTACTGACTTGACTTCCAAAAATCACGTTGTTAGGAAAGAGCTATTCTTGCTCATGCATGTCCTTGGTGTGTGCTTGCATATACCCATACTTAGTACAAGTGTGTACTAACCCTATACAAACTCTACTATTTTAGGTGCAGGCACAGGTGGACGATAGAGCTACAGGATCATCGTTGCAGTTGTCCGGATGTCCAACATTCATCCGGAGTTGGTAGGTCCTCATGCTTTCGAGGATGCTACTATTTTATATTCTAGCTTAGATTTAGAGTTGAGCTGGTGGAGCATGTTCCACTAGCGTTTCTTTTCTGTTTTTATTCAGACTATGTGTTGGTGCCATTTTGGCAATTATACGCTTTATAAGTATTGAACTATTCCTTTCATTTGATTATCTCTTAATGTTAGATGGTTGATGGTGAACAAATTACGAATGTACTAGAATTGTTTAGTAAGCAATATTTAGAAACAAAAAGTTTCAAATTTTCTGCTAAAATTAACCTATGTAAAGTAAGAATGACGTAAGTAGGCTTGTCTGCGACCTCTGAGAGGTCAACGACGCCAGTCTCTTCTGGGTCTAGATTCCAGTCATGATAAAGTTGGTATCAGAGCACTAGGTTAAATTACGAAAATAATAAGTTCACATCAACCACATTGAGTAGTTTCTAAGTCATGGTAGTGAAGTGCACCACTATCCTGAATTAGAGACTGCATGATGCGTAGGAAAATTTCCCTTTTTCTGATCTTATCGTGCTTTTCTGAATGCCTGAATTCTTGGTGTTATGAGCGTGTCTAACATCAATCCTTTTTGTTTTTCCAGAGAATGAACACTAGGAGAGGAAATGGTAAGAGGAGAGGAGGAGCAGCTGCTAGAGGTAATCAGGATCTACCCCAGGCTCCAGCTGAAGGAGTGGCCATGCCAGTTAACCCGACTGGGTTGACTGATACTGAGGTGAGGGCATCTCTGGCCCAAAGGGCACAGGCCATTACTATGCAGGCCCAAACTATGACTGCCCAGGTCAACCGATAGGACGTTCAGAGGGAGAACCCACCGGTTCGTAGCATGGCTGAAAGACTGAGGGATTTCACGAGGATGAATCCTCCTATTTTCACCGGGTCTAGGACATTAGAGGATCCCCAGGAGTTTGTGGATGAGATTCATAAGATCCTGGTGGCTATGGGGGCCACTGATATTGAGAAGGCTGAGCTGGCTTCCTATCAGCTCAAGGATGTTGCACAGACTTGGTGCAAGATGTGGCAAGATAGTCGTGTCTTAGGTGGAGTGCCAGTCACATGGGAGCTGTTCAAGACAGCATTTCTGGAGAGATTCTTTCCTAGGGAGATGTGGGAGGCCAAGGTTGAGGAATTCATCAACCTCAAACAAGGCTCTATGACAGTCAGGGAGTATTCCCTGAAGTTTGTTAAGCTGTCAAGGTATGTTGTTTTCCCTAGTATTTAATAGCAAGAATGAGGATAATACTGACTTTGTTGAAATCACCCAGGTATGCTACTTCCCTGGTTTCTAACAGTAGGGATGAGATGAGCAGGTTCCTCACAGGAATCAATGGAGACCTAGAGGAGGAGTGTCGATCTGCTCTGCTTCCATGTAATATGGATCTTTCCAGGTTGATGGTGCATGTCCAGCAGGTAGAGGACAGCCGCAGAAAGAGAGGTGTTCGTGATGCTAGGAAGCCTAGGCCTCAAGATCAGGCAGGACCCAATCATGGAGGCTACAGGAACAACTTTGGCGTCCGTGAGCAGCCAAGGTTCAAAAAGGGGCAACAGAGTTCTGGGAATTCTAATCCTCAGAGGAGTGCTACACCTAGAGAAGGCAGACCTGAGCCTAAGAAGGGCAATGGAGGTGAGATGCTGTGTCCTAAGAAGAATTGTGCTAAGTGTGGCCGAGCTCACAGTGGAGAGTGTAGACAGGGCACTAATGCCTGCTTCGGTTGTGGTAAGAGTGGACACATGGTCAGAGACTGTCCATAGAACAGAGGTCAGGCCGGAGGTAATACTCAGCCTAGGCCTAATCCACAGGGTGCAGCAGCAGCCGAGCCTCCTAAGAGGAACAGGTTCTATGCCCTGAAAGGCAGAGAGGAGCAGGAGAAGTCCGCTGATGTGGTCACAGGTATGCTGCAAGTGTTCTCAACTTCTGCTTATGCTTTACTTGATCCAGGGTCTACACTTTCCTTTGTAACTCCTCTGCTTGCTCTTACTTTTGAGATATTGCCTGAAGTTCTACATGATCCTATAGTGGTTAGTACACCTTTAGGAGAGAATGTAAGAACTGATAGAGTATACAAGGATTGCCCAATAGTTGTGAGTGGTAAAACTATGTGTGCAAACCTGGTTGAGTTACCCATGCATGATTTTGATGTTATTCTTGGTATAGATTGGCTTCACAGTTGTTATGCTTGCTTGGACTGTCGTAGTAGAGTGGTGAGATTTCACTTTCCTAACGAAGAGGAGTTAGTCTGGGAGGGGTACAATTCGAGTCGTCCTAACCCCTTGATTTAAAATCTTAAGGCTAATAAAATGATGTCCAAGGGGTTATTGTGTCATCTTGTGAGTGTTAATGATTTAGATCATGACATTCCTTCCATAGACTCAGTGTCTGTAGTGAATGAGTTCTTAGATGTGTTTCGTGATGATTTACCTGGAGTCCCTCCCCTTCGAGAGATTGACTTTGGTATCGATTTAGAACCCGTTACTAAACCAATTTCAATTCTTCCTTACAGAATGGCCCCAGCTGAGCTCAAAGAGTTGAAGCTGAAGTTAAAAGATCTCACTGACAAGGGTTTTATTCAGCCGAGCATATCCCCTTGGGGCGCTCCAGTGTTGTTTGTAAAGAAGAAAGATGGAACCCTTAGAATGTGTATTGATTATCGGCAGCTCAACAAAGTCACTATAAAGAATAAGTATCCACTCCCCAGAATAGATGATCTGTTTGATCAACTCCAAGGGTCTAGTTTCTTCTCTAAGATTGATCTTCGTTCAGGGTATCATCAGCTTAGAGTTAGGGATGGAGATATTCCAAAGACAGCCTTTCGTACCCGCTATGGTCACTATGAGTTTCTAGTCATGTCATTTGGTCTCACGAATGCACCTGCTGCATTTATGGATCTCATGAACAGGGTCTTCTGTGAATACCTTGACTCTTTCGTCATAGTATTCATTGATGACATTCTCATTTACTCTAAGACCAAAGAAGAGCACGAACAGCATTTGAGACTAACATTGCAGTTACTTAGACAGCATCAGTTGTATGCCAAATTCAGCAAATGTGAATTCTGGCTGAGATCAGTGACCTTCCTGGGTTATGTTGTTTCCGACCAGGGCGTGGAGGTGGATCCCAGGAAGACTGAGGCTGTGAAGAACTGGCCAAAGCCTCTTACTCCTACTGATATCCGTAGCTTTTTGGGATTGGCTGGTTACTACCGCAGGTTTGTGGAGGGCTTTTCTTCCATTGCTTCCCCATTGACAGCTTTGACTAAGAAGAAAGCCAAGTTTGAATGGACGGAGACTTGTGTGAAGAGTTTCCAGGAGCTCAAGGACAAACTCACTTCAGTCCCGGTGCTTACTTTGCCTAAGTGTGGTGAGAATTACACTGTTTATTGTGATGCATCTAGGGTTGGTTTGGGTTGTGTTCTTATGCAGGTTGGTAAGGTGATAGCCTATGCATCTAGACAACTCAAGGTTCATGAGAAGAATTATCCCACTCATGACCTGGAGTTGGCAGCTGTGGTGTTTGCACTGAAGCTGTGGAGGCATTATCTGTATGGAGTGCATGTAGATGTGTTCATAGACCATAAGAGTCTCCAGTACGTGTTCACACATAGGGAGTTGAATCTACGTCAGCGAATATGGTTGGAGTTGTTGAAGGATTATGACATGAATGTGCACTACCATCCAGGTAAGGCTAATGTTGTAGCTGATGCTTTGAGCAGGATGAGCATGGGAAGTACAGCTCACGTTGAGGATGAGAAGAAGTAGCTGGTAAAAGATGTACACAGACTGGCCAGACTAGGTGTGCATTTGGTTGACTCCACTAGTGGGGATGTTTCAGTTCATCCTAGTTTTGAATCATCCTTGGTAGTTGAAGTCAAGCAGGGTCAGCATCTAGATCCCGTGTTGATGGAGCTGAAGGACTCAGTACTGATGAAGATGAATGAGTCTTTCGCTTTGGGAGGTGATGGCATACTTAGGTATCAGGACAGACTGTGTGTGCCAGATGTGGATGATTTGCGGACCAGGATTATTGCAGAGGCCCATGGTTCCAGATATTCTATACATCCAGGTTCCACCAAGATGTATCATGATCTCAAGCATATTTATTGGTGGGATGGCATGAAGAAGGACATTGCAGAATATGTGGCCAAGTGTCCTAATTTTCAGCAGGTTAAGGCAGAGCATCTCAAGCCTGGTGGTCTGACGCAGATTATTGAGGTTCCGAATTGGAAATGAGAGGCCATTAATATGGACTTCGTGGTTGGGCTTCCGAGGACTAGGAGGCAGCATGACTCTATATGGGTTATTGTGGATAGATTGACTAAATCTGCCTACTTTATCCCTGTAAAGTCTACTTACAGAGCCAAGGATTATGCGAGACTCTACATTGATGAGATTGTGAGATGGCATGGGATTCCCTTGTCTATTATTTCAGACAGAGGAGCTCAGTTTACTTCTCATTTCTGGAGATTTTTCCAGAAGATCTTGGGCACGCAGGTGAAGCTTAGCACTGCCTTTCACCCTCAGACAGATGGGCAGGCAGAGCGCACCATACAGACATTGGAGGATATGTTGAGGGCATGTGTGATTGACTTCAGAGGTAATTGGGATGACCATCTGCCATTGATAGAGTTCTCGTATAATAATAGCTATCACTCCAGCATTGGGATGGCACCGTTTGAGGAACTGTATGGTAGGAGGTGTAGATCTCCAGTTGGGTGGTTCGAGGTTGGAGAGTCATCCATTTTGGGTCCGGAGATCATTCATGAGGCCTTAGAGAAGGTCAGAATGATTAGGGACAGGTTGACTACTGCTTACAGTCGGCAGAAGTCATATGCTGATAACAGAAAGCGACCCTTAGAGTTTGATGTTGGTGACCAGGTTTACTTGAAAATATCGCCTATGAAAGGGGTGATGAGATTTGGTAGAAAAGGGAAGCTGAGTCCGAGGTATGTTGGGCCATATGAGATCCTACAGCGTGTGGGTGAGGTGGCCTTTGAGTTAGCATTGCCTACAGAACTAGCTTCTGTTCATCCAGTCTTTCATGTCTCTATGTTGAAGAAGCCTAGGTGATCCAGCATCAATCTTACCTGTTGAAGGTTTGGGCGTTGGTGAAGACTTGTCTTATGAGGAGGTACCTGTTGAGATCTTAGACAGACAGGTCAAGCGGCTGAGGAACAAGGAGATTGCCACAGTGAAGGTATTTTGGAGAAATCATCTTGTTGAGGGTGCTACGTGGGAGGCTAAGGCCACATGAGAGCCCGCTACCCTCACATGTTCAGCTCTTGAGGTTAGACTTCATACTCTTAAACCTATGTTTCCTTACCTCCCCGTATTTTGTTGCTATTGATTGACTGTGTATAGTGTTTTTATTATGATCTGACTTGCATTACAACGTGAAGTTGTAGTGTCATTCGGGGACGAATGTTCCTAAGGGGGGGATAATGTAACAACCCTAAAAATGAATAGGATCAAGACTTAGGTTTTTCAAGAATGCTTGCGATTAGACCAAGGTCCACACGGGCTGATTCGCGTAGAACTAGACCTCAGAACCCTTACTACGACCAATCCAACTAACTTGGGGAGTTAATTGAGCTTGGAAAGATTGGAACCAACCATGTGAGGCTCACGAAAATGAAGATTTAATCGAAAGAGTTTTTACCGGACTCAAAAGAAGAAATTTTAAGTTTTGAGGGTCCAAGGGTAAAATGGTCTTTTCCAAGCCAAGGGTAATATTGTAATTACCCTGAGGAATTAATTATTTAATAAATTAATTTAATTAATTAAAGCAATTCGGGTGGGGCAACCCGAAATGACCCATTTTCGCAAATGGGAGTCATTCGGGTTCGAGCCCCACTAGAAGCAAGGATTTATCTTGCTTTTATTTGATTGGATAAATTAATTAAATTAAATAATAAATATTATCTGATTTAAGAAAAAGTAAAATCAGATTTTTATTTAATATTTTAGCAAGGAGTCCTAGTTTGACTAATTCCCAAACCAAAACTCCTAACTTAAAGCCACTCTCTCTCACGATATATCTCTCTCACGTTTCACCATTTACTCTCACGTTTCTCTCTGCCTAAACAAGTTCAAAAACAGAAAATATATTGAAGTTCTTCACACTTGAAGAACTCATACCAAAAATCTAAGAAAACAACATAAATCCATCACTTTAAGCAAAGGGGAGGAGTCTTCCGTCGATTGGTGTTAAAGAGTTTAACTTGGACTGATTTTGAAGAGGATTTGGGCAGCAATTTCGTGGTTGAACAAGAAAGAATAAAGGTATGGGTCTTCTTACTCTTGGTGCCTTTCCCAAGAGACCCTTAGGATTCAGAATATTCAATCCGAAAACTAGGATTGTTCCCCGTTGCATGTCCTTGTCATTAGCTCCCATCAAATCATAGGTTGGTATGTTTTCTGGTAGAAATTAGATGTTGCAATGTGTTTTCGTGATGAATATGTTCATGAACATGTATTTGGAGTCATAAGAATGACAAGCTTTGTTGCCAAAAACATGTGTGAGAATGTGAAAAATTTTACTGTAAACTTACTGTGAATAAGTTTTGATTTATGGCTTCAAGTTTGATATGGTCTTGGTTGTCATTTTAAGTGTGTAAACTTATGTAAACGATGATGTTCATTTAGTGTAATGTGGCTGAATTTAATGATAACTTCTTGGCAAAATATGTGTATGAAAATGCACCTAAAGGACTCACTAAACACTACTCCAAATGCATGAACTTTTAATGTTAAAAAGATGGAGAAAATAGGCTACAAAAAGGTAATCAAAATTTCCAGCTTGTGATGTTGGTTTCGGGCAGGTTCTGGGAATTTTGGAAGAGTTTTAAAAGGGATTAAAGTACGTGAGGTCAAGGGGAATCGAACCCTATACTTCACATGACCAAGAGGCTGAAAGTTTTTTAAAAAAATGTAATGGAGCTAAGGGGATTCAAACCCCTTAGCTGCTGCCCACGAAATGAATTAATAAAGAGAATGGGGATGGGGGGAATCGAACACATGACTCGTGGGAAGCAAGGAAGAGGGAGAATAAAGAAAATAAAAAGATGTGAGGCGTGGGAATCGAACCCACGACCTCAAGGCTGGAAATAGAGGAGGCGAAAATGAGTATTAAAGCAAGTGAGGCTGTGGGGGTTCGATCCCACGACCTCACTGCCAATGCCCTCAACCTAGCAAAAAATAAAAGAAAAATATATATGGGGCTGTGGGGGTTCGAACCCACCACCTCCCAGCCCCTAGCGAAAATTAAATTAAAGGTAAGGAGGCTGTGGGGGTTCGAACCCACAACCTCCCTACTTAGGCGAATTAAAGAACAAAATTAAAGAGGCTGTGGGGTTTTGATCCCACAACCTCTTGGTTTAGGTGAAATTGGACAATAAAAAGGTTAAGGAAAAATAAGAAGGGGTTGTGGGGGTTCGAACCCACAACCCATCGGCCAATTTAAGAGAAAGGTTAAGGAGAAAATTAATATTTCAATGTTAATATTGTGATTTAACTTAGAGTCATAATGTTATGAATATTAGAATAAAATCAATTAAAAATATAAATGATATCCAATTGATTCAAGACTTGGGTTTCCTTGCTCAAGCTTCCGTATTGATACATAAGTCATACGTGAATAAAATATCCGAGAATAATTCCACATACTCAGATCGAAATCAAGATCTTGGCACATATACAAGATGCATAAGTCTTGTATCACATAATCTTAGACGAAATATGAATGAAGTGTCATGACTTGAATGTATAGGCGCATAAGTCTAACATACGTTCAAAGTAAGTGAATCTAAGAAGTATGTAATGAAATGATGAACCCTAGAAGGGTTAAGTATGAGTGTAAGATACACTAAATGGCCAAGTGCATTGGCATATGATGAAATGAACGTTCACGTAATAAGAGGTGAGTAACTATGAAAAGTAAGGGTGTTAATGATAATGAATGTGGTGACAACATGATATAAGATTAATGTAAATGATGAGAGTAATCTCGAATGAGCCTAAATAAATGTTACCAATACGTACTCACCTATGAGAGTGTAAGATAATGAAGAGATCAGTCTCTATGAACACTCTAATGAAGGTATTGAGCTTGACACACTTGATACTAATGATGAGATGAGAAATCATCTAATGAGCTATGATGTCCTCATACTAGAAGTCAGCTTCCATGACGTATGAGTTGAATGAAATGGAACTTTATACTGAGCACCGATAGACTAGCTATGAGCGGTGATGCCTTCTTTTTGGAAGGGCGGAGGTTCACGTAACTCTCAAGAGATGAGACTGTCCGGCTTGCCGGGTATGGGTCTCCTTATATCTCCTAGTCTTCGAACCTATACTGCCAATATAGGGATCTGGCGGGGTTAAATTCCCATGTACGCTAGCATGTTTTGGGTCACCTTGGCCGGTGATTCCACCTCTTTTCGGTGTGGGGGAGACACTGGATTTCATGATGCTCACATGATCTATGTCGGTTAAAGTTAAAGTTCCCAATGAATGAATGAGGCCAGCCTCAAATGAAGCACATAATGAAATGAATGATACCAAAGGTGCTAGAATAGGATAATCAAAAGGTGAGTTAGATTAAAGTAATGACATTAGGTCATTCTTGGTCATTGCACAACGAACCTTATCAAAGTCTTAAACTACATCCTAGGTATAGCTGGTGTTCACACTGGCCTATGAACGAAATGAAATGGAGTACGTATGAATGAACGAAGCAGACTCTGTGTTTGCTAATGAAGACTCTCTAGTTGAGGTCCCATCTGTTGAGCCCTCATTTCTGGGATGTCTTAATGTCAAGTCCATGATTCCAAGGTCTCATGGCATATGAATGAATGATATGAAAAAGTTATGTGCTACATGCAAAATGTACTGTATGTTATATGATATGTGCTATGTGTAAATGTTATGTGCCGTGTACAAATGTGAAAAGTATGATGATGTATGTTATTCTCATGGCATAACTTTCCTATCCCAAATCTAGAAAGCTCACTGACTTTCCTGATCCAAATTTGGAAAGATCATTTACTTTCCTAATCCAAATTTGGAAACTTTCCTAATCCCAATTTGGCAAGTCTACTGACTTGACTTTCAAAAATCACGTTGTTAGAAAAGAGCTATTCTTTCTCATGCATGTCCTTGGTGTGTGCTTGCATATACCCATACTTAGTACAAGTGTGTACTAACCCTATACAAACTCTACTATTTTAGGTGCAGGCACAGGTGGACGATAGAGCTACAGGATTATCATTGCAGTTATCCGGACGTCCAGCATTCATCCGGAGTTGGTAGGTCCTCATGCTTTCGAGGATGCTACTATTTTATATTCTAGCTTAGATTTAGAGTTGAGCTGGTGGAGCATGTTCCACTAGCGTTTCTTTCCTGTTTTTATTCAGACTATGTGTTGGTGCCATTTTGGCAATTATACACTTTATAAGTATTGAACTATTCCTTTCATTTGATTATCTCTTAATGTTAGATAGTTGATGGTGAACAAATTACGAATGTAGTAGAATTGTTTAGTAAGCAATATTTAGAAACAAAAAGTTTCAAATTTTCTGCTAAAATTAACCTATGTAAAGTAAGAATGACGTAAGTAGGCTTGTCTGCGACCTCTGAGAGGTCAACGACGTTGATCTCGTCTGGGGTCTAGATTCCAGTCGTGACAAAGTTGGTATCAGAGCACTAGGTTAAATTAAGAAAATAATAAGTTCACATCAACCACATTGAGTAGTTTCTAAGTCATGGTAGTGAAGTGCACCACTATCCTGAATTAGAGACTGCATGAT
This sequence comes from Solanum sitiens, assembly GCA_016801875.1. Taxonomy (NCBI): domain Eukaryota; kingdom Viridiplantae; phylum Streptophyta; class Magnoliopsida; order Solanales; family Solanaceae; genus Solanum; species Solanum sitiens. The sequence goes on along the minus strand of JABWTJ010000204.1, from coordinate 1,393,096 downwards.
GCGTAGGAAAATTTCCCTTTTTCTGATCTTATCGTGCTTTTCCGAATGCCTGAATTCTTGGTGTTATGAGCGTGTCTAACATCAATCCTTTTTGTTTTTTGAGAGAATGAACACTAGGAGAGGAAATGGTCAGAGGAGAGGAGGAGCAGCTGCTAGGGGTAATCAGAATCTACCCCAGACTCCAGCTGAAGGAGTGGCCATCCCAGTTAACCCAGCTGGGTTGACTGATTCTGAGGTGAGGGCATCTCTGGCCTAAATGGCACAGGCCATTACTATGCAGGCCCAAGCTATGACTGCCCAGGTCAACCGACAGGACGTTTAGAGGGAGAACCCACCGGTTCATAGCATGGCTGACAGACTGAGGGATTTCACGAGGATGAATCCTCCTATTTTCACCGGGTCTAGGACATCAGAGGATCCCCAGAAGTTTGTGGATGAGATTCATAAGATCCTGGTGTGTATGGGGGCCACTGATATTGAGAAGGCTGAGCTGGCTTCCTATCAGCTCAAGGATGTTGCACAGACTTGGTGCAAGATGTGGCAAGATAGCCGTGTCTTAGGTGGAGTGCCAGTCACATGGGAGCTGTTCAAGACAACATTTCTGGAGAGATTCTTTTCTAAGGAGATGAGGGAGGCCAAGGTTGAGGAATTCATCAACCTCAAACAAGGCTCTATGACAGTCAGGGAGTATTCCCTGAAGTTTGTTAAGCTGTCAAGGTATGTTGTTTTCCCTAGTATTTAATAGCAAGAATGAGGATAATACTGACTTTGTTGAAATCACCCAGGTATGCTACTTCCCTGGTTTCTAACAGTAGGGATGAGATGAGCAGGTTCGTCACAGGAATCAATGGAGATCTGGAGGAGGAGTGTTGATCTGCTATGCTTCCATGTAATATGTATCTTTCCAGGTTGATGGTGCATGTCCAGCAGGTAGAGGACAGCCGCAGAAAGAGAGGTGTTCGTGATGCTAGGAGGCCTAGGCCTCAAGACCAGGCAGGACCCAGTCATGGAGGCCACAGGAACAACTTTGGCCTCCGTGAGCAGCCAAGGTTCAAAAAGGGGCAACAGAGTATTGGGAATTCTAATCCTCAGAGGAGTGATACACCTAGAGGAGGCAGACCTGAGCCCAAGAAAGGCAATGGAGGTGAGATGCAGCATCCTAAGAAGAATTGTGCTAAGTGTGGCCGAGCTCACAGTGGAGAGTGCAGACAGGGCACTAATGCCTGCTTCGGTTGTGGTAAGAGTGGACACATGGTTAAAGACTATCCATAGAACAGAGGTCAGGCCGGAGGTAATACTCAGCCTAGGCCTAATCATCAGGGTGCAGCAGCAGCCGAGCCTCCTAAGAGGAACAGGTTCTATGCCCTGAAAGGCAGAGATGAGCAGGAGAAGTCCGCTGATGTGGTCACAGGTATGCTGCAAATGTTCTCAACTTCTGTTTATGCTTTACTTGATCCAGGGTCTACACTTTCCTTTGTAACTCCTCTACTTGCTCTTACTTTTGAGATATTGCCTGAAGTTCTACATGATCCTATAGTGGTTAGTACACCTTTAGGAGAGAATGTAAGAACTGATAGAGTATACAAGGATTGCCCAATAGTTGTGAGTGGTAAAACTATGTGTGCAAAACTGGTTGAGTTACCCATGCATGATTTTGATGTTATTCTTGGTATGGATTTGCTTCACAGTTGTTATGCTTGCTTGAACTGTCGTAGTAGAGTGGTGAGATTTCGCTTTCCAAATGAAGAGGAGTTAGTCTGGGAGGGGTACAATTCGAGTCGTCCTAACCCCTTGATTTCAAATCTTAAGGCTAATAAAATGATGTCCAAGGGGTTATTGTGTCATCTTGTGAGTGTTAATGATTTATATCATGACATTCATTCTATAGACTCAGTGTCTGTAGTGAATGAGTTCTTAGATGTGTTTTCTAATAATTTACCTCGAGTCCCTCCCCTTCGAGAGATTGACTTTGGTATCGATTTAGAACCCGATACTAAACCAATTTTAATTCCTCCTTACAGAATGGCCCCAGCTGAGCTCAAAGAGTTGAAGCTGCAGTTAAAAGATCTCACTGACAAGGGTTTCATTCAGCCTAGCATATCCCCTTGGGGCGCTCCAGTGTTGTTTGTAAAGAAGAAAGATGGAACCCTTAGAATGTGTATCGATTATCGGCAGCTCAACAAAGTCACAATAAAGAATAAGTATCCACTCCCGAAAATAGATGATCTGTTTGATCAACTCCAAGGGTCTGGTTTCTTCTCTAAGATTGATCTTCGTTCAGTGTATCATCAGCTTAGAGTTAGGGATGGAGATATTCCAAAGACAGCCTTTCGTACCCGCTATGGTCACTATGAGTTTCTAGTCATGTCATTTGGTCTCACGAATGCATCTGCTGCATTTATGGATCTCATGAACAGGGTCTTCCGAGAATACCTTGACTCTTTCGTTATAGTATTCATTGATGACATTCTCATTTACTCTAAGACCAAGGAAGAGCATGAACAACATTTGAGACTAACCTTGCAGGTACTTAGACAGCATCAGTTGTATGCCAAATTCAGCAAATGTGAATTCTGGCTGAGATCAGTGACCTTCCTGGGTCATGTTGTGTCCGACCAGGGCGTGGAGGTGGATCCCAGGAAGACTAAGGCTGTGAAGAACTGGCCAAAGCCTCTTACTCCTACTGATATCTGTAGCTTTTTGGGATTGGCTGGTTACTACCGTAGGTTTCTGGAGGTCTTTTCTTCCATTGCTGCCCCATTGACAGCTTTGACTAAGAAGAAAGCCAAGTTTGAATGGACGGAGACTTGTGAGAAGAGTTTCCAGGAGCTCAAGGACAGACTGACTTCAGCCCCGGTGCTTACTTTGCCTAAGTGTGGTGAGAATTACACTGTTTATTGTGATGCATCTAGGGTTGGTTTGGGTTGTGTTCTTATGCAGGTTGGTAAGGTGATAGCCTATGCATCTAGACAACTCAAGGTTCATGAGAAGAATTATCCCACTCATGACCTGGAGTTGGCAGCTGTGGTGTTTGCACTGAAGCTGTGGAGGCATTATCTGTATGGAGTGCATGTAGATGTGTTCACAGACAATAAGAGTCTCCAGTACGTGTTCACACAAAGGGAGTTGAATCTACGTCAGCGAAGATGGTTGGAGCTGTTGAAGAATTATGACATGAATGTGCACTACCATCAAGGTAAGGCTAATGTTGTAGCTGATGCTTTAAGCAGGATGAGCATGGGAAGTACAGCTCACGTTGAGGATGAGAAGAAGGAGCTGGTAAAAGATGTACACAGACTGGCCAGACTGGGTGTGCCTTTGGTTGACTCCACTAGTGGGGATATTTTAGTTCATCCTAGTTCTGAATCATCCTTGGTAGTTGAAGTCAAGCAGGGTCAGCATCTAGATCCCGTGTTGATGGAGCTGAAGGACTGAGTGCTAATGAAGATGAATGAGTCTTTCGCTTTGGGAGGTGATGGCATACTTAGGTATCAGGACAGGCTGTGTTTGCCAGATGTGGATGATTTGCGGACCAGGATTATTGCAGAGGCCCATAGTTCCAAATATTCTATACATCCAGGTTCCACCAAGATGTATCATGATCTCAAGCAGATTTATTGGTGGGATGGCATGAAGAATGACATTGCAGAATATGTGGCCAAGTGTCCTAATTGTCAGCAGGTTAAGGCAGAGTATCTCAAGCCTGGTGGTTTGACGCAGATTATTGAGGTTTCGACTTGGAAATGGGAGGCCATTAATATGGACTTCGTGGTTGGGCTTCCGAGGACTAGGAGGCAGCATGACTCTATATGGGTTATTGTGGACAGATTGACTAAGTTTGCCCACTTTATTCCTGTGAAGTCTACTTACAGAGCCGATGATTATGCGAGACTCTACATTGATGAGATTGTGAGATGGCATGGGAGTCCCTTGTCTATTATTTCAGACAGAGGAGCTCAGTTTACTTCTCATTTTTGGAGATCTTTCCAGAAGAGCTTGGGCACGCAGGTGAAGCTTAGCACTGCCTTTCACCCTCAGACAGATGGGCAGGTAGAGCGCACCATACAGACATTGGAGGATATGTTGAGGGCGTGTGTGATTGACTTCAGAGGTAATTGGGATGACCATCTGCCTTTGATAGAGTTCTCGTATAATAATAGCTATCACTCCAGCATTGGGATGGCACCGTTTGAGGCACTGTATGGTAGGAGGTGTAGATCTCCAGTTGGGTGGTTCAAGGTTGGAGAGTCATCCATTTTGGGTCCGGAGATCATTCATGAGACCTTAGAGAAGGTCAGAATGATTAGGGATAGGTTAACTATTGCTTACAGTCGGCAGAAGTCATATGCTGATAACAGATAGCGGCCCTTAGAGTTTGATGTTGGTGACCAAGTTTACTTGAAAATATCGCCTATGAAAGGGGTGATGAGATTTGGTAGAAAAGGGAAGCTGAGTCCGAGGTATGTTGGGCCATATGAGATCCTACAGCGTGTGGGTGAGGTGGCTTATGAGTTAGCATTGCCTACAGAACTAGTTTCTGTTCATCCAGTCTTTCATGTCTCTAAGTTGAAGAAGTGCCTAGGTGATCCAGCATCAATCTTACCTGGTGAAGGTTTGGGGGTTGGTAAAGACTTGTCTTATGAGGAGGCACCTGTTGAGATCTTAGACAGACAGGTCAAGCGGCTGAGGAACAAGGAGATTGCCACAGTGAAGGTATTTTGGAGAAATCATCTTATTGAGGGTGCTACGTGGGAGGCTAAGGCCGACATGAGAGCCCGCTACCCTCACCTGTTAAGCTCTTGAGGTTAGACTTCATACTCTTAAACCTATATTTCCTTACCTCCCCGTATTTTGTTGCTATTGATTGACTGTGTATAGTGATTTTATTATGATCTGACTGGCATTACAACGTGAAGTAGTAGCGTCATTCGGGGACGAATGTTCCTAAGGGGGGGATAATGTAACAACCCTAAAAATGAATAGAATCAAGACATAGGTTTTTCAAGAATGCTTGCGATTAGACCAAGGTCCACACGGGCTGATACGCGTAGAACCAGACCTCAGAACCCTTACTACGACCAATCCAACTAACTTGGGGAGTTAATTGAGCTTGGAAAGGTTGGAACCAACCATGTGAGGCTCACGAAAATGAAGATTTAATCGAAAGAGTTTTTACCGGACTCAAAAGAAGAAATTTTAAGTTTTGAGGGTCCAAGGGTAAAATGGTCTTTTCCAAGCAAAGGGTAATATTGTAATTACCCTGAGGAATTAATTATTTAATAAATTAATTTAATTAATTAAAGCAATTCGGGTGGGGGCAACCCGAAATGACCCATTTTCGCAAATGGGAGTCACTCGGGTTCGAACCCCACTAGAAACAAGGATTTATCTTGCTTTTATTTGATTGGATAAATTAATTAAATTAAATTATAAATATTATCTGATTTAAGTAAAAGAAAAATCAGATTTTTATTTAATATTTTAGCAAGGAGTCCCAGTTTGACTAATTCCCAAACCAAAACTCCTAACTTAAAGCCACTCTCTCTCACGATATATCTCTCTCACATTTCACCATTTACTCTCACGTTTCTCTCTGCCTAAACAAGTTCAAAAACAGAAAATATATTGAAGTTCTTCACACTTGAAGAACTCATACCAAAAATCTAAGAAAACAACATAAATACATCACTTTAAGCAAAGGGGAGGAGTCTTCCGTCGATTGGTGTTAAAGTGTTGAACTTGGACTGATTTTGGAGAGGATTTGGGCAGTAATTTCGTGGTTGAACAAGAAAAAATAAAGGTATGGGTCTTCTTACTCTTGGTTCCTTTCCCAAGAGACCCTTAGGATTCAAAATATTCAATCGAAAACTAGGGTTGTTCCCCGTTGCATGTCCGTGTCATTAGCTCCCATCAAATCATAGGTTGGTATGTTTGCTGGTAGAAATTAGATGTTGCAATGTGTTTTCGTGATGAATATGTTCATGAACATGTATTTGGAGTCATATGAATGACAAGCTTTGTTGCCGAAAATATGTGTGAGTAGGTGAAAAAGTTTACTGTAAAATTACTGTGAATAAGTTTTGATTTATGGCTTCAAGTTTGATATGGTCTTGGTTGTCATTTTAAGTGTGTAAACTTATGTAAATGATGATGTTCATTTAAGTGTAATGTGGCTGAATTTAATGATAACTTTTTGGCCAAATATGTCTATGAAAATGCACCTAAAGGACTCACTAAACACTACTCCAAATGCATGAACTTTTAATGTTAAAAAGGTGGAGAAAATAGGCTACAAAAAGGTAATCAAAATTTCCAGCTTGTGTTGTTGGTTTCGGGCAGGTTCTGGGAATTTTGGAAGAGTTTTAAAAGGGATTAAAGTAGGTGAGGTCAAGGGGAATCGAACCCAAGACTTCACATGACCAAGAGGCTGAATTCTTTTTTTTAAAAAATGTAATGGAGCTAAGGTGATTCGAACCCCTGAGCTGCTGCCCACGAAATGAATTAATAAAGAGAATGGGGATGGGGGGAATCGAACACATGACTCGTGGGAAGCAAGGAAGAGGGAGAATAAAGAAACTAAAAAGATGTGAGGCGTGGGAATCGAACCCACGACCTCAAGGCTGGAAATAGAGGAGGCGAAAATGAGTATTAAAGCAAGTGAGGATGTGGGGGTTCGATCCCACGACCTCACTGCCAATGCCCTCAACCTAGCGAAAAATAAAAGAAAAATATATATGGGGCTGTGGGGGTTCGAACCCACCACCTCACAGCCCCTAGCAAAAATTAAATTAAAGGTAAGGAGGTTGTGGGGGTTCGAACCCACAACCTCCCTACTTAGGCGAATTAAAGAACAAAATAAAAGAGGCTGTGGGGGTTTGATCCCACAACCTCTTGGTTTAGGCGAAATTGGACAATAAAAAGGTTAAGGAAAAATAAGAAGGGGTTGTGGGGGTTCGAACCCACAACCCATCGGCCAATTTAAGAGAGAGGTTAAGGAGAAAATTAATATTTCAATGTTAATATTGTGATTTAACTTAGAGTCATAATGTTATGAATATTAGAATAAAATCAATTAAAAATATAAATGATATCCAATTGATTCAAGACTTGGGTTTCCTTGCTCAAGCTTCCGTATTGATACATAAGTCATACGTGAATAAAATATCCGAGAATAATGCCACATACTTAGATCGAAATCAAGATCTTGGCACATATACAAGATGCATAAGTCTTGTATCACATAATCTTAGACGAAATATGAATGAAGTGTCATGACTTGAATGTATAGACGCATAAGTCTAACATACGTTCAAAGTAAGTGAATCTAAGAAGTATGTAATGAAATGATGAACCCTAGAAGGGTTAAGTATGAGTGTAAGATACACTAAATGGCCAAGTGCATTGGCATATGATGAAATGAACGTTCACGTAATAAGAGGTGAGTAACTATGAAAAGCAAGGGTGTTAATGATAATGAATGTGGTGACAACATGATATAAGATTAATGTAAATGATGAGAGTAATCTCGAATGAGCCTAAATAAATGTTACCAATACGTACTCACCTATGAGAGTGTAAGATAATGAAGAGATCAGTCTCTATGAACACTCTAATGAAGGTATTGAGCTTGACACACTTGATACTAATGATGAGATGAGAAATCATCTAATGAGCTATGATGTCCTCATACTAGAAGTCAGCTTCCATGACGTATGAGTTGAATGAAATGGAACTTTATACTGAGCACCGATAGACTAGCTATGAGCGGTGATGCCTTCTTTCTGGAAGGGCGAAGGTTCACGTAACTCTCATGAGATGAGACTGTCCGGCTTGCCGGGTATGGGTCTCCTTATATCTCCTGGTATTCGAACCTATACTGCCAATATAGGGATCTGGCGGGGTTAAATTCCCATGTACGCTAGCATGTTTTGGGTCACCTTGGCCGGTGATTCCACCTCTTTTCGGTGTGAGGGAGACACTGGATTTCATGATGCTCACATGATCTATGTCGGTTAAAGTTAAAGTTCCCAATGAATGAATGAGGCCAGCCTCAAATGAAGCACATAATGAAATGAATGATACCAAAGGTGTTAGAATAGGATAATCAAAAGGTGAGTTAGATTCAAGTAATGACATTAGGTCATTGTTGGTCATTGCACAACGAACCTAATGAAAGTCTTAAACTACATCCTAGGTATAGCTGGTGTTTACACTGGCCTATGAACAAAATGAAATAGAGTACGTATGAATGAACGAAGAAAACTCTGTGTTTACTAATGAAGACTCTCTAGTTGAGGTCCCATCTGTTGAGCCCTCATTTCTGGGATGTCTTAATGTCAAGTCCATGATTCCAAGGTCTCATGGCATATGAATGAATGATATGAAAGAAGTTATGTGCTACATGCAAAATGTATTGTATGTTGTATGATATGTGCTATGTGTAAATGTTATGTGCCGTGTGCAAATGTGAAAAGTATGATGATGTATGTTATTCTCATGGCATAACTTTCCTATTCCAAATCTAGAAAGCTCACTGACTTTCCTAATCCAAATTTGGAAAGATCATTTACTTTCCTAATCCAAATTTGGAAACTTTCCTAATCCAAATTTGGCAAGTCTACTGACTTGACTTCCAAAAATCACGTTGTTAGGAAAGAGCTATTCTTTCTCATGCATGTCCTTGGTGTGTGCTTTCATATACCCATACTTAGTACAAGTGTGTACTAACCCTGTACAAACTATACTATTTTAGGTGCAGGCACAGGTGGACGATAGAGCTACAGGATCATCGTTGCAGTTATACGGACGTCCAGCATTCATCCGGAGTTGGTAGGTCCTCATGCTTTCGAGGATGCTACTGTTTTATATTCTAGCTTAGATTTAGAGTTGAGCTGGTGGAGCATGTTCCACTAGCGTTTCTTTCCTGTTTTTATTCAAACTATGTGTTGGTGCCATTTTTGCAATTATACGCTTTATAAGTATTGGACTATTCCTTTCATTTGATTATCTCTTAATGTTAGATGGTTGATGGTGAACAAATTACGAATGTACTAGAATTGTTTAGTAAGCAATATTTAGAAACAAAAAGTTTCAAATTTTCCGCTAAAATTTACCTATGTAAAGTAAGAATGACCTAAGTAGGCTTGTCTACGACCTCTGAGAGGTCAACGACGCCGGTCTCGTCTGGGGTCTAGATCCAGTCGTGACACTAATTAACTAATTACCAAAACGCCCCTCCTAAGTTGACTAAACATAGGAGAACATAACACCTAGTCAAATCTGGAAATTGGTATTGACTATGGTTTTGGTCAACATTTTGACTTTATATTAATTAATTAAGTGCTTAATTTAATTAATTTAGGGACCTAGGATAAGTACTAAAGTACCCCTAAGTCATTGGAACCAAAATTAACCCTTTTGGACCATCCTAGGTTAAGTACTGGGATGTTTCTTGAGTTGTACTAGGTTAGTGTAAGAATTTCGTTTTGATCATTTAAATTAAGTAATTAAATTGCTAATTAATTAATTAGGTGACCTAAGGCAATTAATAAAGTACCTTTAAGTCGTTAGGACCATAACCAATCCTTTGAACCATCCTAGGTTAGGTACTAGGTTGTCTTTTTCTAGTTTTAACCAAAAATTGGAAATTGCTTTGTGATTTCGGTTTTGCCCCTTTAAATTAATTTATTAAGTTTCTAAATTAATTAATTAAGTAGCCTAGGGAAATTACTAAAGTATCCCTAGGTTTTTAGGACTTTAAAAAATAAATAAATTAATTAAGTAGCCTAGGGTAATTACTAAAGTATCCCTAAGTTTTCAGGACCTTAACTAACTCTTTGGACCATCCTAGGTTAGGTACTAGGTTGTCCCTTACTTGTCTTAACCGAAATCTGAAAATTTCCTTTGTAGTTTCGGTTTTAGCACTTTTAAATTAATTAATTAAGTTGCTAAATTAATTAATTAGGTATCCTAGAGTAATTAATAAAGTACCCATAAGTTGTTAGGACCATAACTAACCTTTTGGACCATCCTAGGTTAGGTACTAGGTTAGTGTCAACCCGGTTTTGGTCCTAGGTTGTCGGGTGCACTAATTAGTTTATTTCGTTTGGTCCTAGGTTAGTTAGCTATTTAGGGTTGTAGGTTAGAGTATAGAATTACTTAGGAAATTAGGCCCCACATGGAGGGGTCCCTTGTACACGTTTTCCCCCCTAACTACCCTAACCGAATTCGTTTAGGGTCGTCCCCTCCTTTGGCAGCTTCTTCACATGTCTTGCACATGTGCTTGCACATGTGTTGGTTGTACTTTCCTTACTAACTATTATTTATGGTTCATTTGGGAATATTTACTTATTGTCCCAAGGATCCTCACTATGTCCTTGGGCATTGCTTAATTTACATGATCATTTTGAATGGTCATGTGCTATGGTACTAGGCTTGACACTTGGATGCCTAGTACTTCATGTGTTTGAAATGAAGCTATTGCATTTTAGCCGAGGGTCTTCATTGCGGGTACATTTCTTGGTCAATGAATCTTGGATTGGGGTATGACAACCCAAAAATGTATTTTTCTTGTTCATATAAAGAAAATTGGCTAATATCCCTTAGCCAATTTTTCTATACAATGCCCAATATTTCTTGGGGTACCTATGTACCCCTATTACGTATTCTTAAAGACTTACTGGGCTCTTCATTAGACATATGATTTTCCGGAATGTTACATTATACCCCCCTTAGGAACATTCATCCCCGAATGACACTTACACATCATTTAAACAAAGAGGGTTATTTACGAAAGTTACACTATCATGCTTAAACGTTTCTCTTTTGTGAATATCTAATTCACACTTATTTGGATAATTAATATCATTCAATGAAGCTTCATATTTGAGATTGAGGAATTTCCTTCTCAATCACACTTAACTTAATGCACATCACAAATCATGCAACACAGAATGCCTATGCTACACAAAAGCAGCAACATAAAATTCAACATAACTTCATTTTAACTCACATAGTGCTATTATAAGACATACGATTAGTGACTTATAACACCAAATCGACTAAAGAACTTAAACTTAGAGTTTCTTAAACATAAACCAGACCTAGGAAGAGTATATCTAACCTCAAGAACTGAACAAGTGAGGGTAACGGGATCTTATATTTACTACAGACATAGAGTCTATGGAAGGGACTTCTTGATCTAAGTCTTTGACTCTAACTAAGTGGTATAAATACCCCTTAGCTATCAACTTATTGGCTTTTAAATGTGAAATGATTTGGCCTACTGGATTTGAACCATGCCCTTCCCATTCCAGCTCTAACTCATTTGGAAACTGAAGCCTCACTATCCTGTTTTGACAATCTATCGTAGCATAACACTTATGGAGCTAATCCATACCTGAGCCACATCCTTGAGCTTATATGTAGCCAACTTAGCCTCCTCCTCTTCATTAACACCCGTAGCATGCATTTAGAATCTACTATGTACTCACCTCCATGCGAACGGCCACACTTACTACACATCTTTCGGTCACGCTGGACATTTCCATCATTACCCCTTCTTGGAAAGGCCAGATCTTGAGTCTGGCGCCTTAGACCACTTGGCCATCCTAATTCTTGTGTGTATTCTTCTACACGTTCACACAAGAAGGAAGTTAGATATTTATAATGACACCTAATCAAAGCCCTATCTAAGTAAAGCTTCGTCTGTTATTTTTCCCCGTGTGAAAGCTCTAGATAGCACGATAAAGAGTAGAAGAAGGGAAAATTTCCTATCATCGCGTAGTCTCTAAGTCATGATTGTGGCGCGCTTCACAACCATAAGCTAGAAACTGCGTAACGTGGTTGTGTTAAGCTTTAGATCCTAGGTAATTTAACCTCATGCTATGATACCAAGTTTGTCATGACCCGGATTCTAGAATCTGGATCGCAACCGGCGTCATTGACCTCTTAGAGGTCGCAGACAAGGCTCATCTTGCATTCATCACATTCATCTAGTTAAATTTTCGGAAAATTTAAAACTTTTTATATGTATTAAGTATACATAGACTTCATATAATTATTAACTAGATACATCATATACTAAGCGCAACATAAGAGAACAACCATCTAACATAAAGAATCAATTCGAAACTGAAGATGAATATATCATAAATAATTTGCCAAACACGGCTTTATTACAAAGCTTCAAAATGAAGGTATGAAAGAAACGCTAGGGACAACATCCACTAGCTATGTCTAAAACTAAGGCTAGACTAAATCTGTAGCATCCTCGAAATCATGAGGACCTACCAATTGGTTTGGAGAAACGCTGAAGTCCAAACCGCTGCAAGTGTCGTCAACCTGTCCTTTGACCTGCACCTATAAAAATAGTAAATAGTAGGGGTTAGTACACCACTTGTACTAAGTATGG